>OY997274.1:469657181-470282181 GCA_963921465.1 Triticum timopheevii
AATTGAGTGCTTACACTGCAAAGGAAATGGTCACTGGAAGCGGAAATGCCCTGAATATTTGGTGGATAAGAAGGATGGCAAAGTGAACAGGGGTATATTTGATATACAGGTTATTGATGTGTGCTTTACTAGTGTTTATAGCAACCCCTCGCTATTTGGTACTGGTTCAGTTGCTAAGAGTAGTAACTCGAAACGGGAGTTGCAAAATAAACAGAAACTAGTTAAGGGTGAAGTGATGATGTGTGTTGAAAGTAGTTTCAAGATTGATATGATCATCATCGCACACTCCCTATACTTTCAGGATTAGTGTTGAACCTAAATAAATGTTATTTGGTGTTTGCGTTGAGCATGAATATGATTTGATCGTGTTTATTGCAATACGGTTATTCATTTAAGTAAGAGAATAAACAGTTGTTCTGTTTACATGAATAAAACCTTATATGGTTACACACCCAATGAAAATGGTTCATTGGATCTTGATCGTAGTGATACACATATTCATAATATTGAAACCAAAAGATGCAAAGTTAATAATGATAGTGCAACTTATTTGTGGCACTGCCGTTTAGGTCATATTGGTGTAAAGCGCATGAAGAAACTCCATGTTGATGGGATTTTGGAATCACTTGATTATGAATCACTTGATGCTTGCGAACTATGCCTCATGGGCAAGATGACTAAGACTCCGTTCTCCGGAACAATGGAGCGAGCAACAGATTTGTTGGAAATCATACATATTGATGTATGTGGTCCTATGAATATTAAGGCTCATGACAAGTATCATTATTTTCTGACCTTCACAGTTGATTTGAAGCAGATATGAGTATATCTACTTGATGAAACACAAGTCTGAAACATTTGAAAAGTTCAAAGAATTTCAGAGTGAAGTAGAGAATCATCATAACAACAAAATAAAAGTTTCTACGATATGATCACAGAAGTAAAATATTTGAGTTAAGAGTTTGGCCTTCAGTTAAAACAATGTGAAATAGTTTCACTACTCACGCCACCTGGAACACCACAGTGTAATGGTGTGTACGAACGTCATAACCGTACTTTATTAGATATGGTGCGATCTATGATGTCTCTTACCGATCTACCACTATTGTTTTGGGGTTATGCATTAGAGACAGCTGCATTCACGTTAAATAGGGCACCATCAAAATCCATTGAGACGACTCCTTATGAACTATGGTTTGGTAAGAAACCAAAGTTGTCATTTCTGAAAGTTTGGGGCTGCGATGCTTATGTGAAAAAACTTCAACCTGATAAGCTCGAACCCAAATTGGAAAATAGTGTCTTCATAGTATACCCAAAGGAGACAGTTGGGTACACCTTCTATCACAGATTCGAAGGCAAGACATTCATTGCTAAGAATGGATCCTTTCTAGAGAAGGAGTTTCTCTCGAAAGAAGTGAGTGGGAGGAAAGTAGAACTTGATGAGGTAACAGTACCTGCTCCCTTATTTGAAAGTAGTTCATCACAGAAATCGGTTCCTGTGACACCTACACCAATTAGTGAGGAAGTTAATGATGATGATCATGAAACTCCAGATCAAGTTGTTACTGAACTTCGTAGATCAACCAGAGTAAGATCCGCACCAGAGTGGTACGGTAATCCTGTTCTGGAAGTCATGTTACTAGACCATGATGAACCTACGAACTATGAGGAAGCGATGATGAGCCCAGATTCTGCAAAATGGTTTGAGGCCATGAAATCTGAGAGATGATCCATGTATGAGAACAAAGTATGGACTTTGATGAATTTGCCCGATGATCGGCAAACCATAGAAAATAAATGGATCTTCAAGAGGAAGACGGACGTTGATAGTAGTGTTACTATCTACAAAGCTAGACTTGTCGAAAAAGGTTTTTGACAAAGTTCAAGGTGTTGACTACGATGAAATTTTCTCACTCGTAGCGATGCTTAAGTCTGTCTGAATCATGTTAGCAATTGCCGCATTTTATGATTATGAAATTTGGCAAATGGATGTAAAAACTGCATTCCTGAATGGGTTTCTGGAGGAAGAGTTGTATATGATGCAACAAGAAGGTTTTATCGATCCAAAGGGAGCTAACAAAGTGTGCAAGCTCCAGCGATCCATTTATGGACTGGTGCAAGCATCTCAGAGTTGGAATATACGCTTTGATAAGTTGATCAAAGCATATAGTTTTATACAGACTTGCGGTGAAGCCTGTATTTACCAGAAAGTGAGTGGGAGCACTACAGCATTTCTGATAAGTATATGTGAATGACATATTGTAGATCAAAAATAATGTAGAATTATTCTGCGAAACATAAAGGAGTGTTTGAAAGGAGTTTTTCAAAGAAAGACCTCGGTGAAGCTGCTTACATATTGAGCATCAAGATCTATAGAGATAGATCAAGACGCTTGATAAGTTTTTTCAATGAGTACATACCTTGACAAGATTTTGAAGTAGTTCAAAATGGAACAGTCAAAGAAAGAGTTCTTGCCTGTGTTACAAGGTGTGATATTGAGTAAGACTCAAAACCCGACCACGGCAGAAGATAGAAAGAGAATGAAAGTCATTCCCTATGCCTTGGCCATAGGTTCTATAAAGTATGCCATGCTGTGTACCAGATCTATTGTATACCGTACACTGAGTTTGGCAAGGGAGTACAATAGTGATCTAGGAGTAGATCACTGGACAGTGGTCAAAATTATCCTTAGTGGAATAAGGATATGTTTCTCGATTATGGAAGTGACAAAAGGTTCGTCGTAAAGGGTTACGTCGATGCAAATTTTGACACTGATCCAGATGACTCTAAGTCTTAATCTGGATACATATTGAAAGTGGGAGCAATTAGTTAGAGTAGCTTCGTGCAGAGTATTGTAGACATAGAATATTTGCAAAATACATACGGCTCTGAATGTGACAGACCTGTTGACTAAACTTCTCTCACGAGCAAAACATGATCATACCTTTGTACTCTTTGGGTGTTAATCACATAGCGATGTGAACTAGATTATTGACTTTAGTAAACCCTTTGGGTGTTGGTCACATGACGATGTGAACTATGGGTATTAATCACATACAGATGTGAATATTGGTGTTAAATCACATGATGATGTGAACTAGATTATTGACTCTAGTGCAAGTGGGAGACTGAAGGAAATATGCCCTAGAGGCAATAATAAAGTTATTATTTATTTCCTTATTTCATGATAAATGTTTATTATTCATGCTAGAATTGTATTAACCGGAAACATAATACATGTGTGAATATATAGACAAACAGAGTGTCACTAGTATGCCTCTACTTGACTAGCTTGTTAATCAAAGATGGTTATGTTTCCTAACCATGGACAAAGAGTTGTTATTTGATTAACGGGATCACATCATTAGTTGAATGATCTAATTGAAATGACCCATTCCGTTAGCTTAGCAACCGATCGTTTAGTATGTTGCTATTGTTTTCTTCATGACTTATACATGTTCCTATGACTATGAGATTATGCAACTCCCGTTTACCGTAGGAACACTTCATGTGCTACCAAACGTCACAACGTAACTGGGTGATTATAAAGGTGCTCTACAGGTGTCTCCGAAGGTACATGTTGGGTTGGCGTATTTCGAGATTAGGATTTGTTACTCCGAATGTCAGAGAGGTATCTCTGGGCCCTCTCGGTAATGCACATCACTTAAGCCTTGCAAGCATTGCAACTAATGAGTTAGTTGCGAGATGATGTATTACAGAACGAGTAAAGAGACTTGCCGGTAACGAGATTGAACTAGGTATTGGATACCGACGATCGAATCTCGGGCAAGTAACATACCGATGACAAAGGGAACAATGTATGTTGTTATGCGGTCTGACCGATAAAGATCTTCGTAGAATATGTAGGAACCAATATGGGCATCCAGGTCCCGCTATTGGTTATTGACCGGAGACATGTCTCGGTCATGTCTACATTGTTCTCGAACCGTAGGGTCCGCACGCTTAAAGTTACGATGACAGTTATATTATGAGTTTATGATTTTTGATGTACCGAAGGAGTTCGGAGTCCCGGATGAGATCGGGGACATGACGAGGAGTCTCGAAATGGTCGAGACGTAAAGATCGATATATTGGACGACTATATTCGGACTTCGGAAAGGTTCCGAGTGATTCGGGTATTTAGCGGAGTACCGGAGAGTTACGGGAATTCGCCGGGGAGAAGTATTGGGCCTTATTGGGCCATACGAGAAAGAGAGAGGGGCTGCCTAGGGCAGGCCGCGCGGCCCCCCATGGCCTAGTCCGAATTGGACTAGGGGGAGGGGCCGCACCCCCTCCTTCCTTCCCTTCTCTCTTCCTCTTCCTTGTCTCCTACTCCTACTACTTGGAAGGACTCCTAGTTGGACTAGGAAAGGGGGAATCCTACTCCCGGTGGGAGTAGGACTCCCCTAGGGCGCGCCATAGAGAGGGCCGGCCCTCCCCTCCTCCACTCCTTTATATACGGGGGCAGGGGGCACCCCATAGACACACAAGTTGATCTTCGTGATCGTTCCTTAGCCGTGTGCGGTGCCCCCCTCCATGATATTACACCTCGGTCATATTGTAGCGGTGCTTAGGCGAAGCCCTGCGACGGTTGAACATCAAGATCGTCACCACGCCGTCGTGCTGACAGAACTCCTCCCCGAAGCTTTGCTAGATCGGAGCCCGGGGTGCGTCATCGAGCTGTACGTGTGTCAAGAACTCGGAGGTGCCGGAGTAACGGTGCTTGGATCGATTGGACCAGGAAGACGTATGACTACTTCCTCTACGTTGCGTCAACGCTTCCGCTTCGGTCTACGAGGGTACATAGACAACACTCTCCCCTCTCGTTGCTATGCATCACCATGATCTTGCGTGTGCGTAGGAATTTTTTTTGAAATTACTACGTTCCCCAACATGTTGATCATATCTACTATATAATTCACGCTCGACCTTTCGGTCTCCAGTGTTTCGAGGCCATATCAGCATATGCTAGGCTCGTCAAGTTTAACCCGAGTATTTGATAACCCACAAGTGTAGGGGATCGCAACAGCTTTCGAGGGTAAAGTATTCAACCCAAATTTATTGATTCGACACAAGGGGGGCCAAAGAATATTCTTGAGTATTAGCAGTTGAGTTGTCAATTCAACCACACCTAGATAACTTAGTATCTGCAGCAAATTATTTAGTAGCAAAGTAGTATGATAATAAAGGTAATGATAGCAAAAGTAATATTTGTGGGTTTTGTAGTGATTGTAACAGTAGCAACGGAAAAGTAAATAAGCGAAGCACAATATGTGAAAAGCTCGTAGGCAATGGATCAGTGATGGATAATTATGTCGGATGCGATTCCTCATGTAATAGCTATAACATAGGGTGACACAGAACTAGCTCCAATTCATCAATGTAATGTAGGCATGTATTCCGTAAATAGTCATACGTGCTTATGGAAAAGAACTTGCATGACATCTTTTGTCCTACCCTCCCGCGGCAGCGGGGTCCTAGTGGAAACTAAGGGATATTAAGGCCTCCTTTTAATAGAGAACCGGAACAAAGCATTAGCACATAGTGAATACATGAACTCCTCAAACTACGGTCATCACCGAGAAGTATCCCGATTATTGTCACTTCGGGGTTGTCGGATCATAACACATAATAGGTGACTATAGACTTGCAAGATAGGATCAAGAACACACATATATTCATGAAAACATAATAGGTTCAGATCTGAAATCATGGCACCCGGGCCCTAGTGACAAGCATTAAGCATAGCAAACTCATAGCAACATCAATCTCAGAACATAGTGGATACTAGGGATCAAAGCCTAACAAAACTAACTTGATTACATGGTAAATCTCAACCAACCCATCACCATCTAGCAAGCCTACGATGGAATTACTCACGCACGGCAGTGAGCATCATGAAATTGGTGATGGAGGATGGTTGATGATGACGACGACGACGAATCCCCCTCTCCGGAGCCCCGAACGGACTCCAGATCAGCCCTCCCGAGAGAGATTAGGGCTTGGCGGCAGCTCCGTATCGTAAAACGCGATGAAACTTTCTCTCTGATTTTTTTCTCCGTGAAAAGAAAAATATGGAGTTGGAGTTGAGGTCGGCGGAAGCTCAGGGGGGCCACGAGACAGGGGGGCGCGCCCCCACCCTCATGGACAGGGTGTGGCCCCCCTGGTCTTGATTCTTTCGCCAGTATTTTTTATATTTTCCAAAAAGTGCCTCCGTAGATTTTCAGGAGATTTCGAGAACTTTTGTTTTCTACACATAAAACAACATCATGGCAGTTCTGCTGAAAACAACGTCAGTCCGGGTTAGTTTCATTCAAATCATGCAAGTTAGAGTCCAAAACAAGGGCAAAAGTGTTTGGAAAATTAGATACGTTGGAGACGTATCAGTATTCTGCGTGTGCAAAACTAGCTTGCAACCGTTGTATGTGAACGTAGAGCTTATCACACCCGATCATCACGTGGTGTCTCGGCACGAAGAACTGTCGCTACGGTGCATACTCAGGGAGAACGCTTATACCTTGAGATTTATTAAGGGATCATCTTATAATGCTACCGCCGAACTAAGCAAAATAAGAATATAAAAGATAAACATCGCATGCAATCAAAATATGTGACATGATATGGCCATCATCATCTTGTGCCTTTGATCTCCATCTCCAAAGTACCATCGTGATCTTCATCGTCAGCGGCATGACACCATGATATCCATCATCTTGATCGTTATCAACATGTCATCACATGGTTGTCTCACCAACTATTGCTTTTGCAACTATTGCTATCGCATAGCGATAGAGTAAAGCAATTATATGGCGCTTGGATCTTATGCAATAAAGAGACAACCATAAGGCTCCTGCCAGTTGCCGATAACTTTAACAAAACATGATCATCTCATACAACACATCATGTCTTGACCATATCACAGCACAACATGCCCTGCAAAAACAAGTTAGACATCCTGTACTTTGTTGTTGCGAGTTTTAAGTGGCTGCTACGGGCTTCTAGCAAGAACCGTTCTTACCTACGCATCAAAACCACAATGATTTTCGTCAAGTGTGATGTTTTAACCTTCAACAATGACCGGCCGTAGTCAAATTCGATTCAACTAAAGTTAGAGAAACAGACACCCGCCAGCCACCTTTGTGCAAAAACACGTCGGTAGAACCTGTCTCATGAACGCGGTCATGTAATGTCGGTCCGGGACGCTTCATCCAACAATACCACCGAATCAAAGTAAGACGTTGGTGGTAAGCAGTATGACTATTATCGCCCACAACTCTTTGTGTTCTACTCGTGCATATAACATCTACGCATAGACCTGGCTCTAATGCCACTATTGGGGAACACGGTAATTTCAAAAAAATTCCTACGATCACGCAAGATCTATCTAGGTGATGCATAACAACAAGAGGGGAGAGTAACTGTGGAGGGGGGCACCGCACACGGCTAAAAGATCAACTTGTGTGTCTTTGGGGTGCCCCCTACCCACGTATATAAAGGAGGGAGGGAGAAAGGCCGGCCCTCCTAGGGGCGCGCCAAGTGTAGGGAGTCCTGCTAGGACTCCCAAGTCCTAGTAGGATTCCCTTTCCTTTTCGGAGTAGGAAAGAAGGAAAGGAAGGAGAGGAAGAAGGAAAGGGGGGGGGGGCGCTCCTACTCCTTGTCCAATTCGGTTTGGACAGGGGGAGGCACGCTCTACCTCGTGGCCCTTCTTCCCTCTCTCCACTAAAGCCCAATAAGGCCCATTAACTTCCCCCGGCGAATTCCCGTAACTCTCCGGTACTCCAAAAAATGCCCGAATCACTCGGAACCTTTACGATGTCTGAATATAGCCTTCCAATATATGAATCTTTACGTCTCGACCATTTTGAGACTCCTCGTCATGTCCGTGATCTCATCCGGGACTCCGAACAAACTTCGTTCATCAAAACACATAACTCATAA
The DNA here is from genome assembly GCA_963921465.1 of Triticum timopheevii. Lineage (NCBI taxonomy): Eukaryota > Viridiplantae > Streptophyta > Magnoliopsida > Poales > Poaceae > Triticum > Triticum timopheevii. The sequence goes on from OY997274.1 coordinate 469,665,120, forward strand.
TACAAATTGTCATCAAACGTTAAGCGTGCAGACCCTACGGGTTCAAGAACTATCTAGACATGACCGAGACACATCTCCGGTCAATAACCAATAGCGGAACCTGGATGCTCATACTGGATCCTACCTATTCTATGAAGATCTTTATCGGTCAAACCGCATAACAACATACGTTGTTCCCTTTGTCATCGGTATGTTACTTGCCCGAGATTCGATCGTCGGTATCATCATACCTAGTTCAATCTTGTTACCGACAAGTCTCTTTACTCTTTCCGTAATGCTTCATCCCGCAACTAACTCATTAGTCACATTGCTTGCAAGGCTTATAGTAATTACTGAGAGGGCCCAGAGATACCTCTCCGATACACGGAGTGGCAAATCCTAATCTCGATCTATTCAAACCCAACAAACACCTTCAGAGACACCTAGAGAGCATCTTTATAATCACCCAGTTACATTGTGACGTTTGATAGCATACAAGGTGTTCCTCCAGTATCCGGGAGTTGCATAATCTCATAGTCTGAGGAACATGTATAAGTCATGAAGAAAGCAGTAGCAATGAAACTGCAACGATCATAATGCTAAGCTAACAGATGGGTCTTGTCCATCACATCATTCTCCTAATGATGTGATCCCATTCATCAAATGACAACACATGTCTATGGTTAGGAAACATAACCATCTTTGATTAATGAGTTAGTCAAGTAGAGGCATACTAGGGACACTATGTTTTGTCTATGTATTCACACATGTACTAAGTTTTCGGTTAATACAATTCTAGCATGAATAATAAACATTTATCACGATATAAGGAAATATAAATAACAACTTTATTATTGCCTCTAGGGCATATTTCCTTCAGCACCAAGCCACGGTGTGTCCCGAGCGCTACCACAAAAAGGCGGCCCAGCTCCGGGAGAAATTCCTGGCGATGAACGCAGCTTGGTGCCGCTGTACATCCAACCGACAAGCGATGGAGCAACTGTCGGTGTTCCTCTGCGCGGCACCAGGTTTTGTCGTACCTCCTCCGGCATCTTCTCCAGCCACAGCCTTCGATCCTCCTCCCAACGCGTCTCCGCTGCCCCCGTGATGTCACCGGCTTCATGATCTACACCATCATGGGCGTCACGCAAGCGAGCGCGTCGAGGCCATGGCGATGTTCTTCCCTTTCCTACCATCATTCCCGCGTTCCACCACTTGCGGCAGGAAGCCATGGCGCAGGAAGAGAAGCCGCCTGCCGAGGAGGTGGCTCTAGCTGCAGCACCGGATATGTGATCCTTCCGTCATAAGACAAGGTTCTTCAGTTACACACCTGCAGCTTAAAATTTGTTTCTTTTCTATTTGTGCAGATTTTGAATTTGGTGTAGTACAGAACACCCACAAAATCATCACAAGGATTCATGAACTCACTTTCGAATGGAAGAAATGTGATGTTCAATTGGCATTAACCCGATCATCTCTTGCCTGGTAAATCTCCAAACGTCTGAATCTGGTTCCTTTGTGGATTATTCTGATGTTTATAGCAACGCATTTGGTGCAGGGGAAGAGGAGACGGAGGAGGAAATGGAGACCAAGAGGAGCGTGGGCACCCTGGGCCACAAGGACCTTAGGGGCAAAAGGTGTTCCTTCATGTTGATCTGAACATTCTGCTGGACAACGGTCGGAACATCACCGATGACAACCGCATCTGCGCCTCCGTGCCGTCCATCAAGTTCCTCATGGGGAAGGGTGCCAAGATCATCCTGGGCAACCATATGGTGAGCACACGCTTCTTGATCTGTGCATGTGGAGTTTTACTGACGAATTTGTGCTGCAGAAGTGTCAGTCTTCTGTTCATCCACTAATCTCTTGGGAGTGAAGGGAAGAAGAAGAAAGTTCTTTCAGCTAATAGTTGTATGTGTCATAGCCTGTTAACCCCTGTTCAAGAATTTGTCCGATTAACCAGTTAACTTGCCGATTAACCCCTACTTGTATGGTCACTGAGTAGCCGATAAACCAATAAATCATCCGATTAGTCGATTAAATGGCCGATTAACTTGTCGATTAGCCTATTAATCCCCTCCTCGCAAGCCAACCGAGCAGCTACCAGTTAACGATTTCCTCAACAATGCTGTTAACATTGTGCTTAAAAATCATAGTAATAAAAATAGTAAGAATTAACTTATAATTTCATTTTCTTAGATTGTTTGTTACCTTTCTAATCGGAAACATACAAAACAGAGTCCTCTGTCCAGTTCATGTGAACTGCTTTTGTATAGTCGATTAGTCATTACGGTAATTTGTAAAACAATTTGTTCAAGTGGCTCCTGCACCTTGTCACACCTCACTTGCCGGCCCATTCGCCACTAGCCCTCGGCCCATGCCCGCTCGCCTCTCCTGTGGTGCTCTGTGTCTGACCCGGCACTGTCTGTCCCCTCCCTCATGCTGTGCGCTAGTCACCCCCGTCATTCAGCCTCTCGTGTGGCGCATAGCTGTGGCTGCTTGATGTCAGTAGCAAGACCACAGGATGGCCCTGCCGCGCCTTCATCGCGGACCTCACCGATAAATTCCTTGATTGCTGTTCTGACAAAGGAAAATTCAAATCATGCGCGTTTTTATTTGATATGTCGTGTGCTGAAAACTGACTTTTGAGTGCTACGACTAGAATTCTCGTTAATTTTATATGTTGCAATTCTAAAACTGCCTTTTGTGTATGCAGTTATTCTAATGTTGCTCGGATCAACTCTGTGTATTTACTTCACATGTTGAACTGATGTGTGATACTGGGTCTTGTGCAGTTTCAATAGCCTTGCAATTTTTGTTAGGATTTGGTGCGTGTGCATTTTCACATGATTTCTAACAATCCAGATCATCTTTTCGTTGCGGAAGACTAACCAACCAGATGCAGATCCATTTCATTCTGCTGAGCGTCCCAGGTTGTGTATGCTAGCCTCCTCTGCATTTGACCATGGTTTAACTTCAAAATGAGAACCAATCCATACTGTGCTACAATAATTTTTGGTGTCAACTAATTCAAGAGTACTGGAAATCCGATGGGAAATACTGATGGTGCATCATTTTGGACTAATCTTCTTAACTAAGACAAAATTTAAATGTCCTAGAGGCCTCAACACTAGGATGACTTAATCCTTTCAACATCTAATAGTTATTACGAAAAGAAAACTAAGGAAACTCCAGCTATGATGAAGAATGGATGAGTCTGTTAGAAACTCCATCTTTTTCTTGTTTCAGTATTGTCTGCAACTTTGTTTCATGAAGATTATATTCTGTATTTTTTATGTCACATTTGACGATGTTGGAAAGTAGGCGGCTCTATATCTTGCCAATTCAATTTCTGATAGGCACGAGCCCCCTGTGTTCTGGACAAGTAAGGACACATGCATAATTACCTGATCATGTAGCAATTCTGAGTGAGACACATGCATATAGATTGGATGTTGAAGCGAGCCCCCATTTTATTACTCTGAAAGAACTTTACAGTGATATTTGGCTATTGCTTTCAGTATTAGAGAGTCATAGAAACTGAACTGCAAGGCTTACTATAGTTTTATGTGATATTCATGTATGCCATCATGCCATACTGTTTATTTTGAGCAACCTTTCTATGTTATTTTCTTGACAATTTTTAGTGTAATGTCGGTAAATAAGTGCAAGCTTGGGTATATATTTTATTTTCTCATGTTGTATTCATTTTATTTGCTCTGCTACTTTAACAATCAAGTAGAATCACGCACAAGCTCCAGTTAGTCCTGCGCAAAACTGATTTCGAAGTGTGGATTATGGACTCCTTATTTATTCTGTTTCCGACTTAGGATCGTAGGGAAAAGTGTGGACTACGTATTCATACCAGAACTGGATTGGCCATGGCCCGTCTGCACCAACGAGTCATGGCGTCGGTAACAATATTCAAGATTTCCTGTCTCCTTCATTTTCAAAGCATCTCTCTTAAAGGCAATATATGCATGTTCATCATTCATGCGAGGGATATGAAAGATGAAACAAAAGTAAAAGGTGTTTGCGCCTACAGAGGCATCCTACTACTTGTAGTTTTTGTAGTTCAATCAAATAGTATAATTTTCAAATGATATTTGTTATGGTTAGATATAAATTTTTAAAAGTTTCGAGGTTCCATAAGATGAGATGATGGCTCATATGTGTCATTTTGACAAAAGTCCACTACTGTCAAATCTTGTAGTTCAATTAGATAATGCAATTTTCAAATAATATGTGATAGGGTGATATGCTTTTATTTTTATTTCCTATGTTCCTTGTCAAGCATTTGTGCATGAATTGGCTACGTGTCTGCAAAGCTAACGAAATAAGAATGAGAGTAATTACATGTCTGCAAAGCTAACCAAATATTAATGAGATGAATCTCTTGACTGTGGTTTGTGCCGGAGCTTACTATGAAAGAAACGCTCTATGCCAAAATCACCACTCCTATTATTTTTATTTTCAATGGTTTATTGACTTCATTCTTCACCAGAAGCCATGGAAAATGTTTATGAATAGCAACAACTAGCAGTAACTATGTTCGGTTCTAGGCCGCCCTGCTCCATGTAAGTCAGACAAGTCTTTTGCAGTATCAGTTTGATAACAAATAATTCTTCACCATGTTAATTAGCAGTACTACATGCCAGAATCCATTCTCTCCATGCCTTGGAAGTGTACTTACCTTCCTCTTTGCAGAATCCACATACTATATATACGGGAGATTTTTTTCTCACGGTTGTACGTGCATTGCACATGCACGCTTATTAGTCAAATCTAAGTAGTGTTTTGTGTGCCTTCTTATTTAAAAAATAGGCCAGACGATTTCCCACCTATTTGATGCCAAAGTTTACAGGCCAGCCTTTGCGTCGTTCACAATGTAATGATGGGCTGTTTTCAGGGGAATAGCGGAAAGAAGAAGTACTGGCCTCGGAAGGCAAGCGTGAAGTCGTCCAAGGGGAGCTCCTATATGGCGCGTGACAGGCTGGCGAAAATCCAGCGCGCACCCGTCCACTCCCGTGCGTCCCTAGTGGGCCGGCCCACAAGCAGGGCTGAACTTCCCAGTTTTTTTTAATTTGTTTCTTACTATCTTTGCTTTTCGTTTTTCTACAAAATAATTCGTAATTTAGAAAAGTGAATTTTGTAAAGAAAATGTTCATCATTTAAAAATAATGAATTTTTTTGAATTTAAATGAAAATTTATTTATTTTGACGAACACAATTTATATGAGAATTTTTCTAGTAGTGATGAACAGTTTTTTATATTTGATGAACAAAATTTGAATACGATGAACATTTTTTAAACTTGATGAACAAAATTTGTATTTAAGAATATATTTTTTGAAAAATGGATAAAGAAAATTTGAATTCATTGAACAAAATTAGAAATTGACGAAAAAATGTTGAGTTTGGTGAACAATTTTCGAAATCGATGATGAACAAAATTTTAATTTGGTGAACAATTTTTGAAATTCATGAACAAATTTCGAATTGGATGAACATTTTATGAATTCAATGAACTAATTTTGAATTTTGACGAACATTTTTTCAATTCGATGAAGAAAAAACGAATTCTGTGAACATGCAATTTTTTTAAGAAAAGAAAAAAGGAAAATTAACAAAATTTTAATTTGATGAACAAATTTTGAAATCGACGAATAAATTTTAAATTTGGGGAACAAAGTTTGAAATTGATGAACAATTTTTGAATCTGGTGAACATTTTTTTCAATTTGATGAACACATTTTGAGTACTGATGAACATTTTTTCAATCCGATGAACAAAAAAGGAATTTTATGAACATTATTTGAATCATTGAGCATTTACACATTGCAAACATTATTTGAATTTGATACAAAAAATGTTCATGAATTTGGAAAGAAAATAAAAAAAGAAAAAGAAAGCGAAAAAGGGAAACAGAAAAGAAAAAGAAAGAAAAAAGAGATAAGAAAAAACAAAAAGAAAAATAAATGGGATATGGGCCGGCCCATACGAGCGCTCAGCGGGCCAGGCGGTGTGCGCCTGGTCGCTCGGGGGGCGCACTATGCGTGGTTTTATCTCCTCATTACTCGGTGCGTTGATTGCTCTTCGGCTATTAGGTTTGCCATGTCGTCTGCTGCTGCCCCCGAAAAGTCGGGAGCTCCTAGTCGGCGCTATTAGCGCCGATTAGAGAAACTGGCGCTCGCAGGGACGCGTAATGGGCCGGCCCATTTGTTTTTCCCTTTTTGCCAGAAACTGCAAAAATTATACGCGGGTAACAAGACTTGAACACTAGACCTCACGAACCACTTCCGGGTGCACCAACCATTACTCCATGATAAGACAAATGCTTATTATCTTCGCCTGCTTCATTTTATACTTTCTACAGCTCGCGAACCTCAGACCCTTCGCAAACTGTTTTTTAATCTTTTTTTTCTCTTTTTATGTAACGGTTTTGTTCGCCTTCTTTCTTTCCTTTTTTGCTACATACGTGCACCATTTGAAAAAAAAATCAAAGAATTTTTTCTCCAAAATGCATGAGTTTTTTAAAAATTTGAAAAAAAATCATTGGTTTTTTTTAAAAGTTCATTAAATTTGCAATAAGTTCATCAAATCTAACAAAATGTTCATCAAATTTGAGAAAAGTTCATCAAAACTGGAGAAGCTTCATCGAATCTGACAAAAAGTTCATTGAATCTGAAAAAAATCATCGATTTTGAAAAAAACATTGGATTTGAAAAAAAGTTCATCAAATTTAAAAAAATAGTTCAACGGATTTAAAAAAATTTCATCAAATTTAGAAAAGTTCATCTGATATGAAAAAAAGTTCATCGGATTTCAAAAAAAGTTCGTCAAATTTGAAAAGAGTTCAGCAAATTTGGAAAAAGTTCATCGGATTTGAAAAAATAGTTCGTCGTCTTTGAAAAAAAGTTCATCAATTTTAGAAAAATTTCATCAAGTTTGGAAAAAGTTCATCAAATTTGAAAAAATAGTTCATCAGATTTGGAAAAAGGTTCATCGAATTTGCAAAAAGTTCATCAAATTTGAAAAAAGTTCATCCGATTTGAAAAAATAGTTCATCGGATTTGAAAAAAAGTTCATCAAATTTGGCAAAAAATTCAGGAAAATTTGTTCAACGATTTTTTTAAAAAATTCAAAGCTTTGAAAAAATTTCATCGATTATGAAACAAAGTTCGTGAATTTAGAAAAAAAAGATTTATGGATCTTTAAAAATCGTGCATTAAAGAAAACAAAAAAGGATCAGAAAAAAGAAAAACAAGAGAAAGAAATAAAAACCGAAGTGATTATGCAATAAAGAAGAAAAGTAAAGGAATCTTGTAAGAAAGGTTGGATGGCCGTATGGCTAGAGCGTAGCGCTAATACCCGAGGGGTCGCGTGTTCGATTCCGTCGCTGGCCACCCTTTTTTCGCCAGTTTTTACAGGAACGCATAAGGGAACTGGGCCGTCCGAAATCGCGGCAGGGGGGTGCGCCAAATAGGGTTTGCCCGAAAAGTCATCGCCGCCGAATCCCGCCAATTCACTGTGTGCGGCTATCGCTGGCGCGTCAGATACTACCCCAACAGCGACCGCAAAGACAGTGCCGATTACATAGGCCTTTACCTCAAGCTCGACGAAGCCATCACCAGGAAAGTGAAGGTGCAATCCATGTTTAGTTTCGCAGATTCCCTGGATAAGAAGCACCCTTCTCTCGCATTGTTGAAAGTAGACACCTTCGATAGCCAGAGTCGTTCTTGGGGCCGTGGCAGGTTCATCAAAAGGGAAGTCCTCGCTCAGGGAAGGGCGCCGACGTGGTGTTCGAGGTCGCCGGCGAGACGTACGCCACGCATCGCTGGCTGCTCGCATCCCGGTCGCCAGTTTTCGGCGCGGAGCTCTTCGGCTCAATGAAAGAGGGCGGCACCGGCACCGCAGACGCCATACGCATACACGACATGGAAGCGCAGGTGTTCAGAGCGCTGCTGCAGTTCGCGTACACCGACTCGTTGCCGGAGACGGGAACGGAAGGGGAGGAGGAAGATGCCATGTGCCAGCATCTTCTTGTTGCGGCCGACAGGTATAACTTTGAGAGGTTGAAGCTGGTTTGCGAGGAGAGCTATGCGAGTGCATCGGTGTAAGCACGGTCGGGACCATCCTGGCGCGTGCCAAGCAGCACTGCTGCGACGGGTTGACGAAGGCATGCTTTCATTTTCTCAGCTCTCCGCAGAATCTGACGGCGGCCGTGGCCACTGATGGCTTTCAGCATCTGAGCAGGAGCTGTCCTTCTGTAATGATAGAGCTGATTGCCATGTCCTCAAGCCGTCTCGTTGTTTCGTTTCCTTTCGCGCGCCTACGAGACGGCTTGAGGACATTATTGGTCCTCGAGCCGTGCAAACAAATCAAGAGCGAGTACCACGGATCGATCCGAGGACAACCGACTCCAACAGCAAGCCATTAGCCACTACGCCACACACCAACAAGTGAACATGTAGGTGCAGAAATTTATAGGAATATATAGCAGCATTGACATTTCGAAAACATTTTAAAAGTTGCGAGCAGTTTTAAAATGCCACATTTTTTTGTATTCCATTTTTTGGGAAACTGAAGATGTTTTGTAATTCTGATTTCAAAATGAAACACGAACGAAAATTGCAAACCCAAAACAGATTCACAAACGTCAAACATTTATGGAAAAATTCTATAAATTGTATATTATTAGAAAATGCGAAATATTGATGGAAAGGTCAAACATTTTCAATCTTGAACAAATTTTAGAAAAAATAGACACTCCTGAAATTTATTGAAAACGTTAACTTCTAAAAGAACGAACATTTTTTTGGAAAAACGACACATTTAATAAAAATGTAAACAAAAATTTGAAAATGAACAACTTTTTAAACTGTGAACAAATTTAAGAAAAGGTGAACATTTTTTTGAATTTGTAAACAAAAATTGAAAAGGGAGGAACTTTTCTGAAATTCTGAACAAGTTTTTAAACCCCGAACAAAATTTAGAAAAACGAGCATTTTTTGAATTTATGAACAAAAATGTAAAGAAAGGAACTTTTTTTAACTTTTGAACAAATTATTGAAACTGCCGAGCTATATTTGGAAAAGGCACACAATTTTTCTATTATGTGAACAATTTTCGAAACCAAGAATATTTTGGATAGATGTGAACAAAAATAAAAAAGGAACATTTTTTGAACTTTTGACCAATTTCTTGAAAGCACGAAATTTTTCTAAACTTAGGAACAAAATTTGAAAATGAGAACATTTTTTGAAGGCATGATCATTTTTTAAAGTCAGGACAAAATTTGAAAATGAGAACATTTTTCGAAGTTTCGAACAAGTTTTTGATAGCATGAACATTTTTTAAAGTGAGGAACAAAATTTAAAAATGAGAACATTTTTTGAAGTTTCGAATAATTTATGAACAACACTAATATTTTTTTTAAAAGAAAATAACCTTGAAAACAGAAAAATGTAAAAATGAAAAAGAAACAAAAAACATAAAAAAAGAAACATAAAAACGAAACAAAGATAAAAAGAAAAAAACAAACGTTTCAGGAACGTCCTAGAAGGTCCCCAAACCAGAGAAAAACCGGAGAAAACCGGCTGGGAACCAGCTAGAACGTTCCCAAAACAAGAAACGCTCAAGCATTTAATGGGCTGGCCCATCCCGAGCTCTCTTTCAGTTTCCCTGTGCGACGCGCCTGCAATTTGCCTTTGCCGCAGCGAGCGGCAAATAGGAAAAACCCAATAGGAATCTAACATTCGATCTGGGACATTTGCCAGTGGAGCTTTGGCCCGTACGATTTCCGATTAGGATTCGCCTACGGGCGGGAAATACGGGTCAACGGAAAACTATAACTTAGGTTTTTCCAGTTGTCGTTTTTATTGGGGTTTTCACTTTTTTGTTCGCTGGTTTTCTTTAGTTTTTATTTATTATTTTTGTCGGTTTCCTTTGGTTCTATTTTTTCTTTTCGTTTTTCAGCATTTTATTATTTTTCATAAAAAATCATTCTTTCTTTTTCCTTTTTTAACACGTGTCTACTATTTTTCAGGCATAATATACTTTTTCGTATACATCATGGACATTTTTTCATACACGTTTAACATTTTTAACGAACATTATTAACATTTTCTTTAATATATGTTTTGATGTCCATTTTTTTCTACACGCTGTACATTTTTCAATACATCAGAACAACTATTTTGTACATGTCTAATAAAAAATTTAAATGCATGATTAACAGTTTAAAAAATATATGTTTAGGTATCAATTTTTCTAACCCATGTCTACAGTTTTCCATACACATCTGTATACTTTTTTATGCATCAGGAAAAACTATACATGCTTAATATTTTTTTAAATGTATGTTTTGATGTCTAATTTGTCATACATATTGTACATTTTTCTTATGCATATGAAGTGTTATCTTATGCAGGTTTAACATTTTTCATATACATTATTAACATTTTCTTAAAATGTATGTTTTGATGTCTACTTTTCTTATACAAATTTGTATCTTTTTCATATCGGAATTACTAGCTGAGTTTTAATTTGGTCTCATTCACATCCGTAACCATCCAATTAAATTGCATGCGAATTCGTGTCTAGTAATACACTTTGTCGACCTGGGCATACCCATTTGTCTTTTCCCCTGGGGTTTGGGTTTACAAGTTGTGGTCGTTTCTGTGGCTTTTCTCTCTTGCTGGCCGAGATGTGTTGCTTTTCCCGCGAGCGTATTGTCGCAGCCCTTGGTTTGGTGGGCCTTTTTTTTTTCCTATGACGCACAAGGCCTCATTATTGTTGCTTTTTTTATGCCTCTTTTTTTTTTGCGAAAGATGCCTCTTTCTTTTGGTCTTTGTTATTTTCTGGGAGGTGTTTTCTCATTGTTTGAATGTATATAATCTCTGTAGTTAATTTTATTTTGGTAAAATGATGATTATGGATTTTTTTGTTCCTTTTTTTTTCACCGCTACACACATTATAACTTAGTGCAACTACACGACCGTAAGTTTTTATAGTGATTTTGACTGAAAAATGCATTTTAGACCCCTTAATATGTACTTTTCTCGGGCTTTGAGAAGTTTCTGGGGTTGTCTATGACTCCCTCCGTTCCATTTTATAAGTATTTTTTTTAAGAGGTAAAAAGTTTCTAGTACCTTTGAACGAGATTAGATAAACTATTAGTGAGATATAAGGTGTTTTAATCTTGTATCCCAATTTATACTGATTTCATATTGCAGATGTTGACTTCTTTTCCTATAAGCTTCGTCAAAGATAGAAAAGTTTTACTTTTGGAAAAATATACACCTCATGAAAAGGAAGGAGAAACATGATACAGATCCCTAAATGCTCAGCATCATAGACAACCCAATTTCTCCGCTGCCAACCTCAAAAACATGATACAATCTTCGGAGTCTCCGAGTGGTTTTGTTCGGTCTTACCGAGTAAACGGTTGCCAACTCATTATACTCTTTTATATTCAACTAGAACAATGCCCGTGCGTTGCAACGGGATATAAATATTCTAGTACGTTAGCTTATGATTTACCTGACAATAATAATACGATTGTGTAAATAAATGTTCGTCAAATTCTGATCGTGAATTATCTTATATTTTGATTAGAAGTTTGATAAGTAAATTAAAGTGGAATTGGTTCAGAAGGTAAGTAAATTAATATGATTGATTATCATATGTAAATTAAAGTGATTGATTGTCATATACATGAAAGGTTGGACGAAGAAGTGGTGGGAAGAAAGGTGAAATGAAATCTTATGTTCTTTTTAAGTAGTAGAGATTTGGACTTTTCGAGTGGTTTCGTTCGTTCTCACCGAGTGGACCGAGTGCTTCGTGACAATTTTTCTGACATCCACTCGGTCTCACTGAGTCAAATCCAATCGGTATGTCCGGAGTGACTGCAGCTTCTGTGACCTTGTTTAGGCCCTACGGGTTGCATAGAACCTCGGACTGAGATGATCCAAATATCAAAATCGTTCGTTTTGACGATACTGAACTTTTCCTGTTGGATACTTTACCATTTGACGCCGTCTTAATTGGGTGTTTGCTGCCTTGACATAATTTGGTGCCAACATATACTTCACTGGATTTGTCACAATGTTTGCGTCTGAGCTCCGCTTTCGACCATCTTCATATTCATCATGATCTTCTGAAGACGGCCATCCAATGGTGATTTCCAATCATAAGTTTGAATTAATATTAATATAGCTTATCTTTTATGATTTTGTCACTTTTGAGCATCAACACATGCCCCTATTTTTTTGGCAAAATTAGTGTGCTGAAAAACAACTTGCACAATACTTGTTCTAAGGACCAACACACAATCAGCTATTTTCTTAGGAGGATAATTTTATATCGGTCATCTTGATGCTTAGGGCGATAATTTTATATCAGCCGTCTTTATTCTTCGGTCGATAATTTATAAATCGACCATTTGGATTAGCAACAAAATTTAGCTAATCGAATGTATTGTAATACCCTTTCATGAAGTAAGAAATTATATTGCATCCATGGATCGAAATAGGCCCATGAGTGTAACCAATCATACCCGAGGATGAATTTCATGGCATCGGCTTCAATGTCATAGTTGAAGAATATGAGTAATGTAGGAACCGAAGATTTTGATGCGCAAACCTTCGGCTTGTTTGTTCACAGCATTCAACCTTCTCCTTCTTCGGCTTTGTTGCACTTATTATAATGGAGTCTTGCACATAATTTTTGTTTTGAGTGCTTTCTTTGGAAACCCATGCCATGTTCCTCTTTTTCAGCTCTTGTGCACTAAGCTTATGCAATTTCTTCTTTTGCTAATATGATAGGCCGAGTGGGTGCATCAACTATGATTCCTGAAGCAATGACAATTCTTTTTTAACCTTGTGCATGCTGAAATTAATTTCTTCCGATTTCATATTTTGGCTTTCTACAATTGATCGCTTCATCTCATTGCCTTTAGTAGCCAATGTCAACATCTTAATTGCATTTTTGTCATTTGTAATCAAATCCGAAGTGGCACACTTACGTCCATCTTTGTTGGTTCGATATACTGGCGTGACCACCTCTTTCTTCTTTCTTAAGCTCTAGAACGAGACTTTTTGAGTGAAATGGTATTTTCTATGTAATTGTTCATCAAATGTTGACCCTCTTGGAGCTGCATATTCTTGGCGAGATGGTCTAAAATAAGATGGATAATGTGCCATGAATCATATATGTCTCATGATGGATATGAATAATAATTACCATAGGGAAGTATTCAGGACATTGGCATCGACAACCCAAAAGGAGGATATGAATATGAATAAAATCCCCCATTTTACCAATGTTGGTCTTTAGATTTGCGCCTAGGGGTGATCTTGATACCTTTGCATTGTTTGTCATATAAGCACATTTTGCTCCTCTCGCCTTTTAAAATTTATCTAATAACTGTGGAAGGTCACTTTTAATTTCTTGCCCTTGTGCTTATTTCGGCCATCGTCTCCTTTTGTTTTGTTTGCATCAACCTCTTCTTGTTGCCCCCTAGTCCTTGGTGTCTTCCTCATAACTTCGTTTGACTCTCACCTTCAAGAATATTTGCATTGTGCTCTTGAGCAACTTCCTTACTTGAAAGCTTGATCCAGTCATCCGTACCTTCTCATCTTGTACTGAATCATCTTGAAGAAGCCATGCAAAAACTTTTGGACACCAAGGCCAATCGAAACAGACTCCTCATCCTTTGGTGTTTCAACAAATTTTAGTTGTCCTTTATCAATGGCCGATTTTACTATTTGACAAAACATATCGCAATCCTCAAAATTATGATCGAACTTACAATACATTCATCCTTTGATTATGGCATAACATGGTGATAAAGAATTCTAATATAATTATTTTTCAACAACAAATCAAAGATTTGATCACACATTCTTGAGTTGAAGGTATAATTCCAATCTTCTAGCCAATCTTGGTGTGAGAACGGCTTTGGAGGTAAGCAAACAGATGGCTCAGATTTGGCATCATCCCATTGAGCTATGCATTGTGTTTTGCACTCTATCTTTGATTCTTTTAATGAGGAATTAAACTACTCATCGATTTTCTTAATAGAATTTGACCTTGACTTTAGATTTTTGAAATAAAAACAAGCCAAGTATGAAACATGCAAACCTATCCATTTAGATATAAACTTTAAATAACACAATGGGAAAGGCTTTGGCTGCAATAATAAGTCACTACCGGTGTCTCTAATGGTACAATGTGTTGATTGATATTCTTTGTAATGAATTTACTGCTAACAAGTAATTTCCCTTCTTCATTTGTCTCTCAAGATTTTTTATAATAATGTTTCTGATATATGCATAAAAAAATAAAGTTGCAACCAAATCAGAAAATAAATAAATCACTTACTAGAAATACCTCTTCAAATATGTAGGGAGAGCATGGCAGTGGTGTAACTTGAACGATACTTTATTCCGCTTTTGGATGGCTCCCCAACACCTTGTAGTACTCTTTTTCTGTACAAAATTCAGCACATGTATGATTTGATTCGGCTTTATCAATAACTGAATTATCTTTATTAGCCAAATCATTCATGTTTTGTTTGATTCACAAGGCTTCTTGTTCTTGTCTAATTTCAGACCACATTGCAGGCCGGCGAGCCTTAATTTTTTCCTTCCTATTTCACTCCACTCTTCATCGAATCCCCCCCACCCCAATGCTTTGAGAACCTTTCGGCAATGAGTTTTCAAAACATCGCAATCGTTTAGGGGGTGTATCAGATACTACAGTACTGGGTGAAGTCATTATTTCCACAAATTTAGCTTTTACTGCAGCAAAATCATGAGGTTATTTGTTTTTTATTAGTTCCTAGCAAATAGCATTGCACCAGTCTCAAGTAAATGTAAGATTTTTCTTAACAACCCAATCTGGACACGATTGCCCCCTTCCCCACACAATGCATTTAGATCCGTTTGGCAATGTTTTGTTGTAGAAGTATAACAATTGTGTAGGGGACATACCACATGCCACAATGTTAGGTACATGCACATGCACTCCTATAAAAGTGTCGCTTATTCGGCTATGTCCATGAAGGTGTGGAGCCAAATTATGAATATCAAAAATTGTGGCTGGTGCCAAACAATTACTAGCATGAGGCATGACATATGACGGTTGATGATAATTGGCTGAGTAACTATTGGTAGCTTGGCCAATTCACCCATCCATTGGTATGTTCGGATTCACATATTGCTAGTTAGTTGAGGTTGAATAAAAGGGTGAAACACTTTCTTGCATGGCATTGGAAGTTCTAACGTAGAGTGTTTCAAATTGATTAACCGAATAGTCATGTTGGTCATCGACATATGAAATTGTGGGGTTGCCGACGCATGAGGGGTTGGATATATATGTTTCATAGTACTAAAATTATAAGAACTTGAAGCATAGATATCATTTTGCATCAGCTCTTGCACGTAATTAAATACATGATTGATAAAACTAGGGCTAGTCGATACATTTTGCTCATTAAACGATTTAGCGACAACATATGGATTTTTTTGCATCTACATAAGTGAAATGAGTATTCATATTACTTTTGTAGATTGCAAACCCTAGATGACGATCTCTTCGTACCAAGAACGGGCTGAAGACTGTTCGAAGCTTCGGTTCCAACGAAGCCACCAAAAAGTGTGTCCGCATACGAACACGTTACCGTGTACCCTCGACGTCAAGGGTGATACATCGCAACTCACATCGAATGATACCCGTCCGGAATCGCAGTATGCAAGCAAACCCGCAGATGCTTTTGTAGACCCAAAATCCCACACACCTGAGAGGGACCCCGTCAGGGCGCGTGAAGACTATGGGTTGCTCTAGATCGACCTGATCGCCCCTAGGGCCTCGTGGATTGCTACTGTCGGCACGAAGAACAACAAAGAACGAGGAAGAAGCAAACTAAGGTTAGCGAGAAAAGATAACAAGTAGTAGATGAGTTCATCGATTGTGTGTTGTTCAATCAGCCGTCTTCTCCCATCTATTTATGAGGCCGTGATACATCCATTTTGCATCATGCTTTTATGTCAATATTTATTGCATTATGGGCTGTTATTTCATGTTATGTCACAATACTTATGGCTATTCTCTCTTATTTTACAAGGTTTACATGAAGAGGGAGAATGCCGGCAGCTGGAATTCTGGGCTGAAAAAGGAGCAAATATTGAAGGACTATTCTGCGCAACTCCAAAAGTCCTGAAACTCCACGGAATACCATAACATAAATAAAGAAAAATCGTCGCCAAAGATGAAGGCCAGAGGGCCCACACCCTGCTCACAAGGGTGGGGGGCGCGACCCCTAGGCGCGCCCCCTACCTCGTGGGCCCCCTGGTGGCTCTCCGATGTCCATCTTCTCCCATATGAAGTCTTTCGATGAGAAAAAAAAATAGAAGAGAACCTTTCGGGACGAGACTCCGCCGCCACGAGGCGGAACCTTGGCGGAACCAATCTAGGGCTCCGGCAGAGCTGTTCTGCCGGGGACACTTTCCTCCGGGAGGGGAAAAACATCACCATCATCATCACCAACGCTCCTCTCATCGGGAGAGGGCAATCTCCATCAACATCTTCACTAGCACCATCTCATCTCCAAACCCTAGTTCATCTCTTGTATCCAATTCTTGTCTCCAAGTCCGAGATTGGTGCTAGTAGGTTGCTAGTAGTGTTGATTACTCCTTGTAGTTGATGCTAGTTGGTTTATTTGGTGGAAGATCATATGTTCAGATCCTATATGCACATTATTACCCCTCTGATTATGAACATGAATATGCTTTGTGAGTAATTACGTTTGTTCCTGAGGACAAGGGAGAAGTCTTGCTATTAGTAGTCATGTGAATTTGGTATTCGTTTGATATTTTGATAAGATGTATGTTGTCCAACCTCTAGTGGTGTTATGTGAACGTCGACTACATAACACTTCACCATTATTTGGGCCTAGAGGAAGGCATTGGGAAGTAATAAGTAGATGATGGGTTGCTAGAGTGACAGAAGCTTAAACCCTAGTTTATGCGTTGCTTCGTAAGGGGCTGATTTGGATCCATATGTTTCATGCTATGGTTAGGTTTACCTTAATACTTTTGTTGTAGTTGCGGATGCTTGCAATAGAGGTTAATCATAAGTGGGATGCTTGTCCAAGTAAGGGCAGTACCCAAGCACCGGTCCACCCGCATATCAAATTATCAAAGTATCGAACGCGAATCATATGATCGTGATGAAAACTAGCTTGACGATATTCCCATGTGTCCTCGGGAGCACTTTTCCTATTATAAGAGTTTGTCCAGGCTTGTCCTTTGCTAACAAAAAGGATTGGGTCACCTTGCTGCACTTTATTTACTTTTGTTACTTGTTTCTCGTTACCATTTATCTTATCACAAAACTATCTGTTACCACTTATTTCAGTACTTGCAGAGAATACCTTGCTGAAAACCGCTTATCATCTCCTTCTGCTCCTCGTTGGGTTCGACACTCTTACTTATCGAAAGGACAACGATAGATACCCTATACTTGTGGGTCATCAAGACTCTTTTTTGGCGCTGTTGCCGGGGAGTGAAGTGCCATTGGTAGGTGGAATCTGGTAAGGAAATTTTTTTTAGTGTGCTGAAATTTTCTGTCACTTGTTACTGTGGAAAGTAATTGTTTGAGGGGCTTGTTCGGGGTATCTTCACCCCGTCCAGTTGAGCCAAGAGTTGCTCCTCAACCTACTGAACCTACTGAATCTATTGAAAATGAAACTGCTTTTCAGATTCCTTCGGGTATGATGGAAAAACTACTAGCTAACACTTTCGCAGGAGATGGAGCAAAGCATCCTGACGAACATCTACGCTTTGTGGATGATATTTGTGGACTATTTAAACTTGCAGGTATACCCGATGATGTTGTTAAGAAGAAGGCTTTCCCTTTATCTTTGGAGGGAGACGCATTGACATGGTATAGGCTATGTGATGATACGAGATCATGGAACTATAAAAGAGTGAAATTGGAATTTCATCAAAAGTATTACCCTATGCATCTTGTTCATCGTGATCGCAATTATATATATAATTTTTGGCCTCGCGAAGGAGAAAGCATCGCTCAAGCTTGGGGGAGGCTTAAATCAATGTTATATTCATGCCCCAATCACGAGCTCTCAAAATTGACAATTCTCCAGAATTTTTATGCTCGGCTTTCTGATAATAATCACAACATGCTCGATACTTCTTGTGCTGGCTCTTTTATGATGAAGTCTATTGAATTTGGATGGAGTTTATTGGATAGAATTAAACGCAACTCTGAAGATTGGGACCTCGACGAAGGTAAGGAGTCAGGTATGACACCTAAGTTTGATTGTGTTAAATCTTTTATGGATACCGATATTTTCCGTAAGTTTAGCACTAAATATGGACTTGACTCTGAGGTAGTAGCTTCTTTTTGTGAATCTTTTGCTACTTATGTTGATCTCCCCAAGGAGAGGTGGTTTAAATATCATCCTCCCATAGAAGTAAAAGTAGCTGCACCTATTAGAGTTGAAGAAAAGATTGTCACTTATAATGATCCTATTGTTCCTACTTCTTATGTTGAGAAACCCCCTTTCCCTGTTAGAATGAAGGATCATGCTAAAGCTTCAACTGTTGTTCGTAAAAGCAATACTAGGACTTATACACCTCCTGAGCAAGTCAAAGTAGAACCCAATATTGCTATTGTCAAAGATCTCTTGTCTGATAATATTGATGGGCATGTTATTCAATTCACTGGTGAAACTGCTAGAATTGCTAAACCCTGTGATAGAGATAAGCATAGACCTGTGGTAGGCGTGCCTGTTATTTCTGTTAAAATAGGAGATCATTGTTATCATGGCTTATGTGATATGGGTGCTAGCGCTAGTGTTATACCCATTGGCTTATACAAAGAAATTATGCATGAGACTGCACCTGTTGAGTTAGAAGAAATTGATGTTACAATTAAACTTGCCAATAGAGATACTATATCTCCAATGGGAATTGTTAGAGATGTTGAAGTCTTGTGTGGGAAAACCAAATATCCCGCTGATTTTCTTGTTCTTGGTTCTCCACAAGATAGCTTTTGTCCCATTATATTTGGTAGACCCTTCTTGCGTACTGTTAATGCTACGATAGATTGCGAAAAGAATGTTATTACTGTTGGCTTGGATGATATGGTTCATGAGTTTAATTTCTCTAAATTTAGTAAACAACATCGTGAGGAAGAATTGCCTAGTAAGGATGAAATTATTGGTCTTGCTTCTATTGCTGTACCTCCTAGTGATCCTTTAGAACACTATTTGCTAGACCATAAAAATGATATGTTCATGAATGAAAGAAGGGAAATAGATGAAGTATTGTTTAAACAGGAACCTATTCTACAACACAATTTGCCTGTTGAAATCCTAGGGGATCCTCCTCCACCCAAGGGTGATCCTATGTTTGAGCTTAAACCGTTGCCTGATAATCTTAAATATGCTTATCTTGATGAAAAGAAAATATATCCTGTCATTATTAGCGCTACCCTTTCAGAGCATGAAGAAGAAAGATTATTGAAAACTCTGAAGAAGCATCGTGCCTCTATTGGATATACTCTGGATGATCTTAAGGGCATCAGTCCCACTCTATGCCAACATAAAATAAATTTGGAAGCTGATGCCAGACCAGTTCGTGATCCTCAACGATGTTTGAATCCTAAAATGAAAGAAGTGGTAAGGAAGGAAATACTCAAGCTTCTGGAGGCAGGTATAATTTATCCCCTTGATGATAGTCAGTGGGTAAGTCCTGTCCATTGTGTCCCTAAGAAGGGAGGTATTACTGTTGTCCCTAATGATAAAGATGAATTGATTCCGCAAAGGATTATCACAGGTTATAGGATGGTAATTGATTTCCGCAAATTAAATAAGGTTACTAAGAAAGATCATTACCCCTTACCTTTTATTGATCAAATGCTAGAAAGATTATGCAAACATACACATTATTGCTTTCTAGATGGTTATTCTGTTTTTTCTCAAATACCTGTGTCGGCTAAAGATCAATCAAAGACTACTTTTACATGCCCTTTTGGTACTTTTGCTTATAGACGTATGCCTTTTGGTTTATGTAATGCACCTGCTACCTTTCAAAGATGCATGATGGCTATATTCTCTGACTTCTGCGAGAAAATTTGTGAGGTTTTCATGGACGACTTTTCCGTCTATGGTTCCTCTTTTGATGATTGCTTGAGCAATCTTGCTCGAGTTTTGCAGAGATGTGAAGAAACTAATCTTGTCTTGAATTGGGAAAAGTGCCACTTTATGGTGAATGAAGGTATTGTCTTGGGGCACAAAGTTTCTGAAAGAGGTATTGAAGTTGATAAAGCCAAGGTTGATGCTATTGAAAAGATGCCATGTCCCAAGGACATCAAAGGTATAAGAAGTTTCCTTGGTCACGCCGGATTTTATAGGAGGTTCATCAAGGACTTCTCAAAAATCTCTCGGCCTCTGACTAATTTATTACAAAAAGATGTACCATTTGTCTTTGATGATGATTGTGTAGAAGCATTTGAAATACTTAAGAAAGCATTAGTCTCTGCACCTGTTGTTCAACCCCCTGATTGGAATTTACCCTTTTAAATTATGTGTGATGCTAGTGATTATGCTGTAGGTGCTGTTCTAGGGCAAAGAGTTGATAAGAAATTGAATGTTATCCATTATGCTAGTAAGACTCTAGACAATGCTCAAAGAAATTATGCTACTACCAAAAAGGAACTTTTTGCGGTTGTATTTGCTTGTGATAAATTTAGACCCTATATTGTTGATTCTAGAGTAACTATTCATACAGATCATGCTGCTATTAAATATCTTATGGAAAAGAAAGATGCAAAACCTAGACTCATTAGATGGGTTCTCTTGCTTCAAGAATTTGATTTACATATCGTTGATAGAAAAGGAGCTGAGAACCCCGTTGCAGACAATTTATCTAGGTTAGAGAATGTTCTTGATGACCCACTGCCTATTGATGATAGCTTTCCTGATGAGCAATTAAATGTCATAAGTACTTCTCGTAGCACTCCTTGGTATGCTGATTATGCTAATTATATTTTTGCTAAATTTATACCACCTAGCTTCACATACCAACAAAAGAAAAAGTTTTTCTATGACTTGAGACACTACTTTTGGGATGACCCACATCTTTATAAGGAAGGAGTAGATGGTGTTATTACACGTTGTGTACCTGAGCATGAACAGGAACAGATCCTACGCAAGTGTCACTCTGAGGCTTATGGAGGACACCACGCTGGAGATAGAACTGCACATAAGGTATTGCAATCCGGTTTTTATTGGCCTACTCTCTTCAAGGATGCCTGTAAGTTTGTTTTATCTTGCGATGAATGTCAAAGAATTGGTAATATCAGTAGACGTCAAGAAATGCCTATGAATTATTCACTTGTTATTGAGCCATTTGATGTTTGGGGCTTTGATTAGATGGGTCCTTTTCCTGCCTCTAATGGTTACACTCGTATTTTAGTTGTTGTTGATTATGTTACTAAGTGGGTTGAAGCTATTCCAACTAGTAGTGCTGATCATAAAACTTCTATTAAAATGCTTAAGGAAGTTATTTTTCCGAGGTTTGGAGTCCCTAGATACTTAATGACTGATGGTAGTTCACACTTTATTCATGGTGCTTCCCGTAAGATGCTTGCTAAATACGACGTTAATCATAGAATTGCATCTCCATATCACCCGCAGTCTAGTGGTCAGGTAGAATTGAGCAATAGAGAGCTCAAATTAATTTTGCAAAAGACTGTCAATAGGTCTAGAAAGAATTGGTCCAAGAAACTGAATGATGCATTATGGGCCTATAGAACTGCATACAAAAATCCTATGGTATGTCTCTGTATAAAATGGTTTATGGAAAAGCTTGTCACTTACCTCTCGAATTAGAACATAAGGCATATTGAGCTATTAAAGAGCTCAACTATGATTTCAAAATTGCCGGTGAGAAGAGGTTATTTGATATTAGCTCACTTGATGAATGGAGAACCCAAGCTTATGAAAATGCCAAGTTATTTAAAGAAAAAGTTAAAATATGGCATGACAAAAGGATACAAAAGCGCGAGTTTAATGTAGGTGATTATGTACTAGTATACAACTCCCGTTTAAGATTTTTTGCAGGAAAACTTCTCTCCAAATGGGAAGGTCCCTACGTTATCGAGGAGGTCTATCGTTCCGGTGCCATAAAAATCAACAACTTCGCAGGCACAAATCCGAAGGTGGTAAACGGTCAAAGGATCAAACACTATATTTCAGGTAATCCCATAAATGTTGAAACTAATATTATTGAAACCGTAACCCCGGAGGAGTACATAAGGGACACCTTCCAGAATGTTTCAGACTCCGAAAAGGAATAGGTATGTGGTACGGTAAGTAAACCGACTCCAAAACAATTTTAAAGGCAATATTTCTCCGTTTTGGAATATTTAGAAAAATAGAAAAATAAGTAGCAGTCCGAGGAGGACACGAGGCCTCCACGAGGGTGGAGGGCGCGCCCCCCTACCTCGTGAGCACCTCGTGTGCCCTCCGGACTCCGTTTCCTTGCACGATACGTATTTTGGTCGGTAAAAATTCATTATATATACTCCCGAAGGTTTTGACTCTCGTATCACACAAATCTCTCCTGTTCTTGTTTCGAGCTGTTTTTCTGACAGGTCTAGAGCACCATGACTTCTCCCTCCTCCAACAACGAAGACAAGGATGCTTGGCTATTGAAGATAGAGTTGAAAAGAGAGGAACCAGAAGAAATCAACAAGGATGAAGGGATCAAGAAGGCCATGGAGGTTCAAGCTCCGGTGGTGAAAGAAGAAGACATCCCTCAACCTTTACCTAACCTTTTCACTCCAACAGAGCTTGAAGCCTTCAAGATGATTGAGTTAGCCCGCATACAGAACAAGTATCTTACACAGGAGAATATTTTGTTGAAGGATCATATTGCTGGGCTCAAGAATATTATCCGCAAGTTGGAGGAACTTTTATGCTCGATGTGCGATTATCCTCCGTCATCATCACCACCTCCATCACCTCCGAGGAAATAATCACATGGGTATGGGCACTCCCCTTGGCAACTGCCAAGCTTGGGGGAGGTGCCCCAGTATCGTATCACCATCACAACTCCTATCTTTACCGTTTTTCTTAGTTTGATCCTATTAGTAGTATCTTGTTTTAGTAGAATAAAGTCATGGCATGATCTAGTTTTGAGTTTTGCTTTATGATCCTTCTTTGTAATCGAGTCTGTGAGCTATATATAATAAAGATTAGTGTTGAGTCAAGGGCTTGAGTATTTTGCCATGATCTTGGGTGATTAGAAGAAAAAGAATAGAAGGAATCAAAGAGTTCATATTGATCTTATTGAAAGTAGTGACTCCACATAGAAAAAGTATGATGATTAAAAGTTGTTGGGAGTTGGCAAATATAGCTTTGGTCATCATTGCAATTAATAGGAAGTAATAAGGAAAGAGAGGTTTTACATATAGATATATTATCATTGACATCTTTTATGATTGGGAGCACTCATTAAAATATGACATGCTAAAGAGTTGATGTTGGACAAGGAAGACAACATAATGAGTTATGTTTTCTTATATCTGAGATAAAGTATGTTGTCATGATTCCTCTACCGTGTCGAGCTTGCCTTTCCCCCTCATGCTAGCCAAATTCTCAGCACTAAGTAGAAATACTACTTGTGCTTCCAAATACCCTTAAACCAGTTTTGCCACGAGAGTCCACCATATCTACCTATGGATTGAGTAAGATCCTTCAAGTAAGTTGTCATCGGTGCAAGCAATAAAAATTGCTCTCTAAATATGCATGACTTATTAGTGCGGAGAAAATAAACTTTGTACGCACTTGTTGTGGATGCAATAAAAGCGACGGACTGTATAATAAAGGTTCACATACAAGGGGCAATATAAAGTGACGTTCTTTTGCATTAAGATTTTGTGCATCAACCCTAAACGCGCATGACAACCTCTGCTTCCCTCTGTGAAGGGCCTATCTTTTATTATTATCCTCTACCCTATGCAAGAGTCACGGTAATCTTCACCTTTCCTTTTTCATTTTATCCTTTGGCAAGCTCAGCATGTTGGAAAGAACATGATATATATATATATATATATATATATATATATATATATATATATATATATATATATATATATATATATATCTAATTGGATGTGGGGGAGCGTGAATTATTATTGTTGATATTACCCTTGAGGTAAAAGGTTGTGGGGCAAAAACTATAAGCCCCTATCTTTCTCTGTGTCCGATTAAAACTCCATAACCACAAGTATCGCGTGTGTGTTAGCAATTATGAAGGACCAAGTGATAGTTGAGTATGTGGACTTACTTTTAAGCTCTGACATAGACTCTTTCCGATGTTATGATAAATTGCAATTGCTTCAATGACTGAGGGTATAAATTTGTTGGTGCTCAATAAGTTTTCTGATTCATATTTTGGCTTTGTGAAAAGATCATCACTTGGGCATAAGTAATCATATGACAAAATCTATATATGTTGCTGTTATGAAATAATCATGATGCCGTCATGTCCGTATTTTATTTTTATCGACGCCTCTACCTCTAAACATGGGGACATATTTATTGTTATCAGCTTTTCGTTAGAGGACAAGCGAGGTCTAAGCTTGGGGGAGTTAATACGTCCATTTTGCATCATGCTTTTATGTCAATATTTATTGCATTATGGGCTATTATTTCACGTTATGTCACAATACTTATGGCTATTCTCTCTTATTTTACAAGGTTTACATGAAGAGGGAGAATGCCGGCAGCTGGAATTCTGGGCTGAAAAAGGAGCAAATATTGAAGGACTATTCTGCGCAACTCCAAAAGTCCTGAAACTCCACGGAATACCTTAAAATAAATAAAGAAAAATTGTCGCCAAAGATGAAGGCCAGGGGGCCCACACCCTGCTCACGAGGGTGGGGGGCGCGCCCCCCTGGGCGCGTCCCCTACCTCATGGGCCCCCTGGTGGCTCTCCGACGTCCATCTTCTCCCATATGAAGTCTTCCGATGAGAAAAAAATAGAAGAGAACCTTTTGGGACGAGACTCCGCCGCCACGAGGCGGAACCTTGGCGGAACCAATCTAGGGCTCCGGCAGAGCTGTTCTGCCGGGGACACTTCCCTCCGGAAGGGGGAAATCATCACCATCGTCATCACCAACGCTCCTCTCATCGGGAGAGGGCAATCTCCATCAACATCTTCACCAGCACCATCTCATCTCCAAACCCTAGTTCATCTCTTGTATCCAATTCTTGTCTCCAAGTCCGGGATTGGTGCTAGTAGGTTGCTAGTAGTGTTGATTACTCCTTGTAGTTGATGCTAGTTGGTTTATTTGGTGGAAGATCATATGTTCAGATCCTATATGCACATTATTACCCCTCTGATTATGAACATGAATATGCTTTGTGAGTAATTATGTTTGTTCCTGAGGACAAGGGAGAAGTCTTGCTATTAGTAGTCATGTGAATTTGGTACTCGTTTGATATTTTGATAAGATGTATGTTGTCCAACCTCTAGTGGTGTTATGTGAATGTCGACTACATAACACTTCACCATTATTTGGGCCTAGAGGAAGGCATTTGGAAGTAATAAGTAGATGATGGGTTGCTAGAGTGACAGAAGCTTAAACCCTGGTTTATGCGTTGCTTCGTAAGGGGCTAATTTGGATCCATATGTTTCATGCTATGGTTAGGTTTACCTTAATACTTTTGTTATAGTTGCGGATGCTTGCAATATAGGTTAATCATAAGTGGGATGCTTGTCCAAGTAAGGGCAGTACCCAAGCACTGGTCCGCCCACATATCAAATTATCAAAGTATCGAATGCGAATCATATGAGCGTGATGAAAACTAGCTTGACGATATTCCCATGTGTCCTCGGGAGCGCTTTTCCTATTATAAGAGTTTGTCCAGGCTTGTCCTTTGCTACAAAAAGGATTGGGCCACCTTGCTGCACTTTATTTACTTTTGTTACTTGTTTCTCGTTACCATTTAACTTATCACAAAACTATCTGTTACCACTTATTTCAGTACTTGCAGAGAATACCTTGCTGAAAACCGCTTATCATCTCCTTCTGCTCCTCGTTGGGTTCGACACTCTTACTTATCGAAAGGACTATGATAGATCCCCTATACTTGTGGGTCATCAGGCCGCTAGACTTCCCATACAAGAATAGGACTAAAATTTCCGTTCAAAACAACCAAAACCCTAACCTAACTGAGACAGGAATCTTTTGCAAATTTTCCGGATTCATTCGGAGCCCCCAGGTGGTTTCATTTGGTCTTACCGAGTGAATGTTCCTAACTCTTTGTACTCTATATTATGTTCGAATTTTGCGAGTGGTTTCATCCGGTTTCACCGAGTGAACCGAGTGCTTTGTGACAACTTTACTCACGTAATCGGCATGTCTGAAGTGACCCTGCAGCTTCTATCTTTGACCTTGTTTTAGCCCCAGAGGTTGCATAAGATGATGGATTGAGATGATCCAAATATCAAAATCGTTCATTTCGACGATACCGAACTTTTCCCTGTTGAACACTTTACCATTTGATGTTATCTTAATTGGTTTTTATGCCTTGCCATAATCTAGTGTCAACATACGCTTTACCGGATTTGTCATACTTTTGCGTCCGACCTCCGTTTTGGACCATCTTCATATCCATCTTGATATTTTCAAAGAGATCCATCCAATGATTACTTCCAATCATAAGCTTAAATTAATTTTCATATAGCTTAAGAATTGTTATTTTTTACGATTGTGCCACTTATGAGCATCAAGAGGAGCCACAGCTTTCCAATCAGTTGTTGTGCAATCCAATGTGTTGTAATTAGGCTAGTTATCTCATACTCCCTCCACCCCATAATATAAGATCATTTTTCAAGCTATGTTAGCTTGAAAAGTGATCTTATATTGTGAGACGGATGGATTATTTTTTTAGGGAAGTTATCTGATTTGTTGGACACTAGGAGAGAGACTGAAACCCACAGTCGACTAATTAAACAGATTAGACACACACAAGCCAGTAGCTAGTTTGTTACCGTGAAAATGATGTATCCCACTGCAAAGTTCAAATTTTGAAAGTTCATTTTTTTGCAAACCAGGAGCTTTATTGATTACTCTTAAGTAATAGGAGTACATTCTCGGGTAAAACTACCATGGAGAAAAACTGGAATAAAATTTATTCACCGACATCTCCTACAAACTTTTTTGTGGGGTCCTACGGACTTCACTAGCCTGATTAGCACACAGATGAGCAGCAATATTGGCTTCCCTCCTAACAAAAGAAATATACTCCCTCCATTCCAAATTACTCATCGTGGTTTTAGTTCAAATACAAACTAGTGAAATTCTCACATAGCTCCTTCACCTCCTGCATAGGTCCCATGATTTCAGCTCTATCAAATTCTTGAGATTTCCACAGATTAACAACTTCCAAAGCATCACTTTCAACAATGATCCTCTGCCAGCCCATGTCATTAGCCAGCATGACTGCATCGCGGATTGCATATGCCTCCATTAATCTAGCTGAGGATGCATAATCATACCAAAGTGCTTGTGCCCTCACGAGATTACCCATTAATTAGCAGTCAACAACATGTAGCCTAGGTGCCCTACCGTTGAGATGTAGATACTACATGTGTATTTCTTGTACAACAAGCCCTCCTCCTTCCATGTATAGTTGAGGATGTGGCTACCCTTTGTACTTATATATACGTGCATATTGCACCCAATCAATATATCGTGACTTGCATAATCTTCTACATGGTATCAGCCTTACTACGATCCTCTACCCTAGCCGCGTCGCCGCCGCTGCCGCTAGCCTCCTCGCATGCCCGCGCCGCTGATAACTCGCCGCCGCCGTGCTACCCTCCTACCAGGCTACGCCCGCGTCGCTAATCCTTGCCGCTGCCGTAGCATGCCCCTCCA
Source organism: Triticum timopheevii (assembly GCA_963921465.1). Taxonomy (NCBI): domain Eukaryota; kingdom Viridiplantae; phylum Streptophyta; class Magnoliopsida; order Poales; family Poaceae; genus Triticum; species Triticum timopheevii. The sequence continues at coordinate 469,693,083 of OY997274.1, forward strand.
CCGCTTCCGCTCCCGCCTCGCGATCGCCCCTGCCCACCGCGCCTCTTGCCTCGCACGCCCACTTCTCTCCCGCCGCTAGCTGCCTAACCCCAACCCCATCGCCTTCTGTCGTGCTACTCACTCGCCGCTAGCCGCGTTCTGCCGCCTGCTGCCAAAACCTTCGCCACCACAAACCCTAACCCGCCCCGGCCGCACCTAACCCTAGATGCCACCATGTCGGCATCCAACCTCTCCGACCGGTCCGACGCCTCCACTCCTCCGGTCGTGAAGCCGCCGAATCCCTTCGACTCTTGCGCCGGCTCCTCTGCCGCCACCCTTCCCGATCCTGCCTACATCCGCAATGTTCCCATCGAACGTCACGTCCCGGTCATCCTCTCCCACAAAGAGGGAAATTTTTACACTTGGAATACATACTTCAATCTCCTCTTTCGTGAGTATAACCTTCAGGACCACATCGACAACACCGCCAACCTCTTCGTCCTAAACCGTGAGGCCGACTGGCTGGCGATCGACGCCACCATCATCTGGTGGCTCTTCCTCACCGTGTCCAAGGACATCTTCCACACCGTCGTTCGTGACAAGGATGATGCATGCACGGTGTGGAACAAGATTGTCGGCCTCTTCACCGATAACAAGCTCCAACGGACCGTCTTCCTGCAGAAGGAGTTCTTCGGGTGTCATCAAAACGACTCCTCCGTCGATGACTTCTGCATGTGCCTCAAGACCCTCTCCGACGAGCTCAATGACATTGGGTTCAAGGTAGGCGATGAGTTGCTCCTCTCCACCCTCACCGCCGGCCTCAATGGGGATCTCGGCAACGCCGCCTTCAACCTCACCTTCATGGCGAACCCTACCTACGAGCGGGCAGTGGCTTATCTTCGTCTCGAGGAACACCGTTTGAAGCATCTTCGCTCCCGTGCCATTCACACCGCCTTCGCCACCGGCTACTCGCGCGGTGGCCCTGCGTCCTCGGCTGCGCCCCCTGGCTTCCCAGCGCTGTTCCAACCGCCCCGGCCACCGGCGCCTCCCGCGCCGCAAGGCGCCTACCAGCAGCGGCCACCGGCTCCTCCTGCGGCTCTTCCTCACCAACTGCCACAGCAGCAGCCCCGGCAGCAACAGCGCCAGAGGCGCCGCGACCGCGGCAAAGGCCAGACGCAGTAACAATAGCCGCGCGCCGGGCCTATCCAGCAGCAGCCAACGCCGCCTTGGGGGGGGGGCACAACCCCTGGATAGGGTTTGTGCACGCCTACACCATGCCCGTGCCCCGCCCCCCTGAAGGAAATATGCCCTAGAGGCAATAATAAAGTTATTATTTATTTCCTCATATCATGATAAATATTTATTATTCATGCTAGAATTGTATTAACCAGAAACATAATACATGTGTGAATACATAGACAAACATAGTGTCACTAGTATGCCTCTACTTAACTAGCTCATTGATCAAAGATGGTTGAGTTTCCTAACCATAGATATGAGTTATAATTTGATCAATGGGATCACATCATTAGAAGAATGATGTGATTGACTTGACCCATTCCGTTAGCTTAGCACTTGATCGTTTAGTATGTTGCTGTTGCTTTCTTCATGACTTATACATGTTCCTATGACTATGAGATTATCTAACTCCCGCTTACCGGAGGAACACTTTGTGTGCTACCAAACGTCACAATATAACTGGGTGATTATAAAGGTGCTCTACAGGTGTCTCCGAAGGTACTTGTTGAGTTGAAGTATTTTGAGATTAGGATTTGTCACTCTGATTGTCGGAGAGGTATCTCTGGGCCCTCTTGATAATGCACATCACTATAAGCCTTGTAAGAAATGTAGCTAATGAGTTAGTTGCGGGATGATGCACTACGTAACGAGTAAAGAGACTTGCCGGTAACGAGATTGAACTAGGTATTGAGATACCGGCGATCGAATCTCGGGCAAGTAACATACCGATGACAAAGGGAACAACATATGTTGTTATGCGGTTTGACCGATAAAGATCTTCGTAGAATATGTAGGAGCCAATATGAGCATCCAGGTTCCGCTATTGGTTATTGACCGAAAACGTGTCTCGGTCATGTCTACATAGTTCTCGAACCCGTAGGGTCCGCACGATTAAAGTTCGGTGATGGTCGGTATTATGAGTTTTTATGTTTTTTGATGTACCGAAGGTAGTTTGGAGTCCCGAATATGATCACGGACATGACGAGGAGTCTCGAATGGTCGAGACGTAAAGATCGATATATTGGATGACTATGTTCGGACACCGGAAGTGTTTCGGGATGTTTCGAACATATACCGGAGTACCGGGGGGGGGGGGGTTACCAGAACCCCCTAGGGAGTTTAATGGGCCAAGATGGGCCCTAGTGGAGAAGAGGAGGGGTGGCCAGGGCAGGCCGCGCACCCCCTCACCCTCTAGTCCGAATTGGACAAGGAGGAGGGGGGGGGGGGCGGCGCCCCTCCTCTTTTCTTCCTCTCCTCTCTCCCTTCCTTTTCCCCTCCTACTCCAACTAGGAAAAGAGGGAGTCACTACAAAAAAAAAAGACACATCCGTGACATTTTGGGCCGAACGAATGTTTTTCCTGTCATACATATGACACTTCTATGACGATAATTGTGACAAAACCTGGTATCATCATAGATGTGGTGGGCTCCTACTTCTATGATAAAAAATCATGACAGAAAATGGGCTTTTCGTCCTGGGCGGGCCGGAGACGCAGCTGCATGACATTCTTTGGGCCGTCCATGATGGAAAAAACCATGGTAGAAGCGAGGGGAAGGAAAATTTCGGGGAGTTCCTGGTTACGATGGGAGGTCGGGGGCCGAGCGATGCGCGTTTCTCTCGTACACGTATGCGTGTGTGTGCGAGACGTTGGCTCTAACTGAACCCGAGCAAGGCGTTGGGCTCTAACTGAACCCGAGCGATTGCACTGCAAGCTACGCGTTACTGAACCCGAGCGATTGATCGATGGCTGTTAACTGAACCTGAGCGATTGATCGATGGCTGTTAACTGAACCCGATCGAGCGATTCCTTCGCTGCTGCTGCTAACTAAAGCCGATCGATTCGATGAACAGTGAGCGTTGCGGGGGGGGGGGGGGGGCGTTGGATGAACAGTGAGTGGTGGAGTTGCCTCTGGATGAACAGGACCCCGTGGTGTGGAGGGCTGGATGAACAGTAGACGGTGGAGGGGTGCCCGTGGAGGGGTGGTTGAACAGGACCCCGTGGTGTGGAGGGCTGGATGAACAGTAGAAGGTGGAGGGGTGGTTGAACAGTAGCCGGTGGAGTACCGCACGGTGGAGGCTGGAGGAGGTCGACGATAGCCCGTGGAGGCTGGAGGAGGTCGACGGTGGAGATGAACAGTATCCCGTGGAGTCCCGTTTTGCGGTACGCCACACCCCTCCCGATGAATAGGACCCCCGTTTCGACCGTAGGAGGTCCGTTTTGCGGTACGCCACACCCCTCCTAATCAATAGGAACCCCGTTTAGACCGTAGGAGGTCCGTTTCGTCCATTTTGCGGTACGCCACACCCCTCCCGATCAACAGGACCCCCTGTTTCGACCGTAGGAGGTCTGTTTCCTCTGTTTTGCGGTACGCCACACCCCTCCCGATCAACAGGACCCCGTTCCAAATGTGGCCGGTCGAACACAAGGCCGTTTCCTCTTTTCTGCGCTATGCCAGGCCTCGTTTCCATCACCTGTTCCGTCCGAGCCCTCCCGATGAACACGACGACGCATTCCGTTCCGACCCGTCCGGTTGGCTCACACGCGTTCCGTTGCCTCCCGATGAACATGACGCATTCCGTTGCCTCCCCATGAACATGACGCATTCCGTTGCCTCCCCATGAACACGATGACGATGCTATTTCTCCGTTCCGACCTAGCCATGTACACGAGCCCTTGTCGTACGTATGCGCGAGTAGGCGTTCGAGACCCCGCCCGTATGTACACATACGTGGCCGTAGTTTCTTTCTTGCACCCTGACCACTGTACGTACGTGTACATGCTACGTGCGCGCCTCTACTACGACATGTACGCGCCTCTACTACGGCACGTACGTGCCTCTACATCGACTAGTATATATGTACGTACAAGTTCGCGACCAGAATGACAACGCTGCGTACGTTTCGACCAGGTGGGTCCCGACTGTCAGGCACTTCCTTGCGTGCGAAGATGTAGCTGGTGGGTCCCAGCAGTCAGGGGGGTGAATCGTTTTTTTTTGCCCGGACGCACTTCCTTGCGTGCGAAGATGTAGCTGTTGGGTCCCAGTAGTCAGGGGGGCGAATCGTTTTGTTTTTTTGCCCGGACGCACTTCCTTGCGTGCGAAGGTGTAGCTGGTGGGTCCCAGCAGTCAGGGGGGAAATGTTTTTTTCGTGAAATACGGTGGACTGTCCGGTGGGTCCCCGCTGTCAGGTGGAGGAATACTTATTTTGCGCGTAATAAGGAGGCACTTCCTTGCTGCAGCGTGGACCCAGCTGTCAGCGTCTCCACGCACAGTATTCTTCCGATGGAAGTCGGTCGTTGATCACATTGACCACGCCGCGTCGAGAGCACCACGGCGGTGGACGATGTCGAGGCCTAGGAAGGGGACGACACGGAGGTAGGGAAGACTCGGCAGTTGTTTCCCACGCGGAGGGGAGTACGACTGTACGAGGGTTTACTGGTTCGTCTGCCGTCGCCGGAGAATAACAGCAGGTGTGGGTGAGTAGAGGGATGGCTACGCCAGCAATGGGAGTACAGTGGGGCGGTGAGGCCTGGCAGCACAGCTGGCCGCGGGGAGGAGGGAGCAGGCAGTCCCGCCGGCGCTTGTTTGAGCGGCTGGAGCAGGAAGAGCAGAGATTGAAGAAGCACGATGACCGTTGGATGGACATCCAACAGTCACTGCTTGTGCGTCAACCTTTTTTGTTAGGAAAGCCTCAAATCTGTGGAAAACAGCATACAACCCATCTGCCATTATTTCTAATAATTTACAACTCATTTGCTAATTCTTAATGTTTTTTGGACCCCATATTTTTTTGTTAGCATTACAGCCCATATTGTGGCCACGGTTAAAAAATTATACGGAATTTTGCATATTTCGGTGCGGTCCGAACTGTTTTTAATCCTGAAATTTCGACTCACATTCAAACTGATTTTAAAAATAAATGTATATCAATATAAAATCCAACAAATTCTCCACGCATAAAAATTAATGTAATTTAAAATCTTGAAACAAAAAAAAGATATTTGAAACTAATTGCCGGTTTGATGTGTTTTAAAAATGAACAGCCCATTTCTCATTACTGATGGGCCATTTTCTCGGCCAGCCGAATGAAAGCTCTCCTCGTCTTGAAAGATTTGCAGCCTAACAGGCCTGACAAAGCGACTTACTTGGCAAATCACAAAAAACTGGGCTGTGACCGTGGACCCAGCTGTCAGCCTCTTCACGTACAGTACTCTTCCGATGGAAGTCGTTCCTTAACCACGTTGACCACACCGTGCAGAGAGCACCACGGCGGTGGACGACGGCGAGGCCTTGGAAGGGGACGGCGCGGAGCCGGGGAAGACGCGGCAGTGGAAGCCCGCGCAGAGAGGATTACGAGGGTTCACTGGTTCAGTTACGGTGTGAGGCTGCCGTCGCCGCAGGGCCTGGCCAGCGGTGGGGATAGTAGGGGGCGGTGAGGCCTCTGCGGCAGCACAACCAGCCACAGGAGGCAGGAGCGGCATGACCAGCGCTGCTTTGGGCGGTTGGAGCAAGAAGACCAGAGGTTGAAGAAGCACTACGGCCGTTGGATGGACATCGTACGGTCACTGGAGCTAGAATCGTTCATATTGACTAAGTTGACAAAGCCCTTCGTCCCCGTCAACTTAGTAGGCCCACAAGTCAGCCTCCCACCAAGGTGGGTCCCAGCTAGCCGGGGGAGTATTCAATTTTTGTGCATAATAAGGAGGTCCGGTGGGTCCGAGCTGACAGCAGGGGAACGTTTTTTTCGCGAAATACGGTGGTCCGTCCGGTGGGTCCCAGCAGTCAGGGAAACAATTTTTTTCGCAAAATACTGGTGGCCCGTCCGGTGGGTCCCCGCTGTCAGGTGGAGGAGTAATTATTTTCCGCCTAATAAGGAGGCACTTCCTTGCGGCTGCCGTGGACCCAGCTATCAGCCTCTCCACATACAGTACTCTTTCGATGGAAGTCGGTCGTTGACCACATTGACCACGCCACGCTGACAGCACCACGGCAGTGGACGACGGTGAGGCCTAGGAAGGGGACGACACGGAGCCGGGCAATACGCAGCAGTGGATGCCCACGCGGAGAGGAGTACGAGCGTTCATTGGTTCGGCTGCGGTGTGAGGCTGCCATCACTGCAGAATAACAGGGGGTGTGGGTGAGTGGAGGGATGGCCTGGCCAGTGGTGGGAGTAGTATGGGGGCGGTGAGGCCTCCGCGGTAGCACAGCCAGCCACGGGAGGAAGGAGAAGGTGGCACGACCGACGCTGCTTTGGGCGGCTGGAGCAAGAAGACCAGAGGTTGAAGAAGCACTATGGCCGTTGGATGGACATCATACGGTCAATGGAGTATTGACTAAATTGACAAAGCCCTCCATCCCCGTAAAGTTAGTAGGTCCACAAGTCAGCCCAAGAATATGGTGGGTCCCAGCTAGCAGGGGGTATTCATTTTTTGGGCGTAATAAGGAGGCACTTCCTTGCGTGCGAAGATATAGCTGGTGGGTCCGACCTGTCAGTGGGGGGAACGTTTTTTTCGCGAAATACAGAGGCCCTTCCTATGGGTCCTAGCTGTCAGGTGGAGGAATCATTATTTTGCGCCTAATAAGGAGGCATTTCCTTGCGTGCGGTCGTGGACCCAGCTATTAGCCTCTCCACGTACAGTCCACTTCCGATGGATGTTGTTCATTGACCATGTTGACCAGGCCGCGCCGAGAGCACCAGGGCGGTGGACGACGGCGAGGCCTAGGAAGGGAATGACACGGAGCCAGGGAATACTCGACAGTTGTTTCCCACACGGAGGAGTACAAGGGTTTACTGGTTCGTCTGCCATCGCCGGAGAATAACAACATGTGTGGGTGAGTAGAGGGATGGCTAGGCCAGCGATGGGAGTACGGTGGGGCCGTGAGGCCTGCGCGGCAGCATAGCCGGCCGCGGGAGGAGGGAGCAGGCAGTCCCGCCGGTGCTTGTTTGAGCGGCTGGAGCATGAAGAGCAGAGATTGAAGAAGCACGACAGCCGTTGGATGGACATCCAACAGTTACTGCTCTTGTGTGTTCACTAAGTTGACAGGGCGTTGCGTGTGCGTCAACCCTTTTTTATGAAAGCATACGCGTCAACCTGTAGTAGGCGCACAAGTCAGCCTCAAATCTGTGGAAAACAACATACAACCCATCGCCATTATTTCTAATAATGTGCAGCCCATTTGCTAATTCTTAAGAATTTTTTTGGAGACCATATTCTTTTTGTTAGCATTACACCCCATATTGTGGCCACGGTTAAAAAGTATACGAAATTTTGCATATTTCGGTGCGGTCAACTGTTTTTAATCCAGAAATATCGATTCACATATAAACTATTTTGAAAAATAATTTATATAAATATAAAATCCAAATAATTGTCCACGCATAAAATCAATGGAATTTAAGATCTTGTAATGAAAAAAATTGAAACTAATTCCTAGTTTGATGTGTTTTAAAAATGTACAACCCATTTTTGGGCAAACCAAATGAAACTCTCCTGGTCTTGAAAGATTTCAGCCCAGCAGGGCCAATAAAGCAAGTAGGCCTTGTTTGGGTATTTCTTTAAAAAACATAGAACTGGGCTAGCCATTTTCAGCAAGAAAAAAACACAACTGGGCTCATGATGTGGTAAACATAAATAAAACCCTGGCTAGACGGGCCACAGCCCCCGCACAGCCCCATTGTTACCCTGATCCGTCACTAAAACTAGTATAAATAACAACTGCTTGTTCCTAAAAAAAACTGCGCGACTTGCTGGGTCCCTGGTGTCAGCCGCTCGTAGTGTAATTCTCTTGTTTATTGACTACGTTGACAATGGCATGAGCCCTAGATGTCCAACCATTAGGAGGAACCATATTTTTGGGCTTGTACTATAGAGGCACTTGCTTGCGTACTGCCATGATGCTGGTGGGTCCCTACTGTCATCCTCTCCACGTACAGTCATCTCCTTGTTCCTCTTAGTTGTTGACGACGTTGACAACGCAAGAGGGTGGCACACTGCGCACGGCGAGCGAACCAAGGCCGCAAGGCGGAGGACGACGGCGAGGCCTCGGATGGAACGAACAGGAGTCGTTGAACATGCGCCGGTCCAGTCACAGGCGGAGGGGAGTACAAGGGTTGACTGGTTCGGGCGCGGGTGCGTGTTGGGGCTGACATCGCCGGAGAATAACAGGATGTGTGGGGGAATAGAGGGAGGCACTCGCCAACATTGGACGGTACGTACAATAGGGCGGCGGAGGCGCAGCCAGCCATGGGAGGCGGGAGCAGGCGGAGCCGACGGGGTGGTTTGGTTTGGGCGGCTGGAGGAAGAAGAAGAAGACAAGAGATAGAAGATACACGACAGATGTTGGATGTCAATCCAACGGCTGGTAGGCAGAATCGTTTGTTGACTGGCTAGTAAGTCAACACCACCTTGGATAGGCTATTTCCTCGCAGGTCCCAAATGTCAGAATCCAAATCTGTCACGATCATGCAGCCTTTCCTATGAAAATTTACAGCCCATTTGATGTCCTAGTTCGAAATAAGTTTGTGGGTGCTGGTGGGGGCTAATCACTTGGCTTCTGTAATGCACAGTGAGCTCAAGCAGCCGGCGAGAGTGATGTTATTTCCCTTGGTTGGGATTTGTTACAATATTTCACTCTAAAGTAAACGAATGGCAAGCCATTTGCCTTGTTTGAAAGAAAATATGACAGTCACAGCCGAGTTGAAAAGGGCAGGAACATCTAACTCCAGCTTACAAACTGTACAAAAGCACGAGGGTTAATTGTTCATCAGGTTTACAAAAAAAACCAGATTGAAAAGGGCAACAACATCTAACTCCAACACTGTTTTCGGCAGTCACAGTCAAATGGATCGGTCAGGTCCATAGAATGAATATCCTGGGTTGTAAAATTTACTGGATTATGACCACAATATGTTGTAAATAGAAGCCCGACACATTCAGAAGCTCTTTTGCCCACCTGAAACTCCTTTTTTTGCTCTTCGACATACCCATCCATCAAAACCATGCTGCTGATAAACTTAAGCCTGATGGACAATAGTAACCTTGCATTCAGCAGGAAGAATGTGACAAATCTTGTGTTTGCACGGTTGGCTACATATCGTTCTAGCATTATTGTCTTCAATTGAATCTCATGAGAAGTGAGAAAATCCCGATGCTTACGAATCTACCGATTGGTTATAACTTTCTTACCCCGTCCTGTTGCCTAAATAGACATGAAGATTGAAAACAGTTAAGGTCTAAAAGAAGAGTATCGAAAGAGCAACAGCTGAACGGTTAATTCTAGTACACTATATGTGGGCTTCCAATGTGCGTGAAATTATCACCTTTATATACAACTTCTCCAGACATGGAAAGCATTGCAGCAAGCCAATAATCTTGTTCAGATCAAAACCATTCATTTGGATATATAAGATCTTGACAGAATCCAGCACCATTGATAGGCCATCCATGGAGAAACTCTTCATTGAGCATAGAACATAATATTAGTACAAAATGTGTACTCCCAGATGATATATAAATTATGCACGGAAATTTAAAATGCAGCTTATGGTTACAAGTGTAGATGATAATATAAAGTACCTGAAGAACTGTGGAGCCAAACACCATATTGAAATGAGCACAGAGATCATGTATTACACCCAAGGTCTCCAGTTTAGGCACAGAGCGGACGGTTATTTGCAACGGTGAATAACTAGAATCAAGGATCAACCTTTGAAGTGAAGGGGCATCTTGGATGATGAGTTGCCTTCCGTCAAAAGAAATTCCAATTCTTACAAGGTTAGGCGACTTTATTTGGAGAAAACCGATTCTAACTATGAAAACAAGCACCAAGCACTCTAGCACAGGGCAACTGGAGTGGATGATGCTGTGCAATGAGGCCTCCAATATACGAACCCGCACAAGTGAAAGTTTCTTTTAGAAATGGGAGTCGAAGGTTTAGTACCAGATTGTCTGGTAGGTAGCACAGCGCAAAGGTGGCGGTGTGGAGAGAGGAGGAAAACTGCGAGATGGACATCGGTGCTGAGGGCACAAGTTCATGGCGTTCGGTATGTGGTATGTGATTTCCAGGGGAATAGTAGAACTCAAGCAGTTGTAGTTCTGTGAATTCAAGGGATTTCAGCCAGGCATCCACCATGCAGGGCATGGTATGCTTGCTCAGGTAGCATGACGGGATGCAGAGGCTTTGAACGAAGCCGTGGTGGGAGGAGATGATGGCTCTGGGGATTTCAAAATCATTGAAGAGAGATAGCTGACGACAGTCGAGATTAAGGGGCACGGCGCGCCATAGAGGGCGCCACCGAATTGAGAGCACTTGGGTGCGGCAGCAATCCTTGGTGGGGAGAAGCGAGATGATCTCCCCAAGGACGGCGTCCGGGAGATCGCTGATGCGGTCCACCCGAGATTCTACGGGTTCCTGGGATCCGGTGGGGGCGGGGTCACTGCTTCTCCCCGCACTGCCGGGTGCGGGATCTACAACAGGCATCGCCGCTGGCGGGAGCCTCATCTTCTTGGCGCTGGGGTCAGCCGACTCCATTTTCCTTGAGGGCATCGCGTCACGCTCACGGATTTGAGCAGAGTAACGAATGGTGAGCCTAGTTGTATTGCGAGCGAAGAAGAAGGGGAGTTGGGGGTTTTCTGTAGGAGTGAGGAAGAAGGGGAGCTGGGGTTTTCTGTAGGAGTGAGGTGAGGAATTTGGGGGTACGAGTGGAGCGAGCTGATGTGAGGTGGGTGGGAGCGAGGAGGAAGAAGAGCACCCAGGGTTTTTTTGGGGGGCGGTGTGCTAGGTGTGGGTAGCGCCTCTCATTCAGTAAATATATGGGCTTTTGAATTGATTTTACTATTTACTAGTGTGGATAGGCTGTTTTGTCTTGGGCCCAGAGAAACAATTACTACTAGTACAGTGGAGACACTCTACAGCTACCCAGAAAAACAATTACTACTAGTACAGTGGAGACACTCTACCGCTTCTGGCTCCTCCTAGGTCATTGAAACGTCTCCCCTACTGAATGCTATTATACTTTTGTTCACCGACATGCGGGCCATGCAGCGCGCGGGCCCAAATGCCATCCACCAAATTAGCAGGCAGTATGCAGGCGGAGAGTCACCCCGGTCGTAGCACGGCAGTAACGAGCCGTTGTATCACAAAACCCCACCTCCCCGCAGTCTAAGTTTGACGGACGAAGCAACCATCATTTCAGTCCTCACTGAATCCCCTTCTCCCTCACCGTCTTCAAGAAAGGCAACACTCGCATCTGCCATTGTTCTTCTCTCCCAACAAGGGGAAGGTAAGCGGATCCGTGATGTTGGTATATTTTCGTTCAGAAAAAAAAGAACTTTTGCAAAGCAGTAACTGATCCTCACTCTCTTTTTTGTTTCATTGTCATTGCGATTGTGTTTTCCTTTCAGTGGTCTCCTAGTATTCGTCAGTTTCATGATGGACCAAGGAGAACCAGGCAAAGATCTGCCGATATTGGAGCAGACGCGGGAGGCTGATCCCCACGAGATAGAGAGCTCCAAGAAGATGGAGGCAACCGCCGAGCCGACCCTAGATACGCTCACGGCCACTACTGAGATGGTCAACGCCCCGTTTGAGGTTACAGCCCCCGTGGCACTGTAGGAGCAGTTTTCCCCCTTCGAGGATGTGTCCCCCCCGCTGAGCTGCCCAAGGTGATTTCCTTCTTTGCCGATCTCGATTGTGGTTTTTCATCTAAGTATGTGGTGATTTTTTTAGAAAAGGAAGTATGTGGTGATTAATAATGCAAAATTTTATTAGCTTTGATGCCATGCTATACATAGTGGTTTAAATAACTTGTGGTTCTTATACTGAAAAGTAATTCAGAATTTGTTTGTGTTTCAATTAGAGCCCTGATGCAGACAAGGATTGTGTGGTTGTGCATGTCACTCGCTATGAGGCGGACGACCTGAATATACGCACTGGGAAAACAGAGTTCTTAGGCTGTTGGATCCTGGAAGCCATTTGCAGTTATACCAATGAAGAGTTGTATTCCAGCCTCACTGTTGTCAGGCGTGTTGTCCAGGGTGTACTGAAGCACAAGAAGTTCAAAGCTACTCCTTCGTTTGTGAGGCATACTGTTCTTGTCAAGCTTACGCAGGAAGATGACGTGGCATGCCTCCACAAACAAGTTTATCAGTGGCAAGGCCACAAGGTTGTCTTCATGAAGGTTCACAGGATTGAGCTGATGCGGGATGTCCTCGATGATGTTCATGGCAAGGTCCGTCTTGTGCCCAGCCCAAATTAGGTCGAGGCATGAAATAGTTGCCCCGGCTAGTGTTTAATAGTAGTTTGGATTGTGTCTAATTATCTGAACCTTGCCTGTTATCGACCCCTCTGGGGCTAGTGCTCTGTTTGAATCCGTCTATGGGAACTGCTGCTACTTTTGTGTGCCCGTGAATCATGTGAGAACCATCGTAATTGTTGCCGAAATAGATGCGTCCTCACTAGTTTTTTCATGAATATGGCATGGTAAGACATAAGTTGTCACAATTTATCATACGAGCAGTGTGTGTTTTGATGAAATAGAGCACTCGTTCGAGAACCGTGCGTCGACGTATACATAAGTACTTGTAAACATTGTTGGTGCTACCCCACTTGTAAGCAGTTGTGCAAAATACGGCACACTGGCTCAGCTCGCTTCAACACTAGGCTATCGACCAGCTAACAATCAACAATCTGTTGTCTGACATATAAGCAACTACTATGTATCTTGTTACAGTGGTTCATGCAGTTAATTGAGGCCACAATGTAATAAATTCCAAACGTTCACACGCTAGTCCAGCACTCATGTGGAACACTCACATTAAACTCGTCTTCATAAAAAACTTGAAAAGCATAAGTTAAGCAATTTTATACATCTCAATGATTATAGAACATAACAAACATATACTACTTCACAGCAAAAGACAAAGTTGTGAGAAGGTTTACAAATCAGGAAAAAACAAGCAAAAGGCTTCGCTGAGCAAAGGGCCTCCCGGCAGGCTTAAATTTCCTGGAGTTCACTCTGGTTTTTTCTTGTTGCCACCATCCAAGGTTAGGTTCTCTCATTCCAGAATAACCAGTTATGATTGTGGTCTCAGCTGGAATGCAGAACTGAACCATGCAGTGTACTTACCAGATGAAATTCTTGTGCATTCCACTAAATTTAAGCACCGCTATTTGCAGAAATAAGCAGACCACAATGCCTCTTGTCCGTGCACCTGTCCGAAAAACCGCCGTGCAGCCGTGCCAGCTAGTCCTCGGTTCATGGATGAACTGGTAGAAAGTGCATTCTGGACTAGGATGCAGTTGTTTTCGCTCGTCCCTGCACTGCAATCAGGAAGTAAAACGTACGAATCAGCTTCTTTTAGATTGCGTTGGTCATTCTACCTTAGTTACTACCAATGTAGGGATACCTTGAAGACGGGAGGTTAGACGACAACAACGAGGGATAGCCATCTCATTTTGCGCAGTTGTACTAAAACTGAGGTGTGTGCTTTTGATTGCGCGGATAGAAACGATACGGAGACAGACATCCCGAAACGATATGGAGACAGACCGGGGTGAGGGAGAGGGCGTAAAGGCGTACAGTAGTAGTAGTAGTACTACTACTCGTAAGCAAGCTTCACCTCATCCTGCGAGCCACTGCGCCCGTGGGCGGGGGAGACGGTGTACTAAGCAAGCTTCTTCTCGTTCTGTGAGTTGACGGGACACATCAACAGTACTCCAGTGTATAGAGCCTTGCCTCTAAGGTAGGCCCCACATGGTTTGCCTCTTTTTTTAATTTAACATAACGCGTCAAGTCGCAATTTGTTTGTTCACCCGTGGTAGACGATCCTCCCTCCACCAAGTGGACAACCAGTACACGTGCCAAATTACCACGTGGGCTGCCTTTTTCATACAGAAATGAGCTCCACCGTGTACCCGCGCGGTTGTGGTTGGGAAAGAGATGGGAGTACGTGCGCCGTGCGTGCACCTCTTCTCTTCGTGCATGTCCCCCACCTATGTGGGTGTGTGTGAGAGAGATACAAACCTAGACATAATGCGCCATCCATCCCCATGCCTCCGCCCAGTCCGACCACCAGTCACCACCACGCCCCACTCCTCCTCACCTTATCTCTCATCTTTCTCCCTCCATTTTTATATACAAGGGGCCACTATCAAAATTACAATTTGCAGATATACAAGGCCACTAACACTAATCGATGCAATATTAATGGTGTTTGCCTTGTGGTACTAGCAAAGGAGGACATTAATTATCCCTTGCATGCATGCGGGAGTTTGTAAAAAATGCATCTTGATGTTCCGTGCAATGCACGGGCATCTTGCTAGTCCATGAAAACAACACATGGCAAAATTCCACGTCGAACGAGGGATTTGAATCTGTTGGGAGGGGCTGTTTGGATCTTGCCCGGGGTAGCCAAAATATTGGTGACCCTTTTTTCCACCGGTGCCTTTGCCACCAATGAACGAGGAATGGCTCGGGTGCTCATGTTGTCATGCATCCTCCAGTGCGCACGTTTGAGATGAGCTCGCATGAGCTGTGTTTTTTGTCCCACAACGCCGCTTGAGCCGCCCGCAGACCGACCGACGACCCACAAATTACGCCATCCAACCGTAGCCGCACACATTATGACAACAACTCAACCAACCGGACGAAATTCACGCAAACACATAGACAAACTGATATTTCATATAAACAATGATGGAAATCATATAAAATACCGGATTTTCATACAAACATGAAGGATTTCATTACATTCAAATGAACTACGTGGTGCTAGTTCTAGACAGTATAGGTATATAATACCTGGCCTAAATGGTCGCCCGCCGATCGATTTGTGTACCTCATGTCCGGCAGCACGATCACCGGACTGCCGAGAGCCCCGGAGATATATGCTTTAGTGCAAAGGACGGCTCGCTTCCCCACTTCCCAACTGATATCATTGGCTGGTGCCGAAGATGATGGTGGCCGGCACCGGTTTGAGTTCATCACCGGTCACTACTTCGCCATGGCCGGCACCGGCTCGAGTTCATCCTAACATTCCCCTCTTCCGTGGATCCCATGCGGGGTCGACGAAGGTCCTCGCAACAAAAGGATCCAGCAAGACACGTGTTGTGTATGCCGGCGTCGCCTCCGCGGTGGCCTTCATGGGACCCAAGCGGCTGCGGCCTCTCGTGTTCTACTTCTTCTCAATGATGGCGGCGGACGCGGAGGCGCTGGCCACCGACTCGTCGCTCTCCGTGCACCCGGCTTCTGTCGCTGCTTGCATGGCGCGGCCGCTGGCATGGGACTCTCGGCCACAGAAACGGGAGACGCGGTATGAGGCAGCGGCGTGGACGGCAGCAACGACGCCCGTGCGCCGCTCCTCGTTGAGCTGGCCTGGAGCGGCGAGTTGCTAAACCGCGCGCCGGCTTGGGGCGGCAACTGGCTCCGTCGGGCGAGGGGAGGGAGGTGGATCAGCGAGTTGCATAGCTCGTATCCGGCGGGCTACCCAGCCGGCTTAGATGCAGAATAACTACTCTTCGTAAGCCATTGTAAGAGTGGACAAAATGGTGGAGATAGGGGAGCGGCGGAGGTGTGCGATTCTTGGCCGGCATTTGGCCTTGTTTAAATAGGAGATTAAATAGACGGCGGACGGGAGGAGCTCCGCCGGTGTTGCGTTTAATGCCAGCCTGGTCATGAACGGACATGTGTCTAGAGTGGGTTTCTCGGCTTCCACACGGGCAGGTTTCATGGAGGCGTTTGAATGCGGCATGGAGGCCTGTTCAGCCGAGCGTGCCGCGAGTGGCGCCCTCGACTCTAACGTAGGACACCGCGCTATTCTTCCACTGACGTGTGGGCTCTTTGGGTGCATGGCCTGCATGTCAGTGACCCAACGCAGGCAGCACACAACAAAGGAACCTTTGGTGGGCCAGGGCGGTCAGAAGCGGGCATTTCATAAACTGATGATTGTTCATTGAGTGTGACGTCATCTTTTTCATGTAGATAAGCCTACTATGTTGATAGCCCGTTCGATACGTTGTGATTCATAAAGACCGCCGCAAACATCAATGTTCTGCTTACCACAGATAAGATTGATTAATACCCGTAACAATCCATGTCCTTAACAAAGGGTGCATGCACGTATAGGTTGAGCGTGTGTCTTGCGTCGTGTGCTGTGTGCATGCAGGCGTGCGAGTGTTGCGTGCGTGCAAGGGTACGTTTCAGTGTTGCATGCATGGGTGCGTACGTGCGTGTGTTCGTGAGTGCATGTGTACATGTCAGTGTTGCACGCCAGCATGCGTGCGTGTGTACGTTATGTGTACGTGTCAGTGTTGCACGCCTACATGCGTGCATGTCTTGCGTGCGTGCATGTGTACGTGCGGGGTGAGGCTACACGTCAGTCGACTGACTTTTTCATCTCTGGTCATTAGATTTTCCAGCCATTGGATACGAAATCAAGGGCCTCCAGTTTATCATCAAACTCCACCCCCCTGAGCCGCCAGCCACCACCGGCCGAACTGCCAGGCCCCGCCACCCGCGGCTGGCCCGCCCTCCCCAAAACCACACCCCACCGCCGGTCTGCCGCCGCACCGGCCATCCCTCTAGCCCCCCCCCCCCCCCGCGCCGAGCTTTTTCTCCGGGGATCCCCACCCCACCACCCAATGAACACCCCCCAACCGCCGGTGACTGCCAACCAGAGGTCTCACGACTTCGAATACCCACCGACCACTAATTTATTACCATTTTTGTCCTTCATATACGCGCTGACGGGTGGGCCCTATGGTAATGTGCACTGCTGAATGTGGACTGTTTGACTGGTCAATTGATCGTGTTATCAACAAATTACGGAGCTGTATGGTGAGCTAGTGAGTGTATGATCACCCTAAAATGTACTCCTATTTTATTAACACAGTACGGACTCAAACTACCATTTCTTTCTTTCATATACGGGCTGACAGGTGGGCCCCATGGTTACGCGCCCCGATGGTGCAACACTAGTTGCGCCGCGTGGAACGTTTGACTAGTCAATTGTTTGTGTCATCAACAAAATACGGAGTTGTACGTGTGAGCCAGTGACCGTATAATCATGACATTTATTTGTTTAACACGGTACAGACGCAAGGGCTCATATATACGTGCAAGCACTCACCGCTATAAGCGCACACACATGAACCCTACCCCTATGAGCACCTTTGAGAGAGTGGGCCAGCATATATGATATTGAGATTTTACAAAGTCACCATAGGTGCCTCGTAGTCGAGTGGAACGTCTCCTCCCACTGAACGTACATCGCCGGAAAATACTGAAATTAACACAAGATAAATGCGAGCACCGGGACTTTAACCATGGTGGGCTCGAGAAACCACTGTCCTCTAACCATCCAACCACATGTTGGTTAGCACGACAAAATGTATGTGGTGACCATGATGAGCTTATTCTGAAGTCCAGTGACCATATCGTGCTTTCGCTTCAAATACAATGACCGTAAGTGTCGTCAACAAAATACGGAGCACGCATCAAATGCAAAGTCCGTCAGTGTCATCAACAAAATATGGACACGTATCGTGAGCTAGATACCGTTGTACTATTGTATATGCTTATTTTCTTAGTGGCTGATTGCGTGTGTGGTGTGGTGGGCACATCATTTCTAGTTGTGGTGGGTCAACATGAAGACTCATGGGTCGGTTCCATCCTGCGCCACATATAGGTTGGACTGAGACGTGTTATACGAAGACCCATGTGGAGGACTCAACACGAAGCTACCAGAGTCGTGGAGGACTCTATCCCCACTGGTGATAAGCCGACTATATATGATTTGTAACCCTAGGCCCTTAGTATGTTATACAAGCTTAGGGGCTAGTTCGTCGATAGTATACACACACATGCACAATGCCTGATATTCACGTGTACTTTGTACACACCCCTATCACTAATATACAGTACCAGGAGTAGGCTCTTTCTTCAACTGCAAGGGTCCGATCCTAACTAGGGTAAAACTTTGCCTCGTATTACCATCCAGCCTAACAACCAGGGATATCCTACCGAATGATATGATGAAATCATATCTGCCAACTACTAAGAGAGAGGTGTGTCGGGGGGGGGGGGGAATGTGTGCGAGAGAGACCTAAAGATAATGTGCGTGCGGGAGACACGTAGGCAGATATATGTGCGTATAGAGGGCTAGCAGAGACCATGCATGTGAGAGAAATAGTGTTTTCCAACTGAGATTAGTGAAAAGAGTGGTACATAGTAGTCAGAAAGAGAGAGAGAGAGAGAGAGAGAGAGAGAGAGAGAGAAACAGAGAGAGCATGTGCGTGAGACACCCCGACACCCTGAGAGAGATTGTGAGCATGCGTGAAAGAGAAATGTTGATTCATATAAAGTGTGTGCACTTATGCGTTAGATAGATAGATATATAACGCGTCTGTGAGAACGGGGCGAGGCATAGTGCATCTACGTGTAAAAGGCGGTTCTACGCATTAAATGAAAATATAAATGGCATTATTATTTTTGGATGAGATCATGAATTTTGCAAATTGCGTATGGACGAAAATCAGTCTATCAGACACCCATACTCTATTGAATTCTAGCATGTGCATGTGTTTATTTCATATTATCGATCCATAGAGTGAGAGCGGTTTGAAATACAGGCAATTGATGCTTTTGCAATTCATATATAAACATTAATTAGTGCACTCCATGTTGTTAGTGTGAAGCACTTTATACATTTGTCACTTGCATGGATACATTCCAAATTGCTACCTACGAAATAGAATACATGTCAAATTCAACATAAAGGGGGTTTCGAAGATTTGAATTCATAGGAAGTGCATTCATCTATTTGAACCCGAGATAATGGCATTTGTAAATCAGATGTAAAAGGGGGCATCAATCTTTGTTGTGAGTTTGAACATGCTATATATATTCATACGCATATCTAACTTTTTTTTGCAACCAAGGAGATTATATCTAGAACCATGCATGAACTGAGGTAAGTTGCATATTTTTTAATATATACTTGTGTACAATGTATATTCAAATGTACCCCCTCCATTCCAAAATAATCGTAGCTTTAGTATTTTCAAGAGTAAAGATTTGTGAAGTTTGACAAATCCTGAAAGTTCAATTCAAGAGAACCGAAAACGTTAATGCTTCTGCTCCCAAATATTGAACGAAGCGCCAAATAGGCCTCTGGTCACCCGAAACCGCGTGAGACTAATGTTTTGGTGGTAGGAAATTACTGTCCTAACTCTGGCCCGTGTAGCCTATCGGCCCGATGTCCAAAGGTCTAAACCGGGGTAGGTTTGTAAGTTCACCAAGATGCCCTTCTCAACCGCCTCCGAGAAGCATTCATACGCCGTGGGCGCCTAAACACCCATGCGCTCGACTGAAATCCACCCCACCCACATTTGGGACACCTGACATGACTGTCCTACCCCCAACCCGCAATATGTCCAAAATTTTAGATGGGGGCAAAGTTTGTAACTTTCCCCAAATTTCAAACAAGCGCGTCTCAAACCGAAACATTGTTCAACCTTAGTTCCCCGCCTCCCTCCGTTTCCCCATTCATACTCCGTCGGTGCGAAAACGCCCTCTCCACCAGCCGCAAAACCCCAGCCTCCTCCGTCGGTCTGTCCTCCACCCCATAGCGGCCAATCCATTGCCGCCCTCCTCCATCATGTCGGAGCCGGTACCCCGACGTCGTCGTCCAACGCATCCGCAACCGCAACACCCTCAAGGACTTAGCAGCTAAAGCCGAGGCAGAGCTGCCTCCACGACGCCGATGCCGACGTGCGCCGCACCAGAACCACTCCGACCACGCGGTCCTGTGCCTCACTGCTGCGGCTCCACTATCGCAACCGTCCACCGCACCGGAGCTATTCCCGCTACGCCGTCGTTCATCGCCTCAAATCTGCTTCCCCGCCGCCGACAGACGGCCGCCGCACCACACTCAACAACTTGGCCATGGGTTCGTCCAAGGCTGCACATTCCTCCACAACTTCTGGTTTCCGGCGAACAACAAGAAGATCGTCGGAAAAACAAAAGGAGGACACAGCACTGCCAGCAGAAAGAGGTACTCATCTTCCCTTATTCGTGCAAATCTTACGTCTCCGCTCACACCGTATTCATCCCATGAAAGAAACTAGTTGAGTGCTTCTTACTGCATATTCTTCGTGATACTAAATGCACAAGGTTTCCTCCCTTTTACTATTTCACCTTTGCTAGAGGTCAGTAGCCTGCCTGGATTCAATTTAGGGTCAGTCGAACCGCAATTAAAAGAAGCAGCACCCGCTTAGGCGCGCGGAGCACCTAGTCTGCCTGTTCCCCGAGGAAGTGGCACATCGGTGTCTATCATAGGGGTGTGGGGTGCAGGAGCTGCTTGCGCCCGATCTGGAGGTCGGCGGGACTTGAATGGATGGCCGGGGGGCGGTGCCAAGCACGGCGGTGCGGTGAGGTCGAGGGGAGGGTGCAGGCAGGGGAGGAATACTGGGCCGGTGGTCGCTGGCGTTTCGAGGAAGATCGTCAACACTGACTGGCTGGAGGTAGATGAAGGCGATCTACCCATTCTTTGTACATCGGACGGTGCAGAAAAAATGGACTGACCTGTTTGCTTTCAGTCGACTGTTATTTTCATAGAATCTTGTAGTAATTTAGTGTGCCATGCATGTTGTAGAGCTATCATATGTCTCCCGTCATTTATTTCTCATCGACCTGCTATCTGCTACCTTTACACTGTACTAATTGTGCACACACTTCACCCATACTCACACTATTGTTTTTTTATGCATGGGTATTTCAGACTCTGACGCAGTGTTGATGAATGCAGAAAAGAAAAGACAGAAGTCGCTCCAGTGTAATTCGAAGATAAGCACTAAGTGTTTCAGCGCTCTAATGGGTGCAGTGTCAGCAGTTGGAGACAGTAAACGTAGCTCTGCAGTTGATGATCTCAATTGCCACACACAACCATCCCAGGTGCTTGCTTTAACTTCGCGCTGTCAAATGTGGTTGCATGTTGCATATGGTGTCTAGCTTGTATTGCTTCCAATTTGGTTAAATTGCATCTGCTTACTTTACACATTATACCTTTGATAATGACATGCCTTCCTGTTTTTGATACATACTACATATGTCTATTAACCATGTTCATACATCAAACTAATGCTCTTTTGTATCCCTCGTCAATCACTTATGATGAGATAGTCACCCGAGTGGGTTACTGTGAGACGCCCTACTCGTTTAAAGAGTGAGTGTCATCCTCCCCACATGATTCTCAAGAAATAGCAAGGCTAAATGAAGATAGTCAATGTAGCTCTCTAGTTGATCACCGCAATTCCCCCACACCACCATTGCAGGTGCTTGCTCTTACTTGGCAGTGTGATATGTGGTTGCATGTTGCATATGGTGTCTACCTTGTAATGCTTCTAATTAGGGTAAATTGCATCTGCTTAGTTAACACATTATACCTGTGAATATGACATGCCTTCCTGTTTTTGGTACATGCTACATCTTTCTATTAACCATGTTCTTACATCAAACTACATTTCTTGTGTATCCCTCATCAATGCTCCTAATTTGTTAAATTGCATCTCCTTAGCTTACACATTATACATGTGAATATGACATGCCTTACTGTTTTTGGTACATACTAAATCTGCATATCACACCATGTTCTTACATCAAACTACCGTTCTTGTGTATCCTGCGTCTATCACTTATGATGAGACAGTCAAGCGCGTGGGTTAATATGAGATGCAATACTCTTATAAAGAATGCAATTTCATCCCCTCCACATGATTCTCAAGAAACAACAAGCCTAAATGAAGATATTGAACGTAGCTCTGTACCTGAAGACCGCACTTCCCCTACACCACCATCATAGGTGCTTGTTCAAACTTCGCAGTGTGATATGTGGTTGCATGTTGCATACGGTGTCTAGCTTGTAATGCTTCTAATTAGGGTAAATTGCATCTGCTTAGTTTACACACTATACCTGTGAATATGACATGCCTTCCTATTTTTGGTACACACTACATCTATGTGTTAACCTTGTTCTTACATGAAACTACCTCTCTTCTGTATCCTGCATCAATCACTTACGATGAGTCACCTTTATTCGTTGCATATTGCATATTATTTCTAGCCTATTGCCATGTATTGCTTCTAATTTGGTCAAATACATTTGTTAGGGCACCCTTTTAATTTGGCAGAGTGATATTGGTTTCATCTTTCATATGGTTTCTAGCTTGCATAGATTCTAACAAGTTCAAGCACCTTGTGCTTAGTTTACACTTTATAAATCATACATGTCAATATGTCACGCCGTCTGTTTTTCATACATATTCCATCCTCCTGTCATGCGGCTGCCTTACATGAAAGTAGTGTTCGTCAGTATCATGCATCAATGAGTTCTGAAGAGCAAATTTTATTCCTTTTTCTTGTGGGTTTGACTTGACAAGGCAAAATCAAGAAAGAGGAAGGAAAAGAGGAAGGAAGGTGATGATGGTGGTCCTCTGCAGCAACGTAAACGGAGCATCTGTACCAATTCTCCTTGTACTGATAGTGCATTACAAGGTCCAAGTCTCCACTCCCCTACTCCACCATCCAAGGTGCTTGCTCTAACTTGGCAGTGTGATATCTGGTTGCATGTTGCATATGGTGTCTAGCTCATATTGCTCCTAATTAGTGTAAACCGCATCTGCTTAGCTTACACATGATACATGTGAATATGACACGCTTTCCTGTTTTTGGTACATACTATATCTGTCTATCACACCATGTTCTTACATGAAACTACTCTTCTTGTGTATCCTAAATCAGTCACTTATGATGGGACACCTTTAAGTTGGTAGTGTGATATTGGTTTGCGTCTTGAATATGATTTCTAGCATGTATTGCTTCTAGTTTGATGAACGCCACCTATGACGAGATAGTTTTAACTTGGCAAGTGATATTGATTGCACCTTCCATATGGTGTCTTGCAGTGTTTCTAATTTGTTGAAGTGCCTTCTGCTTAGTTACCACATCATAGGTGTGAATATGTCAAGCCATCCATTTTTTCGTACATATTCCATCCTCGTATCATGAGTTTGCCTTTCATCAGAGTAGTGTTTGTCAGTATCATGCATGAATGAGTTCTGAAGAGCGAATGATATTCCTTTTTCTTGTCGGTATGACCTCACAATGCAAAATCAATAAAGCTGAAGGAAATTGGCAAGGCATTGGATGATGGTGGTCCTTCCGAGCAACTGAAACGGAGGTTCTCTATAGATTCTACTCCGCCATCCTCCCAACAAGATTTGTAAGACAACGCAAGGCTAGACAGTCAACGTAGCTGTGTAGATGATGAGCACATCTCCCCTACTCCACCATCACAGGAATTTGCTCTAACTTGGCACTATTATATGTGGTTGCATGTTGCGTATGATGTCTAGCTTGTATTGCTTCTAACTTTGTTGAATTGCATCTGCTTACTTTACACATAATGCCTGTGAATATGACATGTATTCCCGTTTCTACATCAGACTATTATTCTTGCATATCCTGCATCAGTCACTTATGATAAGGCACCTTTAAGTCGCCACTATGATATTGGTTGTGTCTTGCATATGATTTCTAGCATGTACTGCTTCTAATTTGTTGAAACGCCATACAGTTTGAACTTGGCAGAGTGATATTGGTTGCATCTTTCATATGGTGTCTAGCTTGCAGTGCTTCTAATTTGTTGAAATGTCTTTTGCTTAGTTACCACATCATAGGTGTGAATATGTCACATCATCCTGTTTTTCATACATATTCCATCCTCGCATCATGTGTTTGCCTTTCATCCGAGTAGTGTTCATCAGTATCATGCATGAATGAGTTCTGAAGAGCGAATTTTATTCCATTTTTCTTATCGGTTTGACTTCACAATGCAAAATCATTACAGCTGAAGGAAATTAGTCCGGCAGTGGATGATGGTGGTCCTTCGGAGCAACTCAAACAGGGGGTCTCTACAGATTCTACTCCGCCATCCTCCCAACAAAATTCGCAAGACAACACAAGGCTGGACAGTCAACGTAGATGTGTAGATGATGAGCACATCTCCCCTACTCCACCATCACAGGTGCTTGCTCTAACTTGACACTATTATATGTGGTTGCATGTTGCATATGATGTCTAGCTTGTATTGCTTCTAACTTGAATTGCATCTGCTTACTTTACACATAATGCCTGTGAACATGACACATGTTCCTGTTTCTAGAACATATGTGTACATGATGAGCACATTTCCCCTACTCCACCATCACAGGTGCTTGCTCTTACTTGGAACTGTTATACGTGGTTGCGTCTTCCGTACGATGTATAGTTTGTATTGCTTCTGATTATGTTGAATTGCATCTGCGTAGCTTACAACTTATACCTGCAATGATCACTTACCCATAAGACACATTTAACTTGGGACTGTGATGTAGGTTGCATCTTGCATTGTCTTCTAGCTTGTACTGCTTCTAATTTCTTGTAATGGCACTTACGACGAGACACTTTTTACCTGATAGAGTGATATTGGTTGCATGTTCATATGGTGCCTAGCTTTCATCTCTTCTAATTTTGTTGAAATGCCTTCCGCTTACTATTTTTTCATACATATTCCATCCTCCTATCATACGTGTGAATATGAAACACTGTCTTTTTTTGTATATATTCCATCCTCCTATCCTGCGCTTGCCTTACATCAAAGTAGTGTTCGTCTGTATCATGCATCAACCAGTTATGCAGAGCTAATTTTATTCATCTTCTTGTGGTTTTGACTTCATAAGGCAATATCAGAAAATAGGAAGGAAAAGAGTAAGTTAGGGGATGTTGATGGTCCTCCGCACCGACGCAAACAGAGACTCTCTAGATTTGCCCCTGCTACTGCTAATGAAGTTGAAGTCCCAAGTCTACATGATGAGTTCATCTCCCGTACTCCACCATCATAGGTGCTTGCTCTAAGTTGACAGTGTGATAATTGGTTTCATGTTGCATATGTTGTCTAGCCTGTATTTCTTCTATTTTGATTAAATTGCACCTGTTGAGTTTATATGTTATACATGTGCATATGACATGGCTTTCTGTGTCTAGAATACACTGCATCTATCTATCATACCATGTTCTTACATCAAAGTACTGTTGTTGTGTATCCCGCATTAGTCACTCATGATTGGGCGCTTTTAACATGGCAGTTTGATAGTGGTTGCATCTTGCATTGATTTCTACGTTGTACTGCTTCCAATTTTTCGAATTGCCACTTATAACAAGACACTTTTAACTTGGCAGAGTAATATTGGTTGCATCTTTCATATGGTGTCTAGCTTGCATTACTTCTATTTTCTTGAAAATCCTTCTGCTTAGTTTGCAGATCGTAGCTGTGAATATGTCATGCCGTCCTGTTTTTCTTACATATTCCATCCTCATACGGTTGTCTTACATCAAAGTGTTGCTTGTCTGTATCATGCATCAATGAGTTCTGAAGAGTGATTTTATTCTTTTGTATTGTGGGTACAACTTGACATGGTATAGTCAAAAAAGAGCAAGGAAAATAATATAGTAGGGAGTGCTGTTACTCGTCGGGTGAAACGGAAAAGGTTCTGCCGTCGAGATTCTGCTGGTACTTATAGTGCAGTAGAAGGTCCAAGTCCACCGGCTAAATCTACAAACACAGTATCACCTGCTCCACCAGCTGCAGCATCCGCTTCAACTGTACCAGCATCTCAACCAGTTACTCATTTGTTTGCTCCGGAACTGGCCAGTTCCCAAGCTGCCTTCACACCTAACACTACTTCCGAAGCACTGCTGACACAACAGGACTTGGCAAGATTAGATGAACCTCATGAGCATCAATGCCAAGACGGTACCTGACCAAGTCAATTTGAAGTTGCATGCTCCTTTATATGTACTCTCACAGTTTGATATACACTAACACTTTCCATATTCGTTGTTGAACTAGCACCACTGCGCAAGCGGAAACAGACATCAGGGATAATGCTTGATAGATTAATAAAATCTAAATGAGGAAGAATGGAGATCCATTTTGAGGCAGGTTTAAAAAGGCCATGTGATGCTACAGAGTCAGCCAAGTTAGTATCAGAGGCAGCCGTTGCCGTTAGGTGTCATGCATGTATCCTCCCAACGTGGATCCAGTACAGGAATGAGAAAGACAATACCCAGTTTAACACCTTCCTTGACCATTTATTCGTAAGTAATGTTATTCATCGCTATTAGTAATATTGTCTTGCTCTGTCTCATACTTTCTAGCTTCCTCCTGATAAGACTCACATTCTTTTTTCAACATATGAGGTTCAAGTTGGATCCGAAAGATGATGCAACTAAACAAGCATGCATTCATGTTTTTCAGTCTGCTCTGCGGCAGTATCGGTACCACCTTAGAAAATCTCACTTTGAAGGCAAGGCTAACAATGAAATCGCCCAAACATCTCCAGTGGAATATATTACAGTTGAAGACTGGACAGCCCTCGTTAAACACTGGTCTGATCCAAAGTATCAGGTAGGCTATATGTATTTGATCAGACCACATATTGAACTTGTATTTATGTATGTGCCTTACAAGTGTATCTTCTTCTAGGCTAACTGTTTGAAGAACAAAACCAACCGTTCTAAAGTGAAATTCCAACAGACAACAGGATCTCGTAGCTATATTGCACACTGCGAGGCTCTTGTAAATAGCTGCTACTTCCTTCTTTTTTTGTGCCATATTATCGTATCTATATTGACTTGTTCCAAATACAGAGGAAAGCCCGTGCAGACCAAAAAGAACCTGAACCGAATGCAGTGCAAATCTTCAAGGATTGCCACACCAGCAAGATGAAGGGCATGAGCACACCAGTTCAAGCCGCTATTGTAAGTCCTTACTCCTCCTGCCTTGAACTGATTGGTACTGTGATGTGTTCATTTAACTACTTGGTTTGCAGCCAATGTGATGCGAAGCATCCCTCGACCATCACCATGGACGTCGCACCACCACCGCAAGCAAGGAGAGATCCTATGATGAGACCTCATGCACGCGACATCGAGAACGAGGTGAACTCTTTCCTCTTCGAGCTCCACTCAAATTCATTCGAGAGTTGGGTCCTACCTCAAACGGAAGTGGTATGCATGATTAGGTATCAAGGTGTCGATCATGAAGAGGATAGCGCGAAGATCCAAGCAGCCGCAGAGAAGACGGAGGGAGAAGAGCGAGGGAAGCGCGAAGCTACAAAGAAGAATGGTGAAGAAGGAGAAGCCCTGAGCACCCCGGGTGCCCGGCCCCTTGCTGGCACTGGCAGTGGCCGCCCGGGTGCCTGGCCAAATGGCCTCGGGTGCCCGGCCCAGCTGCGGGGGACAGCCCAGCCCGCCCGAGTGCCCGGGCCACCAACCCCAGGTGCCCGGCCCCTCCTTGCCTCCCGCCTGGGCCTCTCCAACCGGCCCCGGGTTCCCGGCCAAATGGCCCCGGGTGCCCGGCCCCTCCCGTGCCAGCCTCTAGCGCCTGCCGGGTGCCCGAGCTTTGGACCCCTGGGTGCCCGGCCTCTACAGAAACAAGGGCGCATCCCCTCTGACTGGACCGGGTACCCGGTCCCTCGCAGCCCGGGTGCCTGGACCCCTCCGAGAGTGTCTCCGTTTTCAGGGTCATTTTGGACCTTTGTATCCCTCTCTCCCTCTATTTCGTCCCTAGACTATATATATCCCTCTCCTAGCTCATTTAGAGGATAGCAAAGTATTTGATAGACATTTGTGAGCTTTGCTCCATGGATCCACTCCACTAGGAGATCAAGACCTCCTCTTGGAGTGACCAAACATCAAGACCTCCTCCTTGGGTAAGGATCCCCGTCATAGGATCATCAAGCCCTCATCTCCTTCATAGGATTTAGGATGAACTCTACCATGTATCTTATTTCCCTTTGATTGTTCATGTACCTTGTGGATCTTGTGTGATTGTTAGTCTAGTGGATGTGTGATTTGGACTTGTTCTTGAGTGTTCCTCTTGTTTTCCCTCTTGTGTTCATCTTGTTCTTGGGGATTCCCCCTCCAATTCGTGAAAGATCTTCACCTAGGGTTCCACCCTACAACATCTTGGTATCATGAGCCACGTTATCACGAAATTGGAGCCTCGCCTCTTTGTTTTCTAGCCTAATTTTGTGTGTTCTTCCCCAATTTCGAAAATTCCCCAACAAAAATAGCCCCAATTTTTTTTGTGATTTGTTGGTTTGATGAGATTTTGTTGGATTTGATCCATGGATTTGCTTGGTTTCAAGTGGATCTAGCATTCCCCCATCCATCTCCACCTTTCCCTCCACGAGATCCACCCACTTTTTGCACTTTCCCACGAATTTCCGCCAAAATCCGTCAACCCCGGGCACCCGGACCCCCCCGTGCAACCTCGCTAACCCCCCCCCCCCCCCCCCGGGTGCCCGCACCCTGAGCCCCGGGCACCCGCACCCCGGGCTGTTTTCCCCTGCCCACCTCGGGCACCCGCACCTCCCACCCCCGGGTGCCCGCACCCCCCCGAAACAGCCCAACACCACTCACCGTTTCGGCCATAACTTTCACTCCCGGGGTCCGATTTTGACGTTCTTTAGCTCATTGAGTAGCTTTTGACATCCCCCATCCATCTAGATAGGTTCCAAAATCATTTGACTCCATAAAAAATTTGGCATTTTGGTATCTTTGCATAGGCCATCCACCATATCATCCGCAAAACCACCATAGCTTTCCGCAACTTAACCCATTTTCGATCCACATAGCATTTGTGGTTGCTTGAGTGGTGACTTGAGTCTCCTAAGGTGTTTCAGATACTTAGGGACGGTTGCTTCATCATCAACCACCACCACCACTTCCGCATTGCTAACTCCGGAACCACCAACGCATTCCGCTACCACCATTTGACATTTTCCTTGAGATTTTGAGTTCGCGGTTTTTTACCGTTTCCTAAGGTGTTTCGGCTACTTAGGGACGGGTCTACATCATCTTAGTATCTACATCAAGAACACCGCCACTCATCATCGCCACGAGGTCGTCATCGACATCGACCACTTCACCATTTTGACAACCTAACCGTAAGCAAGAACGATAACCTCTATATCATCTTGGTATCGTGGTATCCCTTCATTGTACATTCTTGCCATTACATTCACTACAAAAAAATACACTTCCGTGATGATACGTGTTTGTCATAGTAGGTCGCGTTTTTTGTCATGCATGTACATCCATGACAAATTTCTGACAGAATCAAGATAGTCATACCTGTGCTGTCGTAGAAGTGTTCGATGACATTACCAAAATTATCATCACGGAAGTGTCCACTTCTATGACGATAAATCGCGCGTCACAGAAGTGCTTTCGTCAAGGGTGATGGACACGTGGCATCCACCGTAACGGAACGCCGTTACGCTATCGGGTCGGGTTTTGGATCCGATAACCCATTAACAGCCCCGACCAATGGGGATTTTCCACATGTAAAATCATCATTGGCTGGAGGAAACACGTGTCGGCTCATCGTTGGGACAGATGTCATCCACTCATTGAACAGAAGGCGCCTATGATACGTCGACACGTGGCACGACCAATCAAGTTTAAATGGGCCGGCCCAACTAAAGGCCCACAAGATTTGGCGGCCCATAATGGGCCGGCCCAGTTAAAGGCCCACGAGATTGTGTGGACTATAATGGGCTGGCCCAGCTAAAGGCCCAAAAGATTTCGCGGGCCATAATAGGCCGGCCCAGGTAAAGGCCCACAAGATTTTTGTGTGCCATAATGGGCCGGCCCAGGTAAAGGCCCAAAAAATTCTTGCAGATCATAATGGGCCGGCCCAGCTAAAGGCCCATGAGATTTCACCAACATTAATGGGCCGGCCCAGCTGTAGGCCCACAAGATTTTGAGGACCCTAGAAGGCCGACCCATTAACTGGCTGCCATGTTTTGGGCCAAATGCCGGCCCATAATTGATCCGGTCCATTAATGGCCTGCCACGTTCCGGGCCTAGTAATGGCCCATATAAGATCCGACCCGTTAAAAGCCTCCCACTTTCTGGGCCAAATCACGGCCCAGATCAGGTCTGGCCCTTTAAGAGGCTTTGGTCTCAATTATGGCCCATATTAGATTCGGCCCATTGACTGGACGCTATGCTTTTGGGCCCACTTGCTAAAGGCCCATTTAGTAATTCGGCTTGATATTAGTTTCGGCCTGTTAAGGGCCCATTTAACATTTCGGCCCTATATTAATTTCGGCCTGTTAAAAGCCCGTCATATAGTTGGGCCTAACTACTGCCCGGTTTGCATCCGGCCTGCTCGCAGCCGATATCTGATTGGGCCAAACAAGGACCGAGACAACTTTGGCCTGTTAAAAGCCCATGAATTGATTCGCATAATCATGGGCAGGGGTCCATTTCGGGCTGCCGCCGGCCCGTGAGCTATTCGACATGTTTCAGGCCCAGCCTACTTCTCAGCCTCCTAAAAGCCCATTGAGTTTCCTTGCGAAAAGAGGGCCGGGGGTTACTCGGCCTATTAAAGGCCCGAATCTACTAGTGGGCCAGTTTGACGGGGCCCTTGATGCGGATCATACATCGTGATTGCATGACGGCCCGATTATGTACCGTAATTTTACGGTTTGGCCGGTTTACTGCGAAGACAGGATATATATACAGTAAAATAACTGCAGCATCGTGAATAAGAAAAAACCTAGACTATACAATAAAGAAATTATGGCATATTACATCCACTAGGCATCAAAGATCGCCACCAGTGCAAATAAACACACCGACAAAATAATATACAAAACCGACAACACTTTAATAGAGTTCAAGAAAGGTTAGCCCTGCTGGGGAGCTGCAGCGCAAGCAGCTGAGCAAGATGATGAGACTGCGCTTGTTCAACACTTATATCTTCCTCACTCTGAAAGATAAACAAGCAGACAGATGGCAGGTTTTGCACATAAAAGTATCAGTGCTGACAATTCATCACATTTTTGTCTGACGAATAAAGTGACACAATTTAAAATTGCATTAACACAATATGGTATTGTTCAGGTCAAGACATGGCAAGAATTGACATTGTGAAGGAGTTGGCAGCTTCACGACACCACTAGATTACAGATCAAGAACTCATTAGTATCAATGGTTAGTGTGCTGTCAATTTATCCCATTTCATATTGTCAAATAAAGAGGCGGTTTAAATAATAGTAGAATGATATGACATTGTTCATAGTTAAGACATTGCAGAATATGACATTGTGCTGTAGTGGGTAGGTTCACCACACCACTGGATTACGGATGAAGAACAGAAGCATCTAGTGCAAAAGAAGATCACTTGCTCTGTATAGTTTAATTTACATGGTATGAAGAAGGAACTTGGTTGTACAACTAAAAACTTAAATTGAGAAGGACAAACTTTTGTTTATGAACTACATAATAAACTTCAAACATGCAATTTGATGCAAACACCAAAAATAAACAGCTGTTGCAGTCATGCCTAACCAAATATACACAACAAAGTTTGAAGGCTTGAGAAGGACAAACTTACATTACTGGTGAAGACAGGCTCTATAAAGCCCTTGTCCATGCTGATTGGGGGGGGGGGGGGCAATTCAAGAAGTTTAGCACATAATGTTCTTCATAAGTATTGCCTTTATTCTACATTTTGTTAAGAGTAAATATAGATGTGATAATATACAAAAAAATGGAGAATATTTAAGATAAGATGAAGAGTGATGCTACATAACCAAGTAGCTATAAATGTATGTGCAACGATACAGGCAAAAGGCACAACCAAGAGCAATGCACATCTAAACTTCTTCAGTACCAACCTTATGGTAAGAGTAAATATAGATCTAATGTGTAGAAAATGGAGGGCAAAGGAAAATAAGCTGCAGAGTGATGGTACATGAACAACTACCTGTCAATATAAGTACACTGATAAAGGACAGCATGTACTTACAAGAACAATGTAGAGCTAAAAAATTCATTGGCATTGGATATATTCTACACTAATGTAACCATTCATACAGATCAGATAATTTGGAGTGAACAATTGATAAGCAAGCTATCATGCATACTGCTGTCACATAATGAACTAGGTATGTATGCAAGTATAGTGATACAGGACAACAGGTACTAACAAGAGGAAAGCAGCGGGCAGCATATTTGGGATATCAAGTCATTCTTTTCAAACCGGAAATCTTCTTCGAGCTGATTTCCTGCAAAAAAGATCCGTAAGGCACATGCGGAAAAGTAGAAGTTCAAATTGTCATGTGATTTCATAGATAGTACCTCATCCTGGGAACGAGACCAGTGCATAACAAGGTTTTTCCATTCAATGTCTTATAAATTTAGCACAGGAGACTTCACCAGAAATTCGTTTATAGACTTGCCATCAAAGTGTGATTTCCTCAGGTAACACCGATACTGCTGCAATGCTTCCTTGAAAAGCACAAGCAAGCTTTGCTCGTCATGACTATCCAGATTGACCCTCACCTAGTTACAACAATGTAATGTAAATCATTGATGTGTTCGATCAGCAGAAAACAGGAAAATAATAACCATGAATAATAGCACTTACACGTAAGTTGGACAGGAAGATGTGAAAATGGTGTTTGTCTTCACTGTAATCTTCCCATGATGGGAATATATGCATGTAGTCCCTAACAACATTGAAAGCATTGTCTTTTAAACTGGGAATAAATGGAATGGGGTTCCAATCTGCAGGAATTGGCCGTCTCTTAAGTTGGGATAGGTCTTCGGCCGGTTGACTTGCTGTACCTTTTGCTGGAGTGGGATTTTTCTATGCTACGGCTAGTGCTATGGCAAATGAAATCGGTATACCTTTTGCTGGAGTGCAGGTCCTGTGTGGTGGGGCTAGTGGTGTGGCCAGTGAAGTATGGGTAAAGTCTGCTGGAGTCGGTCCTATGTTTTGTGTCACTGGTTGTACATCCAATATAAGTGGGGCGCTGTCTGATTTCTCCGGCACCACCACATTTTTCAAGGACTTTGCTGGTGTTCCTTCAGGTTCGGCAATCACCCTCTTCCTTTTTGATGTCTGATGCACAAGAACAGCATTTGAGTGGAAAAACATGGTATGACGACAGATGGAATATGTATTGATAATGGATGGGCATAACATCTCGAGTTATATGATGAGTAAACTAAGCAGATGGTGGTGCAACAAAGTAGAAGAAATGCAAGACCACATATGCAAGATACGCGCAATCAATAAAACCTTGCCAAATTAGAACAGGCACCTTGATGGGTGAACAGGACAGGCCATCTGCCTTTGACTCCTCGAGGTTAGAATAGTCATTAGAATGATATTCTGAACAAGAATCAACAGATGGGGAGCGTACGGGTTTCATTGCTTCCAAAATGGCACTCAATGCCTTGGTGCCAATTTTGTAAGTCATTGCAGTGTTCCACAATATTCTTCTGATGCGCGGATTCTGATATTCACTGTAATTGCGTATAATACCTGAGAACCATGAAAACATAAATAGTTGTGAGATTATCTTTGTAATGCAGATGATATTCTAATATAGGGGCGCCCCTGTAAACACTTATGTGCTATCACTGGATTCTGATGAGAGAGCTCATGTGTGCTGTAATATCGTGCGTGCATTTATATAATCTGGCACAAGTACACAAAAAATAGGCTCTAGAAATAAGGATAGCTGGCAGATGATAGGTTCATAATATAATGTATAGATAGTTTATTGCCAGACCATGATAACAAGAGCACACAACAACTAGGCAGATCATAGTGTACATAACAGGGGTACACCATAACCATGATATATAAATCGGGAAAGTGGAACTGGCTTGAAAATACGGTGTTGTATTGCCGCTAGTAATTGAAAGCCTATCGATCGCGTACAGGCTAGCACTATCGAACATGGTAAAGAAGAGCAAGCAGATATTGGATAATAAAATTTTGGTTGCGCAGTGCCCACACATGATGAACCAAAGCGCATTAAGAATGCAACTCCCAGCTGTCTCTCGACCATTTCAGGAGGTTGGATGAAGATCCTACGTCTCCTAACCCTTCTTCTTCCTCGTCTCTGATTCTTCCCATACAGAACACCGCACGGGCCGCCGGCCGGACCACCGGCCCCCATCGCCTGTGTTCCTCTGCCACCCCCACCCCCCACCCGCGTCGAGTTTTCTTCGTTCGGTGAGGCCCCACAACCACCCGAGCCCCTTGGATCACACCGGCGAACTCCAGCGAGCTCTGAAAAATTGACTGGCCCAATTTTGAAATTTAGTCTACTGTGATTTAACTAGTGTGGAATATAAAAGGGGAAAACCATAAGCATTGGGAGTATAGTGTTGAGCGTGCCATGGCGGATCTGAAGGTGCAAACCGGACAAAGGCAACTTCGCAACCAAGACAAGAAATCAGAGTAAAGTAGTGGTGATCTATTTTCTTGCTGTGATAAATAAGTTGAGCAGATACGAAAGAGTATCGCCTCTGGTGCGGCGCCGTGTATGCATCTGGTGAGAATTTGACGGTGCTGCGCTAGTGATGGCTGTCGGCGGCGTGGAAGCAGATCTAGGAGGGTAGACGGTGGCGGCAGGGCGCAGTGGACGAGACGGTCGTAGGAGCGGCGCCGGCAAGGTGGACGACGGCGGGGATGAAGCGAGAGGACGGGATGCAAGGATTCCGGTCCGAAGGCGTGGATGAGAGAGGTTGATCTCTTGTAATGGACGGTGGCGTCGGGGTATCAGCTCCGGCATGGTGGAGGAGGACGGCGGTGGATGGGGTGGCGGACGGAGGAGGGTGGGGTGGAGAGGGTGTTTTGGCGCCCACGGAGTACGAATGGGGAAAAGGGAGGTAGAGAGGAAGGGGGGAACCATGTAGTCAGGGCGCGCTTGTCTCAAATGCGAGGAAATTTACAAACTTAGCCCCCGTTTCAAATTTCTACTACATCACAGCAACATTAGTCGGTTGGGGATAGGACGGTAATCTCGCATACACCGAATATTTGCCGACAAGAGTTTGTTTTTGGCGCCCACCGTGTATGAATATGAATCGGGGAGGGAGTCGATTTCAGCCGAGGGCACACTGTGTTTTGGCGCCCACCGTGTATGAATCCGGGTGAGAGGCGGTTACATCACGTTTGGGTGAAATTACAAACCTACCCCTATCGAAACCTATAGAAATCCAGCAGATAGGCTTTGCGCGGCAGGGATAGGTAGTAGTGATTTCCATCTCGCAGATTTTGGTTTCGGGTGGTTACTGCGACTTTCCCCGCTTCGCTCAAAATTTGCACAGTGCACGTTTACCGTGCCAACTCAATTCGAATCCCGTTTGTATTCTACTATTTTTTTCGGGCGGGATCTATTTTCAATTGGAATTACATTCTATATACATCATTTTTTTTATATATATACTTTCAAAAGCACAACACCATTTATACATAAATATGGTTTACAAATGGCATGATCTCAGATTCATAAGGTTGTATCCATCAATTTGGATTTTCAAATATTTGAAACCACTTTATGTTGAAATCCAATGTATGCATTCCTCGCTAACTGTCTCCAATTAATGTGTGTTTCATGCGGGGTTTTTTAACTTCTCAAACATGTATAATGTGTTTCACACATGCAACATATAGTGTAATCCCGTTTAGACACTAATTACATATAAACCATGCATTGTTTGTAATTGAAGAATCTATGGATCACCAATATTGATAAACTATATAACATTACACGTGTGCCCAAATTCAAATGAATATGCGTGTTTGATACACCAATTTGCGTTATGATATTATCGATGTCGTGATCTCCAGTTTAAATATTTGAATCCCCTTTAATCCAGATATTAGTCTCATATAGCTATCACTCATTCTTATATAGGACTATCTCTCTGGACCTATACGCGTTCATCGTCTCTCAGGCATCTCTCGTGCTACCTGTATGTCGACAATGATCTTTTATCTTCGTAACACATTGACGGTACTCTCTCCATCGACCTTCATCACTCTATCTCTCTCTAAGTATATCTCGCTCCCTACTATGTGTCTCTAGCTATGATTCTCCATGTGGAATCTCTTTCTCTCACACAAACACAAAACTTTGTCTCCCGGGATCTCATTTCTCTCAACTATTCCCATGTGTGCCACTCGCACACCCCTCATACAGAGATGTCTTTCGCTCCTTAGATATGAGAACCTACGACTCTTCCTCTTCAATATCTCTTTCTCACACACAAACATAAACTCTGTCTCCCAGGGTCTCATATTTCTCCATTGTTCTCTTGTATGTCGCTCAAACACACCCTCTCTCCCTAGAGATATCTTGTGTTCCCTCATATGTCTCTCTAGCTGTCACTCTCGTTGTGAAATATCTTTCTCTCTCGCAGACACAAAACTCCGTCTCTCTGGATCTCATTTCTCTCTGATATTTCTTTGTATGTGACTCACATGCACCCTCTCTCTATCTCTCTCACACCCACACACATAACCCAGCCTTCTGATCCACTCGACTCCTATCTCTAGCGCACACTAGCTAGAATCTTTATCTTTCTATTTATCTGTTTCTCCATCAACCTTATTTCTCGCCCTCACTCTTGATTCCTATCACGCACACTACATATGTTTCTCTCTACATGCATGCAGTCAAGTGCCCTCTCACACACATATATAACTTCACCCTTTGAACCACCCGACGGTCATCTCCAACACCCAAACTAACGGATGTCTCTCTAGCTAGCATCTCCATCTCTATATCTATCTGTAGTTTCTCCGTCAACATTTCTTTCTCGCACGGAGTCTTGCTTCCTATCACCCACACTATATATGTCTATCCATACATATGCATTTATAGGTTGATCTCTTTTGCACAATCGTTGCGCCTCACCCCCTCTACTCGCCATAGATGCATGCTCCAGCCCACGCCACTATCTTTTAAAGACAAAAACACATGCTCAATTGTCGGGCCTTCTTCCCTGCATTCTCACATGCATGCATATTGTCATACCGATCCGTCTCTCCCATGTCGTTGATCTTAGGACTTATGTCTTCTTTCTTTTATCTCGATCATGCATGCGCGCGCACACACACATCCCATGTATACATGTATACCTCTCACACATGCACGTTCAAGGTCTCTATGTCTCCATACGTAGTTAATTACCCTCAATCCTAACGCCACATCGAATCGTTCTCCTCTTTTGTGCACATAACTTCCGCCTGGATGGGCAAAACACACACTCACACTTAACAATCTCCTTCTAGCTACCCCCCCCCCCCCCCCCGCCCCGCGCGCCTCTCACTCTTCCCCTATATCCCCAAAACCAATAAGGCCATCCCTTTGTTTAATTCCCGCCTACATGCACCATCGATATATAATAGTCTTCCGTGGTGTCTCTCGAACAAACACGTTCTCTCGATGTCGACTCCTCTCACGCGCACGCACCTTCTCTTCCCTCCTACGGGCATTTTCTCTCTCGCACCCCATCGTTGGTGGCCTTTGCCATACACATCACCTCTCTATGATGAAGCCATACACACTTAAATTACATCCGCCACAGAGGACCCTGGGACACACACACACACGCACGCACGCACGCACCCCCCACACACACACTAAGACTCCATCTCTCTCTCTCTCTCTCACACACACACACAAACACACACACACACACACAAACACACACACGCACCCCCCCACACACACTTAGACTCCATCTCTCTCTCTCTCACATACACACACACAAACTAAGACTCCATCTCTCTCTCCTCTCTCTCTCTCACTCTCTCTCTCTCTCTCACACACACACACACACCACACACACTAAGACTCCATCTCACACACACATGCTCTAGGCGGAGCATTTGTTCCTACCACCCTTCATCCAACCTTACCCATATGATAAACAATCACCTTTATTTACTTGCATAACATGGACAGATTCCACTTTACTTTAGTAGTCAGCAAACTTATCATCTGTATACCCTTATAAAAAAACAAGTTGGCGATGATGGTGTGCCTGCCATCTTGTAATACAGACCGTATGATCTATATCTAACGGATAGGAAGCAAACTATGATAATTTTACAAAAGATACCCGCACCTCTCTCCACATCATTATCTCCCGCAACCTCATTGCTCAGCAATTAAAAAAGGAATAAGTCTCTGGAACAATCTAGCATGCATGGTGGCCGCTGCCGCCTGCCGGCGCTGTCCATCCCCAAGCCTCCGCCCATTCCGACCACCAGTCACCAC
The DNA here is from genome assembly GCA_963921465.1 of Triticum timopheevii. Taxonomy (NCBI): domain Eukaryota; kingdom Viridiplantae; phylum Streptophyta; class Magnoliopsida; order Poales; family Poaceae; genus Triticum; species Triticum timopheevii. The sequence goes on from OY997274.1 coordinate 469,731,504, forward strand.
CACGCTCCACTCCTCCTCGCCTTATCTCTCATCTTTCATTTTTCCGATGACATTCTCGAGATACTAGTTTTCCGATAAAATTCTCGAGATATCATTAGTTTTTACACATGGGATTACTCCTGCATGGGTCAATCACAACAGGTGTTTTGTAAAAAAAATGCATATTGATGTTCCGCGCAATGCACGAGAATCTTGCTTGTAATTATATAACGCAAATCACGAGCAGGAAGTGACATTTTTTTGACACAACCACGTTAACATGGCCACGTAAATCACGAGCAGGAAGGAGAAGGGAAGCAGGCTGTGGAGTAATGTTTTTACCACAATTTGTTAGGAAACTGAGTGCAATAATTGAGTTGTTTTGCAAACTACCATTACTACTACACCTGAAACGGTTCAAAACCTATACTCCCTTGCCAGCGCGCGCTTCCCGCGTGAAACAGTCAGCGTCACCTGGAGCGTCAGTGCCGCATTAATGCCCGGCCAGACCGGAGGCGACCTCTCACTGGCACCGGCTTTGAAGTGGCACGACGGCCGAGAGAGTGCCGCTTCCCGGTGCACGCGACTGCTCCGCGTCGAGACTGGCCATAGGCCCTGTTTGGATCCATGGGTTAGAGTTAGTTTGAGCTAGTTGGGGCTCAAATAGCCCTAAAGTATCCAAGCATGAGGGTTTAAATTGGAGCAAGTTGCACCGAACCCACCAAAAAAAACTATCCCACCCAAGAGGTGCTAACTGGAGATAGTTCTCATTGGGACCACTAAAAAATCACTTTTCTCTCTCCATGAAGTGCATTTATTGTCAATCTAACCCTGTCACCCAAACACCTCTTTGGCTATAGTTAGTTCAGGGTTAGTCATGAGTTAGTCTAACCTCTAGCTAAGTTAGAGTATCAAACAGGAGCAGTATAGGACATGCAAGTTGCTCAAAGCATACAGGCAAATTCGTACATGAAAGGATTTTTTCTTTTTGAAAACGGAACGTGAAAGGAATTTTTTTTAGAATGCTCTTGGCATGTCGCTAACATGTGATAGTTAACCGACCTCAATAGAAGGCAGAAACGCCAGCCCGCCGCACTTTGATAGAGACGAGGAGGGAGAAGCGATACAGGCTGCTGGATTACTAGAGGTAAGTGTCACACGGAAGCCAAGAAATATGGTGATAGCGTGGGTTAGCCATGTACTAGTATGATGTAACTACACTGGGCTGCCGTGTTTCGTACTCTTCCAGTCCACTGTGGAGATGATTGGTTAATTTTATATCGCTGAATAATATTAAATATTATGAGTGCAGACGCTCCACCACGAGGTTCCTTGCTCCTTCTCGGTCGTCCGGAATCTATGTTCTTCCACTCTATTTTTTTTACGTGAGCTTTGTTCATCCTTTTGCCAACACGCGGGACATCTAGCATCAAGGCGCACGTGTTATGCAACGATCGTTCCATCTATATGAAGAACACGTGGCACTGGAGCTACGAGACGGACATGTACCCAGGAGTGGACGTACGAACTTGAGTAATGTAGCGCAGTAAGTGAAGTAGAAAGGCACAAATGGTATGAATATGCATGGCATACAGGGTGTGTTTGGTTGCGTTCTCGTCTCAGCATAGTTGTTCCCTCTTCATGCATGCTCAACTCAACACCCCTCTTCATGCATGCTCTCTTCATGCATGCTTCTAGTGTATTTGTGCTAAACTAGTGTGGACTCATGCACCCTCCATACACTCTACCAAACACCCAAAAGTAGGTCGGGAAGGGAACTCTTGGGCGGCATTTGTCTCTTACTACGTACTACCACTAAATGTTGTACGTGCAATGCACGGTGATGTTATGGAGTACGTGTCTAAGTACTCTACTACTACTATATTAGTTGGAGGCACATATTAACTTTTATATTTGTTTACGTGTATGCCTCGAGACCTTCCAACTAGATGTGTCTTTCTCTCCAGGTCGAACTTTGTATCGTTCATACAGCTAAGTACTACTACGTGTGGTCTCCGACCCAGAAGTGGAAGAAGTGGAGACGCTCTACCATGTTGTTTTTTTTACGCTGGGCTCTGCCACGCTGTTCATGTCTCACTCCTTTCGCTGACGTGTGGGACATCCAGCACGTGCCGTGTTTGGCACCCTTTGTCGTAAGAGTTGAAACGCTAGCATTCATCAGAAATAAAAAATAATTATAAATCGGCAGTGATACTTTTTTTTGCGAACCAATCAGCAGTGATACTATACCACGCGGTTTCCTTGCTCCTTGATATCGGAAAGAATACTTCCGTTCGCCAACATATGGGACGTCGACCATCCTGGTCCACTTGCCATGCACGCAGAACTCCAAGGGAGAGTCACCCAGGTCGTCGTGCCGCAGTGACAATGACTAATGAGCCGTCAAATCACAGGCCCACTTCCCACTTTGAAGTTGCTCGGACGAAGGAACCATCATGACTTCGTTGAATTCCGCTTCTTGAAGAAAACTACTGTACCAGCAGTACTGCTAGCTACAGTATTTACTCCAACAGAGGCTTCCTTTCGTTCATAGGATAGGAATATGAAAATCATAGGAAGTGAGATGACATGCATCTCAATTCCTATAGAGAAATAGATGCCATTTGATGCATAGGATAGGAATTTTTTCACTTAGTCTAGGCTAATGTACTGGTAATTTGCTCTAAAAACTACAGTAGTAACTAGTAGTACTGGTACATGCTCGTACTCAGACACAGACACACACACTAACTACTAGTACTACTACTTCTCACATGCTGGCCAGACGCCGTCGTTCTCCTTCCCGGATTTCTTGGCGACACCCCGCCATTCTTGGATCTCCGCCGACCTCTCCGCAGCAGCGCGTCCGTCCTTTTCTTTCTTGCGGCGGCGGGCCTCTCTTTTCTTGAGTGCTTTCTGACTTTTCCGCTCCCTCTGTGCGGCTTTGGCCGCCTCTTTCTCTACCACCCATTCGGCCTTGGCATCTTCAAATTCCTCCCACATAGTTGTGAGGTCGCGAGCGGCGATGAACTCGCACGGCAGGATGCCATCGCTTCCCTACCATTTTGTGTGCGTTCGTGGGCGGCGAGAAACTCGGCGCGGCGGGATGCCATCGCTGCCTTACCGGTTAGTGTGTGGCACGGTGGCATGAACGACGCTTGGTGAGAGCTCTGGGGTGGAGTGGTCGGACAACCGTATAGTGCATTGGTTTGTCAAGAGCTCAAAGGACAGAAGACGAAGCAAATTAGGATTCCCCTTCAATCCTGGTCATTTATTACCGAGTAAAATGCATTGGCAGTCATCGAACTTGTCTTGATAGCTCACTTTGATCATGGTATACGAGATATGGTGATTATACAGTCGCTGGCTCAGCGTATAGCTCCGTTTTTCTATGGTTGACCAGTCAAACAGTCCGCATGCGCCTGAAACGGTCACCGTCTCTCTAGAATGTCAATGCTGCATTCACTGGACTTAACTGCAGGTGCAATTGGTGTGTCACTGACATGCGGACCAGACGCCTGTTAGGCCCACATGTCAGTCACCCAAACGCATCTGTAGTTAAGTCACTGAAGCAGCGTCCCCATTCACGCCCGATGAACCTACTCCGGCGCTAGTTGTCCATCCGTCTGCCGCGGCTCATTGCCATTCGCCCGCTATATTAACTTGAGCCCCAGCTCCCAGCCATAGCCAAAGACCCACAATTATTCTCCTCCGGTCCCTTCCTTCTGTCGGCACCACTTCAACCATGGCCTCGTGGTGCTCCGAAGCTCTCTTGGACGTACTGTCGCAGGAGCAGATGAGGGACATCAGCGGCTCCGCTCCGGGCGCGCTCCAAAGCTCTCTTCGACGTACTGTCGTAGGATCAAACGAAGGAGATCGCCGGCACCTCCTGGGCCGCCCTCCGCCGCCACGACCACGAAGCCGGCGCGCGTGTGCGGGCGCAGCCGGCAGCGAGGAAGAGTAGCACACGTTAGGTCACCGCCGCTCTGGTCCCGGGAAGGCCACCGCTACTCCACTCAGTCGACGCCAAGCTTGGTGGGGTAAACATCGGCGGCCGATTAGCCGCTTGACGATGACGTGGAGGCGGAAATCTTCATAACCTTGTGCTCCGGCCGGAGGAGGAGGTTATCGAGGCGGATGAGTAGGAGGCAAAGGCAATGGCTGGCTTTCTCGGGTTCATGGCCGGACTTGGTGGTCGGGCGCCGGCGATCGTTTAGATTAGGTTTACAGTAGGTTTAGTACGGTTTGTGAGAAATATGTAATGAATTTCGTCCAGTTTGTAGGAAATTTTTTCGAAATGTAATGAATTTCATCCGGTTAATTTCATCTGGTTAATTTGAAATTTGCTTTGTTTGCATGAATTTCGTTCGGTTAGTTCATATAGTTGTCAAAAGGTATGCAGGCAGCATCGGATGGCATCCATCAGTGTCCTCGGACAGATGCCAGTGTAAATTTGTTGGCCAGCGCTGGAGATGCCCTAACTATCATGCTATAATCGCTAACAATCCTCCATTATTTGGCAGGGAACAGTTATCCCTCGATCAAAATCAGATCCGCGGTGTTTCGGACTCCTCCCACGTATGAGTGTAAACTCTTTCTTACATAAAAATGGAGCAAGTGGACGGCACCGTAGCACGTCATATCACTCGAACTAGCCCGCCTAACAAGCGGGAAAGCACCGCCCTCGTCATTTTGTTCTGGATTTCTATCGATCGATCGCGTGAAAATGTTACGCTTCGCAAGTTCTACAGGAAAAGGCGGCACACTTACGACTCGTATGCGTCGCAACCCCGACAGTCCTGCTCGCACGCCGCTCACCAAAGGGGACACGCGTTGTCTTGCAATTTCACTGACATGAGGGACCGTAATTGAATAAACCGTCGATAGCCGAAATCTAATCGCTTGGCGGGCATCGGCTGAGAAGAGAGAAACAGGGGAGGGAGAAGAGATCACCCGCCCACCGCGCACGGACTCCAAGAAATATATGGTGATAATGTGAGGTGGTCCATGCTGGAGTCCGGACCGCTTCCGGAGCCCGCTCTCACCGCCCTGGCCCCTCAAGACGCCAGCTGCCCGCTGCATGCATAGCAAGTAGTCCCCGCTTATGTGGAGGAGAGAGAGGCATTGACAAAGTCAAGGAGTAATAGTGGAGACAGTAGCTTTCATCAAAAATAAACAATGAATACTCGTTGCTCGTCCTCTATATCAGAAAGAATACTTTCATTCGCCGACATGTGGGACGTCGACCATCCTGGTCCACCTGCCATGCACAAAATTATCCTGGTCTACCCCGGTCGTATGGCCGGCCCAACCTTTCCCACCGTAAGTTATTTGGACGAAGGAACCATCATAACTTCGTTGAATTCTGCTTCTTCAAGAAAACTTACTGTACCCGCAATACTGCTACCACACGCGAAGACTGGACGGCACTGTACCACATCATATCACTGAAAACTACTAGGCCAAACTAGCCCGCCTAGGTCATCTATTTTGGAACGGAGGGAGTACGTCTCTGCACTGCTATGATATTGTGTTGCACGTTCTCTGTACTTTTGCTACGATTTTCCTACCCTATGAACCAAATGAGGCCTGAATGTATGTCGACTATTGTCTGATCGATTGCTAAGCCTACAATTTTAGGAGCTAGGGCTATTGGTCGATCGACGAGGGATAAGTATAAGCGTACCACGAGCTCATCAGCCCCAATGTTTCTCTTCGGTGAGTGTTTTGCAAGTACTATAGCTCGCACAGTAGCTAGCCTACTAACACCAAGAATCATCAAACAAGACCTGCTGATATGATAAACAATTCAAACTTACATCTAAGCATGCCATATATTACATCAAAAGCTGGTGAGGATACATCTGTTTCCATAACTCGGAGAGGGTTCGCATGATTTATCGCACGATTCACTATCAAACAAAAGTAGCAAGATCCGCCCACACAAGACAGTGCACTAGCCCTAAGATGGTTTGATAACACACATCGTTCTGGTAATTAAACACAGGGCAATGCAAACTACCCTGAAGGATTAGCGCGACCAACTATTTCTTGTCATCGATCTCTCGGGTAATGACCACAGCACGGACAGTGGCATGGGAATCGATTTCTGGGGCGATGTCCACAGGACTGACCGCGACATCGGAATCGATCTCTGGGGCGATGTCCACAGGATGGACAGCGGTATCAGAATCGATCTCCGGGGCGATGCCAACAGGACGGGCCACGACATCGGAATCATCAAGGACAACCACCGGCACCTGCACAACACTAACATATTAGCAAGCACATTGCAAATAATCAAAAAGCAAGCACATTGCAAATAATCAAAAACCACAACTATGGTAATAATCCATTATTTTTTACCTTGTGCAACTCACCGGGGGATCTCATCCCTCCGGGGGCCATCTCCTCATCCTCGATGGGGGCCATCACCTTGCCAGGGGAATACTGCTTCTCAACGGCGACTATCTCCTCAAACTCGGTCTTGAGCCTCACATAGGTGGCAATCAGAGCTCCTGGGGTAGGCACAGTGGGGCCCTTGCTGTTCTTCCAACTTTCTTTGAGGAGTTCGTCCGCCAACGTCCTCAACTCTTTAGCTAGTGCTTGTTTCTTGGAGTTCTTCGTCTCCATGGGTTGGCCCGCCAACATGGTCAACTCGTTGGTCGGTGCTCACTTCCTAGAGATCGCTGTCTCCAGTGGGTTGTCCGCTGGCAACTCTTTGCCTAGTGCTCCAGGATCCATCAATGAACTGACAAACAAAAAGCAATCGAAAGGAAACCACAATCGCAATGAAAACGGGAAAATAATAGGATGTGAGAATCGGTCCATGCTTCGCAAAAAGAAGATTATTGGAATGAAAATATAGCAACATAACTAATTCGCCCACCTTTCCTTCGTCGATAGAGAAGAAAAATGGCAGAAGTGAGTAGCCTGGAGTGAGGTTTTCTTCAAGAAAGGGAATAAAGGGCTTGAACGAGTGTTCAAATGAAATGATGGTTGCTTCATCTAGTCCAACTTGGAGGCCACCTTACCACTGCTGGTAAAGGTGTGGGTTTTGTGATATGACGGGTCATGACGGCCACACCGGGGTGACAGGTGAGTCTCGACTGTAGCACCTCGCTGTGATTTGGTGGATGGCACGCATGCCCGGATGCTTTGAAATGTCATTAACTTGATTTTAGTCGCGTTAGTATTTGGATCCAAGCATGGATGAGGCTAACAAGTTTTAGTCCCACTACTTTTAGTCATGAGACTAAAACGTATCAAAGCACTCTCTGAGGCTGGTCATAGTGGGGAGTAACTTAGACTAGTGTCATGCATATGACACTAGTGTAAGTTACTACCTCCATAGTGCAAAGTAACATAGTAGTAGTATCATAGATTGCTTCATTTATTATCTCATAGGCTCATTTTGCCTCGGAAAGCGCTATGTTACAGTAACATATTATGTTACCACAAGCACCTCTTTCCTCATTAAATACTTGCCACATAAGCAAAATTGTCTTGGGATGTGTTAAGTTACTACCTAAGTTACTCCCACTATGGCTAGCCTCAATATTGTGCACCGCGACCAAGGCGGAGAGGAAAACGAGAGAACTACGTAATTAATGCATGAGTTTAATATGGGTAGTTTTGTAAAGTACGAGATACATTCCTCCAATCGCAAAATGCCTTGGTTCATGAGATTTGAGATTTGAGCCCTATAAACCGGAGGGGAGGGGGTACTGCACACGATGTAGTCTAGTCACTTGTTTTTTTTTTTGAGCCGAAGTCTAGTCACTTGTTGAAATCTCTAGAAAGGCAAATACTCCTTTCCGGTTTACATGTCTATACTACTCCCTCCGTCTAGGTGTGTAAGTCATCTTACGAAAACCAAATAGTCCCAAAACACTTAGGCGCGGTGCATTAACTTCTACATTGTTTCTTGTTTCTTGACATACGTATCAACCAATAAGAGATGAGAGTTGTGCATGCTTTTAATGACTTGCAATGGCTAGTTCATTGCATGGAATGATATTAATTAGCAAATAAACATTGGTGACCCCAGGAGGAAATGGTGCTAAGCGCGTGGACCTATGCAGAATGAGTATCAACCAATGGATAATGGAGTTTAATTGTTAAACAATAGCAATTTTGTCTCATGCAAGAGCCTGGCTAGTACTCCAAGTAACCGCACCACGCGAGCATTTGCAACTGCCACGTTCGGTATGCACTTGGCTCTTCGCCTCTTCGAGAAGACGAACAATGATGTTACTCCTACTTCTACAGTATCGAATCCACTGCTACATGTCCATCCACCTCGTGCGGGAGGGATAGCATGTAGCGAAAGCTTCTACTTACTGCTCCTACCTTTGCGTCCATGACAGGTGGGCCCAACAGGTGGTTGGCCCACCTGTCATGCAGCCAAAGGCAGGTGCAGTTAAGGCACCGGAGCTCAGTCCGCAAGGGAGAGGGCGTCGTAGTAATCAAATTTCTCGGGCTTGTACGAGTTGACGCGACACATCAAAGCACTACATTCGATAAAACTCTTTTTACACATTTCAAATGGGCTACTTCGTATGTAGGAGTAGACATATTCTGCTTCGTATGTACTCCCTCCGTTCCAAAATATAAGTCTTTTTAGAGATTTTACTATGAACTGGAGTACATACGAAACAAAATGAGTGAATCTACACTCTAAAATATGTCGATATACATCCGTATGTAGTTTGTAGTGGAATCCCTAAAAAGACTTACATTTAGGAACGGAGGGAGTAGTCACTTGTTGCAATCTCTAAAAAGACTTATATTTGGAAACGGAGGGAGTACAACGCATGCATGCATGCCGTGACTTTCCTTTTGATACTGGCATGTGTTGATTTGATGCACCTTGCCAAATTTTGACTATAAATTTAACTAACCAAATTTTCATGCATGTCACAAAAAATCACGGGGCTGTTTGGATTGTGACTATGTTTGTCTTATGTTGCCACATTATTTTTCCCACACTTGCCACACTTGCCTAACCTGAGTTGCTCAAATTGTTAGACACACTTTGGCTTGCCTAAGGGAATCTTGCCACAATTTTTGTGTCTATGACATGTGGGGTTCACTTCTAATAAAAAAAATCTTGTCTTAGGTGTGGCTAATAAAAAAGACTTATATTTAGGAACGGAGGTAGTAGAAAATATAAATAATAATGCATGTTGGGGCAACCCACGTTTCCGCTAATTTTAGCCGTGGGCTTGTTCACAATTTTTACGAGGGGGTGGTTGTTCATTTAATGGAGGGACTTGTAGTACTACCAGACTTGAACGATACAAAGTGCGACCTGGCACACCGTAACACCACTTGGAACAAGCAGGTAGCTATCTCAAAAAACAATTAACAACTAAAAAAACCGCGACCTGGCATGTAGTATAGTACACAATTTTAAATGATTGTTTTGATGGAGTGAAAAAGGAAAACTACCCCACTACTTATATATAGGCCGGAGCCTCCGCGCTTGCTTGCTAGGGCTGTTCTATTCACACACTCTCATCCTCTCCAGATCTAAACAAGATAGGGGTAGTAACCCTGTCTTTCTCCCTTCAAAAGACACTGGCTTTCTATCCTCACTGCTGGCTACAGATCCGGACGTATCCTCCTCCGCCGGTGAAGGGGAGGATGGGCAGCATTTAGGCCGTCGTCGACAGCGAGGGAGGAGACCCACTGCCGGCCGCACCATTATCTCTGGCAGAGCGCCGGTGCGGGAGGTCCTCTGATCCCTTCATCGTTGCCTGTGGGCGGATCCGGCATCCCGCCGCCCACCTATCCACATCCCGACGACCTTCAGGTATATCTTTGTTCGAAACCGCCTTAGCTCTACTTCCCCAGCTCGCTACGTCGCTGCATGTGCATCATTTTCTACCTCTCAGCCCCTCTCGATCAGATGGTCCAACGTCACCTATTTTTTTCTTCTATTGTTAGAGGTAAAGCTACTTCATGGAGTCGAATCTTGTACTCCCTCCGTCCGAAAATACTTGTCATTGAAATAAAGTGGGGGTGGGGGAATTTAGTATATACATCGGACTTGGTACAAACAGGAAGGAAAGGGGATGAAAGTAGTACAGACTGGTCATCCAACCGGTCTCTTGGTCGAAAAGGGAAATATAGGGGTAACGCTGTACACAGTGGTATGACCAAGACTAGATTTGCTATCCACACATAGGAGTAGGTGGCTAGAGTGAACAAAAATGGGACCAACCCAGATATGTTTCTTGGATGTCTGTTTCTCGGAGCAACAAACTATGAATCACCACTTTATGCCCCTATTTACGTAGATGGTGCTGTACTGCTGGTGCACCCACTGTCCCATGGCCTTATACCAAATATTTAGGCTCCTGTCGTAATAAAGGGGCAGAAAACATAGGTCTTGATGAAAATAGAGGAATAGGAAAGGAATGTAGGTATAAAACTATGGAACAGCGAACCAGAGGAAACTCTCAAGAGAATGTGTTCGGATGGACTACGAAATGTACAGATTTGTTTTTTTTAGAGTAGCATGCTTGGCAGTATGAGATGCTATTTGTTTATTCAGCTGCACAGTGACTACTCTTGTCCTCACCTCACGTAGCACACATAGGTTGATTTTTTTATTCCGGCAAACACAACACAGCAACCTATCTAACGCATGGCAGCGAGCGCCTGCCTCAGCCTTCCGCCCAAAAAATGAGCAGCGCGTGGATGTTTCTAATCCGATGGAATCAGTACTACCAGACTAGCTTTCCTATGAAACACTATTCACCTTTCCTGTGTTCCGAACGGTTGGAAGGGAAAGACTACGGTAGGAATTGTGTTCCTAGAAAAATCCTGCACCAAACCTGTGAACCGAACGCAGCCTTAGCTGTTCTTAATATAATGTCCCTGGTAAAAATGAAGCCATGCCACTATTTTTGCCTGTAATTGTTTGAGACTCTGACAAGTTTAGCCAAATGTTTTTCCCTGTAATTGTTTGAGACTCTGACTGTTTCCTCTGTGCCTTTTTGTGCAAACAGGGATATCCAATTCACCTGGTTGCTGTTGCGATCTTTTGGTGCACTGCACAAAACTCTTCTTAAAAGAAGTGACTTTTGTGCTGTTTAACTGGAATGTCAGATGGAACAGTTGGTTCATTTTGGTGGAACTGCACAAAGGGAGATCTGTGTTCCAATCCTCATCATCCATATTGGCGTCATAACCTTCCTTTAGGTAAGAATGATATTTAATGCATGTGTTCATCTCTATTTTCCGACTGCCATGAGAAAATAATGCTGTTTTTTACAGTACACTTGTACTCCCTCACTGACAAAACCAATTCTGAATTAGAAGACCAATCATGTACTTGGTTTCACCAACTGGTGAGGAGAAAGAGAAACATAGCATGAAGAGGAAGAAGAAGAAGAATAAACAGTGCCAAGGCGATCTTGCTGAAGCCAGAGGCCTCAGTCGAGGCTATTCAAGGGCTCCGGCAACGACTACCTTACATGTGAGACGATTCTCCAGGGAGCCCTTCCACTTCTGTTGTCTCACTTAATTAATTAGGAGCACTTAAGTACCCCTAATTTATTACTGCCTAATTTTCCTGTTGGAGTTAAACAAATCTTTAGTAGGACCCTATGCTGAATCATGTACGTGTGAATGTTTGTCTATGGAGGTGAATCATGTGGTGGAGTAGGGAGGGAATATTATTAGTGTCATGACATAATAGTGCTATTGTTTTGCATGTCAATTTATTGCCATTGGTTCAATGAGGCAATGTTTTGCGTATTGTCCATCATGAATTTGATGCTACTGTTTGAGTAATATGCTAATGTCTTCCTATCCTTTCTCACTAAGCTAATGAAGGTTTCACCTTGTTCCTACTTGTGCAAACAGGGATCATGTTGTGCCAATCATACATTTTAGTGGAACTACACAAGACAATACAATGAACTGTATCCCAGCCAGTGCTTTAACTCTGCTGGAAGTTCTTGATAATCTTTCGATATAATCTCAACACTGGTAAACAAGAGTGATTTCAACCATACATTTGAAGTGCACAAAAATATATACTATTGTGTGATTCCAGTGAGTGCTTTATCATCTCTTATGGGACTACATGAATAAGCTTTTTTTCTCAGGTTGGTACGGGCCTAAGGCCTTCACCCATATTAGTTTGTTGTCATCTCTATTTGTATCGTGCTACTGTCATGAGAAACTCCTTTATCTTTGCACTTTTAAGTTTTGCAACCTATGATAAATGGCAATTGTGTTGAGTTGAGCTAATTGGCACTGATTAAATAAACTAATACCTCTCTTTAAGCAAGACTACTATGTTTCTAACTTTACCCATTAAGATAATGAGGGTGCTTCTATTTGTTAGTGTATGTTTCATCAACTAGTCCCACTATTACAGTAATCTCACTCTCTCAATATATGTGCCAACAGGGATGCTCGATTTTGGTGGAACTGCACAAAAACTTTGGGTGCTTCATTGCCTCGACAGCTTCCGTCCTTTCCTGTCATTCGCTAATATTCGCTTGCTTTCTTCCTTTGCTGTCAGTCGCTTGGCTTATCTCGGCTTCCAGTCAAAGGAAATAGTAATTGATATGCTACCTCACACAGGTTGGTACTGGTCTTTACCTGATTATTGTGCATGTCATATGTATTGGTAATTTGGTATTGTGCTACTGTTTGCCGATTTCATAAAGGAGTAATTTGGAGCCTGAATTCACAGGCAAATCATTACATCGGGTGATTTCAGTAGAACTACACCAAAATGATCAGATGGACAGGTACTTATGTTGCTGCTATGTACTCCAAAGTTCACTCAGACAAGCATCGATGTTGACAAGAAGTGCCTATATTCATTCGAGTATCAACCGGCGTCAACCAATTGTCAAACTCCAAGTATCAGGAGAGTGAACGCCAAAAATATTGCTTGGTGCATAGCCCAGAAAAACGCAGTCCAGTCTTTGGTCCCAACTTGTGCCTTTTGGTTATCGGCACATATGGTAGCGAACTATATGGCATGGAGTCTAAAGAATCTAGACAAGTTGGTTGATGCGTATATTCATCTGGGACTTAATCAGTCTGCACGCCAAGGATGCTCCATTTCAGTTGAACTGCACAAAAAATTTGGGTGGTTCATTTTCTCAACCGCCTCCTTTCTCGTCTGCAATGTAGAATTTTGGCGAGATACAGGACCAAGATGAGCCGGTAAACTAGTTGGATGAAAGTAGTGGCCAAGTTGCTCAAACCTCCGTCGGCACGAGGCCACTATTTGAGGATAAACCTACAAGCAAAGTTCAAATTGTCTGTGCTGCCTCTTATGTACTCGAAAGTTTACTCATACAAGAACTAATTTTAGCAAGAAGTACATCTGATTGAACACCATTTACCAGTCTATACCCTAGGTAATTAAAGTTTGTCCATGGATCATATTGGCTGTGATCTCAATCATTTGGATGCATAAACATACTGAACATGTGTATATTTGAATCTTTTTGTGAATTATGTATGAATATTGTCGTGTGATCTATCGATCATTTAGATGCATAGATATGCTGAGCTTGTGTATATATGAATATTTTGAGTTGTTGATAGTGAATGTTGGCTATGAATATGAACGTGTCCTGTGAACCTGAGTTTGATATGAATTGCAACAGAACCAGTTATAACCCTTCTCCTCCTCTCAATCTGCGACTCCACTGCCGCGTTTTCCCATCTCCGAGTCGTTCCCGTCCGGGGCCTCACCATCGTCCACTGCCTTGTTGTGTTTGGTGCGGCGTGGTCAACAAACGAGAGTCATCGGAAGAGGATTGTACGTGGAGAGCCTGACGGCTGGGACCCACAAGGTCCATGGTCGCACGCAAGGAAAGTTCCTCCTTATTAAGCTGAAAAAAATGTTTCCTCCACCTGACAGCTGGGACCCACCAGCTGTATCTTCGCACGGAAGGAAGTGCCTCCTTGTTTTGCGAAAAAAATTATTCATCCCGTTGATAGCTGGGACCCGTCAGATTTGGTGACTGACTTGTGGGCCTGCTAAACGGACGTGTACGCACGGCTTTGTCAACTTAATCAACAAATGATTCTAGCAGCTGGACCGTTGGATGTTAATCCAACAGCCGTGCTCCTTCTTCAACCTCTGTTCTTGCTCCTATCTCCCGTGGGCGGCACCGCGGCTGTGCTGCCGCGCACCTGAACCAGTGAAGTTTCCCACTCCTCTCCATCTGCGACTCCACTGCCCTGTCTTCCCCATCTCCAGGTCGTTCCAGTCTGGGTGCGCTCGGCACGGTGTGGTCAACGTGGTCAACAACCGAGAGTCATCGGAAGATGACTGTACGTGAGGGGCTGACAGTGGGGATGCACCACGCCCATGGATTCATGCATGCAACGGAACGTGGTGAGGTCAACGTGGTCAAGGAACGACTTCCATCGGAAGTATACTGTACGTGGAGAGTCTCAGCTGGGTCCACGGCCACAACAAGTAAGTGCCTCCTTATTACGCGGAAAATAATGATTCCTCCAACTGATAGCAGGGACCATTGGATGGGCCACCGTATTTTGCGGAAAAAATGTTTGCCCACTGACTGCTGGGACCCACCTGACAGGCCACCGTATTCCACAAAAAAAACGCCCCCCCCCCCCCCCCCCCGCTGTCAGCTCGAACCCACCGGAAGTGCCTCCTTATTACGCACAAAAAAATGAATACTCCCCCTGCTAGCTGGGACCCACCTTGGTGGGAGGCTGACTTGTGGGCCTACTAAGTTGACGGGGACGAAGGGCTTTGTCAACTTAGTCAATATGAATGATTCTAGCTCCAGTGACCGTACGATGTCCATCCAACGGCCGTAGTGCTTCTTCAACCTCTGGTCTTCTTGCTCCAGCAGCCCAAACCAGCGCTGGTCATGCCTCATGCTCCTACCTCCCGTGGACGGCTATGCTGCCGCGGAGGACTCACCGCCCCTACTATTCCCACCGCTGGCCAGGCCCTGGGGCGACGGCAGCCTCACACCGCAGCCGAACCAGTGAACCCTCGTACTCCTCTCTGCGCGGGCTTCCACTGCCGCGTCTTACCTGGCTCCGTGTTGTCCCCTTCCTAGGCCTCGCCATCGTCCACCGCCGTGGTGCTCTCCGCGCGGCATGGTCAACATGATCAAGGAACAACTTCCATCGGAAGAGTACTATACGTGGAGAGGCTGACAGCTGGGTCCACGGCCACAACCCAGTTTTTTTGTGATTTTCCAAGTAAGTCGCTTTGTCAGGCCTGTCGGGCTGCAAATTTTTCAAGACGAGGAGAGCTTTCATTCGGCTGGCCGAGAAAATGGCCCATCAGTAATGAGAAATGGGTTGTACATTTTTAAAACACATCAAAGTGGCAATTAGTTGCAAATATCTTTTTTTTGGTTTCGAGATTTTAAATTACATTAATTTTTATGCGTGGAGAATTTGTTGGATTTAATATTGATATACATTTAGTTTTAAAATCAGTTTGAATGTGAGTCGAAATTTCGGGATTAAAAACAGTTCAGACCACACCAAAATATGCAAAATTTCGTATAATTTTTTAACCGTGGCCACAATATGGGCTGTAATGCTAACAAAAAGAATATGGGCTCCAAAAAAACCCTTAAGAATTAGCAAATGGGTTGTAAATTATTAGAAATAATGGCAGATGGGTTGTATGCTGTTTTCCACAGATTTGAGGCTTTCCTAAAAAAAGGTTGACGCACAAGGAGTGACTGTTGGATGGCCATCCAACGGCCATCGTGCTTCTTCAATCTCTGCTCTTCCTGCTCCGCACGCTCAAACAAGCGCCAGCGGGACTGCCTGCTCCCCCCTCCCCGCGGCCGGCTGTGCTGCCGCGCAGGCCTCACCGCCCCACCGTACTCCCATCGCTGGCCTAGCCATCCCTCTACTCACCCACACCTGCTGTTATTCCCCGGCGACGGCAGATGAACCAGTAAACCCTCGTTCAGTCGTACTCCCCTTCGCGTGGGAAACAACTGCTGAGTCTTTCCTGCCTCCGTGTTGTTCCCTTCCTAGGCCTCGCCGTCGTCCACCGCCCTGGTGCTCTCAGCGCGGCCTGGTCAACGTGGTCAACGACCGACATGCATCTGAAGTGGACTGTACGTGGAGAGGCCGACAGCTGGGTCCACGGCCACACGCAAGGAAATGCCTCCTTATTACGCGCAAAATAATGATTCGTCCACCTGACATCAAGGACCCACCGAAAGGGCCTCAGTATTTCGCGAAAAAAATGTTATCGCCACTGACAGCTCGGACCCACCAGCTATATCTTCGCACGCAAGGAAGTGCATCCTTATTACGCACAAAAAATTGAATACTTCCCCTGTTAGCTGGGACCCAGTATAGTGGCAGGCTGACTTGTGGGCCTACTAAGTTGATGGGGACGGAGGGCTTTGTCAACTTAGTCAATATGCATGATTCTAGCTCCAGTGACCATACGATGTCCATCCAACGGCCGCAGTGCTTCTTCAACCTCTGGTCTTCTTGCTCCAGCCGCCCAAACCAGCGCCGGTCGTGCCTCGTGCTCCTGACTCCCTTGGCCGGCTGCGATGCAGCAGAGGCCTCACTGCCGCCTACTACTCCCACCGCTGGCCAGGCCATCCCTCTACTTACCCACACCCCCTGTTATTCTACGGCGACGGCAGCCTCACACCGTAGCGAACCAGTGAACCCTCGTACTCCTCTACGCATGGGAATCCACCGCCGCGTCTTCCCCGGCTCCGCGTCGTCCCCTTCCTAGGCCTCACCGTCGTCCACCGCCCTGGTGCTCTCGGCGTGGCGTGGTCAACGTGGTCAAGGAACGGCTTCCATCGAACGTGGACTGTACGTGGAGAGGCTGACAGCTGGGTCCACGGCTGCAGCAAGGAAGTGCCTCCTTATTACGCGCAAAATAATTATTCCTCCACCTGACAGCGGGGACCCACCGGACGGTCCACCGTATTTCGCGAAAAAACGTTTCCCCCTGACTGCTGGGACCCACCAGCTACACCTTCGCACGCAAGGAAGTGCATCCGGGCAAAAAAACGATTCGCCCCCCTGACTGCTGGGACCCACCAGCTACATCTTCGCACGCAAGGAAGTGCGCCCGGGCAAAAAAAATGATTCGCCCCCCTGACTGCTGGGACCCACCAGCTACATCTTCGCACGCAAAGGAAGTGCGTCCGGGCAAAAAAAACAATTTGCCCCTCTGACTGCTGGGAGCCACCAGCTACATTTTCGCACGCAAGGAACTGCCTGGCAGTCGGGACCCACCTGGTCGAAGCGTATGTAGCATTGTCATTCTAGTCGCGAACTTGTATGTACATATATACTGGTCGATGTAGAGGCGCGCACGTAGCATGTACACGTACGTACAGCGGCCAGGGTGCAAGAAAGAAAATACGGCCACGTTGTACATACGGGCGGGGTCTCGAACACCTAGTCACGCATACGTACGGCGAGGGCTCATGTTCATGGGGAGGCAAGGGAATGCGTCGTGTTCATGGGGAGGCAATGGATTGCGTCGTGTTCATGGGGAGGCAACGGAATGCGTCATGTTCATGGGGAGGCAACGGAATGCGTCGTGTTCATCGGGAGGCAACGGAACGCGTGGGAGCCAACCGGCTTGGATGGAACAGGCAATGGAAACGAGGCCTGGCATACCGCAGAATGGAGGAAATGGACCTCCTACGGTCAAAACGGGGGTCCTGTTGATCGGGAGGGGTGTGGCGTACCGCAAAACGGACAAAATGGACCTCCTACGGTCGAAACGGGGGTCTTGTTGATTGGGAGGGGTGTGGCGTACCGCAAAACGGACGAAACAGACTTGTGTTGGAGCGCTACGGTCGAAACGGGGGTCCTGTTCATCAGGAGGGATGTGGCGTACCGCAAAACGGGACTCCACGGGATACTGTTCATCTCCATCGTCGACCTCCTCCAGCCTCCACGGGCTACCGTCGACCTCCTCCAGCCTCCACGGGCTCCTGTTCATCCAGCCTCCACCGCGCGCTACTCCACCGGCTACTGTTCAACCACCCCTCCACGGGCACCCCTCCACCGTCTACTGTTCATCCAGCCCTCCACACCACGGGGTCCTGTTCAACCACCCCTCCACGGCCACCCCTCCACCGTCTACTGTTCATCCAGCCCTCCACACCACGGGTTCCTGTTCATCCAGAGGCAACGCTACCACTCACTGTTCATCCAACCCCTCCCCCCCCCCGCAACACTCACTGTTCATCCCAGAGGCAGCATTGGTCGGCTTTAGTTAGCAGCAGTAGCGAAGGAATCGCTCCATCGGGTTCAGTTAACAGCCATCGATCGATCGCTCGGGTTTAGTAACGCGTAGCCTGCAGTGCAATCGCTCGGATTTAGTTAGAGCCCAACGCCTTGCTCGGCTTCAGTTAGAGCCAACACCTCGCACACACGCGCGTACGTACAAGAGAAACACGCATCGCTCCGCCCCCGACCTCCCACCGTAACCGGCAACTCCCCGAAATTCTCCTCCCCCTCGCTTCTACCATGGTTTTTTCCGTCATTGACGTCCCAAAGAATGTCATGCAGCTGCGTCTCCGGCCCGCCCAGGACGAAAAGCCCATTTTCTGTCATGATTTTTTGTCATAGAAGTAGGAGCCCACCACATCTATGATGATACCGGGTTTTGTCACAATTATCGTCATAGAAGTGTCATATGTATGACAGAAAAAAAAATCATTCGGCCCAAAATGTCATGGATGTGTCTTTTTTTTGTAGTGATTGTTAACCCATTAGCCCATTTTGCGTCACTTGCCTATCGATACTAGCCATTTGAGTATTGTCGGCAACGTTACTTGTGCACATTAGTGATCCATACCTTCCATTGCATACATACCATATCATATTGGTGTCATCTTGGCATCATCATATCATCCCTTGTGTCACAAGATCGTTCCCGCATATACACAATTGCTATCTTGGTTTGTGCATTTTGCATAAGTGGCCATGTCAAAAAAAAGGAAAAAAAAAGAAAGAGAATAAGCTTTTAAGCAAAAAGAGAGCAAAGAGCTCGTGAGCACGAGCCATAGCATCGTACCACATTGCTCATAAGATTGTCATATCCGATCATCTTGGATCATCTTGAGAAGAACATCGGGAACATCATACACATAACATACTTGGGATCGAAAGCTCATACATTTGCATCTTATAGGTTGTGCACAAGTGTCATATCCGCCTATTGAGCAATCGTGCTAGCGTCTCTCTTGAGTTGTGCAACACGAGCGTTTTCCGTGGATTCCACATTTTGTGCTCATTCCTTGGTTGCACGACCCCATTTATCTATCCCTGTGTGTGTTTCCGTGTGCCACATATTGCTATTGGTCTACTTGTTTCACTTGTGAATTTGTGAATCTTTTCCAACATTATTGACTCTTGCTAACATTTTGCATCAAATTTTTGTGCCACTATCCTCACCGAGATCCACCATAAGCTTTACTTGATAGGTGTGAGTGAACAAGTCTGGTACCAATTCCACTATTCTTTCATCTCACATTGAGTGAAACGGGATACATCCTCAACTTTGGGAAAAGGTAACTTGGTATTGTTTATCTCATTTCCTACTCACCTCTACTCGAGTCTTGTGATGGATAGGCAAGGCATTTCATCTCCGGTCTTCCACGACAACGACGGCATGAACAACTACATCACCAAAATACCCATCTCCGGACTACAACAAGCAACGCGAGGCATTGAGCGACTCACTGCCGACATTCATCAACTTGAAGCACGGACAAGAGACTACCTCGACACCAAGTTGGCCGAACAAAGGGATCAAGTACGAGACATGATGGCAAACTACACGTCTTCTTCCCCTTCGTCATCTTCAAGGCGGCGACGCTCAAGTGGCCAATCTTCGAAACGGCATCGAGCTCAAGCACTACAACACCATCAAGATGAAGATGCTCGCGATGCGTACACCTACAAGTCCCAAAAAGCTCTACATCAAGCTACGGCCAAACTTCTTGAGCACAAGAGAAGACCGCGAGACAAGCACCACCGAGATAGAGCTACGACTACTACCACCACTTCGGCATCCTCGCCAAGTGTTCTCAAGGCCATCCACGATGACGATGACGAGATGATCGAGCATGGGATTTTCCCTTCGGTCATGGAGGAGAGCGATGATGTGCCATCTTTGGCCTTCATCCACGGCGACGACGACAAGATGGTTGAGCATGGGATTTTCCCTTCGACCATGGTGACGTATGATGACTTGAGTGACTTGAGCCACCATATTGAGAGTGAGAGTGACTTCACCACTAGCCCCATATATGACGAGTTGCCCCAATTCCCATGTGAGGAGAGCCACCACCACCACCACTTGAGTGACTCCACCATATGTGACATTGAGTGCACCTACCTTGAGGGAGTGAGTGAGCCACCACCACATAGAGAGTGTGAGGTAGTTGATAGGGCATGTGAGGCCATTTCGATTTCTAACAACTTAACCTCTACCTCTATTGTGTCTTCTCATTTGGTGCTAGGTCCCATTTATGATGACGCGTCGATCCTCGACGACTTCGTCCTTCCTTTGGACAAGACGATGGCCATGGTGGACTATGATGCACCTCCCACATGGTTCCATGATGATGATGACGTTGACCACGCTTTGGTCTTTCCCACCTCACCTACACCACTTGAGTGGAACAAGAAAGGTAACATAGGTGAAGGTGATGCTCTTGTCCCACTAGTGGACATTCTTTACATTGATTGCTTGCATGGTGTTGATCCACCTATTTCCATGCTTCATGCTAGTGCGATTACCCCATGCAATGATTTGCCCATTTATGATGAGTATGATGATTCTCATGTGGAGTCTAGTAGTTGTGATGCCATCTTACATAGGATTTCTTGTGAAATTCTCTAGGTCACATCATGTTTGATAATCCACTTGACTTGTCATATGCTATGCATGAGATCCACCATATGTCATATTTGCAATCTCATCTTAGTGACTATGCATATGCCATCAACATAAACCCAATTTGCACATATGGCGTAGATGACAAGCCCGTGGTTATTGGCATTTGTTTTTCTTGTGATGATATTGATATGCTCCCTTTGCATCATTTATCTCATATGCCATGCCATGACCACCTAACTTCGGGTATGCATTGTTTTGGATGTTCTCCATTTTCTCCATATGATGTTTCCACTATTGCTCATGAGGACACCCCCATAGTTTCCTCATACATTTTAGGAGATTTTGATTCATCCTATCCATTGCATGATCCCAATACTTGTGTGCACAATATGCTTCCCATGAATAAACATTCTATTGATGTGCCATATACTTCTATGCTAAATTTGCATCCCCATCGTGTCATACACAATAACTATTCTTTCATGATGGATGACATGTTCTTATACCATGCATCAAATTTCTTTGAGCGATGCTTATCTTGTGCTAACTCACATGTGCACATACACATCATGATGGATGATGTGTACATTTACCACGCGCACAATTTCTTTGGTTTGTGTTTCTTTTGTGTAGGTACCCATGAATACTTGTCAACCTCACAATCCCATGAGTTGACAAAACGAGCTCTCGAGAGCAACGATGACTTGGGATTCCATGGAGTGTCTTTCCCACCGCTCTCTTCGCGCAAGGACTTCGCGCATTTCTTCTACATGGCTCTCACATGGTTATGGGTTATTTACCACTTCTCCCTTTATGCCCATCTTACCATGTTCACTTTGCATGATATGCTCATTCCTATGCCTTTGCCATGCATTTGTGACCCATGCTTTGCATTACACATGATGATTGATCCTACTACGTGCATGTGTATTTGCAAGCTTGGTGGAGATATTGCTTGTTTTTGCCATGTTTTCCTTTGTGATCCATTCCTATGATGATACTATGATCTTGCATTATGAGTGTGCTCGCGATATGTCATGTACATTGCCTATATCTCTTATTTGCTCACATGACATGATTGCCATGATTTCCTCTAGTGTGTTGCATCTTCGCTCCACTAGTTTGCACGACTTGATTTCTATGCTTTCTCATGTTGCATCCACCTCTTGGATTACTTGCTCCTATCACATTTTTGGTTGCAACAATGTCATTCCTTCACATATGCGATGTCCCATTGATTGCTACATGCTTTCCTTGATTGCCTCACACATGATGAAAAATTTCGCTTTCGATTGTGTTGAGTGCCACTCGATTTCCACTACACCCTATGCACATTATGCTTGGACTGTCTTGCACTTGCATGTGTTTAGTCATATCACCTTCTTGGGTGTTGTGAATGACTCTTATGCCTATCATAGACCATTCATTGAGAGTCTTATGCATGCTTGCTATATCCTTGAGATAGATGCCTATTCTCTTGACACACATACTGGCATCGCTACCTCTTATTTGCATGCTTGTTTCCATGATGTCTTTGGTTGTGCTCAATTTATATGCTTAAATGCCATGAAACACTTCTTTGTCAAACCATATGCAATGCTTGACGACAACACTTGTTGGGTGAATCACCTCTTGAATGCTTGGTTTTGCTTTAATGCCAACCACATTTGTTTTTCCAAGTGCTTGTTATCTTTGCTCCTTTTGAAGGAATCACAAGACGGTGCGACATCAGAGAGTGACCATTTCGAGCTTGACGATGATGAGTGCTTGGTGGTTGTCCACTCCTACACGGCGATGCCATCTCTTTACCATGGTGATGAAGATCACGATACGCGGACGGATCTCTCCCAAGGGGGGGGGAGATGATGCGGAGCATCCCTCGACCATCACCATGGATGTCGCACCACCACCACAAGCACGGAGAGAACCTATGATGAGACCTCATGCACGCGCCATAGAGAACGAGGTGAACTCTTTCCTCTTCGAGCTACACTCAAATTCATTCAAGAGTTGGGTCCTACCTCAAACGGAAGTGGTATGCATGATTAGGTATCAAGGTGTCGATCATGAAGAGGATAGCGCGAAGATCCGAGCAGCCGCAGAGAAGACGGAGGGAGAAGAGCGAGGGAAGCGCGAAGCTACAAAGAAGAATGGTGAAGAAGGAGAAGCCCTGAGCACCCCGGGTGCCCGGCCGCTTGCTGGCGCTGGCAGTGGCCGCCCGGGTGCCCGACCAAATGGCCCCAGGTGCCCGGCCCAGCTGCTGGGGACAGCCCAGCCTGCCCGGGTGCCCGGGCCACCAACCCCGGGTGCCCGGCCCCTCCTTGCCTCCCGCCTGGGCCTCTCCAGCTGGCCTCGGGTGCTCGGCCAAATGGCCCCGGGTGCCCGGCCCCTCCCGTGCCAGCCTCTAGCGCCTCCCGGGTGCCCGGGCTTTGGACCCCCGGGTGCCCGGCCTCTACAACAACAAGGGCGGAGCCCCCCTGACCGGACCGGGTGCCCGGACCCCTCCGAGAGTGTCTCTGTTTTCAGGGTCATTTTGGACCTTTGTATCCCTCTCTCCCTCTATTTCATCCCTAGACTATATATAGCCCTCTCCTAGCTCATTTAGAGGATAGCAAAGTATTTGATAGACATTTGTGAGCTTTGCTCCATGGATCCACTCCACTAGGAGATCAAGACCTCCTCTTGGAGTGACCAAACATCAAGACCTCCTCCTTGGGGAAGGATCCCCATCATAGGATCATCAAGCCCTCATCTCCTTCATAGGATTTGGGATGAACTCTACCATGTATCTTATTTCCCTTTGATTGTTCATGTACCTTGTGGATCTTGTGTGATTGTTAGTCTAGTGGATGTGTGATTTGGACTTGTTCTTGAGTGTTCCTCTTGTTTTCCCTCTTGTGTTCATCTTGTTCTTGGGGATTTCCCCTCCAATTCGTGAAAGATCTTCACCTAGGGTTCCACCATAAAACACAATGTTAGTTACTCTGTTCACTTTTATACACAGTTGTCCTAACGTATCATTTCACCTTACATGGTTTAAAAGAGATGAAGGATATTCTTTTGGTCTTGATCTGTAATCTAGTTGTTATGTTCACCTGCGCACACAATGATAAAATAGGCTGTTTGTTTTATATCTGTTTGCCCATGATATGAATGATGTCATACTATGTTCATCCTACTTTAAACCATGTCTCTTTATCCTTAGATGTCAATGAATGTGAGGAAATAGACAATATAGTAGGCATGCTACATGGACATATGTTCCGAAAGTGATTTTATTATGTAGTTGGCACTACAATACATGCTAATGTATTACAGTAGTTCACCAAAATAAGTTATGTATAAACGTTTAACCTACTTTGTTTGTTTTGTCTCATTAGTAACTTATCTGGTACACTAATCTACAAGTTCAAACTTTCAGGAAGCTATGGAACAAATGATTGAACAGCCACAACCACCTGAAGGTGACGAGGCTACTACAGGCACAATGTCACCTCTTGCTGCAGTGCGTCAGTATCTCTCCACTAACAGTGCAAAAATCACCTTCCTGCGTAATTCTGGGTTGGTTGTCAAGGTAACCTCGTCCAAATCGCCTACTGAACAAAATCTTCCTGCTAGACAGAGTGATATATCTGTGCTCCAGACACAAGTCCAATCCCTAATGGACATTGTTTCGGAAACAAGAATAGTGGTTGAGAAATGTCGTCAACATATGAATGGTTTTGAAACCAGACTATCAGACATTCGCTTCGTTGTTCAAGAGCAATGGCGGAAAAAAGGTGGAGATCGTGCTGCTCCATCAGATTCTACAGCTTGAAACATTAGCACTTAGGTCAAATGATCTGTGCTTCTATACATCTGATGGTGCTTTTATTTGGAAGGACTGTAAAATTTATGCCAACAGGCATTTTGTTGTATGGTTGGAATTTATTTTGTTGTGATACAACATTTATGATGCTGCCCCAAGCTGCAATAATTACGACGCTATTTTTGTATAGTGTAGGTTTATCTTAGTAATGTATTCGGCCGAAAGCTTCATAGGAGCCCAACATGCCAACATTCGTCCGGCCCATTCCAATTGGGCTAAAAACGATTACAGGCCGAAATTGGCATGTAGCCCACTAAAAATATTTGGGCCTAAATCAGCATAAGCTTTCATATTTTTCTGGTAGGCCTATGCCCATAGTGGGCCTTTAACATGCCTAAACATAATTTGAGCCCTCAGTAAAAATAGGCCATTTACAGGTGTAAATATCTCGAGCCCATAAAAAACATGGGCCTTTAATAGACCGAAAGTGAGATTGGGCCCTGATTGTGCCAAACAACCCACTGGACTTAGTAGGCCAAAATGGTGGCCCATTTACGACGCGGATCTTTGACAGGCTGAAATTCGGACGGGCCGTAAATGCGCCGACCTAATACACGGGCCTTTAACAGGCCGGAACTTCGGTCGGGCTAGATTATCGTCATTTTTATATGGGCCGTTAATGGGCCCGATATAACATTGGGCCACATATGGCCCATGGTTTACGTCCGGCGTTAACAGGCCAAAAAATGACAACAGGCCGAAAGTGGCCCAAATCTATAGTGGGCCTCTAACAGGCCGAATGTCAGACATGGCCGAATATGACCCAAATCCTTCATGGTCGTTTATGGGCCGAAAGTTTTGATGGCCTGTAAATGGGCCCAAATGAAGTTAGACCTTTAATAGGCCGGAAATACACCAGGCCGTGATTCGGCCCAATTACTTAGCGTACTGTTAATGGGCTAGAAGTGACCATGGGCCGCATTGATGACAAGTTTAGGACAGGCCATTGACGGGCCGATTTGACAAAGAATGTTGGGCCTTTAGCTGGGTCGGCCCATTATGGTCTGCAAAATCTTGTGGGCTTTAGCTGGGCTGGCCCATTGTGGTCCGCAAAATCTTGTGGGCCTTTAGCTAGGCCGGCCCATTATGGTCTGCAAAATCTTGTGGGCCTTTAGCTGGGCCGGCCCATTATGGTCCGCTAAATTTTGTGGGCCTTTAGCTGGGCCGGCCCATTATGGTCTGCTAAATCTTATGGGCCTTCAGTTGGGCCGGCCCATTTAAACTTTGTGGGCCACTGTTGGGCCGGTCCACGTATCAACATATCATAGGCCCATCTCGACCGTTGGATGAGTGACACCTGTGCCAATGCGGAGCTGACGCGTGGATCCGTCAGCCAATGAGAATTTTACACATGGAAAATCGGCATTGGTCGTGGCTGTTAACGAGTTATCGGATCCAAAATCTGACCCGATAGCTTAACGGCGTTCCATTACAGTGGATGCCACGTGTCAGTCACCCTTGACGAAAGCACTTCTGTGACGCGCGATTCATCGTCATGGAAGTGGACACTTCCGTGATGATAATTTTGGTAATGTCATGGAACACTTCTATGACAGCACAGGTATGACTATCTTGATTCTGTCATAAATTTGTCACGGATGTACATGCATGACAAAAAACGTGACCCACTGTGACAAACACGTATCATCACGGAAGTGTATTTTTTTTCTAGTGAGTCCTACTCCCGGTGGGAGTAGGACTCCTCCCTGGCGCGCCCTCCTCCTAGCCGGCCGCCCCCTCCCCCCTGATCCTTTATATACGGGGGCAGGGGGCACCTCTAGACACAACTATTGATCTCTTGATTTCTTAGCCGTGTGTGGTGCCCCCCTCCACCAGATTCCACCTCGATAATATCGTAGTGGTGCTTAGGCGAAGCCCTGCATCGGTAGCATCATCAACACCATCATCACGCTGTCGTGCTGATGGAACTCTCCCGCAAAGCTTTGCTGGATCGG
The DNA here is from genome assembly GCA_963921465.1 of Triticum timopheevii. NCBI lineage: Eukaryota > Viridiplantae > Streptophyta > Magnoliopsida > Poales > Poaceae > Triticum > Triticum timopheevii. The sequence continues at coordinate 469,758,199 of OY997274.1, forward strand.
AGTTTGTGGGACGTCATCGAGCTGAACGTGTGCTAAACTCGGAGGTGCCGTATGTTTGGTACTTGATCGGTCGGATCGTGAAGACATACGACTACATCAACTGTGTTGTGCTAACGCTTTCGCTTTCGGTCTACGAGGGTACGTGGACAACACTCTCCCCTCTCGTTGTTATGCATCACCATGATCTTGGGTGTGCGTAGGAATTTTTTGAAATTACTACGTTCCCCAACAGTGGTATCATAGCCTGGTTTTATGCGTATATGTTATATGCATGAGTAGAACACAATTGAGTTGTGGGCGATACAAGTCATACTGCTTACCAGCATGTCATACTTTATTGTATGAGATGATCATGTTTTGTAACCGAGTTATCGGCAACTGGCAGGAGCCATATGGTTGTCGCTTTATTATATGCAATGCAATCGCCGTATAATTGCTTTACTTTATCACTAAGCAGTAGAGATAGTCATAGAAGCAATGGTTGGCAAGACGACAACGATGCTACGATGGAGATCAAGGTGTCGCGCCGGTGATGATGGTGATCATGATGGTGCTTCGGAGATGGAGATCACAAGTACAAGATGATGATGGCCATATCATATCACTTATATTGAGTGCATGTAATGTTTATCCTTTATGCATCTTATTTCGCTTTGATTAACGGTAGCATTATAAGATGATCTCTCACTAAAGTTCAAGATAAAAGTGTTCTCCCTGAGTATGCACCGTTGCCAAAGTTCATCGTGCCGAGACACCATGTGATGATCGGGTGTGATAAGCTCTACGTCCATCTACAATGGGTGCAAGCCAGTTTTGCACACGCAGAATACTCGGGTTAAACTTGACGAGCCTAGCATATGCAGATATGGCCTTGGAACACTGAGACCGAAAGGTCGAGCATGAATCATATAGTAGATATGATCAACATATTGATGTTCACCATTGAAGACTACTCCATTTCACGTGATGATCGGTTATGGTTTAGTTGATTTGGATCACGTGATCACTTAGATGATTAGAGAGATGTCTATCTAAGTGGGAGTTCTTAAGTAATATGATTAATTGAACTTAAATTTATCATGAACTTAGTACCTAATAGTATTTTGCTTGTCTATGTTTGCTGTAGATAGATGGCCCGTGTTGTTGTTCCATTGAATTTTAATGCGTTCCTTGAGAAAGCAAAGTTTAAAGATGATGGTAGCAATTACACGGGCTGGGCCCGTAACTTGAGGATTATCCTCATTGCTGCACAGAAGAATTACATCCTGGAAGCACCGCTAGGTGCCAGGCCTGCTGCAGATGCAACTGACGACGTTAAGAACGTCTGGCAGAGCAAAGCTGATGACTACTCTATAGTTCATTGTGCCATGCTTTATGGCTTAGAACCGGAACTTTAACGACATTTTGAACGTCATGGAGAATATGAGATGTTCCAGGAGTTGAAGTTAATATTTCAAGCAAATGCCCAGATTGAGAGATATGAAGGCTCCAATAAGTTCCATATGTGCAAGATGGAGGAGAATAGTTCTGTCAGTGAACATATACTCAAAATGTATGGGTATAACAATCACTTGATTCAACTGGGAGTTAATCCTCCGGATGATAGTGTCATTGACAGAATTCTTAAATCACTGCCACCAAGCTACAAGAGCTTCATGATGAACTATAATATGCAAGGGATGAATAAGACAATTCCCGAGCTCTTCGCAATGCTAAAGGCTGCGGAGGTAGAAATCAAGAAGGAGCATCAAGTATTGATGGTCAACAAGACCACCAGTTTCAAGAAAAAGGGTAAAGGGAAGAAGAAAGGGAACTTCAAGACGAACGGCAAACAAGTTGCTGCTCAAGAGAAGAAACCCAAGTCTAGACCTAAGCCTGAGACTGAGTGCTTCTACTGCAAGCAGATTGGTCACTAGGAGCGGAACTGCCCCAAGTATTTGGCGGATAAGAAGGATGGCAAGGTGAACAAAGGTATATGTGATATACATGTTATTGATGTGTACCTTACCAGAGCTCGCAGTAGCACCTGGGTATTTGATACTGGTTCTGTTGCTAATATTTGCAACTCGAAACAGGGACTACGGATTAAGCAAAGACTGGCTAAGGACAAGGTGACGATGTGCGTGGGAAATGGTTCCAAAGTCGATGTGATCGCCGTCGGCATGCTACCTCTACATCTATCTTCGGGATTAGTTTTAGACCTGAATAATTGTTATTTGGTGCCAGCGTTGAGCATGAACATTATATCTGGATCTTGTTTGATGCGAGACGGTTATTCATTTAAATCTGAGAATAATGGTTGTTCTATTTATACGAGTAATATTTTTATGGTCATGCACCCTTGAAGAGTGGTCTATTTTTATTGAATCTCGATAGTAGTGATACACATATTCATAATGTTGAAGCCAAAAGATGCAGAGTTGATAATGATAGTGCAACTTATTTGTGGCACCGCCGTTTAGGTCATATTGGTGTAAAGCGCATGAAGAAACTCCATACTGATGGACTTTTGGAATCACTTGATTATGAATCACTTGGTACTTGCGAACCATGCCTTATGGGCAAGATGACTAAAACACCATTCTTTGGAATAATGGAGCGAGCAACAAATTTGTTGGAAATCATACATACTGATGTATGTGGTCCGATGAATATTGAGGCTCGCGGTGGGTATCGTTATTTTCTCACCTTCATAGATGATTTATGCAGATATGGGTATATCTACTTAATGAAACATAAGTCTGAAACATTTGAAAAGTTCAAAGAATCTCAGAGTGAAGTTGAAAATCATCATAACAAGAAAATAAAGTTTCAGCGGTCTGATCGTGGAGGAGAATATTTGAGTTACGAGTTTGGTCTACATTTGAAACAATGCGGAATAGTTTCGCAACTCACGCCACCCAGAACACCACAACGTAATGGTGTGTCCAAACATCATAATCGTACTTTACTAGATATGGTGCGATCTATGATGTGTCTTACTGATTTACCGCCATCATTTTGGGGTTATGATTTAGAGACGGCTGCATTCACGTTAAATAGGGCACCATCAAAATCCGTTGAGACGACGCCTTATGAACTATGGTTTGGCAAGAAACCGAAGTCATCGTTTCTTAAAGTTTGGGGCTGCCATGCTTATGTGAAAAAACTTCAACCTGATAAGCTCGAACCCAAATCGGAGAAATGTGTCTTCATAGGATACCCAAAGGAAACTATTGGGTATACCCTCTATCACAGATCCAAAGGTAATACATTTGTTGCTAAAAATGGATCCTTTCTAGAGAAGGAGTTTCTCTCTAAAGAAGTGAGTGGGAGGAAAGTAGAACTTGATGAGGTAACTGTACCTTCTCCCTTATTGGAAAGTAATTCATCACAGAAACCGGTACCTGTGACGTCTACACCAATTAGTGAGGAAGCTAATGATAATGATCATGAAACTTCGGATCAAGTTACTACCAAACCTCGTAGGTCAACTAGAGTAAGATCCGCACCAGAGTGGTACGGTAATCCTATTCTGGAGGTCATGTTACTTGACCATGGCGAACCTACGAACTATGAGGAAGCGATGATGAGCCCAGATTCCGCAAAATGGCTTGAGGCCATGAAATCTGAGATGGGATCCATGTATGAGAACAAAGTATGGACTTTGGTTGACTTGCCCGATGATCGGCAAGCCATCGAGAATAAATGGATCTTCAAGAAGAAGACTGACACTGATGGTAATGTTACTATCTACAAAGCTCGACTTGTTGCGAAAGGTTTTCGACAAGTTCAAGGGGTTGACTATGATGAGACTTTCTCACCCGTAGCGATGCTTAAGTCTGTCCGAATCATGTTAGCAATTGCCGAATTTATGATTATGAAATTTGGCAAATGGATGTCAAACCTGCATTCATGAATGGATTTCTGGAAGAAGAGTTGTATATGATGCAACCATAAGGTTTTGTCGATCCAAAAGGTTCTAACAAAGTGTGCAAGCTCCAGCGATCCATTTATGGACTGGTGCAAGCCTCTTGGAGTTGGAATAAACACTTTGATAGTGTGATCAAAGCATATGGTTTTATACAGACTTTTGGAGAAGCCTGTATTTACAAGAAAGTGAGTGGGAGCTCTATAGCATTTCTAATATTATATGTGGACGACATATTGTTGATTGGAAATGATATAGAATTTCTGGATAGCATAAAAGGATATTTGAATAAAAGTTTTTCGATGAAAGACCTCGGTGAAGCTGCTTATATATTGGGCATCAAGATCTATAGAGATAGATCGAGACGCTTTATTGGACTTTCACAAAGTACATACCTTGATAAAGTTTTGAAAATTTTCAAAATGGATCAAGCAAAGAAAGGGTTCTTGCCTGTAATACAAGGCGTGAAGTTGAGTCAGACTCAATGCCCGACCACTACAGAAGATAGAGAGAAAATGAAAGATGTTCCCTATGCTTCAGCCATAGGCTCTATCATGTATGCAATGCTGTGTACCAGACCTGATGTGTGCCTTGCTATTAGTTTAGCAGGGAGGTACCAAAGTAATCCAGGAGTGGATCATTGGACAACGGTCAAGAACATCCTGAAGTACCTGAAAAGGACTAAGGATATGTTTCTCGTTTATGGAGGTGACAAAGAGCTAGTCGTAAATGGTTACATCGATGCAAGCTTTGACACTGATCCGGATGATTCTAAATCACAAACCGGATACACTACTGGAATCAGCTTCTTTGCCATCCGCTATGGTGGACGGCAAAGGCATTGATCATGGACAGCAAAAGCCTTTGTCGTCAGCTAGCGGATGGCAAACTGTCCATCTGAACACGTGCCAGCAAAGGCCTTCTTTGCCGTTCGCTTCATACAAACGGACGGCAAAGGATTGTGCCGTCCACCATCTGAGGCCAGAAGACGACAACGACGACGGACAGCAGTGATGTGGGGTGAGAGCTGTTAGGGGGTTAATGGCGCTCTTTGCCGTCTGCTGACGGACGGCAAAGAGCTTAGCTAGGGCAGCAATGGGAAGCTGCCACGTGGCCAGCTATGTCGTCTACCAGTGGACGACATAGATGGCCCTGTTTGCCAGGCCTATTTGGTCACTTTGTCGCCCGCTTGCAGACAGCAAAATGACCAAATAGGTAGCCAGTGTTGCTAGTTTGCACAGGTGACTGCCACGTGTCCTCTTTGTCATCTGCTAGCGGACGGCAAAGAGCTTTGCCGTCCGCTAGCAGACGGCAAAGATCCTGTATAGCCCTTGTTTTTTCTGTTTTTTCTTAAATTCATTCAATTTCACAGGATTTCACATATATATATACACACGCATATGAAAATACTTTCGACAAGCATACCAACACATATACATGCCAAATCATATCCCTGCCATATGGATATGATCATCCAACACATATACATAGCAAATCAAAAGTCCATATGCAACATATATAGCTAGCCAACATATCCAACAACAAGCATACAATGGTTTCATCCATACATGCATATATAGGTAGCAAGTTTCACATTGTTCATCCTACAAAATCAAAACAAAAAGGAAGCATAAAGAGAAGAGTAGACTCCATCGACGCAAGCTTCCTCATCTAAAGCAAATCTGCAAATAGGGAAAGAAGAAAGTAATAATAATAATAATAATAATAATAATAATAATAATAATAATAATAATAATAATAATAATAATAAGAAGAAGAAGAAGAAGAAGAAGAAGAAGAAGACTAGCTAGAAGAAGAAGAAGAAGAAAAAGAAGAAGAAGAAGAAGAAGAAGAAGAAGATTTTTTCTTCTCTTTCTTTTTCTCCTCTCCTCTTCTTTATCTTCTTCTTCTTCTAACTAAGGTAAGTAAAAATGTCATTTTATTGCTAAGCTAGGTAAAAATGCTAAGTGTAGGTCATTTTAGAGCTAAGCTAGGTAAATAGGTCATTTTGGAGCTTAGTAAGGTTATTATGTCATTTTCGAGGAAAATAAGCTAAGTCTATATCATTTTGGAGGTAACAAAGATTATCATGCCATTTTTGACCTAAGTATGCTAAGTATGTCATAAATGAACTAAATAAGCTAAGTATAGCTCATTTTTTATGTAACTTAGGTAATTATGCCATTTAGGAGGAAAGTAAGCTAAGTATCCATTTGTAAAGCAAAACATTAGAGAAAACTTACCATCATCACAACAAATATGATGAAGATCGCAACTAAGGTAACAATTGATCCAACAACATAATGATACCAAGCCTCATTATCAATGGCATATTTTCTAATCTTCTTAAGCTTTAGGCGCATTCCATCCATCTTCAAGCGCATTGCATTCATCTTCATCCTGTGATCATCGATGACATCGGCAACATACAACTCCAATGTCATCTTCTCTTCTTCAATTATTTTAATTTTTTCTTTGAAATACTCATTTTCTTTTTCGACTAAATTTAATTTCTCGACAAGAGGGTCGGTTTCAAATTCCGGATCACATACCTCCTAGATTAAAATATCTCTATGTCAACTTGATGGCCATAATTGTCATTAATGCTAAATGCAACAAATAGTTATGAAAAAGAATTTACCACATCCGAATCATAAAGCGGGCGAGGGCCAACGGGGACGGAAATCAAGACCATGGCACTATGTATAAGAGACAATCATACAAAGTAAGAAAATTATACATAGCAACTATATAAATCATACAAAGTACAACATAAAAATTTGAATACCTAAGAATCACTATCGGTAATGACGTGCTCATCATCATCATTAATAAATGCATCATCATCATCACTATCGGTAATGACGTGCTCATCATCATCATTAATAATGCATCATCATCTGGAAGGCCACCTTTATGTAATCATTCAAGCATTGATAGGTCATCTGCAGCAGTAACTTCTTCCGGCTCTTCTTGTTCCGGCTCAGGGTCGGATTCACTATCATTGTCTACTTCAATGTTCTGGGGTGGAGTAGAGTGTTTCTTGAAATGTTTTTTTGGCAAGACGTGTTTCTTGGAAGAATTCTCCTTCGTCATATGTGTCTTGGTTAACATGACGTTCATAATCCTCTTCACTGGAGGGAGGTGGTCTAACACATGGCGGCACTTCATAAACGACATCCCAACCACTGAGATTTGGATCACTTTGATAGGCCCACGGTAGATAGAAAACTTGGGTTGCCTATTGAGCCATAATATAGACATCGGGAACATCCAAATGGGTGCTTTGTTTGATTTCGACTAGCCCTATTTGTTCATGAGTCCTTCTAGTCTCCCTTGGCTGGAACCAATAACATCTGAAGAGTACGACGTTTGGTGGGTTATCACCATAGAATTGAAGTTCATAAATTCCTTCAACTCTTCCATAATACTTGACACCTCCTTCGCCGATAGCAGAGACACAACAATTTGTAGACTTTCGATCGGCCATAGATAGCTCTTTGCCATAGGTACAAAAGTGATACCCGTTGATGTCGTAATTGTCAAATGAACGGACCTTATAGTCAAAACCATTAGCTACTTGTCTCAATTCGGCATCCATAATCTCTGAATTAGCCTACAAGTTCAATAAGAAAGGATTGTTGCATTAGTCACAAATTAGCCAAAGAAATGAATGGATCTAATGGAAATTACTGTTTTTTTTTAACCAAGAGATGAAACCGGGATATTCGCCTCCTTGCTTTGCCAGAAGCTCATACACTTCGACGGAATCCTTTTGGATCACCGCTCCAAACGAGAATATGACGATGTATCGACTGCATCAAATATCCAGGAATAAAAGCAGTTCAAAGAAATTAGAAGTTGCGAAACAATGTAACGAGATCTTACTCGATGTACGGCCGCACTTTTGTTAGGTTGTTAAAGAGATATAGCGAAATGGTCCGCCATTCTTCAACATCCAACGATACTGGTTCCCAAGCACTGGATGGTGCGAGATTCCCTTTGAATAGGCTGAGGTTGGATTGACTCTTTGTAGGCTCGTCAGCATTGTACCGAGGCTTAGGATTATGCAAATAACGTTTTTTAGCTTCGTAGTGGCTGTCACAAAGTTTGACGCCTCCTCAGTGATGAATGCCTCAGCCATCGATGCTTCTATTCTACATTTATTTTTATATTTTGCTCGAAGTGTCTTCTGCATCCTCTCAGTTGAGTAGCACCAACGATTTTGCACGGGCCCCCCAATCGTGCCTTGGTCGGGAGATGCAAAATCAAGTGTTGGATTAAAGAAGCTTGGTGGAAAGATCATCTCTAACTTGTAGATCAACTCTGGTGCTAACTGTTCCATTTCTTCTAGGAGGCCAGGCGATAGTTCTTTCGCACAAAGAACATGGAAGAAATAGCTCAGCTCTGCCAGTACTAGCCATTCATCCTCAGGGATGAAGCCACACAACATCACCGGCATTATCCGCTCTATCCATATGTGCCAATCATGACTTTTTAGACCAAATATTTTCAATTTATCAAGATTCGCTCGCCTCTTTAGATTTGCTGCATACCCATCGGGGAACATCAACTGCATTTTCACCCACAAAAGAATTTCCTTCATAGCTGGCCTTCCAAGATTGAACCATGCCTTTGGCTTCTTCCAGTTCCGCTTTCCTTTTGGTTCTTGCATGTTTTGTAACGGTCTATCACAGAGCTCCTCTAGATCGTCTCTAGCCTTAGTATTATCCTTTGATTTCCCCTCTATGCCAAACAATGTACCAAAAATGGCTTTGGCGATATTCTTTTCAGTGTGCATCACGTCGATGTTGTGTGGGCAAAGGAGGTCTTAGACGTAAGGCAGATCCCAGAAGCATGTCTTGTGAGTCCATGCGTGTTCCTTATTATACCCCTTGAAATACCCTGGACGCTCTGGATCTGGCTCGAGAGCGTTTATCTGGTCTAGGGTATGTTGGCATGTCAACGCAGGTGGTGCAGAGTGTTTGACAACTCTACCTTTCATGAAGTTCTTCTTCTCTTTCCTGAACTTATGGCAAGGGTCTAGAAACTGTATATGCAAGTCGAAGCAACTATACTTGCGCCCTGCCGTCAGCCAACGAAACTCAAGAGCTCCCTTGCATGTGGGGCACGGGAACCTTCCATGCACACACCAGCCAACGAATAGCGCATACGCCGGCAAGTCATGCGTCGAGTACATGTACCAGGCACGCATTATGAAGTTCTGTTTTGCTAAAGGCGTCATATGTCTTGAACCCATTTTCCCAAGCTTCTTGCAATTCGTCCTTAAGTGGCTGCATGTACACATTCATATTCTTCCCCGGATAGTTGGGCCCTAGAATTATCAACGTCAGGAAAATGTTCTTTATTTGCATAATCTGCCCAGGAGGGAGATTGAGTGGAATGACAAACACGGGCCAACAGCTGTATGGGGCTGCCATCTGACCAAACACACTGAACCCATCTGTGCTGACGGTGACTCGAGGATGCCTTGGATCTGCCTTTTTTCCTTATGTAATGCATCGAAGCGCTTCCACGCTTCACCATCTGATGTGTGCACCATCATCACATTCCCATCTGCATCTAGTTTGGTTCTTTTGCCCGTTTTGTGCCATGTCATCTGTCTGGCCGTCTCTTCGACCATGAAAAGATGTTGAAGTCTTGGTAAAATTGGCATATACCGAAGAACATTAATGGGTATTTTGGTCTGCGTCTTCTCACCCATACCGTTGTCTACCACAACATACCTGGAAGAATTGCAAATGGGACAATAGTTCAAGTCCTCATACTGAAGCCTAAATAAGGCACATCCTTTCTCACAGGCATGTATCTTCTCATAGGGCATCTTAAGAGCACGGAGGATTTTGTCTGACTGGTAGAGGTTTGTAGGTAGCACATGGCCTTTGGGTAGAAATTGTCCGAAAACTATCATCATCGCGTCGTAGCATTCTCTGCCCAAGTTGAATCGAGTCTTCAAAGCATTATTTGTGAGATGGCATCCAGCAGACAAAGCTCAGTGTGCTCGTGGAGAGGATGTCCGAGTCCTGAGCATCGTCAAAGTCTTGAACCATGTCTGCGGTCCCGGTACCATACTCGTCGGTGCAACGATGAACCACCTCGGCTCTGGCACGTTGGGCAGACTCACCATGTAATGTCCAGACCGTGTAACCAGATGTAAAACCATACTTCTGCAGGTGTTTACTCATTTGAAGCTCGTCCCTCTGATTATAGTTGTCGCACCAGGAACAGGGGCACCAGCTAAATTCCTGGCCATCTGCAAATGCGGCTCTAACAAACCCCTTAGTTTTTGTTAACCATTCCTTGGTCCAAACATACTTACTAGTGTAACCGGTGTACATCCACGCACGATCACTCATATTGACTTTCTACTGGACACACAAGAAATATATATACATAATTAGGCAAACCATATCCATAAGTTAATGGAGTTTGTTAGTTTTATTATGTCCATGCAACCTACACGTTAATAGGTAAGGATAGGTCCTAATTCCACCCGAATATGTGTAGATCGGGTTCGTTTTCCCATGCTCTGCTCCGGATCTGACGCAAAATTTCGGCAGCACCTCCCCGCTGTTCTCCTGATACACGTCTCGGCAATAAGCAGAGAGGATGTGTACCCGGAGAACAACAGGGAGGCACTGACGAAATTCTGCATCGGATCCGGAGCTGAGCATATGGGAAAACGAACCCAATTTACACATACTCGGGCTGTCCATGGATAACGTTGGACAATTCGAGAGAATCACGATTATAAAAATGCAAATGCATGCATATTTATAGATGTAACCCTTTCGAATGGGAGATGCATAGTGGTTACGCATACTGATGACTGACACCTATAGGTAGCAAGTCTCATCGGCACAAAGACCGGAACAGAGCAAATGAAGTGGGGAGGAGGAGATGTCATTTGTGCTCACTAACGAACGCAGGGCGGAGCACGTCAAACACTAGACCCTCACAATGATGAAATAACTGCATATTTAAATCGAAAGATGAGTAACATAGCAAGTATTCGACACCGACAGCCACATGTACCTCGCACTGACGATACTTGTTATTTACGGTACCATCGACACCGAGGAACCCTCTAACCCTCTCCTCCCCGGGTAAACTAAATAGCAACTACCATGGGTGCAAGGTACATGAGGTCGTCGACGTTGAACACTACACCCACATCCCACAAGTGAAGCCGACGCCCGGCGTCCTGGAACAATAGTTCTGGTGGCCATCGATGCCGAGAACTGTTACTGCTGGACGCAGGACCCCTATGTCACTTGTGGGACGTGGATGTAGTATTCGACGCCGACAGCCACATGTACCTCGCACTGACGATACTTACTATTTAGCGTACCATCGACACCGAGGAACCCCCTAATTAACCCCCTAATAATTAACCCTAAATAGCAATTATCATCGGTGCGAGATACATGTGGCGCTCGGCATTGAACACTAGATCCACATCCCATAAGTGAAGCCGGCGCCCGACGCTTTGGAACACCGAACGTCGGCGTCATTTGTGGGACGTGGATGTAGTGTTCGACACCGACGGCCACATGTATCTCGCACTGACGATACTTGCTATTTAGGGTCTTCTTCTTCTTCTTCTTCTTCTTCTTCTTCTTCTTCTTCTTCTTCTTCTTCTTCTTCTTCCCTCCTCCTCCTACTTCTACTCCTCTTCTTCTTCTAAACTAAAACTAAAACTAATCTTAAATAAACTAAAGCAAAATAAACTAAAACTAAAACTAAACTAAACTGAAAATAAAACTAAAACTAAAACTAAAACTAAACTAAAAGAAACTAAAAAAACTAAACTAAAAAAGGGGGGAAGAACAAACCTGGAGGGGATCGCCGGTGGAGGGCGAGGTCGGCCGGTGGGGCGGGGCGGCGCAGGGGCCGCGGGGAGGAGGGCGGCAGCGGGCCGGGACGGTGCAGGGCCGCGGGGAGGGGTCTGGCACAGGGCGGACCGACGCTGGCCTCTCCGGCGACGGGAGCGGCGGGGCGGCGGGGCACGGCGGGGTTCCTCTTCACGGGAGGGGGGAGGGCTGGACGGCGGCGGGGGCTTGGTCCAGGGGGTGGGGCTGGCTGGCGGCGCCGACAGCAGCGGCGGCGGCAGCAGCGGGGAAGGAGAGAATCAGCTCACGGCAAAGAACCTGACCTAGCCATGCCATGCCCTGTGGGGCCCACCTTGCCTTTGCTGTCTGCCTTCCAGCTCTTTGTTGTCAGCTTGCTAACGGCAAAGAATCAGCTCACGACGAATACACATTTTGCCATCAGCTCTTTCTTTGTCGTCCGCTTTGTGGAAGCGGACGGCAAAGAGGAGGCATACGGCAAAATGCCAGATTCCAGTAGTGATATGTGTTTATATTGAACGGTGGAGCTGTCAGTTGGTGCAGTTCTAAACAAAGCGTCGTGGCGGGATCTACGTGTGAAGCGGAGTACATAGCTGCTTCGGAAGCAGCAAATGAAGGAGTCTAGATGAAGGAGTTCATATCCGATCTAGGTGTCATACCTAGTGCATCGGGTCCAATGAAAATCTTTTGTGATAATACTGGTGCAATTGCCTTGGCAAAGGAATCCAGATTTCACAAGAGAACCAAGCACATCAAGAGATGCTTCAATTCCATCCGGGACCAAGTCCAGGTGGGAGACATAGAGATTTGCAAGATACATACGGATCTGAATGTTGCAGACCCGTTGACTAAGACTCTTCCACGAGCAAAACATGATCAACTCCAAGGCTCCATGGGTGTTAGAATCATTACTGTGTAATCTAGATTATTGACTCTAGTGCAAGTGGGAGACTGAAGGAAATATGCCCTAGAGGCAATAATAAAGTTATTATTTATTTCCTCATATCATGATAAATGTTTATTATTCATGCTAGAATTGTATTAACCGGAAACATAATACATGTGTGAATACATAGACAAACATAGTGTCACTAGTATGCCTCTACTTGACTAGCTCATTGATCAAAGATGGTTGAGTTTCCTAACCATAGATATGAGTTATCATTTGATCAATGGGATCACATCATTAGAAGAATGATGTGGTTGACTTGACCCATTCCGTTAGCTTAGCACTTGATCATTTAGTATGTTGCTATTGCTTTCTTCATGACTTATACATGTTCCTATGACTATGAGATTATGTAACTCCCGCTTACTGGAGGAACACTTTGTGTGCTACCAAATGTCACAACGTAACTGGGTGATTATAAAGGTGCTCTACAGGTGTCTCCGAAGGTACTTCTTGAGTTGACGTATTTCGAGATTAGGATTTGTCACTCCAATTGTCAGAGAGGTATCTCTGGGCCCTCTCGGTAATGCACATCACTATAAGCCTTGCAAGCAATGTAGATAATGAGTTAGTTGCGGGATGATGCATTACGTAACGAGTAAAGAGACTTGTCGGTAACGAGATTGAACTAGGTATTGATATACCAACGATCGAATCTCGGGCAAGTAACATACCGATGACAAAGGGAACAACGTATGTTGTTATGCGGTTTGACCGATAAAGATCTTCATAGAATATGTAGGAGCCAATATGAGCATCCAAGTTCCGCTATTGGTTATTGACCGGAAACATGTCTCGGTCATGTCTACATAGTTCTCGAACCCGTAGGGTCCGCACGCTTAAAGTTTGGTGACGATCGGTATTATGAGTGTTTATGTTTTTTGATGTACCGAAGGTAGTTCGGAGTCCCGGATATGATCACGGACATGACGAGGAGTCTTGAAATGGTCGAGACGTAAAGATTGATATATTGTATGACTATGTTCGGACACCGGAAGTGTTTCGGGAGGTTTCGGACATATACCGGAGTACCGGGGGGTTACTGGAACCCCCCGGGGAGTTTAATGGGCCAAGATGGGCCCTAGTGGAGAAGAGGAGGAGTGGCCAGGGGGGCGGCGCCCCCTTTCCTTCCTCTCCTCTCTCCCTTCCCTTTCCCCTCCTACTCCAACTAGGAAAAGAGGGAGTCCTACTCCCGGTGGGAGTAGGACTCCTCCCTGGCGCCCTCCTCCTGGTCGGCCGCCCCCTCCCCCCTGATCCTTTATATACGGGGGCAGGGGGCACCTCTAGACACAACGATTGATTTCTTAATCTCCTAGACGTGTGCGGTTCCCCCCTCCACCAGATTCCACCTCGGTAATATCGTAGCGGTGCTTAGGCGAAGCCCTGCGTTGGTAGCATCATCAACACCGTCATCACGCCATCGTGCTGACGGAACTCCCCCGCAAAGCTCTGCTGGATCGGAGTTCGTGGGACGTCATCGAGCTGAACGTGTGCTGAACTCGGAGGTGCCATACATTCGGTACTTGATCGGTCGGATCGTGAAGATGTACGACTACATCAACCGCATTGTGCTAACGCTTTCGCTTTCGGTCTATGAGGGTACGTGGACAACACTCTCCCCTCTCGTTGCTATGCATCACCATGATATTGCGTGTGCATAGGAAACTTTTTGAAATTACTACGTACCCCACCCCCCCCCCCCCACTCCCCGCTCCAAGCCTCCTCGGGTCCGGTCCCTCCGGCCATCAGGCTTTCTTCGTTGGTCCGCAACCCGGTCTGGTCGCTCCACCAGCCTACTACTCTCCTGCTCCGGTTGGCTATGGCGGGCCAACCTCTAGCACAGGCGTGACCGGCTACTTGGGCTACCCCGCGCCGGTCTCTTATGATCCGACCCTGCTTGCTGCTCTTCATCAACAGCCTCCGGTCGGGGCTTATTCCGGCGGTGGCGATTGGTTTATGGACACCGGTGTCGGTGTCAAAACCGGCGGATCTCGGGTAGGGGGTCCCGATCTGTGCATCAAGGCTGATGGTAACAGGAAGCAAGGGACACAGATGTTTACCCAGGTTCGGACCCTCTCGATGGAGGTAAAACCCTACTTCCTGCTTGATTAATATTGAAGATGTGGGTAGTACAAGAGTAGATCTACCACGAGATCGTAGAGGCTAAACCCTAGAAGCTAGCCTATGATGTATGATTGTAATTGTGATCGGCCGTCTAAGGACCAACCTCTCCGGTTTATATAGACACCGGAGAGGGCTAGGGTTTACATGGAGTCAGTTACAAGGAAGGAAACACAATATCCGGGTAGCCAAGCTTGTCTTCCATGCAAAGGAGAGTCCTATCCGGACACGGGCCGAAGTCTTGAGTCTTGTATCTTCACGCTTCAATAGTCCGGACGATGTATACAGTCCGGCTGTCCTGATACCCCCTTAATTCAGGACTCCCTCAGTAGCCCCTGAACCAGGCTTCAATGACGATGAGTCCGGCGCACAGTATTGTCTTCGACATTGCAAGGCGGGTTCCTTCTCCGAATACTCCAAAGTGATTATCGAACACTTGAATCGTGCCCGAATCCACAAAATGATCTTCACCTGCCACCGTAGAGAGAATGATATTTCACAAATGCAATATGCTGACAACTTTTTAGACAACGCGACGTGTCACCACGGTTGGATCATTATTCATTTTCTCACAACCAGCCACAACGCGTATTGCGAGGCAGTTTCCTTGACACGTCTCGTCAAAGCAGAGATCGTGTCCCCTTATTACGGGATTCTCATCAATACGGGTATGGGTAACCCAGCCGCACCGCTAATTGCAGCGAGTGGGAGGCAGACGGGCTCCACCAGGCAAGTGGGGAGGCGCAAAAAACATTTACCGCCCCTATAAAGAGGTAAGGCCTCTTTCTCTTTACCCACGCCTTCTTCTCCTGTTAGCTCATTCCCCTCTATTCGAGCCCTAATGCCCAAGTACTCTTTTTCTCCATCGAAGAGAGGTTTTCCAAAGATTTCTGGATCCGGAGCGGGAGGCATATGGATGGCCTCGACCGTCCAGGAGAAGGACATCAAGAAGCTCCGGGGAGCCGGGTATCTGGCCCAGAAGATCGGCCACCGTCTCCCACCGGCGGGATAGGTCGTCCCCACTCCGGAACCTCACGAGAGACTCGTGTTCCTTCCCCATTTTGCCCGTGGGTTCAGGTTTCCCCTTCACCCATTTGTTCGTGGAGTCATGTATTACTACGGGATTGATTTCCATGATCTTTCCCCCAACTCCTTCCTCAATATCTCGACGTTCATCGTCGTGTGTGAGGCTTTTCTCCGGATCCCACCTCACTTCGGCCTGTGGCTGAAGATTTTCAATGTGAAACCCAAGGTGGTGAGTGGCGAACATGCCAAGTGCGGCGGTGCCATGGTAAGCAAGATGCCCAAGGCCGTTTGGCCGAAGGGTGCCTTCAACTACTCCGTCAAGGAATGGCAGTAGCAGTGGTTCTATATCACCGAACCACGCGGCAAAAAGTGGGCGGCTGCTCCAGAGTTCAGATCCGGAGCTCCACCACGGCTCACGTCTTGGCCCAAGAAGGGCCCGAACTGGTCCTCGTCCGATGAGTTGTCGCTGCTCCAGATGCGCGTTCAGAGTGTGGTTGACAGGGACGTCAAGCTAGTCGACATAGTCCAGGTGATGCTAGTTCGCCTCGTTCTCCCTTATCAGCGCCGAGCCTGCACTCTGTGGGAGTTTGACCCAACCGAGCACCAAACCCTTCAGGAGCTCTATGATTCCTCCCACAAGGATATCTAGAAGGTGCTCTTCAAGTCCGGCAAATCGTGGCCGGGCCCCGCCGAGGACCGTGGGTATCAATTATCCCACTCTGCAAGCTCGGTAAGTTACTGTCAAGCTCTATCCATTCATGCTTCAACTGGCATATCATGAGGGAGACATCTTAATCGTGTTTCACTGTGACCTCAGGGATGGATTAAGAAGGTGGAGCGGATACATTGTCCGGCCCCGCTGCCGGAGGAACCGGCCGGACCTCTTCTGACGAAGATGTTGGTCCCCGTGCCTTACGAGGCGCCCAAGAAGGAGGCCTCCAAGAAGATCAAGAAGACCCGGAGTGGCCTCCGTCGCCGCGAGGCTTTGGACGCAAAATACGAAGACTCAAGCGATGCTCCTTCTTCAGAAGGCGAAGAGGAGGAAGCAGAGGAGGACGAGCCTCACTGTGAAGGTGGGAGGAAGCGTGCAGCCTCCCCGTCCCTGGAGGCCAAATCGCCCAAGAGGGGGAAAGGTTCCCTCCCTGAGACATCTGCCACATCTGCCGACAGCAGCCCGGAGTGGGATCCCAGGGCCCAGCCCCTGGAGAAGTCGTAAGTATATGAAATCCGAACATGCATATGCGTCCGAGATTATTTTTGGATATGGTAGCTTTAACCGTTGCCATATTTTGCGCAGTCCGGCGAGGTCTCGCGCCGGACAGTCCTCATCGAAGGATTCGTTGGGCTCGGACACCTTGGCGAGCGAGACGCCTTCACAGGCCCCACAGTCCGGGCGCGACACTGAGGTGTCATATCGACAGGACCCGGACCAGGGAGGACATATCCCTGGAGCCGGACACACGGGGGCGGATAAGGCCCTCGGGACCTCTAAGGTTCCAGAATCGAGCGAACAGCCACCTTCGATGGTGGGAGGCCTGCCTATCCCGCCGGCATCCTCTGTTCGAGCAGAGCTGCCCGGCGGTCTATCGACAGCGTTGAAGAATGCATCTATCGTCGATGAGCATCGGACCCTCATGGGCGCGGTGGTTGAGAAGATTTAGTCCGCCGAGAGCGGGCTGAACGAGTCCTGCTTTGGCCTTATAAAGGCCTTTGAGGTATGTTTCCTAGGAAACCTTTGAGGAATTGTCATAATATGAGTAGTAGCCCCTAATGCACTGTCCGGCGGAGGAGACGGAGCCGGGCAGGGGATCAAATCCTCTGCTTTCGCAGGAGCCTATGTGAATGACGTATACCCCTTTGTGTGAAAACAGGTGTCTGTAGAGAGGATGGCCTCTTATAATGCAGAAGTATCCGAACTGAAGCAGAGCCTTGCACGGGCCGAGGAAGAACTTGGCCGTGTGAACAAGCAATTGGAAGACAAGCAGGGTATGTTGAAAACATTTGTCTGGAAGTTGGCACGAATGAATAGTTGTACTTAGTGAAAAGTGTTTGTATTGTATGCTCTAGGAGCGAGTGCCGAATACGAGGCACTAAAGAAGGCTGTGGCCGATGCCAACGAGAAGGCTGCCGCCGAACAGGCGCTTCGTGAAAAACACGAGGCCAGGGTCATCGCAGCTGAGCGAGAGCTCCAGGAAGCTGTGAAGAAAAGTGAGGGCTTGGAGCAGAGTCTAATATGGAAAGAATCCGAACTCGCCCAAGCTCTCAAGGCTGCGGAAGGTGCTTGGGAAGAATCCCAAGGTGCTGTGCGGGACATTCAAGAGGCCCAGAAAGTTGCGGCTGGTAAGGCCTTCTATATTCTTAGCCCTTTGTACATGGTAATGGGAAGAATCCTAAGCGGCAAGCTGAATTCTTATTTTTCCAGGGGCTTTTGCAGATCTTCCTCGCAGCATATCAGATGCCGCCCAATTCTACCGAACCGAGGAGAAGAAGTCTGCGGAGAGGGATTTCTGGTCGCAGTTTTTGGCGCCGAACTATCCGGTGCCTTTTATCGATCAACTGAAACAGCTGGTCGAACTGCACCAGGCGGCCGAACTAGCCATGAAGGACTGAGTTGTCCGGCTGTGGCCTGCGGAGCCAATTCCAAGCAGTTACTTCGGACTCGTCAAGCGGATTGTGGGCGCCTGTCCTCGGCTTGATGCTATCAAGCGATCAGTCTGTATAGAAGGCGCACGCATGGTGTTTGCCCATGCAAAAGTGCATTGGGGGAAGCTTGACGCAAAGAAGCTCATGACTGAGGGACCGCCAGAGGGTAAGGAGCACCGCAAGCCCGAGCTGTACTATGAAGGTGTACTGAAAGGGGCCCGCCTTGCGGCGGATAAGTGTGCCAAAGACACTATATTTCCCTGAGGGCATTCGTGCCGCTTTTTGTAATATGGGATAATGGCCTTCTTATTATATATTGCCTATTTTGTTTGAACATATGTTCTTCCTGTGCGGCTGTTTATTGTATATACATACTGAGAGTTGGCCAGTCGTCGGCTTCTGCCTCCACGTAAAAAAGAATACGGGGGTGTTCGGGGTATATCTGAACACTCTTTATCCCATAGTTGGGTCCTTTTAAGGAGGTGTTTCTCACCACAGACCAGGCAATCGGACTATAGGGCTTTATTACCCTCACTTAGCCATAGGAATTCGAGTCTGGTCGGCGCAGCCCCTAGTGTTCGGAAGGCCGAACTAGGGGCTCTATTGGCGCCTGATCGGAAGACCGATCTGTCGCACTCTGCATTTATAATGGCGTTGTGCGGAATAAATCTTTAAGGATTTTACAACCTCTCGAACAGCTGACCAGCTCTCGCTGCATCATGACAGTCGGTTTTCGGCTTTCTCTATTGAGGTGCTCGTCCGGCAGAACTGGGACACAATCGCAGTAGTTCTCCCAGCGCTACCTTAGCCGATAGAACGGAACGTAAGGTACCAAAACATGGGAGCCGGGCAAACCCAACCAATGACCCAAGACATGATTCGGAGCTGATGCATATAGTGCTATAAGTTTGGGGTGCCGAGCGACCGAAAAGGTAGTCAGACTATATTGCCATACTGTGCAGCCCCTGGCATAACCGAGCGTAACACGAAGTGTGGCTGTCAATTTTGGCGAAGAGGCGTCGGCGATAAATGCCGGCCTGTAATTGTTATTTAGATCTACGTATTGTAGTAGGATGATATGTCTATGCATATGAGTACGATGTATGAAAAGAGGTGTTTTTGGTGGAACCTGTGATGGCCGGACTGGAGGGGGTTGTGAGTGGATCAAGATTGAATCCGAACTGCCTTCTACCTGCATGTTCCTGCCATTGTGTGTCCAGGTTGATTCCACGCCGCCAATCCTATTTTGCGTCAAAGTTAGTTTGTAAAGGCAAATGCTATGAGGCAGTTGAACGTCCTCTTGTGGTTGGTCTAGGGGTTCCTGATCGGACCCTGGTGAACCCAGCCGTTATATCGTGAAATAGCGCGGACTCCTCGATTGGTGTCCGAATAGTTGGCTGTCATATCAAAATTTTGATAGGCATGTGCGACTCGCTACTCCGGCAGCTGTGTGGTTTCCGCTCTAAGTGCGGGGTCCGACCTTGTCCGTGGGCGTGATTATATCACACGGTGTTGGCCTAATGATTTATCACGTGGAATCTTAGTCAACTTGATTCGTCCCGTTAGCCTACGGTAAATTACCGTATGAGGGGAAAGTGCCGAAGGATTACTCTTTGGCGTGGTATATATATTTTTTTGGTGATTCGAAAGACAACCATTAGGGTGGTGGGCCAATGACCTTGGCCTTTGCACCTGGCATCCTTTAGAGGATGTTATTTGTGACTTCTTACCCGTGGGGGCTTTATGTGTGATGGAGCCCCCGGACTACTAGGTCTATGGGTACGGCAATTGAATTGCTGTGGTTGGTGTGATCTGGGGCGATCGGCCGTACTTTTATGCTCTGGGGGGGCTCTTGACTAGACACCTCCCCTCATTGTTTCCGGCACACGACCAGCCGCCTTGTTTTGAGGATCCGGCATTCTCTATTGGTATGCTTTGCCGTCCTTCTAGGAGTACCATGAATTTCACATGGTTGATTGAGCGTGTGGCTCGGGCCGAATAGGCTTGAGCTGCTCTTTGTCCGTTGACCGGACTGGGATTTGCTGGACCTGGCACCAGTTTCCTTAACTTGACGTTTGTAGCCATTGCACCGAGGCTTGAGGGTGTCTCTTCGCGTATCCTTCTTACTGTCTTGGACCGTAATGATGTGTGGACATCGGGGTGTGTGCCTTGGGTTCTCCTGCTTGGGTTGAGGTAGCCAATTGTGCCGTGTATGCCCTTTGTTGGGGCTGTCGAGTTCGTACTTTTTGGTGGCCAGTACCTTGGCCCACCTATCCATTAGCAAGTCTTGGTCAGCTTTAAGCTGCTCTTGCCTCCTTTGCAGGCTCCTTGTCGTGGCCATGAGGCGTCTTGAAGCGAACTTGTTCCACTGGATCTTCAGGTACACCGAATTCGTTATTGCCGAGGCTTACCTCGTCGTCGGAGGGGGTGTATAGTTGTCCCTCTCCAAGTATCCCATCATGACCGGTCTGGCCTGCTTGAAGGTAGGATGATCAGGACTGTATTCCTCTTCGGCACCATCCAGATTGCTTTCGTCTCCGGGGCTGGTGTTGATGTGGCGGGGCTTGGAGCGGCGCCAACGACGCCCATGCTTTGCCTTTCTCCCTGAGGGGCTATCCTCTGTTGCCTCATCGCCATTGGTTTCCTTTGGAGTGTCCACCATGTATATATCATATGAGGAGGTGGTCGTCCACCGCCCTATGAGCGGTGGCTCCCATAATTCTCCTGCATCGTCGTCCATACCGTCGATGTCTTTAGAGTCGAAGTCAAGCACGTCGGTTAAATCATCGACCGTGGCAATGAAGTGGGTGGTGGGTGGGCAGCGAATTCCTTCATCGCCTGCTTCCCACTCAAGCCGGACATAGCTCGGCCCAGTGCTTCCAGACAAAGAGAGAGACTTTAGTGAGTTTAGCATGTCGCCAAAGGGCGAGTGCTGGAAGATGTTCGTAGTGGTGAACTCCATTACCAGAGCCCAACCTGGCTCGGGTGGCTCGAGGGTGTGCGGACCGGAACCAACAACCGGATACGAGTCCAGGGGCCCGGGGTGACAGGCCTCCATAGAGGTGAGGCCTGTATCTGGATCCAACGCCGATGAGTGTGCGGCCCGCAGGGCGAGGTCCACCCCTCCGTCCTTAGGCGACGCGACCTGCTCCGGATTTAGATCCGGGGATACTGCAAGGGTGATATCCCGAGCTTTGTCCGACAGTAGGTTTAAGTCGTGCTCGTCGTGACTGTTCGGTGCTCCCGGCGCAGGCCCAAATCCGTCGAAGATCGAGTCTCCGCGAATATCAGCTGTGTAGTTCAAATTTCCGAACCTGACCTAGTGCCGGGGGCGTAGCTATCGATCCGCTCCAGATGGCCAAGCGAATTGGCCCGCAGTGCGAAGCCACCGAACACGAAGATCTGTCCGGGGAGAAAAGTCTCCTCCTGGACCGTGTTGCTGATGATTGAAGGTGCCATCCAACCCGGAAGCGACGACACAGAGGAACTCTCAATGAAAGCACCAATGTCGGTGTCAAAACCGGCGGATCTCGGGAGTCCCGATCTGTGCGTCAAGGCTGATGGTAACAGGAAGCAAGGGACACAGATGTTTACCCAGGTTCGGGCCCTCTCGATGGAGGTAAAACCCTACTTCCTGCTTGATTAATATTGAAGATGTGGGTAGTACAAGAGTAGATCTACCACGAGATCGTAGAGGCTAAACCCTAGAAGCTAGCCTATGATGGTATGATTGTAATTGTGATCGGCCGTCTAAGGACCAACCTCTCCGGTTTATATAGACACAGGAGAGGGCTAGGGTTTACATGGAGTCGGTTACAAGGAAGGAAACACAATATCCGGATCGCCAAGCTTGTCTTCCACGCAAAGGAGAGTCCTATCCGGACACGGGCCGAAGTCTTGAGTCTTGTATCTTCACGCTTCAATAGTCCGGACGATGTATACAGTTCGGCTGTCCGGATACCCCCTTAATCCAGGACTCCCTCAACCGGTGCATCTTCGCACATGGCCGCTTATCCGGGTAACCTCTCTTCTGCGTCTCCTATTCACACTTCATCTCGTATCATTGTCGGTAATGGTGCTGGTCTCTGTATCACTCATATTGGTTCCACCAGTTTTCCCTCGAACTCTAGACCACTTTATCTCAATAATGTTCTTGTGTCTCCTGAATTTATTCAGAATTTAGTCTGTGTTCGTAAACTTTCTCGAGATAACTCTATAACTGTGGAATTTGACGAAGTTGGTTTTTCTGTTAAGGACGTCCTCACCCGGATGGTTTTTCACCGCTGTGACAGTCCCGGCGATACATACTCCGTCAAACCTCCATCATCCTCACATGCTGGACCAGTTGCTCTCTCCGCTAGTGTTGATCTTTGGCACACCCGTCTTGGTCATCCTAGCTCCAATGCTCTTCATCAAATTATTAGGGATTTTTCTTTTACATGTAATAAAACGGATGCGAACTCTTGTCATGCATGTCGTCTGGGCAAACATGTTCGCCTTCCCTTTAGTGCTTCATCCACAGTTGCGTCGTTACCTTTTGAGTTAATCCATAGTGATGTCTGGACCTCTCCTGTTGCTAGTAACACTGGTTTTTCATATTATCTTGTTATTTTGGATGACTATTCTCACTTTGTGTGGACCTTTCCATTGCGTAAGAAGTCCGAAGTTGCTGCCACCCTTACGGCCTTCTACTCTTACATGTCTACGCAATTTGGTCGTCCCATCCTAGCTTTGCAAACTGACAACGGGAAAGAATTCGACAACACCACCATCCGCAATCTTCTCTCCACACATGGCACTATTTTTTGTCTTACATGTCCATACACTTCACAGCAAAACGGTCGGGCTGAATGCATTCTCCTCACTCTTAACGATTGCGTCTGTACGCTCCTCTTCCACGCATACATGCCACCTCGCTTCTGGCCTGGCACTCTTTCTACTGTCACCCTCATCATCAACCTTCGTCCATGTCGCACCCGGTGGAACTTTACACCTCACCACCTCCTCTTTGGGTCTCCTTCCTCATATGATGGTCTTCGTATCTTCGGTTATCTGTGTTATCCTAGTACTGCTGCCACTTCTCCTCGTTCCCTTCGGTGTGTCTTCCTCGGTTACCCGGCTAACACCAAGGGCTATAGATGTTATGATTTGGTTTCCCACCGTGTCATCACATCTTGGCATGTTTATTTCGACGAGCTGTGTTTTCCTTTAAACATGAACAGCAGGAGGCTTCTTCATCGGCGCCCAGCCCCTCTATGGTCGACCCTGTCCGCCCTGGCTTCAACCCACGGCGTACGGCGCCCCCTGGACGGGCGGCGCCCCTGGACGCGCGGCGCTCCGGCTCCTGCCCGCTGCTTCGCCGGGCTCACCGGCCTCCGAGCCGGCCTCACCGGCCCCCGATCCGGCCTCCCCGGGTGCTTCACCGTCGGGCGTTGCGCCGGCCTCCGAGCCGGCCTTCCCGGTTCCTTCTTCGCCGGGTTCAGCCCCGGTCTCGCCGGGTTCACTGGGCTCGTCGGCCTCGCTGGCTACCACGCCAGCTCGCTCGCCGGGATCGCCCGCCTCTGCCACGGCTTCTTCGCCGGGAGTGACGCCGGCCTCTTCGCAGCCGGGCATGTCGCCAGCTTCTTTGCAGTCGGGCTTGGCGCCGGCACCGGTGGTTGCTGTGGTGCCACCACCCGCTGGCCCTGTCACTCGGTCGCGCCTGGGTGTCCATCGGCCGAGCACTCGCTACCCTCCGGATGAGTACACCTACGTGGCTTCGACGTCTTCCTCATCACCGTCACCCCTGCCGACCTCCACCCGTTCCACGCTTCGCGACCCCATGTGGTTCGCCGCGATGAAGGAGGAATTTGATGCATTGCAACGCGATCACACTTGGCAGCTCGTCCCGCGTCCTCCTCGGGCCAACATCATCACCGGGAAGTGGGTGTTCAAGCACAAGTTTCATCCAGATGGTACTCTTGACCGACACAAGGCTCGTTGGGTCGTTCGGGGTTTTCGTCAACGAGCAGGTGTTGACTTCACCGACACTTTCGCCCCAGTTGTCAAACCCGGGACGATTCTGACTGTTTCTTCAGCTAGCGGTCTCTCACTCCTGGCATGTGCACCAGATGGATGTTTCGAATTCTTTTCTTCATGGTCATCTTGAGTAACAGGTGTTCTGTCAGCAGCCGACTGGGTTCGTTGATGAGTCTTCTCCGGATCATCTGTGCTTGCTCTCTCGGTCTTTGTACGGGCTCAAGCAGGCTCCTCGCGCGTGGTACCATCGCATCGCAGCGTTTCTTACTCAGCTTGGCTTCCGCTCCACTCGCTCCGATGCTTCACTGTTTGTCTACCATCAGGGTGATGCTACTGCTTTCCTGCTGCTCTATGTCGACGACATCATCTTGACAGCATGCTCGACTGCCCTTCTTCGACAGCTCACCGATCGTCTTCGTGATGAGTTTGCCATTAAGGACTTAGGTCCTCTGCACTATTTCCTCGGGGTCTAGGTTATTCGTCGAGCAGATGGCTTCTTTCTTCATCAACAGAAGTATGCTCATGAGCTTCTGGATCGTGCCGGGATGCTTAACTGCAAACCGGCTGCCACACCTGTCGATACGAAGGCCAAACTCTCTGCTACAGATGGTTCTCCTACTTCGGATGCTCCGTTCTACAGGTCGATTGTTGGTGCTCTTCAGTACCTCACTCTTACTCGTCCGGAGCTCCACTACGCTGTGCAGCAGGTGTGCCTCCATATGCATGCTCCTCGTGATGCTCACTGGACTGCGGTCAAGCGCATTATGCGCTATATCTGTGGCACCTTGGATCTTGGCTTGTCACTTCAGGCTTCGTCCTCTCTGGACCCGACGGTTTATTCTGACGCCGATTGGGCCGGCTGCCCTGACACGCGCCACTCGACCTCTGGTTATTGCGTTTACCTTGGACCATCACTCATCTCCTGGTCGTCCAAGCAGCAGCCCGTTGTCTCCCGCTCCAGTGCTGAAGCGGAGTACCGCGCCGTTGCCAACGTCGTCGCCGAGTGTTCCTGGCTTCGTCAGCTTCTGGATGAGCTCCTGTCTCCGGTTGACAAGGCCACGATTGTCTACTGTGACAATGTTTCTGCGGTCTACCTCTCCGCCAACCCGTTTCATCATCGACGCACCAAGCACATTGAGATTGATATCCACTTTGTTCGGGAACAGGTAGCTCTTGGTCATGTACGCGTGCTACATGTCCCTACGTCCCAACAATTTGCTGACATCATGACCAAGGGCTTGTCTACCGCGTCTTTCGAGTAGTTCCGATCCAGTCTTTGCGTCGACCATGGTGCCGCTTCGACTGCGGAGGGGTGTTGAGATGTAGATACTACATGTGTATTTCTTGTACAACAAGCCCTCCTCCTTCCATGTATAGTTGAGGACATGGCTATCCTTTGTATTTATATATACGTGCATATTGCACCTGATCAATATATCGTGAGTTGCATAATCTTCTACACCTACAATAGCGTCTCCCAACCCGCTCCTCTTCCTGGTGGCAGCCCTCGTCTGCGCCACCATCCCCACATACTCCTCCGGATCCGCCCCCGCCCACGCCGACGGCAGCGGCGTCAAGAAGGTGTACACCAAGGCGTGCGAGGAGGCGCAGTTCGCGGGGATCGGGCCCGACATGGCCCGCTTCCGACGCGTCGCTGCCGTACGCCCACCGGGTGCGCGACCTCATCGGCCGGATGTACAACGGCACCGTCTTTCGCCAACACCGTCAACACCGCCGCGAGCTTCAACGAGACGCTCTGGAAATCAGTCGGCCACGTACCCATGCATGCATGCACCTTCACCTCACTTCACAGTTCACACACGTATATTTCTTCTATGTACAAACACACGTATTGTTTGCTTTGGTGAACGGAATACCAGTTAAAAAAAGGTAAATAAAAACCGCAGCCGTGACAGAAAGAATTCAAAGCAAACAAGTCGCATCAAAGTAAATACGAGTGTGTGGCGAATCAACCTGGGTTGCATGATTAGAAATACAGTGGTATTCCCTTTCCACTAGAGCTCAAGTCCGAGAGTTGACATTGGTGCTCGCATTCTTATGAATTTATTTCAGGCCTTTCGGCGATGTGCTTTCAGGAGTAATGTTACACGTACAAAAAGATACATGCTTTTACATAAAGGTGGATTTTGATTGAAGATTAAGAAGGAGAAGGGGCCCACCCCTATGAAAATCAGGGAGGAAGAGGTTAGTTAGTTTAAAAAGATCCTATTCAGCGTGTAAAAGCATGTAAACCTTTGTATGTTTAGTATTATTGGTGCTTTCAATGAGAGAAGACGTTCAAGTCGACTACGAATATGTCTGCGGCGATTTCGTCAATCTCAAGATGATGTGCCGGCTCGGTGTCTCAAAGGTGCTCATAGGGATGGAGTGCATGTACGTTCATAGGGATAAATGTAGGCGACTACTAGGCGCCGGCGCACCGGCCCAATTTTGGGCCGGTCGGCCTGCAGCCACACGATTGCGTATAGCTTCACCGTTGGATATTCCCCCGCAGGTACGTCGTCTTCCTCTCCTTCGCGTACGCATCTCTTCTTCTTGTTTCCCCCTCGCCCCTTCTCACCTGCAGCTCCTCCGCTCCCCCTCCTTGCTGACTGGTCCTCCGCTCCTCCACTCCCGCCTCCTCACGCGTTCGCATCGTCTCTCGTCGCCGCTGGTTACAGTTCGAGGTCGGCCATCGCCGCTAGCATGCAGCTCCCATGGTCATCCGTTGCAGCTTTGTTTTGCTTGGTTGTAGCAAAATCGATCACCGGTGGTAGCATCCCCGACCACGTCCATTGGACATAGTCAAAAAACTTGCCGAGCTACCCTGCGCCGTTGCAGCCACGCCGTCGCAGCTTGACGCACCACTGCACGTGGTTGCACCATGGAATGCTTCCGTGGTCGCAGACCCGCTCGTCATCGTCGGGTAGCAGCCTCACGGTTGCAGCTTGCAACCGTGGCATCGTAGCCTCGCCGTCGTTGGGTAGCAGCCTCGCTGTTGGAGCTTGCAAGTTGCAACCTCACCATCATAGCCTCGTCGTCGTTGGTAGCAGCCTCGCCGTTGCAGCTTGCAACCTCCTCCTCGTAGCCTCGCTGTTGCAACCTCGCCATTGTCGTCGTTGAAGAAAATGACACCTCCGCTAGTAGCAAACTCTGAAACGGTTGCAGCAAAAAAAACGTCGCCACCGCCGCGACCAACACCACCATGGTGGATTGTAGCAAAAGTTGTCTCCGGTTCCAGCAAAATTCAAACACGGTTGCAGCAAAAAAACAGCATCACCGTCGTCTCGACCAACACCGCCATGGTGGATGTAGCAAAAGTTGACTGCGGTTCCAGTAAAAATCAAGCACCATTCCAGCAAAAATCAATACGGATGCAGCTCGGATTCCGAACTATTCCAGCTTTTTTGGCGCTGCCAGTTGTAGCAACTGGAGACCACCGTTCCAGCAACGGTGGGTGCCGTTTGTAGCACCATGGGAGTTTGGGGGCGCGTCTTCACCAACGCCGACGGGTGCCGGTCACAGTTCTCCAGCATCTCGGATCGAGGTTGCAGGCTTTTCCCGTAAGGCTCGTTTGCATCGCTCCACCACGTTCAGACATGGTTGATCGGAGGAGGGGGGCGCTGATGGAGGCCCACGGCGGTGGCGCTCGGTGAGAGACCGCCGACGAGGAGAACGCCTCAGACCATGTGCGCGATGGGAGAGAGAAAAATACAGAGAAAAAGAGGTGGGCACATGAAAGGGAGAGAGAAAAGTACAGAGAAAGAGAGGTGGGCGTGAGAGAAAGGATAGAAGATAAGGTGGGCTCCCACCCTTACGTGTCGGACTGAATGGCTGGCAGCGCTCGTGCGGACGCGACCGGCCGAGCGTTCGGCCGGCATGCCGATTGTAAACGTTTCCCATAAATGTATGTATGTATGTACGGATGTCTACGTCTGTACTCTGTTAAAAAAATACGAGTGTGACACTAGAACCGACAACACATAATACCATTGTGACAAACCTATTAAGGCGAGTAATAGGCGCCTGTGCGGCAGCCGAAATTTCGGCCGATCACACTGTGTACGCACGATTTGTCCAGTATTAGCCACACGATGCCATCTTCCCCACCTACTCCGTTAAGTAAAAAAGCATATTATGTGTTCATCCAGAGCACCTCATCTCCCCCAGTCGTCAGCTAGCCCGCCGGCCGCCGCCCTCATTGCCGGCGGCCGCCGCCCTCATCGCCGGCGGCCGCCGCCTAGACGTCCTCCCAGCCACTGGCTCCTCTCCAGCGTCACCGTCGCTTGTTCCTAGCATGGCCCGCCCCCGGTCGCCATGGCTCTCGCCGGCTCCACCGCATGCAAATCCTTCCGGCGAAGGTTGCAATTCTAACGAAGGAGTGTTGCCATTGCATCAATGGTGAGGTGCCAGTTCCAGCTTTATGGCGTCGGGTTGAAGCTTTTTAAAAACTAGATGATCACCCGCGCGTTGATGCGAGAACTGTTAATAAATAATTTGATGATGTTTTAAAGCATGAGAAAATTTATGAAACATAGTATAATTTGATGACAATTTTTCTCAAAGAAGTATTGTTTAGTGTAAACATCTAAGAATATTAGATAAAAAATAAAAAATGAGAGTGATTTTTGTTCTGTTAATTTTTTGACAAAACAACATTGAGTAGAGACAATGGAGACATCTCCACCCTGGACTAAACCTAAAACAATGGAGCAAATACAGATGTGCATTCATAAAAAATAGTTGGTCTGGTAGAAAAAATGCGAGTTAACTCATAATTTGATTTTCTATATAATAAAGTCGCTTATAAATCATGAGGCCCGCTGTTGTTGGATAGCAAGAGAAACCTAGAATGACGTGGCTGCTTGAGAGTGCACAGAAAAAATTAATGGTTATTTGTGATAAGTTGCATACGCATGAAGAGTTAGTGGGAGCATGTGCATGAAGAGTTAGTGGGAAAGAGTTTTTAAATGGTAGACCTACTTGATGATGTGGATAGGTTGCATGTCAAGATAAATGGGATAGTGGGGATGAATCTCTTAGGTATATAGGATAGGGTTGAAGCTTTTCATGTCAACGATTGCAACTTTTTCGTTGTGTACTCGCGGGTTGAAGCTTTCTATAAAAATGGTCAAAGCTCTTCAGTTCACGGTTGAAGCTTTCCAAAATGACGGTTGTAGATTTTTTTATTTCGTAGTGGTCAGATGAAACTTCTCTATTCCGCCGTTTGAAGCTTTTTCGAATACGGTTTGAAGCTTTCACACGAACTATTGAAGTTTTTTTGGTCCATGGCGTCTTGTTCAAGCTTTATATACCGCTGGTTGAAGCTTTTGAATCGAACGGTTGTAGCTTTTGTGATTGTTGGTTGTAGCTTTTGTGATTGCCGGTTGCAGCAAAAACAACTTTTGGTTTCATCTCACGTTGATACTTCCAGCAAAACTCTTGTTTGCCACCCTCCGTGGTTGCAACATCTTTTCTACCCGGTTGTAGCACTGACTGCTGGTTCCAGCAAATCTCACTTCGCAAAAATCGGCCGCCTTTCGTTTCCAACTTTTTTTATTCGTCGGTTCCAGCTTTTTATTGCGTGGGTTGCAGCGCTTTTCTCAGCCGGAGGCAACACATTGTAGCAGAGTAGAATTTAATGTGGCTGGAGGTACAAAAGGGTACTAACAAATAAGGTAAGAGATAACTAAGGAAGAAAAGAAGGGCAGTCACGCGGGCCCATAGCGTGAGACGTGGGGGAGCATTTTGCTAAGACCGCGCCAGCATGAGATGAAAAGCTAGTGTGGTGCACGTGTAGTGCGCGTGAGCGAACGCGGCCGGCCGAAAGTTGCGCGGGCGCGCCGTATATAAACGTTTCCCATACATTAATACATTATACACATTGGCATTCTCAAATCAACTACGAGTAGCAATTTGAATTGCATCAATAGACCAAGAGCATGAAGAGCTTTTCCCGGAGAAAAAAAGAGCATACAAGAGATACAGCTAACTTGCAGTATATACGAGAGTAAAGGACAAGGC
This sequence comes from Triticum timopheevii, assembly GCA_963921465.1. Classification (NCBI taxonomy): domain Eukaryota; kingdom Viridiplantae; phylum Streptophyta; class Magnoliopsida; order Poales; family Poaceae; genus Triticum; species Triticum timopheevii. The sequence goes on from OY997274.1 coordinate 469,788,761, forward strand.
CATCATCAACTCATATCCACATCAGAAGATTCATCACTCCCCCCCATTGTTGGATCGAATTCATCAGAGTCACTGTCCTCATAATAGAAGGGAGGTTGTATATCTTCCCTGCCCATATCGTATATCCCTTTTAATGGGTGCCTCAGTACACCCATTCCTTGGTTCTCACATGCATAACATTCACCTGCCAAAGTAAATAACAATGTTAGAATCTTTCTAGGTCACTACAAGTCATAAGGTGAAAATTTTCCATACCATATCGATCTTGCTCCAAAGGATAACAGGCATATAGTTTCATCATACATATTGATTTGACCTTGGCGAAGTACATCACCGATGTCCAATCAGCTGAGCCAGGCTTCTTTATCTTGACAGTAAAGTTGAAGTGATGAAATATCTTTAAATAATTCTCCACACTAAAACATTGATGGACAAGCTCGTCAAATTCATAATCAACTCCCTAAGATGAAACAAATGTTAGTCATAGTTCTCTACGTCCCAACAATAAAAAGGATTTCAGGGCAGGCGTGGAGAACCTTAAGATCATCTTCGCTCTCAATGTATCTTTTGAAAGCCACCATCGCCTCCTCGCTTATCCATCGTTTCGCATTTGCAGCAATTTCTTCTTTCTTAGAAGCATAAGTATGTTGTCCTCGTGCTTGGACTGATTGGGTTTGTTTTTCAACTTGCATGTCTGCATATTCTCTAATAGTTTCAAAGTCGAGTGGCCAATATCCTTGTGCTTGGAAAAATCGAGCTCGTTCTTCATCTTGTCTAATCTCAAAATCTATATCACCTTCATGGTCAAGTGGATAAAATTCTCCAATTATCCCCTGCCTGGATAGAAATATCAGAATCCGGTCAGCAAAACATGGTTCATAATGTGATCTAGATAGATATACGAGACAACATGGGACAAGATGCAATAAACTGATTCTCAATTTAATTAAATTGCATTAATAAACAAAGCACTCTTTGCTTAGTAGATATAGGAGAAAAGTCTTGTAATAAACCTTGCTTTATTCACTTTGAACCTTTGATTATAGTATTCTTGTATGGATATAATACAAGTTCACTACGCGGAGTTTACTAACCAGGTTCTAGAAATACAGATGATGCGGGGTTCACTATGCCTAGCAACTGAGCTATTCTGAATTATGACATGCGGAAGATGATCGCATAGCTCCAACTAAAGCTATTTGTTGACCTAAAGAAACATAACAACACGAATGTTTTCAGAATATCAGTATGCATCATATGAAATTATGAGTCGACTGTTTCAGCATGCATCACCACCCTAGGTCACAATTGATTTACATCGATGCTTTAGTCAATGTCAAACAATTTACTACCCATTAGTGCAACCATACGGGTCACAAAAAGTACCCAACATTTCAACAAACAATTATTAACTTACGAAAAGGAAGGACAAAATAAAGATGGACATACTCATCAGCTGATTCAAGTGTGTGAGGTGTGTCGTTCAGCGTGAGGGTCTCAAACTTAGACAGATCCTTGCTTGCACCCCCAAGCTCAATGCTGCTCACCTCCTCGACATGCTCCCGAGCCCTGATCAAAACAAGCACCATGATGTGTCAGTGACTATTATGGTGAAGATGGTGGAAATATAGCTAGGATTTCTTGGCATTATCTATTTTTTCCATGAGAAGGACAGGGCAACAAAATAGTTAATACACTGTGATTTCCAACGGATATTGAACACATAGGTTGGAGATCAATTGTTTGGTGCAAATGTCCTTGTCTCGCGTTGGTAATTTGAACTTATAAGAACGCGGTGTAGGTAATTGTGTACTGCATGCAATGTTGTACTGCTGTTCACAGTAGCCTAACTCGCCTATCAATGGATAAATAACAACAACAACAACAACAACAACAACAAATTTGACAACCAGGGACTAGCTCCCCTGTGGGATATTGATTCAGAAAAAACTACAGCCATTGTGTATCAAAATAAACAACTACTCCCTCCGTTCAAAATTACTCGTCCAAAAAATGAATGTATCCAGATGTATTTTAGTTGTAGATATATCCATTTTTATCCATTTTTATGACAAGTAATTTCGAACGAAGGGAGTAGTACCAAACTGCTTCACGGCCAACAATAGTTTTTTGACAGAGACCCATGTCTGTGAATTTGACAAAAAAAAAGGAAGAGACTCCCCAGGAGACGATACGATCAGCACGTCCCTGGGACCGAGGCTGTGTCTCACCGTTGATTGAGCTAGTTCACAAACTAAAAGAAAATAAACAATGGCAGGGAGGTGAAGGGGAGGGAATCTCACCCAGTTTCAGTTTCGTTCGAAGAGGACGCCGGAGAGCCGGCGGGAGGTGAAGGGGGTCGGCCGCCGGCCATCGCGAGGAGCCGGCGGAGGACAACCTAGGAGAAAGGAGTTATGCGGTGAAACTTTGGTTGGATCTCTCCAGCAATTTAGGCGATGAACACTTTTTGTTTTGTTTTCTAACTATAGGGAGGAGGAGACCTCCTATTCCACGCTTTAACGCCCGGAACAGACTAGGAAACGTGTCGATTCTCAAAAAAAAAAAAAAAAAAAAAAAGGAAACGTGTCCCTCAGCCTAGCGACGGGTGTTGGGCTTCAATCGCTGGCCCACCTCGGTTTCTTTCGTTCGCTTCGCTGGACTGTCCGTGTGTGAGAAAAAAAAAGAATTTCTTGTTCTTTTTACGAAAAAGGGTTTCCCGCTTTATATTATAAAGCATACCACCAAGCATCCAACACAACAGTTTCATGTACAATAAGTCATAGAATCATGCTGGGGGCACAGCAAGACAAGCCCAAAATAAGACTACTAGGAGAAGCTAATCTGGCTCAGGAGGGGGCGGGGGCGTGGGAGGAGCAAAAGACGCAGCCGAGGCACGAAGACCCGCCATGATGTTGTCGATGACGCCTCGGTCGCTCCGCTTACTAAGCGGTCTCCAGAGCTGTAAGAAGCCACACATTTTGTAGATCACATCAGTCACACGGGACGGAATCACTCGTTCGATGACTAATTTATTGCTGGTACACCAAAGGGACCAGACAAGGGTACCTAGCGCGACCCATATAGGGGCGCGCCTAGTCCCGGGGAGCCGAGAGACCTCCCCGAACAAATCTGGGAGGTTGTCATGGCACCATGTGCCCCCAACCACCTCCCGGAAGCAACTCCATAAGAACTGAGCTGTCGGGCACCGGAAGAAGATGTGGTTGCAATCTTCCGGTACCAGACAAATGGGGCATAGGCCATCCCCAGGTCCATTACGCTTATGGACCTCGGTGCCTGAGGGGAGGCGTCCTCTAACCCATTGCCATAAAAAAATACGGATCTTCAGGGGGAGTTTGATCTCCCAGAGCACTGTGAGCTCCATTGGACCAAGAGTAGGCACAATCGCCTGGTACAGAAATCTAGTCGAAAATCTACCGCTTGGCTCGAGTTGCCAGGAGAGCGAATCCGGTTCCAGAGAAGGAGGATGAAGGGCAATGCATTCAAGTAATTCATCCCATTGCGAGAGTTCGACCGCCCCGAAGGTGCGGCGCAAGGCAATCGCGCCTAGGTTCCCTAGGGCCGCGGCCACAGAGATCTGTGGGCGAACACAGATAGAGAATAGAGCGACAAAACGCTCTGCAAAGGGGCGGGGTCCCGCCCATCTATCCAGCCAAAAAAGTGTGGCAGCCCCAGAGCCTATCTGGATGGAGGTCCCAATGCGCAGAACCAGTAACAAAGACATCACCGATTGCCAGAATTGTGAGCCTCCAGACCTAGAGGCAAACGCTAATGGTTGCCCGCGAAGGTACTTCCCACGTATAATCTGAAGCCACAGGCCGCCCTCCTCAGTTTGGATCCGCCAAAGCCATTTGGACAGGAGGGCAATGTTCATACGCTTGGAGGAGATGACCCCCAAGCCCCCCTAGTCCTTAGGTTTGCAGATCTCAGACCATTTGACCATATGGTACTTTTGCTTATTGTTCTCTCCCGCCCAAAAGAAGCGGGAGAGTAGTTTGGTAACTTCCTGATGAAGGGATTCATGTAGGCTATAGAATCCCATGATATACATCAGTAGGCTAATAAGGGAGGAGTTCATTAGAATCACTCGAGCGGCTTTGGAAAGCCATCTCCCTTGCCAAGGCTCCATTCTAGGTTGGAGCTTGGCGACTATTGGACGGAAATCCTTTTCCAGGAGTCGTGCATCACTAAGGGGCATGCCTAGATAAGTCACGGGAAGGACCCCAAGCGGCAGTTCAAACGGTTGGCAATCCGCTGGGCGTCCCCTTGGGAATATCCCATGACCATTACCTCGTTCTTGGCAAAGTTTATTTTGAGGCCTGACATTTCCTAGAAGCAGAGGAGGAGGAATTTGAGGTTCTGAATATCCTCATCTGATCCCTCCACCATCATAATGGTGTGGTCCACATATTGGAGATGGGTCAAACCCCCAGGAGTCACCAAATGAGGGCAAACCCCTCTAATGTGACCCGCACGCTTGGCCAAGTCCAGAATTGAGGCGAGCGCATTAACCACAAGGTTGAATAAGAATGGGGAGATCGGGTCTCCCTGCCGGACCCCTTGGCCAGTCATGAAGTAAGGTCCAACCTCCCCATTGATGTTAACAGCCGTCCGGCCACTGGTAACTAATTGCATCACCCGGGCCACCCAGTGGAGGTCAAAGCCACGTTTCAGCAACACTTCCTGAAGGAAGGACCAGTGAACGGTATCATAGGCTTTATGGAAATCGATCTTGAAAAAGACCGCACGGAGGTGTTTGCTCTTAACCTCATGGATAATCTCATGGAGGGCAAGGATCCCATCTAATATATATCTCCCTTTTGTGAAGGCCGACTGGTTCGGATGATGAATCTGGGGAGCAATAAGGGCCGCCCCAGTGGCGTACCCTTTAGCGAGGATCCGAAAAATCACATTGAGGACTGTGATCGGACGGAATTGTCTAATGTCCGCCGCTCCCGGTACCTTGGGAATCAAGGAGGTAATCCCGTAGTTGAGTCGGGACATGTCTAGGGTGCCCCTAGAGAACTCGCTAAACAGATCAAGGATGATATCCTTGACCATCAGCCAGAAGGCCTGGAAAAAGCGAACCGGCAAGCCATCGGGGCCTGGGGCCAAAGTTGGGTTCATAGCCTTGACAAAGGTCTCCACTTCTGCAGCATCGAAGGGGGCCAGCAGGGTTGCATTTTCCTCGGGGGAAATCTGTTGGTCGCGTGACCAGATATGGTCGGCCAAGGCGACACCATTCCGCCGCCGTCCCTGAAATAGAGACTTGTAAAAGTAGTCCACTAGCAGGAGGATAGCCTGAGGATCTTGAAACAACTGTCCACCCTCCCAAAGGAGAGGGATGGAACAACGTCGCCTACGGCGATTAGCGATGGCCTGGAAGTAAGCAGTGTTGGCATCCCCAAATAGCACCCAGTTAATGGAGCCGCGTTGGCGCCAAAACTCTTCCTCCTTGGAGTAAATCTCCATAAGGGAGTCCTCCAAATTATATCTATGCATCCATTCCTCTGCGGAGATCCCTGTGATATCTGCGCGAAGGTCAAGGTCCCGGATCTCCTCGAGGAGGGAAGCCTTCTGAATACGAAGATCTCTCCCAATGTTCGCCCCCCATCCCTTCATGAACTGTCGGGATCGTTTGGACAAATGATGCCATTCATCTAGGATTGACATCTGCCTATGGGGCTCGGCACGAGCCGAGACCCAGTGAGTCTGGACAGCTTCCACAAAGCCTGGTTGCCGAAGCCAGAAGTTCTTGAAACGGAACCGCGGGGGAGGGCGCGGCCATTCATCCATAGAGGCTAAGAGAAGGGGGGCGTGGTCAGAACCAATACGGGTAATGGCCTGAAGAGAGGCCAAAGGGAACCAAAGTTCCCAATCCGGGGAGACAAACACCCGATCAAGCACGCTAAGGCTCGGGGAGACCTGTCGATTAGTCCAGGTAAAACGAGCCCCGGCCCTATCTAGCTCACGAAGACCCAGATACGCGACCCAGTCATTGAAACGACGCATCCCGGCCAAATCCACCCGAGAGTTATTCTTTTCCTCAGCGGATCGAAGGAGGCTGAAGTCGCCTCCAACCACGACCGGGAGGGTCGCGGAGGAGATCTTGGCATGAAGCTCTGCCAAGAAGGTGGCGGATCGACTGTGATCGGCCAGACCATAGACCACTATGATCTCCCATTTGAAGTTCATGTCACGTTCCCAGAATTCCATACTAACAAAGTGGGTTCCACGGTCCATGGAGCCCACCTGAAAGGTGGCATCCTTCACACCTAAAAGGATGCCACCGGAGTGACCTGTCACCCCACTAGATGGCAACCAGTGCCAGGCGAAAAGGTGTCTACTAAGACGCTCAAGTTCCACTAGAGAGAACTCAGTGCGCATTGTCTCTTGGATCACCACCAGATCTATGGCCTCCTCACGCATGTAATCGATGAGCTGCCTGCGGTGTCCATCATGGCCAAAGCCCCGCAGGTTCCAAAAAAGAGCGCACATGATCACTTGCCTAACGGGTCCTCCCTAGACCCAATAGTGGAAGCAGCGCTAAGAGCACGGCGTAATTGAGCAGTGCGAGACCGAGTACGGCCACGAACCTCACCAGGGTCGGCCTCAGGGTGGACACGACCACGGGGACGGCGAGGTGGAGGGGTGGGGGCTTCCGCAGCTGCTGCCGCCTCGCGGGCCCTAGTGGCTGCGAGGTGGCCCTCTAGGATTTCTTTTGCCTAGAGGGTCGCAAGCTGCTCAAGGGCCGGGCCCTTCTCGCCACGGAACACAATAGCCGAATCAGCCGCTACCTTGGCAAGGTGACCAAGAGGAACCCCAGCAAGAGCGGAAAAGGATGCATCACAGAAATCATTGGAATCAGGGCAAGGGGCTTGGGAGGCAGACGGACCTGGGTCAAGGTTGCGGATAGCGGCACGTCGCGAAGCCTTCTCCACCGTGTTCGGGGACGCCCCGGAAAGTCCTGACGCCGCCCCAAGCCTGGCACTCTTCCAGGCAGAGGAAAACGGAGTAGAGGCCGAGCGAGGACGGCCTCGAGACCTGGGAAGCCTGGAAGACGGGGGAGGGGGCGGAGCCACGGGAGACTCCGGAGGCGATGGTACCAAGAAGTCCTCCCGGCCTGGCATCGGGGATACCAGCCGCGGGGAGGACAGAGGATGGACCTCCATGCTATCCCGGCTGACCTCGCTCTCCTCCTCCTCAGATACATACAACGGAGGCAGGAAGGGTGGAGGGAGAGTGGCGCCAGGGGGGAGGGTGGCGGCCTCGTCGAGCATGGCCGCGATCGCCGCGATGTCCTCACAATCGTCTGTAGGATCAGCATCGGAGGTGCCGTGACCCACACTGTGGGTGGTCGAGGGGTGGGAGGAGCCAGCGGGAGGCCCATCATCCTCCGGATCGGACGAGTCATCGTCAGAGGCCTCAGAGCAGGGAGAGCGGCGATGGGGATCTCGGGGGGAGCCCGGAGCGTTAGCCCCCCCCCCCCCCATCTGATCCTGGAGCAGCGCCACCTCCCGCCTCCGGGTTGAGGGGATCAGTGGGAGTCCCACCCTCAAAAGAGACGTGCAGGTCGTAGCCAACGTCGTTGAAGAACATGCGGATCATTGTTTTGAGCTTGGAGGGGTCAGGGATTTAATCTGCATCCGCACAGCCGGGCCCTTGGGCAGAGAGGCACAGTCCACCACCACAAACTTGCCCAGCAGGCGGGACAAGCCCCGGAGGACACCCTCATCACGGGCAGGAGCAGGGAGCCCACTAATCTGTACCCAGACCGTGGACAGGGTGGCCACGGCGAGAGGGTCCATCGAGGGGACCGAGATGCGCACTGAGAGCTGGTTGAGGGCGAGCGTGAGTCTGGCGCTGTGGGTGCCATACCGAAGGCTGACGGGGTCGGGGAAGATCACCGTGAACTCCCGGTCTAAGATCAGGGTGACCTCCCAATCCCAGTCTGGGTTGAACAGGTGGCGAAGCTCGTCGGAGATGATGGCCGGGGACGCCGTCTTGCCGTCTAAGACCGAGATGAGAGCGGACATGGGCGGAGCGGCCCGGGTCTCGGGGAGGTTCATCTAGAAGAAGCCCAGATCGTCAAGCGCGTAACCGAATAGCCCAAGCGCCCCAATGGGCTGGTGGTCAGGGCAGAGCGCGGCGGGATGATCAGTCCTCGAGCAGCGGAAGTAGGCCAGGGGCTGAGTACAATCGACCTGGCAGTGCCCGGCCACCCCGTAGTTGAAGCACGTAGCAGCCGACACAGCAGGCGGAGGGACGGCCGGAACGGGCGGGTGGGTAACTGAGGAGGCCGGACCACCCAGCTGAGATTGCGCTCCGCGCTTCTTCTTCTTCTTCTTCTTAGCGAACGCTCCACGACCATTGCGGTTGTTGCCATTGTTGGGGCCGGCCGGAGGGAACTGGCCTGGCGGCGGGGAGGGTCGTAGCGCCGGGGCGGGGAGGCCTCAAAACGACCAGACCGGGGCGGCGACCGGGATCGACGGGGAGACGGACGATCCCGATCCCGGCCGCGGCCACGCCAAGAAGAGGGGGAGCGCTCCCGGGGGCGGGCTGCGCGCCAGTCAGAACCCTCGGACGGCGTTGCGTCCTTGTCGCACACCAAAGCCTCCCGAAGCTCGGCCTCCCGACGCGAGCCATCCGGCGACGGCCGAGGGGCCACATCGCGGCCCGGCGCACGGTGCTTTGGGCGCGGCTCGCCGTCACCGTCATCGCGGGCCATGGGGGGCTCGCAGATGGGGGCGGGGATCGGAGCACGAGAGGCGGTCGGCGGGGAGAGCGATGCGGGAGAGGGCGCGAGGGAGAGGTGGGGTGGCGGCAAGGGGGATGCGGGACGGGGCTGGGATGGGGAGCCAGTGTCCTGCGAGAACCCTAAAGAGGGGAGCTGGGTTGGGCCGGGGGAGGGGAGAGACCCGCTCGGCCCAGCTTGGGCCGGCCCAACCAAGGAAGGCCAGGGAGAGGGAAGGAGCCCCCCCTCCCCCGACGTGGCCGGCCCACAAGGCCCACGTCAGCCCAGCCCACCACACGGGGGCGCGTGGGGGGAGGGAAGGGTTTCCACCCGCGACCGCAGCGCCGCCAGCGCCGACGGAGAGCATGGCACGGCCGCGACCGTCCGAAAAGCGTGGAATTTTGGGGGCCCACGCACTGCGGCGGCCGGAGCCGAGCAGGGAGGGGCCGATTCTAGCCGCGGGGACCGACGAGCGTTGGCAGAACGCCGCCATGAGAGCGCCGCCGTCCCAAGATCGGCCCGTCCGGCCACCCCCCAGTTCATGGACCGGGCCCCACGACCCCGACGACTAGCACCGCTGCCAGCGCCAGGGGGAGGTGGGGAAGGTGGTGTAGATGGGCGGGAGCCGCCGCGCTACAAAGGACGGGGAGGGGGGAGCAGGGAGGGAATCGACGGGGGGTCAGCGAGGAGGGGGCCGGGAAAGGGGATCGCATCACCGGGCGGGGGAGCAGCTGGGAGAGAAGCGGCGACGGCCTCAGCCAGCCGGTCACCGAAACGCCGGGGAGGGAGGCGAGTGCCTGCCGCCGCCGCGGCAGCATCCGCGAGATCCTCCTCCACAACCACGTCCGCCCACCGCAGGCCGTCCGCGCGAGGGGCGGGAGAGGACGAGGGTGAGGGTGGGGAGGGCCGGGGCGTCGCCGCCGGGGGAGCCGGGGGGGGCAGGGGCGGGAAGCAGGCCGCCGGCAAGGGGCCCGAGGACGGGGGCGGCGCAATCGCCAGTGGCGAGACGCGCAAGGTCACCCATCCTCCGTTGGCCTCTTGTTCTTTTTAACATGGTATATATACGCATACGGTTATACATACACATACACTCACCCCTATAATCATACACACGCACACTCTACCCCTATTGTTATATTGTGATCCAAATTCAAGTACTCCCTTTGTTCCCATAATGTAGTGCATTTTTTTCAAAAATCAAACCTCTCAAACTTTGTCCAAGTTCATGGAGAAAAATATTTACAATTAGAATGTCAAATATATATCATTAGATTCATCACAAGATGTTGTTTCATATTTCATAAATTTGGTATTGTAGATTAAATATTTTTCTCTATAACTTGATCAAAGTTTACAAAGTTTGACATTTTAGAAAATATATATGCACTGCATTATGGAACGGAGGGAGTATAAAGATAAAGATAACTTCTGACGAGCGAGCGGAGTTAGGCCCGTCGCTGGTAGGCTTGGGCCGATGGATCAGTATTGACCTAGATCACATGTGTTATATATATCCTTTGTAAGCCGTCGCACGGGATAAGTTGAGCAGTTGTAAATCCTATGCGTTTCTAAGGGCATCTCCAATGGCGACCCACAAATTTCCTTCCTCATCCGTCCGCTGGCAGGGGGGGCAGTCCGCGGACACAGTTGCGGGAGGCCGCTAGCCAACACCGCCCTCATACATTTAACCACTCTTTGAACTAACCAGACAAAATACATGCAAACACAGCGGATTTCATGCGAATGGGACGAAATTCACTATATTTTGGACATATTTTTAACTTAAAATGATATTGTACTAAGATAAAAACTAGTCTGCGGCCGCTACGGGCGGATATCCATTCTGATGACATGGATACCTTTGACTAATCTACGACCAGCCACGGCGGATCTCCATTGTCCTTCCCCTGCCCAGCAGGCGTGAGCCACGAAGGTATATGCTTCAGCACAAAGGGCGGCTGGCTTCCCCACGGCTCATCGAAGTAGAACCGCTGGCTGATGCTTTAGTCAGAGAGGAAGGGTGCCTATTATGCACGGATCAGAGTTGGTTTTGGGGTAGGGATGACGATGGCCTTCGAGAGGGCAAGACACCGGCGTCGCCTCGGCGGTGGCCTTCATGGGACCCAAGCGGCGGTGGCCTCCCGTGTTACTTCTCCTCGATGATGGCGGCTGCGGGCGTTCTGGGCACGTCTCGTCAATGTCTGCGTAGCCGGCTTCTTTCTCCACCGGTAGGGCGCGGTTACACGCGCATTGACGGTGGATGGAGGGATCGCAGGCACGGGAGGCACCGTACGACACGACATCGTCCACGACAGCCAAGATGTTCGTGTTGCCATCCCCCACCCCTCATGCCGGCCTGGAGCAACTCGCCACTCCTCGGCAAGCTGAACCACGCGCCGGTGTGGAGCTTCAGCCTCCGCGAGCTGGCCTGCAATGGCCTGGAACATCTATGGAGGTGGAACAGACAGTTGGCTGGCTCGCCAGCTTTTATGTTGGAGAATTTTTCTTCACTAGCAAGATGTCCGTGCGTTGCACGGAACATAAAGATCTTGTGGGAGAAAAGGATGAACAAGGGAAGGCCTTATCTGCAGATGTGGAGAGGAGTGCAAGTAAATTGTCATAATTTCCTTCCTATCCGTTAGATATAGATCGGACGGTCTATATTGCAGGATGGCAGGCACACCATCATCACCAACTCTGCTTTTTATAAGAGTAGAGACTCGTCGGATGCCATGGAGGAAAATGTTAAAGGAGGAAATGGGGAGCGAAGGCGTGGTGTGGTTCTTGCCGGGCGTCTCGCACCGTTTAAATAGCGAGCGGACGCGAGGAGCCAGCCGACTTGTGATTAATGATGGCCACCTCGAGAACGGACGTGTGGCCGAAGTAGGTATCTCATCACGCGCGTGGGTTAATAGAGGACGGTGGACAGACTTCAGCCATTTGAATGCGACGAGGAGGCGTGCTCAGCTGAGCGTGCAGCAGGCAGCGCCCTCGGCCGGCGTGCCGTTTCAATGGTACAGGCAGTGAGAGGTTGCGTACGCTCTGATCCGGCTTCAATGTGAAGCGGCCGCTCTACAACGGCATGAATGCGTGCAGCTGGCGCCAGACGGGAACACGCGCTGGCAAGGTAGAGGGGGTATGGGTGGGTCAGGATGGTCCGAAGCGGGCGTCAGTGTTGTCCAGACGCCCGCAAAGCCCCCCATATTTGTCTCCGGGTTGTGGGAGAAAACACGTCTGGATCACTAGGCGGATCGATACATACCTTCCACGATCTGGGGTTTTCCACGTTAAATCCTCGTGTCTCATGTGTTGATTTGGACCTTCATCATTTGATTTGCTTGTCGTACCTCTAACACCTGCTCCACCAAAGATGCCCCCGTGCTGTGGAACTGTGGCGAGCCATGGCGAAACATTGGAGCTTGCCGGACCTTAATTCTGTAAGGCCGATGGGTATTGAGTGGCTGTTTGACGTGCTGTACCCCATGCAGGCTGATGATCGCATGAGGGTCCTTATGGTGTTGTGGTGCGCTTGGCATATCAGCAATGAAATCGTCCATGAGAAGAGGCCTCCCCCAGTGGAGGTATCATGCCGGTTTCTGCTCAGCTATGAAGCATCCCTGGCTGCAATCCAGCGAGACCCGGACGGTGATCACATGAAGGGCAAGATGGTGCTTGCGCCTGCTGCAAGGATGGCACCGGCAAGGCATCAGGAGAACGCGCCACTGCCGGACAGCATGTGGCAGGCCCCAGCTCCTGGGCGTGTTAAACTGAACATCGACGGTTCCTACTGCCCCGCCTCTGGTGGTGCGGGTGCAGGCATGATCTTGAGGGACAGCAATGGAGCGATCATTTTTTCAGCATGCAGAACCTTCTCTTCTGTGCAGATCCCTTGCAAGCGGAGTTGGTGGCTTGTCTCGAGGGCCTCAATTTTGCTATGCAATGGTCTCCTTTGCCTGTGGACGTGGAGATGGACAGCCTGGTTGTTGTGCAGGCTATCCAGTCAATGACTGATGATAAATCGCAACATGCGATGACAATTACTGAAGCTAAGAGACCTCTTGGTGAAAGGGAAAGCTCAATTGCTCATATTAGTAGGAACAAAACCGTGTTGGGCATAGACTAGCTGAATTTGGTCGAGTAGAAGCTAGGACTGCCGTATAGTTAAAATCAGGACCTGCTAATGTACTGAAACTTTGTATGGAGGATCTTCCTTCAAGTTGAGCAATGAAATTCCCTTTAACCCCGCAAAAAAAAAAGATTCTGAATTTTATATTCAAAATTTCCGACGATAAAAGACATCTGAAAAAAAATTACAACCAGATTCTAACAAAACCAAGCAAAACTCAATCTCCACAAAAATGGACTATATGTCACTAGTACTACAGGCGCGGAACGTCCTCTGCAATGGTAGAATCGGATTCTACTACTCTGGTGCATGCTGTTAACAGAGAAGGGTATGACCGGTCAGGTAGATTGACTTATTTGCTCGTTTAAATCTTGTCAAGTTCAAAGTACTCCCTCCGTCTGGAAATACTTGTCGGAGGAATGGATGTATCTAGACGCATTTTAATTCTAGATACATCCATTTTTATGCATTTCTTCGACAAATATTTCCGAACGGAGGGAGTAGCAGACTGTCTGGCTGCAGGTGGTGCACAACCAGGCCATGCGGCCACTGCAATTCTGCAAACCTGCTGGTTTGGCCGTTTGCTTGGGTGAACGGAATGCCAATTATACCAAAAAAAATGTAAATAAGAACTTGCAGTTCACCGACCGTGACAGCAACAATTTAAAGCAGAGTAAACCAGTCGCATCAAGGCAAATATGAGCGTGACATTAGAACCAACAACGCATAATACCAGTGTTACAAATCATTGCTGCGCTGCTACTCGACATTCTTCAGATGCTGCTGGAGCTAGGATTACGTTCTCAAATCAACTAGGAATCAACAGATCAAGAGCATACAAGAGCTACAGCTAACTCTTTTTTTTGCGGGGAGAGCTACAGCTAACTTACAGTACTAGAATAAAGGACAAGGCCATCATCAACTCATATCATCATCAGAAGATAAACTCCGGACTGTTGCTGGATCGAATTCGTCAGAGCCGCTGTCCTCATAATAGAAGGGAGGTTCTACATCTTCCCTGCCCATATCGTATATCCCTTTTAACGGGTGCCTCAATACGCCCATTCCTTGGTTCTCACATGCATAACATTCACCTGCCAAAGTAAATCACAATGTTAGAATCTTTTTAGGTCACTACAAGTCATAAGGTGAAAAGTTTCCATACCATATTGATCTTCCTCCAAAGGATAACAGGCATAGAGTTTTATCATACATATCGATTTGACCTTGGCGAAGTACATCGCCGACATCCAATCAGCCGAGCCAGGCTTCTTTATCTTGACAGTAAAGTTGAAGTGATGGAATATCGTTAAATAATCCTCCATATTAAAACATTGATGGACAAGCTCGTCAAATTCATAATCAAGTCCCTAAGATGAAACAAGTGTTAGTCATAGTTCTCTACAGTCCCAACAATAAAAAGCATTTTAGAGCAGACGTGGAGAACCTTAAGATCATCTTTGCTCTCAATGTATCTTGTGAAAGCCACCATCGCCTCCTCGCTCATCCATCGTTTCGCATTTGCAGCAATTTCTTCTTCCTTAGAAGCGTAAGTATGTTGTCCCCGTGCTTGGACTGATTGAGTTTGTTTTCCAACTTTCATGTCTGCATATTCTCTGTTAGTTTCAAAGTCGAGTGGCCAATATCCTTGTGCTTGGAAAAATCGAGCTCGTTCTTCAGCTTGTCTTCTCTCAAATTTTATATCACCTTGATGGTCGAGTGGATAAAATCCTCCGAAAATCTCCTGCCTAGACAGAAATATAAGAATCCGGTCAGTAAACATGGTTAATAATGTAATCTAGATAGATATACAAGAAAGTTCACGTAGTGATACAACATGGGACAAGATGCAATAGACTGATTCTCAATTTAATTAAACTTGCATTAATAGACTATAAGCACTCCTTGCCTTATTCACTATGAACCTTTGATTATATTATTTGTGTATGGATATAAGACAGGTTCACTACGTGGGGTTCACTAACCAGGTTCTAGAAATACGGATGATGTGGGCTTCACTGTGCGTAGCAACTGAGCTAATCTACATTATGACATGCGAAAGACAATCGCATAGCTCCATTTAAAGCTATTTGTTGACCTAAAGAAAACATAACAACACAACTGTTTTCTGAATATCAGTATGCATCATATATGAAATTATGAATCGACTGTTTCAGCATGTATCACCACCCTAGGCCAAACAATTTACATCCATGCTTTAGTCAACGTCTACTGTGACTAAATTTGAAGCTTGAAAGTCCTAACGAAAACAGATATCAGTAATCGATCTTCAATGCACGAGGAAAGTGTGTATGCCGAGAAGAAGTTGTTTGAATCAAACGAATTATCCACAAATTCTTGCTACAATTGTTTACATAATTCATTTTCCATCATAATCTCGTAATCGTGGTGGCATCCTCACCACCTCAAGGAGAAGGTAACCAAATCTATCAGATATGGATACATGCCACCAGTCTCAGGAGAGAACAACCATGCTAGGGTGAGATTGCTACCAAACACACCCAACAAGTATACCCATTGTACAACCATATGGGTCATAACAAGTACTACCCATTAGTGCAACCATACGGGTCATAAAAAGTACCCAGCGCTTCAACAAACCAGTTATTGATAACTTACAAAAGGAAGATGGACATACCCGTCAGCTGATTCAAGTGTGTGAGGTGTGTCATTCAGCGTCAGGGTCTCAAATCTAGACAGATCCTTGCTTGTATCCCCAAGCTCACGGCTGCTCACCTCCTCCACATGCTCCGGGACCCTGATCAAAACAAGCACGATGATGTGTCAGGTGACTATTACGACGAAGATGTAGAAACATGGCTAGGATGGTAGAAACATAGCTAGCTAGGATTTGTTGGCATTTTCTGTTTTTCTCATGAGAAAGATGGTGCAACAAATTTAATTTGGCCAACCAAAACAATATTCGACCAACAGGGACTAGCCCCTGTGGCATATTGATTCAGAGGAAACAACCCAGGTGCACACATTTGCGGAGAGCCCAACAATGGAAAACCGGTCGCAGGCTGGGTGCAAAGCTGAGCGCACGCCACAGCCAACTGGTTGTGGTTGACAACCAGTTCCTGGATAAACATAAACTACAACCATAGTACTCCCTCTATCCCGTAATATAAGACGTTTTTTGACACTACATTACTGTAAAAAAAACGTCCTACGTTATGGGACGGAGGGAGTATATATCAAAAAGATATTCAAAATAAACAACTACTCCCAAGGAGCGGATACGGTCAGAACGTCCCTGGGACTGGGACTGGGACTGCAGCTTCCATGGACGCAATTAAACTTGAGGCTACTATCTCACTGTTGATTGAGCCAGTTCACAAAGTAAAAGAAAATAAACAACGCAGGGAGATGGGGGTGGGGGGGAGTCTGACCCAGTTCCAGTTTCGCTCGAAGAGGACGGTGGAGAGACGGCGGGAGGCGAAGCGGATCGGTCGCCGGCCATCGCGAGGTGGGCGGAGGACAAGACAACCTAGGAGAAAATAGTGGTGCGAGCAAACTTTTTATTTTGTTTCCTAGGGACCCGAGAAGACCTCCTATTCCACGCGTAACAGACTAGGAAACGTGCACCTCAGCAGCGTAGCGACGGGTGTTGGCCTTCAATCGCTGGCCCGCCTCGGTTTTCTTCCGTTCGCTCGACTATCTCGTGTGTGAGCAAAACAAAAAAAAATATGAATTTCTTGTAACAACATTTTTCTCTCAAAAAGAGGATTACCACTGGCCTCTGCATCAAGCAATTCATACAACCATCTTTATTAATTATTCAACAGAGTCCAACAAAGTAGATACACGGATAAGCCCAACGCCAACTTTCTCGCGACCTCAATCGTACACCTACAAGTCTCATGGAGTGCCCTGGCGCATCCACGCACATCATCTAATCCAGTGGCCACCCCAGGCTGTCGCGAGCCGAGAGCACTAATCGGTGCATCTAATCCAGTGGCCACCCCAGGCTGTCGCGAGCCGAGAGCACTAATCGGTGTATCAAACCCTCAGCATACACCCCCATTGCTCCATCTTCCGCCGTCCCATCTTCAGGAGAGATCAATGCATATGCCTTGCCAGGCCCAACTGTCGTCGACACCACCACGGCACCTGACAATGCTACTATCCTGCGCGCGTCCATCAACAGGCGACCAACGCCGAGAGCCCGCTGCCCCATGGCATCGAGACTCGTCGTTGTTGACGTGTCAGATGCCACGCCGCTCCACCGTTGTAGTCGTCCACTAGTCCCTCTAGCCGATGAACCCCTCCAAGAATGATTGCCCCCAATGGGGCAACGACACGTGAGCGCCGCCATCATCCGATCAATTGATCAAGGGTTTCCCACGAAGGTAGCGGAAGGAGGTGGAACTTCACCTCGATGATGCCTTCAAGAAGTAAAATGGCGCCTGGGGCGTCACCATCACCGGCTCCAGCCACTGGCCTAAGACAAGGTTTTCACCCGGATCTTGTCCCACGAGAATCCTGTTGGGGAACGTTGCAGAAAATTAAAAATTTTCCTACGGTTTCACCAAGATCCATCTATGAGTTCATCTAAGCAACGAGTCAAGGGAGTGAGTTTGCATCTACATACCACTTGTAGATCGTGCACGGAAGCGTTCAAGGGGATGGTGATGATGGAGTCGTACTCGACGTGATTCAGATCACCGATGTCCAAGTGCTGAACGGACAGCACCTCCGCATTCAACGCACGTACGGGACGGACAACGTCTCCTCCGTCTTGATCCAGCAAGGAGGAAGGAGAGGTTGAGGAAGATTGCTCCAACGACAGCACGACGGCGTGGTGGTGTTGGTGCAGCAGTACTTCGACAGGGCTTCGCAAGCACGTAACGGAGGAGGAGATGTGTTGGGGAGGGGAGGGGCTGCGCCTTGGATGTGTGTACAGCAGCCCTCCCCTCACCCCTCTATTTATAGGGGAAGGGGCAAGGGGGGCCGACCCCTCTAGATGGGATCTAGAGGGGGGGCGGCGGCCAGGGAGGGGGCAAGGGGGTGTTCGCACATGAACACGTCAACGTGTACCTCCAACGCCGAGGGTGATGCACCGGAGCTCACGTCGAAGGAGACCCATCCAGAAGCGCGGTACGCAGGCAATCCGGCGGATGCTTTTGAGGACCCGAAAGCCCACACGCCCGGGAGGGACCCCGTCAGGGCGCGCGGCGGCTATGGGCTGCCCTAGGTCGGCTTGACCGCCCCCAGGGCCTCAAGGTTCGCCGCCCTGCAATGAAGAAGAACAGACGAAGAACGAGGAAGAAGAACTAGGGTTAAGGAGAAAGGATAAAAGATAAAAAGTGGTAGATGAATTGATCGATTGTGTGTTGTTCAATCGGCCGTCACCCCTTAGGTATATAAGAGGCGGCTGGACTTCCCGTGCAAGGAAAAGGCTTGGATTCACGTCCAAAACCCTAGTCAAATTCGGATTGGTTTTGTTCGAACTTTCCAAAACTGTTCGGTTTAAACTGGCTGCACCTTGCGGGTCTTTTTTGTGGTGGTAAACGATCTCGGATGGAAACGAGCCCAAAAGCAATCTTGACCGTTTCGATGAGACGAACAACTTTTATGTTGAACGTTTTTTTATCAGAGGTCATCTTGATGGTCAAATCGGTCGCGCAAAACAGGCTATCCCTCGCGCTACCCATCAGACAGGGTGTCTGGTGGGGCGCGCCAGTTTTTGCCTCCTGACAGGGCTGTATTCCGATGGCTCTAACTTTTGCATACGAACTCGGATTGGAATGATTTTTATATCGTTTCGACGAGACGAAGACAATCCGTGTAGATAATTCTTCCATTTGAGGTCTTCTTGGGGGCTTAATCAGCCAAATTGTACTCTAAATATAAGATCTTAGTACTTTGAGCATAGTTTCGGCCTTTGAGATGAAATCGGACTGTGATGACCCAAACTTCAAAGATGTTTATATCGACAATACGGAACTCTTTCATGAAGATCACTTCTCCATTTGAGGCCATCTTAAATAAGTTATCGACCGTGCCAAAATCTGATGTCAACAGGGGGGCGCCCCCCTTAGGGTTTCCCCCCCAACCCTGTAGCGACCCGACCTCAGACGGTCAAGTCTCTGTGCTTACGTGTCATCCCTGGATCGGTATGCTGACACACACAGTACTCGAGGATTTATAACAGAGGTAAATCACATGTATAAAGTAACGTAAATACAATTACCTCAATCCAAAATAGCAGAAGCAACAAGGTTGTGGATTCCCATCAACACCAACGGCAAAGTTGAGTATAGGAAATCGTAACCCTAACATATCACTTACTCGTCGTAAGATCCTGCAACATGAGACGTTGCAGCCACAGAGGGTCAGTACATTGAATGTACTGGCAAATTCACACCATAGAGTAATGATGAATAAAGGCTATCACTACATGCATATTGGCTGGTGGAAAAGCTCTATGGTTATAATGTTTTTGTGAAAAGCCAATTTTTCCCTACTGCAAAGGAATAAATTTATTTAACTATCATGGTGGTTGTTAAACATTGAGAATGGTTGACAACATTCTCAATCCCAATTAAAAGTACTCATTAAAAACCCAACAATATTGATTATAGTAACATGATGAGATTCACAGGATAATCAAGTAGTAGATACTCAAGATGTCCATAACCGGGGACACGGCTAATCATGATTAGTTTGTACACTCTGCAGAGGTTTGCGCACTTTTCCCCACAAGACTCGATCGCCTCCGTTTGGTTTCTCGTACTACATGGTGTTTGAGAAACGGATGACCGAGACATAGTCTTTCAGAAGCGCTAGCACCTTACGATGGGTAGACCGGTACACCTACATCCCCTACATCTGCTAGTCTACCACTATAAGAGTTCGCACGACTTAGTCAACTATGCCAGAGCCCATAATGGCTTGTGGCTGCACACGGAAGTTACTAGCATGAATTATCTTATGATCCCTTTGAGCCTGGGTGGCGGTCCATAGGAAAATCACACGGTAACCCCGGGATTTCCAAAAAAACAGGCAATCACTGGATACCCCAGGTGCCTCAATCCACCCAGATGTGTATTTAAGTTGCCACCTTAGATAAACCATTAATTAACAATCTCACATCTGTCATGGATATTCACTCACGCAATCCACGTCTACTAGCATAGCATGGCATAATAAGCAAACGCAGAAGTAACTCCCAAAGGTTTCATAAGTAAAACAGGTAATAGGTACTACCTCATCTACTTCCCACCCCACAATTTAATTAGATCCTAATCATGCAATGTTTGAGGAGTGATCTAATGCATAAAAACTGGGTAGTAGAAAAGGGTATGGTCAAAGTGTTACTTGCTTGCAATGTTGATGAAGATGATTCGCACTCAAAACTCTTGATAGTTCTACTCGTCACACTCCGGTCAATCTATCGTGAGCAAGCAATAGTAACCACACATAAGCAATCACTCAAAAGATCGGAAAGAAATTCGAAAAGCATCAAAAACCAAGAAAATAACTCTTGCAACATAAAACAATTTCTAACAGTACCAAAATTATGTGAATTTGGCCTTATCAGAAAGTTTAGGTCAAGAGCTTCGATTTGCAAAAAGAATCAACTCAAACGGAGTTATAAAACTCAAGTTATGATCAAACAAAGTTTAAATTCAAATCTGATCTAATTCAAATTTTAAACTTTCAAAAACATGTTTAAGTTCGATTACTGGATAGAGGGGATCATAACGAAGAAGTGGGCGTTGGTTTCGTTGGATTTGGATAAACGAGTAAAAAGATGTGGTCGTTTGAAAATCAGGGACTAATTTGTAAAAGAAACTACTACAGATAGGTCCCTGGACAGAAATTAAAAAGAAAAAGGAAAAGACTAAAAAGCGAACGTTCGCTGCCGAACGCTAACTAATGGAAACCGTTCACTAAGGAGATCTAACCGGAGAACGTTCGTTAAATAACTAGATTTTAGAAAAAAAACGGGTTTTCTGAAAAGAACCGCAAACAAAACCGATCGGTTTAAGTGGTTTTACCGGTCGGGGCGGTTTACAGCGAAACCGGCGGCGGCGGCTTAGCGAGTCCGGCGGCGGCGGATCGATTCCAGCGGCTCCGGCGCGGTGCGGCAACGGCGCGGTGGCGCGGGGCTACGGCGCTGGCGGGCGGCGGAGTGTGGCGCGGGATGCGCGACAGCGGGCGGCGACGAGCGGCGGCGTGCGGCGGTGGGTGGCAGCAGGCAGCGGCGGCGGCGCGGTGTGGATCTGGCGGCGGCGGCGGCGAAACGCGGCGAGGAGGAGCGGAGGCGGCGGCGAAAACGGGATCCGGGGGGGTCCCGTGGCGCTTTATAGGAGGGGGAGGGCGGCGTTGGCGTGGGCGAGGGGCAAGGTGGCGGGGCGGCGCCGGACTCCGGGAGGAGTCCCGGTCGGGGACGACGGGCGAGGCGGCGCGGTGCTGGGCTTTGGCGTGGCTGGAGCTGGGCCGGCCCAGTCGGGGAAGAAGGGATTTTTTTTAAACAACTCAGAGAAACAAAATAAAACAAACGTAATAAAAATTTTATATAGGCATATAATATATCAAAATTTTCAGAAAAAGATTTCCTACGAGATGAACATTATTCTAGTTATAAATAAAATACACAAAAGTTCAGATAATTCAAAGAGTGCTACTGGTCTAATAAAATCCAACAAAAATCATTTTAAAAAATACCAAAATTAATTCAAATTTATTTTTCTCCAATTTTATGATGTAGGGAATCATGTTACCCTATTTTCCATATATTTTATTTTTGGAGAAAAATAGTTTGAATAAAACTCAAATAACTCCAAATTGAAAAATAAATTCAAAAGAACTTTGAATTTAATTCTTTGAAACTCCCAACTCATATTTCATATATTTTGAAGAAGTCATTTTATCTTCTCTCATGAAAATCATTGAGTTGCATAAAGTTTCTGGGTTGGAAATATTTTCCAAATGAAATTCAAATATTTTCCACACCCCTTGTCATTTAAATAAATGGAAGAAGTCATGTCATCTTCTCTCCAGGGTTTTGTGATGAAAAGAATTTGAATTCACGAAGATCATAAAAGCAAAATTGAAAGTTTGGGAAAGTCCTTTTATTCCCTCTCATTTAACTTTCAAAAGCTTCAAATTCACTCACTTTCAGTCAATCAATCAAACAATCAATCAAAACTATCTATTTATTATAACATTCCAAAATTTAGAATTTTGGGATGTTACAAAGCCTAGGCGCATGGGCCCAAGGTGGGGGGCACGCCCAGCCCTCCAGGGGCTGGCTCGCTCCCCTTTGCGGCCCATGTGGCCCTCCGGGAGGGGTGGCCCCTCCCGGTGGACCCCCGGAACCTCTCCGGTGGCCCCGGTACAATACCGATAAGCCCCCGAAACTTTCTGGTGTCCGTATGACAACTTCCCATATATAAAACTTCACCTCCGGACCATTCCGGAACTCCTCGTGACGTCCGAGATCTCATCCGGCACTCCGAACAACATTCGGTAATCACATACAAGTCTTCCTAATAACCCTAGCGTCACCGAACCTTAAGTGTGTAGACCCTACGGGTTCGGGAGACATGCAGACATGACCGAGACCACTCTCCGGTCAATAACCAACAGCGGGATCTGGATACCCATGTTGGCTCCCACATGTTCCACGATGATTTCATCGATTGAACCACGATGTCAAGGATTCGATCAAACCCCATATACAATTCCCTTTGTCAATCGGTATGTTACTTGCCCGAGACTCGATCGTCGGTATCCCAATACCTTGTTCAGTCTCGTTACCGGCAAGTCACTTTACTCGTATCGTAATGCATGATCCCGTGATCAACCACTTGGTCACTTTGAGCTCATTATGATGATGCATTATCGAGTGGGCCCAGAGATACCTCTCCGTCATACGGAGTGACAAATCCCAGTCTCGATCCGTGTCAACCCAACAGACACTTTCGAAGATACCTGTAGTGCACCTTTATAGTCACCCAGTTACGTTGTGACGTTTGATACACCCAAAGCACTCCTACGGTATCCGGGAGTTACACGATCTCATGGTTAAGGAAGAGATACTTGACATTGGAAAAGCTCTAGCAAACGAACTACACGATCTTTGTGCTATGCTTAGGATTGGGTCTTGTCCATCACATCATTCTCCTAATGATGTGATCCCGTTATCAACGACATCCAATGTCCATAGCCAGGAAACCATGACTATCTGTTGATCACAACGAGCTAGTCAACTAGAGGCTCACTAGGGACATATTGTGGTCTATGTATTCACACGTGTATTACGATTTCCGGATAATACAGTTATAGCATGAATAAAATACAATTATCATGAACCATGAAATATAATAATAATTTTATTATTGCCTCTAGGGCATATTTCCAACAGTCTCCCACTTGCACTAGAGTCACTAATCTAGTTACATTGTGATGAATCAAACACCCATAGAGTTCTGGTGTTGATCATGTTTTGCTCGCGAGAGAGGTTTAGTCAACGGATCTGCGACATTCAGATCCGTATGTACTTTGCAAATATCTATGTCTCCATCTTGAACATTTTCACAGATGGAGTTGAAACGACGCTTGATGTGCCTGGTCTTCTTGTGAAACCTGGGCTCCTTCGCAAGGGCAATAGCTCCAGTGTTGTCACAGAAGAGTTTGATCGGCCCCGACGCATTGGGTATGACTCCTAGGTCGGTGATGAACTCCTTCACCCATATTGCTTCATGCGCTGCCTCCGAGGCTGCCATGTACTCCGCTTCACATGTAGATCCCGCCACGACGCTCTGCTTGCAGCTACACCAGCTTACTGCTCCACCATTCAACATATACACGTATCCGGTTTGTGACTTAGAGTCATCCAGATCTGTGTCGAAGCTAGCGTCGACGTAACCCTTTACAACGAGCTCTTTGTCACCTCCATAAACGAGAAACATGTCCTCTGTCCTTTTCAGGTACTTCAGGATATTCTTGACCGCTGTCCAGTGTTCCTTGCCGGGATTACTTTGGTACCTTGCTACCAAACTTATGGCAAGGTTTACATCAGGTCTGGTACACAGCATGGCATACATAATAGATCCTATGGCTGAAGCATAGGGGATGACACTCATCTCTTCTTTATCTTTTGCCGTGGTCGGGGACTGAGCCGAGCTCAATCTCACACCTTGTAACATAGGCAAGAACCCCTTCTTGGACTGATCCATTTTGAACTTCTTCAAAATCTTATCAAGGTATGTGCTTTGTGAAAGACCTATGAGGCATCTCGATCTATCTCTATAGATCTTGATGCCTAATATATAAGCAGCATCTCCAAGGTCCTTCATTGAAAAACACTTATTCAAGTAGGCCTTAATGTTGTCCAGAAGTTCTATATCATTTCCCATCAAGAGTATGTCATCTACATATAATATGAGAAATGCTACAGAGCTCCCACTCACTTTCTTATAAACGCAGGCTTCTCCATAAGTCTGCATAAACCCAAACGCTTTGATCATCTCATCAAAGCGAATGTTCCAACTCCGAGATGCTTGCACCAGTCCATAAATGGATCGCTGGAGCTTGCATACTTTGTTAGCGTTCTTAGGATCGACAAAACCTTCCGGCTGTATCATATACAGCTCTTCCTTAAGATGTCCGTTAAGGAATGCCGTCTTGACGTCCATCTGCCATATCTCATAATCATAGTATGCGGCAATTGCTAACATGATTCGGACGGACTTCAGCTTCGCTACGGGAGAGAATGTCTCGTCGTAGTCAATCCCTTGAACTTGTCGATAACCCTTAGCGACAAGTCGAGCTTTATAAATGGTAACATTACCATCCGCGTCCGTCTTCTTCTTAAAATCCATTTGTTTTCTATCGCTCGCCGATCATCGGGCGAGTCTGTCAAAGTCCATACTTTGTTTTCATACATGGATTCTATCTCGGATTTCATGGCTTCAAGCCATTTGTTGGAATCTGGGCCCGCCATCGCTTCTTCATAGTTCGAAGGTTCACCGTTGTCTAACAACATGATTTCTAGGACAGGGTTGCCGTACCACTCTGGTGTGGAACGTGTCCTTGTGGACCTACGAAGTTCAGTAGCAACTTGATCCGAAGTACCTTGATCATCATCATTATTTTCCTCTTCAGTTGGTGTGGGTATCACAGGAACATTTTCCTGAGCTGCACCACTTTCCCACTCGAGAGGTAGTACTTCATCGAGTTCTACTTTCCTCCCACTTACTTCTTTCGGGAGAAACTCTTTTTCCAGAAAGCATCCGTTCTTGGCAACAAAGATCTTGCCCTCGGATCTTAAGTAGAAGGTATACCCGACAGTTTCCTTAGGGTACCCTATGAAGACGCATTTTTCCGACTTGGGTTCGAGCTTTTCAGGTTGAAGTTTCTTGACATAAGCATCGCATCCCCAAACTTTTAGAAACGACAGCTTAGGTTTCTTCCCAAACCATAATTCATACGGTGTCGTCTCAACGGATTTAGACGGTGCCCTATTTAAAGTGAATGTAGTTGTCTCTAGAGCGTATCCCCAAAATGATAGCGGTAAATCGATAAGAGACATCATAGACCGCACCATATCCAATAGAGTGCGATTACGACGTTCGGACACACCGTTACGCTGAGGTGTTCCAGGCGGCGTGAGTTGTGAAACGATTCCACATTTCCTTAAGTGTGTGCCAAATTCGTGACTTAAATATTCTCCTCCACGATCTGATCGTAGGAACTTTATTTTTCGGTCACGTTGATTCTCCACTTCATTCTGAAATTCCTTGAACTTTTCAAAGGTCTCAGACTTGTGTTTCATTAAGTAGAATACCCATATCTACTCAAGTCATCAGTGAGAGTGAGAACATAACGATATCCTCCGCGAGCCTCAACGCTCACTGGACCGCACACATCGGTATGTATGATTTCCAACAAGTTGGTTGCTCGCTCCATTGTTCCGGAGAACGGAGTCTTGGTCATCTTGCCCATGAGGCACGGTTCGCATGTGTCAAATGATTCATAATCAAGAGACTCTAAAAGTCCATCAGCATGGAGCTTCTTCATGCGCTTGACACCAATGTGACCAAGGCGGCAGTGCCACAAGTATGTGGGACTATCGTTATCAACTTTACATCTTTTGGCATACACACTATGAATATGTGTAATATTACGCTCGAGATTCATTAAGAATAAACCATTGACCATCGGAGCATGACCATAAAACATATCTCTCATATAAATAGAACAACCATTATTCTCGGATTTAAATGAGTAGCCATCTCGTATTAAACGAGATCCTGATACAATGTTCATGCTCAAACTTGGCACTAAATAACAATTATTAAGTTTCAAAACTAATCCCGTAGGTAAATGTAGAGGCAGCATGCCGACGGCGATCACATCGACTCTGGAACCATTCCCGACGCGCATCGTCACCTCGTCCTTCGCCAGTCTCCGTTTATTCCGCAGCTCCTGCTGTGAGTTACAAATATGAGCAACGGCACCGGTATCAAATACCCAGGAGTTACTACGAGCACTGGTAAGGTACACATCAATTACATGTATATCAAATATACCTTTGGTGTTGCCGGCCTTCTTATCCGCTAAGTATTTGGGGCAATTCCGCTTCCAGTGACCCTTCCCCTTGCAATAAAAGCACTCAATCTCAGGCTTGGGTCCATTCTTTGACTTCTTCCCGGTAACTGGCTTACCGGGCGCGGCAACATCCTTGCCGTCCTTCTTGAAGTTCTTCTTGCCCTTGCCCTTCTTGAACTTAGTGGTCTTATTGACCATCAACACTTGATGTTCTTTCTTGATTTCAGCCTCTGCTGACTTCAGCATTGAGAACACTTCAGGAATGGTCTTCACCATCCCCTGCATGTTGTAGTTCATCACAAAGCTCTTGTAGCTTGGTGGGAGCGACTGGAGGATTCTGTCAATGACCGCCTCATCTGGGAGGTTAATGTTCAGCTGGGTCATACGGTTGTGCAACCCAGACATCTTGAGTATGTGCTCACTGACAGAACTGTTTTCCTCCATCTTACAACTATAGAACTTGTCGGAGACATCATATCTCTCGACCCGAGCATGAGCTTGGAAAACTAGTTTTAGCTCTTCGAACATCTCATATGCTCCGTGATGCTCAAAACGCTTTTGGAGCCCCGGTTCTAAGATGTAAAGCATGCCGCACTGAACGAGGGAGTAATCATCAGCACGAGACTGCCAAGCATTCATAACTTCTTGGTTCTCTGGGACGGGAGCGTCACCTAGCGGTCCTTCTAGGACATATTGTTTCCTGGCAGCTATGAGGATGATCCTCAGGTTCCGGACCCAGTCCGTATAGTTGCTGCCATCATCTTTCAGCTTGGTTTTCTCTAGGAACGCGTTGAAGTTCATGTTGACATGAGCGTTGGCCATTTGATCTACAAGACATATTTGCAAAGGTATTAGACTAAGTTCATGATAATTAAGTTCATCTAATCAAATTATTACAATGAACTCCCACTCAGATTAGACATCCCTCTAGTCATCTAAGTGTTACACGATCCGAGTCGACTAGGCCGTATCCGATCATCACGTGAGACGGACTAGTCATTGTCGGTGAACATCTTCATGTTGATCGTATCTTCCATACGACTCGTGTTCGACCTTTCGGTCTCCGTGTTCCGAGGCCATGTCTGTACATGCTAGGCTCGTCAAGTTAACCCTAAGTGTTTTGCATGTGTAAAACTGTCTTACACCCGTTGTATGTGAACGTAAGGATCTATCACACCCGATCATCACGTGGTGCTTCGAAACGACGAACTGTAGCAACGGTGCACAGTTAGGGGAGAGCACTTCTTGAAATTATTGTAAGGGATCATCTTATTTACTACCGTCGTTCTAAGTAAACAAGATGCATAAACATAATAAGCATCACATGCAATTATATAGTTGTGACATGATATGGCCAATATCATATAGCTCCATTGATCTCCATCTTCGGGGCTCCATGATCATCTTGTCACCGGCATGACACCATGATCTCCATCATCATGATCTCCATCATCGTGTCTTCATGAAGTTGTCACGCCAACGACTACTTCTACTTCTATGGCTAACGCGTTTAGCAATAAAGTAAAGTAATTTACATGGCGTTCTTCAATGACACGCAGGTCATACAAAAAATAAAGACAACTCCTATGGCTTCTGCCGGTTGTCATACTCATCGACATGCAAGTCGTGAATCCTATTACAAGAACATGATCTCATACATCACAATATATTAATCATCATTCATCACAACTTTTGGCCATATCACATCACATGACAATTGCTGCAAAAACAAGTTAGACGTCCTCTAATTGTTGTTGCATCTTTTACGTGGCTACAATTGGGTTCTAGCAAGAACGTTTTCTTACCTACGAATAACCACAACGTGATTTTGTCAACTTCTATTTACCCTTCATAAGGACCCTTTTCATCGAATCCGCTCCAACTAAAGTGGGAGAGACAGACACCCGCCAGCCACCTTATGCAAATAGTGCATGTCAGTCGGCGGAACCGGTCTCACGTAAGCGTACGTGTAAGGTTGGTCCGGGCCGCTTCATCCCACAATACCGCTGAAGCAAGAAAAGACTAGTAGTGGCAAGCAAGTTGACAAGATCCACGCCCACAACAAAATTGTGTTCTACTCGTGCATTAGAGAACTACGCATAGACCTAGCTCATGATGCCACTGTTGGGGAACGTTGCAGAAAATTAAAAAATTTCCTACGGTTTCACCAAGATCCATCTATGAGTTCATCTAAGCAACGAGTCAAGGGAGTGAGTTTGCATCTACATACCACTTGTAGATCATGCACGGAAGCGTTCAAGGGGATGGTGATGATGGAGTCATACTCGACGTGATTCAGATCACCGATGTCCAAGTGCTGAACGGACAGCACCTCCGCGTTCAACACACGTACGGGACGGACGACGTCTCCTCCGTCTTGATCCAGCAAGGAGGAAGGAGAGGTTGAGGAATATTGCTCCAACGGCAGCACGACGGCATGGTGGTGTTGGTGCAGCAGTACTCCGACAGGGCTTCGCATGCACGTAACGGAGGAGGAGATGTGTTGGGGAGGGGAGGGGCTGCACCTTGGATGTGTGTACAGCAGCCCTCCCCTCACCCCTCTATTTATAGGGGAAGGGGCAAGGGGGGCGGACCCCTCTAGATGGGATCTAGAGGGGGGCGGCGGCCAGGGAGGGGGGACTTGCCCCCCAAGCAAGGGGGGCGCCCCCCTTAGGGTTTCCCCCCCAACCCTAGGCGCATGGGCCCAAGGTGGGGGGCGCGCCCAGCCCTCTAGGGGCTGGCTCCCTCCCCTTTGCGGCCCATGTGGCCCTCCGGGAGGGGTGGCCCCTCCCGGTGGACCCCCGGAACCTCTCCGGTGGCCCCGGTACAATACCGATAAGCCCCCGAAACTTTCCGGTGTCCGTATGACAACTTCCCATATATAAAACTTCACCTCCGGACCATTCCGGAACTCCTCGTGACGTTCGGGATCTCATCCGGGACTCCGAACAACATTTGTTAATCACATACAAGTCTTCCTAATAACCCTAGCGTCACCGAACCTTAAGTGTGTAGACCCTACGGGTTCGGGAGACATGCAGACATGACCGAGACCACTCTCCGGTCAATAACCAACAGCGGGATCTGGATACCCATGTTGGCTCCCACATGTTCCACGATGATTTCATCGGTTGAACCACGATGTCGAGGACTCGATCAAACCCCATATACAATTCCCTTTGTCAATCGGTACGTTACTTGCCCGAGACTCGATCGTCGGTATCCCAATACCTTGTTCAGTCTCGTTACCGGCAAGTCACTTTACTCGTACCGTAATGCATGATCCCGTGATCAACCACTTGGTCACTTTGAGCTCATTATGATGATGCATTACCGAGTGGGCCCAGAGATACCTCTCCGTCATACGGAGTGACAAATCCCAGTCTCGATCCGTGTCAACCCAACAGACACTTTCGGAGATACCTGTAGTGCACCTTTATAGTCACCCAGTTACGTTGTGACATTTGATACACCCAAAGCACTCCTACGGTATCCGGGAGTTACACGATCTCATGGTTGAAGGAAGAGATACTTGACATTGGAAAAGCTCTAGCAAACGAACTACACGATCTTTGTGCTATGCTTAGGATTGGGTCTTGTCCATCACATCATTCTCCTAATGATGTGATCCCGTTATCAACGACATCCAATGTCCATAGCCAGGAAACCATGACTATCTGTTGATCACAACGAGCTAGTCAACTAGAGGCTCACTAGGGACATATTGTGGTCTATGTATTCACACGTGTATTACGATTTCCGGATAATACAGTTATAGCATGAATAAAAGGCAATTATCATGAACCATGAAATATAATAATACTTTTATTATTTCCTCTAGGGCATATTTCCAACAAATCCATCCCACATCTTGTGCATCGGCCAAACCACCTTCAAACCCCAGATCTGGCTGCCCAGATCCGGCGACCACCCACATCAGCACTGCCACCGTGGAAGCCTGGCACACCGGCCACTACCGGAGTGCACCACCACTGGAGCCTGGGAGGAGGGCCGCCACTCCACCTTGCAAAACCACTAGAGACGCCAGGAAAGATCCCGCTCCTGCTCGTCACCGTCACTGATCGGATCCTATCTGGAGGGAAACACTAGATCACCAGCGCAGACTTGCCTTGGACGGGGGCACCACCACACCATGCCGCCGCGGGCAGCCTTAGCTTCACTTGCCGCCACCGACCAGGGCCGTCGTCCTGGGATCCGTGTCGGACGCTGCCGCCGCCATCGGCCACGCTTAGCCCCACCCCGTCCTCTGGCCGATCTCCACCCGCACCACCACAGGCGTCACTGCCAAGAGCCGCCGCGCCGCCATGGATCGAGGGAGAGGCCGCACCCAGCGGATCCAGCGCCCTCGCCTCCGTTCAACCTAGGAAGGAGGAGCAACCTTCCGTTGCCGCCGTCAAACGCATGAGCTTTGCCCGCGCTGTCCCCCGGCGACGATGAAGGGGAAGGAGAAGGAGCGGCTGGCGGCTAGGGTTACCGCCCCTTTGTGTCGCCCGCGGGGGAGGGCGGGTGTAACGCGAGAGGGTGTCTTTTTTCCGACATAGTACCCAAATAGGGTTCTGGATTTATATCAAAATTTTCCGATGATAAAAGACATGAAAAAACAAGATTTTTTATTTTCTTCGCCGGTGAAAAAAAAAGTTACGACAAGGTTCTAACACAGCCAAGCAAAACGCGATCCCCAGCACAAGCCGAAGGTGCGCCATTGCTGCCGCTCCATGCTGAAGCCGGCCCGATATTGTATCCTACAATCGGCGGGAAAGTCCTCATGCTAAAGTTCAGTTGGAACAATGCTCCGGAAAAAAGACCAACATCATAGAAGCCTTGCAGTTCAACAATGGTCTGTCAATAAGGGAGATTGACTTCTCTGCTCGTCAAGTTCAAAGTAGAAGGTCTGTATCCGTCCGGACCGCACTTTCCGGACCGAGAAAGTCATCCAACGAAGCAACTTTTCCCCTATGCCAAGGCTAGGGTTTTTCTCCTCTCTGGTGATCCCATCGCCTGAGAGTCCTCCTACCGATTGAAGTACACCATCGCAGGGATCGCGGGATCTCTCCCTGCGCCTCTCATCCCGGTGGACGGGGACGACGCCTCTCCAGGGGACGATGGATCAGGTGGCTGATGCTCTGTCCTGTACGAGCAGTGGCGGTGGCGGCGCCGCCAAGGCGGCAGATCTTGGTGATTTCATGGAACAACTCCATCTGGAAGATGCAGACTTCGATGATCTGGTCATTGAAGAGGACGATCCAGCGGTGAACAAAGGCGTACGCTGGCTATCCCTGGCTAGGGTTCACACGGCAAAAACCTTTAGCCCGACGGCGTTCTACAAGGAGATGCGTGCCGCTTGGAACACGGCGAAGCCCGTGAGGTTCAGACCTGTCGGACCAAACGTCTTCGTAGTTCAGGCCGAGTGTCTCGACGATTGGGAACGGATGGTTGATCAAGGGCCATGGCTCTTCAGGAATATGGTGGTGCTTATGGTACCATATGATGGGTTCACGAAGGTGGAGGAGGTGCCGATGATGTTTATGCCGATTTGGCTCCAAATTCACAAGCTTCCCGAGGGCTTTTGTAAGAAGAATATAGTGGAATCTTTGTTGAGGAACTCCAGTGATATCCTGGAGATGAGGCTGAACGGAAATACCCGTGGTGATTATGTGAGGGTTAGGGTTCGGCACAATATCCATAAACCCCTAACAAAGTTCGTTAGCATTGTCAGAGGAAAGGAGAGACAAGTGTTCTTAGTACTCTATGAAAAGTTAGCTCGTTTCTGCAGTGTCTGTGGCCTCATTGGGCACGATTTTAAGGAGTGTGGATCCGGAGTTCACGAGGAAAAGGAGAAGAAATTTGGTCCTTGGCTGTATGCTGATGGGCCGAACAAAATATGGCAAGATGATGCTGGTCATGGCACCGAGCAGAAGAAGGCTTAGCGTTCGGCAGCAAAGGAAAAGGAAGTGGCCAAGGTTGTTGACCCAGACTTAACTGACACGGCGTCTAGTCCGTCGAAGTAGGATACGAGCAGCATGCAGGTGGATCCAGTGGTTCGGAAGAGATTGGCCATGGAATTTGAAGGTGGGGAGAAACAAAACAAGGCCACCCTGGGTACGTTGGCGCTGACTCAGGGTCTGGGGGAAGATGGAGGAGACCAGGCGTCTCCGACGAACAGCTCAAACAACAAGAGAGCAAAGGTTACACCAGAAGTGTCTGAAGAGAAATCGGCGGCCTCCTTCGAGGAGGACCGCCGGGTCCAATGAGTACCCTAATTTGGAACTGCCGGGAGGGGGGGGACCGCCGGACAGTTCGTGAGGTTTTGGCCCTCGCGAAAGCCAATTCCCCGGGGCTGATTTTCCTGTCAGAAACCCGTCAAGCCTCAAGTAAGATGGAGAAACTGAAGTGGAGACTGCAAATGAAAGGTTTTGCTGGTGTGTCCAGTGAGGGTCGGAGTGGGGGCCTAGCGCTGTATTGGGATGAAAATCTACAAGTAACGGTGCTAGACTCTTGTGCACGTTATATGGATGTGAGAATTGTGGATGTAGCTAATGACAAGACTTGGAGAACTACCTTTGTGTATGGAGAACCAAGGGTGGAACACCGACATCGTATGTGGAGTGCTCTAACAAACCTCCGTGCGGTATCGTCAGAGCCATGGCTAGTTTGTGGGGATTTCAATGGGGCAATGTGGCAGCATGAACACTTTTCACGGTCGCTACGGTCTAAAAATCAAATGCTGCTCTTCCGTGATTTCTTAGAAATGTGCGAGCTCATGGACTTGGGCTTTTCAGGAACCCCGTTTACCTATGATAACGGGCAAATGGGAGATCGGAATGTGCGGGTAAGACTGGACAGGGCATGCGCTGATGAGGCATTGCGGGACTTGTTCCCGTTTGCGCAGGTCACACACATTGCTATGTCATGTTCTGACCATGTCCCGCTGCTGATTAGGCTGGCACATGAGGAGCCTAGGCGTCCAAAGATAAGCCCGCGATATGAGATAATGTGGGAGAGGCACCCTGGTCTTGGAGAGGTGATTGCGGACTCGTGGCGTAAGAGTAAACCGCAAGGTCACCTTGGTGCAGTGCGGGACGCTATGAAAGAAATGATGAACAAGCTACGGGCGTGGAGCAAGGAAAAGTTTGGGCATGTGACTACGGAGATTGAAAAACTTCGATCTGAGTTGGCGGATATGCAACTCCATGGCGCAGCTAGAGATGCCATACGTCAAAGAATGTACAAACTGGATGAGCTTTTGTATCGGGAGGAGATGCTCTGGCTGCAGAGGTCACGAATCACATGGCTTAAAGAGGGGGAGAGAAATACTTCTTACCTTCATCGGCGAGCAGTTTGGCGGGCACGTCGGAACCATATCCAGCGCCTACGGAGAGCCGACGGGACGTGGTGCTCAGTCCCCACCGATATGGAGCTATTGGCAATGTCGTACTTTAAGGAAGTGTTTACTAAGGATCCGACCCTGGCTCCGGAGGCAGTTCTTGAGCATATAGTGCCCAAAGTTACCCAACATATGAATGACATGTTATGTGCACCTTTTTCCGAGGAGGAGGTGGCCAATGCTCTGTTCCAGATAGGTCCACTAAAGGCACCAGGCACATACGGCTTCCCGGCTAGATTCTACCAACGTAACTGGGGGATCTTAAAGCATGAAATAACGGCGGCGGTGTTGGAGTTTTTTAAGTCGGGGGTCATGCCAGAGGGTGTGAATGATACGGCCATTGTGCTGATCCCAAAGGTGCCTTTCCCTAAGGAGCTTAAGGACTTTCGGCCTATAAGTCTTTGCAATGTGATCTACAAAATTGTGTCTAAGTGTTTGGTGAATCGTCTTCGTCCTCTCTTGGCTGATCTAATATCCGAGAACCAAAGTGCCTTCATTCCAGGGAGGTTGATTTCTGATAATTCTATCATTGCGTTTGAGTGCATCCATCATATCCAATCCATTAAGCACAATAGTCCGGCTGCGTGTGCTCTCAAGCTAGATCTGTCAAAAGCTTACGATCGTGTGGATTGGGAGTTTCTAGAGAAGGCCCTAGTGAAGTGGGGTTTTTCTGCCATGTGGATAGGATGGATTATGGCATGCGTTAAGTCAGTTAAATATTCGGTGAAGCTCAACAGGAAATTACTTGAGGTGTTCTCCCCTTCGCGGGGCCTGCGACAAGGTGATCCATTGTCTCCTTTTCTTTTCCTTTTTGTCGCTGATGCTCTGTCTGCTCTTATCTCCAAGTCTGTTGCGGATGGTGACTTGCGGGGTGTGAGTATTTCTCGGGGTGCGCCAATCATATCCCACTTGCTTTTTGCGGACGATACAATGTTGCTCTTTGAAGCGTCTGGTCAGCAAGCTAGCATTGTCAAGGGTTTGTTGAACACTTATACTGCAGCGACGGGTCAACTTATCAACCCAGAGAAGTGTTCCATCCTAGTTTCAGAAAATTGTGATGCGGCGGTGGCGGATGAGGTGAAGAGTCTTTTGGATATAACTCAACAGGTGTTTGACCCAAAATATGTGGGCTTGCCGGTTCCTGAGGGAAGAATGCATAAGGGGAGGTTTGAAGCGCTACATGATCGCTTGCGAAAACGACTAATCGACTGGAGCGAACAGTATATGTCGGTGGGTAATAAGGAAATTCTCATCAAGGCGGTCGCGCAGGCCATCCCTACGTATGTTATGAGCGTCTTCAAATTGCCGGCTTCGGTGTGTGATGAGTTAACACGGATGATGTGACAGTACTGGTGGGGGGTGGAGAAAGGAAAGAGAAAGATGGCATGGCTAAGTTGGGAAAAAATGATGCTCCCCAAGGCTATGGGTGGCATGGGTTTCCGTGACATGCGAGCTTTTAACCAGGCGTTGCTAGCAAAGCAGGCTTGGCGTTTGTTGGACCGCCCTCAGAGCTTATCCGCGAGATTACTCAGAGCTAAATATTTTCCCCATGGAAATCTTCTAGACACGGTGTTCCCTGCTACCTCTTCTGCAGTATGGAAAGGAATTGCCCATGGTCTTGAGCTTGTGAAGAAAGGGATTATTTGGCGAGTGGGGGATGGCTCGCTGATCAAAACATGGCGAGATGCTTGGATCCCATGAGGTCATAATCTACGTCCGGTTACACCAAAAGGAAATTGCCGTTTACACTAGGTAGCGGATTTCATTGATGAACATGGTGCTTGGAAGGAGCAGCTCCTGCGGAAACACTTTTGGGAACTGGATGTACGTGAGATTTTGAAGATACGTACCTCACCGAGGAATGGGCAAGACTTTCTAGCTTGGTTCCCGGAAAGGAATGGACAGTTCACGGTCCGGAGTGCCTATCGGTTGGCCATGCTAGGTAAGGCCCAGGTCATGATGGGAGCGTCCAGTACTCACCCAACCGGACAAAGGCCTATTTGGCAATGCATTTGGAATGCTAGAGTGCCACTAAAAATGAAAATATTTGCTTGGAAAGTTGTCTCTGGGGCACTGGCAACCAATGCATGCAAGAAATATCATCACGTTTCAAAGAGAGATTCATGCCCCTTATGTGCAAAGTAAGAAGATACTAGTTTTCATGCGCTTGTTGCATGTGATTATGCCCAAGAGGTTTGGGCACAAATGAGGGCGGTATGGAAACTACCCCGGCGGGAAGAATTGCTTGATACGGGGCAAGACTGGTTGCTAAACGTCCTTGCAAATTGTGATGATTTCATGAAGGACTGTGTGATCATGTTGCTGTGGCGTCTATGGTCGCTTCGAAATGACTTAACGCACGGGACGGAAGTGCCGCCGATTCCGTCTACGGTGCTATATCTACAGAGCTACATGCAATCGCTGGATCTGGCCAGAAGGTTTTCAACGGACGAAATCATCAAGGGCAAAATGTCTATGGTGCAGGAGCAAAGCCTGGTCGCGAAGGTGGTGGCGCAGGTCCCTCCATGGCCGCCACCCCCGCCGGGCCAAGCCTCGTTATCAGTAGACGGATCCTTCTCTCAGGCGGATGGGTCAGCGGCAGCGGGTATGGTATTACGGAGGCATGATGGAAGTGTTATATTTGCTGCTTATCGCTACATCTTCAATTGCAATGACGCACTCGAGGCGGAACTACATGCGCTAATGCAGGGCATGGCGATTGCGATCCAGCACTGCGAGCTTGCCATCATCGTCCAGTCTGACTCATCGATGGCTCTCTCCGCGTTATCTGGCACTAGCTTAAATAGATCGGCCTATGGGCATCTTGTTAATGAGATTCGTCACCTCATGGTAGATAGAATGTTTATTCCTATGAAAATCAGCCGCATGCAAAATAGGGTAGCAGATCGTCTGGCTACGTATAGCCGTACAGAGCGTACCACTGCTGTATGGCTTGGTCGAGGACCACCGTGTGTGGAGAAACTTTTGCCTCTCGATTGTAACCCTATATCTATGGAATAAAATTCTATTTCCATCGCAAAAAAAAAGTTCAAAGTAGCAGACTGTCTAGGTGTTCCTCAGAAAAAAAAAACAGTACACGGATGGGCCGACGATTGAAGCCCAACACCCGTCGCTGGCAGGCTCTGCCCGTTTCCTAGTCTCTGTCCCGGGCGTTAAAGCGTGGAATAAGAGGCCTCCTCCTCCCTAGTAGAAAACAAAATAAAAAGTGTTCATCGTCTAAATTGCGGGAGAGACCCAACGAAATTTCCCCACACCACTCTTTTCTCCTCGCGATGGCCGGCGACAGATCCCCTTCACCTCCCGCCGCCTCCCCGGCGTCCTCTTGGAGTGAAGCTAAAACTCGGTAAGATTTCCTCCCCTTCACCGCGCGCCCTGCCATTGTTTAGTTTCTTTTAGTTTGTGATGAAAGAACTAGCTCAATCAACGTTGAGACAGTAGGCCCAAGCCTCAGGTTTAATTGCGTCCATGGAGGCTGCAGCCCCAGTCCCGGGGGACGTATCGGCTCCATGGAGTCTCTTTCTTTTTGGCGGTGCGGCGGTTTGGTACGAGTTGTTTATTTTGATGCTTTGGTTGAAGTTTATCCAGGAACTGGTTGTGGCGTGCGGTCAGCTTTGCACCCAGCCTGCCAGTGATACAACCATTAGTCATTATTTTGCAAAGCTCTTGGAATAGATTCTAACTGGCTCTGTGGGTTTATTTATTTGGTGATCTAGAGTTGTGATGTATGCTCTAAAGTCTAAACATGCTTCGTTGAATCTGTATCGTGATGTTTAAGATTGATCATTGATATTTGTTTTCATAAAGCTTTCCAAGCCTCCAATTTGGTCACAGTAGAAGTTGACTAAAGCATGGATATAAACTGTTTTACCTAGGGTGGTGATGCATGCTGAAACAGTCGATTCATAATTTCATATGATGCATACTGATTTTCAGAAAACACTCCTGTTGTTATGTTTCTTTAGACCAACGCAATAGCTTTTATTGGAGCTACATATGTGATCGTCTTTTGTAGGTCATAATGCAGATTAGCTCAGTTGCTACGCATAGTGAACCCCACATCATCTGTACTTCTTGAACCTGGTTTTAGTATTATTACCCATACACGAATACTATAAGCAAATGTTCATTGTGAATAGAGCAAGGTTTATTACATGAACTTTCTCCTATATCCAAGGAAAGAGTGCTTATAGTTATTTAATACTAGTTCAATTTAGTTGAGAATCAGTTTATTGCACCTTGCCCCTTGTATTTGGTACATGTGTAGATTACATTATTAACCATGTTTTGCTGACCGTATTCTGATACTTTTATCTAGGAAGCATAAACTTGGAAGATTGTATCCACTCGACTTTCAAGGTAGTATAGAATCTGCAAGAAAACAAGATGAAGAACGAGCTCAACTATTCCAAGCACGAGGATATTGGCTACTCAACTATCAAGCTAATACACAATATGCAGACAAACAAGCTGAAAAACAAACTCAATCAGTCGAAGCGCGAGGGCAACATACTTATGCTTCTAAAAAAGAAGCTGCTGCTGCAAATGCGAAACGATGGATGAGCGAGGAGGCGATGGTGGCTTTCAGAAGATACATTGAGAGCAAAGATGATCTTAAGGTTCTCCATTTCTGCTCTAAATCATTTTTATTGTTGGGACTGTGGAGAAGTATGACTGACACTTGTTTCATCTTAGGGACTTGATTATGAATTTGACGAGCTTGTCCATCAATGTTTCCATGTGGAGCATTATTTCAAGATATTTCATCACTTGAACTTTACTGTCAAGACAAAGAAGCCTGGCTCAGCTGATTGGACATAGGCAATGTACTTTGCTCAGGTCAAATCGATATGCATGATAAAACGCTATGTCTGCTATCCTTTTTTTTTCGACCGTAAATGTCTGCTATCCTTTGGAGCAAGATCAATATGGTATGGAAATTTTTCACCTTATGACTTGTAGTGGACCTGAAAAGATTCTAACATTGTGATTTACTTTGGCAGGTGAATGTTATGCATGTGAGAACCAAGGAATGGGTGAACTGAAGCACCCATTAGAAGGGGTGTACGATATGGGCAGGGAAGATACACAATTTCCCTTGTATTATGATGAGGACAGTGACCCTGAATTCGATCCAACAACGGGAGGGAGTGAATCCTCTGATGATGATATGAGTTGATGATGGCCTTGTCCTTTATTCTAGTATAAGTTAACTTTGGCTATTGATCTATTGATTCAA
Organism: Triticum timopheevii; assembly: GCA_963921465.1. Taxonomy (NCBI): domain Eukaryota; kingdom Viridiplantae; phylum Streptophyta; class Magnoliopsida; order Poales; family Poaceae; genus Triticum; species Triticum timopheevii. The sequence continues at coordinate 469,827,888 of OY997274.1, forward strand.
GTCAAATTGCTATTAGTTGATATGAGAATGCCAATGTGTAATGTACTAGCAGTAGATAGTACTCCATCTGAAAAATGTCGAGTAGCAGCGCAGCAATGGTTTGTCAGCTGGCTGGGATTTATTTTTGGTGGGTTTTATTTAGAGAGGCTGGCTGGGACATGTGACGTGCTATTATGTGTTGTTGGTTCTAATGTTACACTTGTATTTGCTTCGGTGCTACTGGTTTACACTGCTTAAATTCTTGCTTTCACAGTTGTTTTTTTCTTCAGAAAAGGTCCTTTCACAGTTGGTGAACTCCCTCCGTCCCAAAACAAGTGTCTCGGATTAGTACAACTTTGTACTAAAGTTCTATCAAGTCCGAGACACTTATTTTAGGATGGAGGGAGTACTTATTTTTCCTGTTTTGACATTCTGCACCGGTAGTGACATATCACATATGGCTGGAGCAATTGCCATCCCATTCTCATCGCTGGGGCAGATTTATCACCCACTTGAGGTCCTGGTTGTGGTGGCGACCTCAGATGGGCAGGCTTCTACGGAAATACTTCATCTTTGATACATCCCTTTTTATCCATTTTGATAACAAGTATTTTCGGATGGAGACCATCTTGGTATACTCAAGCTGGTAATGGATAGGGATGTAAATGGTACGGATAATTTCCGTTCCGAATCCGCATCCGCATCCGTTTTTAAGGATATGGTATGCACTTTCATGAATCCGGCGGATATGGATGCGGATACGGATTTTTGTCAACCGGATATCCGACGGATATGGTAGCGGATATGGTATTGGCAATATCCGACGGATATGGATTATCCGCTATATTTTTAGGATTATCCGACATTGTCAAATAGGATTATCCGATAAGTTTAGCCCAAATATCCAAATAGTCCACTTTTCAGAATCACATATATAAATATAATATAAATAATTCCTTATTACAATCTACATGCACGTACAAGCACATCCAATAAACTTAAGAACACGTGCTGTGCACTTAGTAATTAACTTAGCTACTATGGTTGATTAGAGAACAATATGATTATATGAAGCTGTGATGTAAGCTATTAATCCCATTCAGAACACGTACTGTACTAGTTAACATGCACGTACAAGAATAAGCTGTAAAAAATGATTGGTTACTGATATACGTATTGTTCTTCTCTATATAGATCGCCTGTACAAATATACTATTGCGGAAAATATCTGCATAAATATTTTTTGTCTATTTTCGATCCGAGTCCGCTCCGCTTCCGCTCCGAATCCGTAGTCCGATATAATCCGCATTCGAATCCGCATCCGGTCATTATCCGCTCCGCTCCGAATCCGACAAAAAAATATGGTAAAGGATATGGTGAAAGCATTATCCGATCCGATCCGATCTGTTTACATCCCTAGTAATGGATTAGTATACCGCGCTTGTCATCTTGTACACCCAACCATCTTCAAAATCATGACGGAAGACCATCGGCCAGAAAATATCTTTCTTTTTTTTGGGAAAGAAAATATCATTCACCAGCGCCACATCCCACTGGCCCACTCCGCCACCTTCCGGACCCCCTTCGCAATGCTCCTCTATGCATACGATACGATGCTCCGCCTGACTTCGGGCTTGCTTGTTTGGGCTTCAGACAGAATCAGCTACGGGTTCGCTGTGCAATAAAAGCTGATTTTTTTTTTCGAAACGGCAATAAAGCTGATTTGAGGTACACTGGGATGTGCTTCAACCCTAGCCTGAATCAGATTTTGGGCATAATAACAACCGATATGATGATCTTGGCCGAAAAGGTCACTCCATATTTGCAGGAGGCTGTGAGTCGTTTCAACCGCCAACCACTCACGCGATAAGAAAAAAGTTTCACCGTACAAGTTAGTTGTAGCTTTGATATCCCCTTGATCTATTGATTTTTAAGTAGAATTGCCATTTGATTTGACAATGGCAATGTATGATATACTAGATTTCATCTAGAAAGTGTCGCAAAGCTGATCTTCTCCAGATCCAAGCAGCTATAGTATCACCAAAGGCAACCACGCAATGTCTTCTCGGAAAAAAAAAAAGGAAGCAGATAATCTATTGTATGCTACACTGCTTAAGGTTATTTCTGTCCAAGAAAATGCTACAAAGCCATTCTCAAACAATATCAAATTCACAAAGGGCTGTGCGTCACGCACAAGCAGATGCTGGTGCAAGAAAACAACACACTCTATTGAGAGGTATTATCAGTATGCCCAAAATTCAGCCATGTTGGCAACATAAACGGACAAAACAGTTCAGACAGTACAACACAGTCAAAGCTGCATCTCCCTCCGTCTTGGTACAACAAGTTATGTTCTCGCCAAACCTATATGAAGTCGCATCAACAAGCACGCGCCACCACTCCACCTCTACTATGGGCTACGGGATACAATCCACCTAGAGCCAGACGCTCGTTTGCAATCTTTATAGTCGGTACGCAGAGTGTGCGAATATTCTTATATCTGATGATAGAACTGTTCTGGCCATTTGGGGAAAGCTCGTTTGAACAAGCTCATGCACACGGTATCATGCTGCTGGACGCTGCTGTTGAATATGCACTTCATGGAACCTGGCGGCGAGAATAGAAAGGGTTCAGGCACAGAAAACCAGATCGAACTGCACCAATACATCGGCTGCGGGATTAGTCAAACATACCATGAGTGCCGACAGTCTCCTTGATTCGGCCGCGTTTGCCATGCTTCGTCCAGAGCTCGACAGGCTGCAAAAAACAATGGTGTGTATTACTAGCAGTGAAGACAAAGTGATGGGATATATCGATACAAGACCGAAACACTCACCTTGAACCATCTGACGTCTTCTGGGTGGTGGAACATGTACCGCACCATTGCTTTGAGTTTCGAGACTCTCTGGGGATACCTGCACAAGTTGTCAAATAAGACAGCGTTGATTAGATGAAACCAAAACAAGAGCCATTCAAGGGGTGAAATACTTTACGCATATCACATTAGATCAAGTGGAAGCATCAGCGGTGCATGTATTCAAAATATGACCAGGAAGAACAACTTCCAGGGCGGAATACTTTTTTTTTTCTCACATAATGTGTTGGGACAAGAAAACAGTTTCAGCCAAAACCATTTGTATCTGTGCTCTCCCATCTACAACATGTTATTTTGGCTTTATTTATTTATTTATTCTTCAATTTCCCTTCTTCCTATCCTGAGTTAAGTGTATGCATCAACTGAGAGCTTTTTCATATGATCAATCCTCTTATGTCAATTTCATCCTGAACATCCCAAGAAAATTTCCAAGATAGGCAGATTGCAATTGTTCAGTTCAGGTTGAAACAACAAAAAATACAAGATTGCAACCCTGGACAGATTGAGCAGCCAGCATCATCTGATATATCCCATTTTGAACATTCTAAAGAAATTGAACTTTGAAGAATTACCGAGCTAGGAACTTCGAAGAATTGCCGAGCTAGGCTAGGGCGCTGACAAGCCAGTTTCTGATCATTTTTTTGGTCTACTAAAAAATAGCATTCTATATTTTTCCTCAAAGAATGTGTTTGTTTATTCTTCTATAAAGAATAGTATTAGTATCTCAGTAAAATTAGTACTAATGCACCTACTTAAGGTCCGCGTAGAACCTACTGTAACTGTTGGTTTAGCTCTATTATTCTATCCTCCAACCAAACAAAATTGCAAGATATGTTCCCATTTCTCCATAGATGAATCCCCTTCTACATATAGCACTAATGGTATAGATAAGAGTAGTTTCAGAAACCAACCGCCCCATATTTTGACTTTGAAAGAAACTAGGTCCACTTAAAATGCCTTCATCATAGGAGAAAAACTGAAAGATACCTCCTGGTTCAAGCCTACGTCGGCCCTCCACCCTCTATCACAGGTGACTATGATGGGAACTAAATTTTGTATGAACACAACTACATATAATTAATTCTAAAAATAAAGAAATATAACATTCAACCATCAGTCCTACAAATGAAACTGTGTGGACACAAGTACATAATACTGGTAGGAAAACAATGTACAAGTTGCAGGTATATTTGCCTAGTAAAATATGCTACCAAAGCTTACCCAGTCAAAACAATTTTTTTGAGAATAATCTGGTCAGGATCCACACTTTTCAGTGTACCTACTGCAGCAATGACAGGTTGTTGCCCATCTATGTTCTTCAAAACAATCAGAGGAACGGGTGGAAAGGAAATTGGAGCATAGACAGAGGCAATAGAAAATCGCCCATGATGTAAAAATCTCTCCATCTTATGCTTATTGCAATTGATGTTGTCAGATGAAAATAGTGGCCTAGAAAAGTGTCAAAACAATCAGTAAGATACTTCTCTGTTTACACAGTGCAACGGCATACCTATACAAAAAATGAAAAATGAAATTCTACTCCCTCCGATCCATATTACTTGTCAGAGGGAGTATATTATTCTCAATGGTATGGCTGAACTTTCATTACCTTGCCGTAAACTGCCGGAATCCAACATTGAAAATAAGAGGTTCCTTACTTCTGATGGGAGCTTCATAGGAGTCATGTTTTTTTATGCTGCAATAAATAGCAAGTGTCAATTAAAGCTCAGTGCAGGGGCATTCTAGCATTATATATCCAGCAAACAAGTACAAGTTTTGAAACCCAAGATAATGCACATAATATGTACAATAAGACAACAGTCAACACAAAGCTAGTGGAGGTTCACTGGCTTACTATTGTCAAGTTAGTATGAACGTCCTACAAGACCACTTTAGTAGCCAAGGGAATCCTGAGGAATAACACAATTACTCCCGAACTTACACTAACCAAACATCAAAATTATATTGAATCGTCAATGAGTGCTTTGAATGGAACTGTGTTACAGCCTGTTCACATGTACAGCATGCCAATATTCATATAAGCACGCACTAACAGGATCCATCAATAAAAATTAATACAAACTTAGTATGCATACTTAAAAAAAACTGGACCACATGAGTTTGTCAAGTAGATGAAAAAATGAATACCTGAAATGAAGAACTGAAATTTTCGACTCATGTTCAAGAAGACCAGAAACAACAACAGGTAATCTCCTTGATGGATGACAAAGTTTGGAGGCAACATCTGTAGGAACATTTTTCACGTGAAGCATAACATATGATCCTATTCGGGCACAATCCTTTGAGCTTTCTTCATCTAGCTCAGCCCTTTTAGCAAGCACATGTTTTTGTGTTCGTGTAAACTTATCGAATGCAAATATTCTTGCATATTCAGGTGGCAAAGATTCCTGGGGTCAACAAAATGGGGAGAAACAACCACGTCACATGAAATACATAAAGTTTAGATTAAATTTGCACTAGGCAGTAATAGCAAAATAATACGCACCTTAGGATCCCAGGATGATGTCCTAAATGACTTTAGTCCTCTGTATTTTGCAAAACGCTTTCTTGCCGGGACATCTAAGGGTGTCTCCACCTCATCAGGAAATTCTGAAACATTATATAAGATATGCGTGTCATATTTAGGAATCACATAGTGTGTAGGGCTAGTAACAAACCTGGAGCTAGAAGTCAACCAAACAGGCACCAACTGGAACAATTAATAAGGCTAGAGACTTAAGTTGATTCCAGGGTGACCCCTCCAAGGAGTCATTACATTGACACAACGATTCTAACAAGAATCTTGGTCTTGGCAGTTCCAAGCCCAGGTTCTTTATCCACAATATTTTTTAATGGCCCATTTTTATCTTCCAAGTAATTTCCGTAGACACAACTTTTGGGCCAATGGACACGCAAAACCATTTAACTTAGCTTCATATAATGATGACTTTTGGGGCAATGGTCAAGAAACCCAGTTCTGCCACCTAAATTAAAGACAATTGGACCCTCTTCCATCCAACATGTCAGCACACTAGCAAGTGTCGTGTACAATAGTGGTGGCAGTTGGCACAGCTATCATCGTCGCGGTTTGAGGGCCACGAGTAAGCGGTGCAGGCCCATGAACAGGGTGGCACAAGGGTTCATTGGTGGTAGTAGCTTGAGGGATCACAGCAATGAAATGTAAATAGTGGCTGCGTGCATTAACATTGCCCCAAAAGTTATGGTTATAGGGAATTTACTCTTATGTTCCTTCACATAAGAAACCCCAAGCAACCATAACTCTTCAAAATTAATTCATAACACGCCAATAATAGGGTGATAAAAGGAAATAAAACTAGCTTCCTAATTCATGCTGTCATCTGTCATACCAAAGATTAATTTCTGACAACACCAACTCTCCATATTGCAAAATAGCATAGAACATACTTTTGAAACATGTAGTGTCCTCAAAAAGATCTCAAGAATAGAGACTATAATCTGGGTTCTCCGAAACCGAGTTTTGTCAGGTTATTATGAGTTATGACCAGTCTTCACCTAATCTGACTAATTCCTTCATTTTTTTTCCTAATGGACAACACAATACTTCATGAATTGGCAAGATCAAGAATCAGTTATGTCGTCATGAGTAAACAATCACTTAATTGAAACTTAGAAGCCTTTTGCACCTTTTCTGGGGCAGTATTTTCTTTTGGGGGGGGGGGGGGGGGGGGGGTGTCTACAGTTTGCTACACACTGATTGGCACTGGGAATTAGCTGGAAACGTGTACCAGCAAGCCAATAAATAAAAAACAGGAACCAGGTTTTAGACCCTCCATGTGGTGTGCTTACCAATGTTCAGGATACCGGTAACTGGTACCATATCGGTCGGGTGCTGGGTAGGGATAATAGGCGAATCAGCCGATAAATCAGTTAATCGGTTATTTGGTGACCCACCGAGTAGCGATTAACTCACCGAGATGCCGATTAACTGGCCGATATTTGGAACATTGATGCTTACTAAAAGGGATTTAAAACACTTGAAGGCAGTTGAAAACCCGTACCTTCATCATCAGCATTAGATTCTTTGATTCTCTTGATGTCTTCCTCAATCTGCTCTTTGGTAAGATTTTCATCATCCTGCAAATGCACAAAGGATACATTTAGTTTGAGGCGTGTACCTAAATATTGATGAAGGAATCCAAAGAGTAAAACAAGAGAGGACAGTAATTTCAAAAGGCCAGCAAGGCACACCTCACAATTTACAGAACAGCACAGAAGAGCAAAGCAGTACCCCAGGACGATAATGTTCCATACAAACAGTTCATGTAAGATTGCAAAAGGTGGGCCGGAAAACTTATACGAATTATTTAAACTTTACTTTGAGCAAATATATAGTATAAAATATCGCGTTGAGTAGGTGTACATTTGAATCCCTCATTTCAAAAGTAATTTTGTACAATAACTCATGTCATGAAAGTTTTACACCTTTAACGACCTATATGCATCCAGACATATATTAAAATGTTGCCCATATCTAGTCCCAACCGGATCCAGATGGGGTGGGAAATATCAGTCCAGTGCAGCGCCACTGGGAACTATAGTTCTCTAGGTAGGAGCATTGGAGTTTTTTCGCTAGATCCTTCTTACATTATCCCTCTCACCCTCCCTGCGCACATTATGTTTTCTCTATCGCGCAAAATCAGTCACAAACAAAAAAAAAACATGGCAAACAAAATGTGGAGGGAGGAAAATAAAAACATAAGCATTCCAAAGGCATGTGGAGGGAGGAAAATAAAAACATAAGCATTCCAAAGGCAAGAGTTGTATTGGCATGCACCGGCTAAGTCAGTAAAAGGCTGGCGAATGGAGCAAGTGCATTAAATAGTGTAACGTCATCAGATCAAGGACAAGAAATAAGGTAACTTACTCCCATCTCAGAACCCCCAATAGTTTCTTGATCAAATTTCTCCGTGAAATGAGACACTGCATCTATATCTGAACTATCGCTGTCGTGCTCTGAGTGATCTTTCTCATCAATTACCATTCCAGCACCATCTGGATTGTCATTCTCAGAATCATCACCTTCATCATCTGTATCATCAACAATCCAAGCAGCCTGCCAATAGCATTAATATTATTTTTAAATAAAAATATCATGGGCTATATTAAGAGTAAATATTCAATCTTCAATAGCCTTGTGAACCTGGTATTCTGATGTGCCGCGAGGAAGTTTCCTCTTTACAACCTTTCTTTGTTTATTGCTTTCGTAGGCTTCCTCCATCTCAGCTTCTGTTGGCCAAGTCTAATCAAATACAAATAATACTGCACATTAGTACATACAATTGATTTGCCTAGTTTGACTTTAAGTTGAAAAGAAAAACAATGCCATCAACAAATATAAAGAGGAAACTTTTGAATTGACATAGTATGCACAACAAGGAAAAACAGTGCAGTTCACGAGAATCTGCGGCCTTTGGAAGTGTGAAGTGGATCATATAAAAATCTGACAAATGCTCCCAAAAAAGATGGGCCCAACAGAAACAAATATACCATTAAGTTTGCTATGCTTAAGCATATGCCCTAGCTACTGAAACATATGTTGCACCTGCTGAAGGAAAAGACCATTTTTAAGAACACTTCCACTAAAGAATTAGTAGGCCATGTGCCAAGCATCTCATGTATAAAGAAACAATTCATCAAACCAAAAAGGAACACCTCAGTGCCACGTGTGATGAAATTTGGAAGGAATCACTGTCCAACAGAAATTAAGCACTAAATTGAAGTTCTGAGAAGGGCAACAATTTCCTTTTTCAACCGCAGAAGTGAAAGAACACAAACAATGGCTTATTAAATCACTAAGCTAGATCGGGGAAATTATCACCTGCTCTCCTGCAAGAGGATCTGGAATATTTTCAACAAGTAATGGTTCCTGATTCAAGGGGTCTGGAACGAAGGTATCAATAATCTGAAACAGGCAAACAATGAGAAGTTACCGGAGTGTGATCAATAAAAACTGTATGTAAGATGGAAAAAACAAGAACTCATATAGTGGATGATTCTATATCATAATAACGTTTCTTCTTTTGAAAGTAAATTGTAGGGGGAGGCCCTGACGGCATGTCGTAATATACATGTAACTGCACTATTCAATTTCTAAAGCTCTGCATTCATCCTATAATAACAAACCTGAATTTGATTATCATCTGAATCCATTACATCGGAGTTTTTCCTCTCACTAACAGGACATGGATCCTTGAGGATATCAATTTGTCCTAACTGAAAATCACCAGCACCTGACACATGTACCTTTGATGGAGCAGGTGTTAGAACAAGAAGCAGATAAGACTACCAATAAAAATTAAAACAAAGATCACCCACAAGCTGATTCACTGAAAGATTGTGGGCCCGCAGATATCCAGACACAAGCAAGGTGCACAACCCCATACTGTCACCTGGTTTTATACAGGCCTGAAAGAAAGATCTTAAGTCAGCACCATCAACTGTCAAATAAAAAAGGAGGCAGGTGAACGTAAAGTTGCAAGAAGCAAAGACTAGAGTTGGGTGATATTGTACAGGTAGTAAGCTTGAGAGATATTGTGGTATAACTTAACAATACATGTGATAATATTAAAGGCAGATCTAACGAAAAGTATGATTTGCTTTGAATATCTGTTTTTAAGGCGTCTGTGAAGCGTCGCTTAGGCGACGCCATAGCGTCGGGGCGCCCTCCGATGGCAAGGCGTCGAACCTGCCTTACACATCGTCGTAAAGCGTCCGCTTTAGATCCTAGGGCGTCTGAATCGTCCGCCTAGGCGCGTAGGGCGGCGCCTTGGGCCAGATCGGACGCCATGGGCTGCTTCCAGGCGGGAAAGAGTGGCCCACGCGGGAAGCTTTCGCAGGCTTTCGCTGGAAATATTGGGCTCGCGCGCGAGTGCGAACAGGTATAAGGCGAAGGGCGGGACAGAGAGGATCGAACCAATCGTCCAATCCACCCGTAGGGTTTCCTTCTCTCCTCTCTGACCTTTGGCGGCGGCTCCTTCCTCTACAGCCGGGCTCAGCTCTCCCTCCAACTCTGGCGCAACAGCAAGGTGTGGCTCCCGTTCTCATCTCACTTCTATCCTGGCCTCCTCTGAATTTTCTTCTACCCCTCCTAGTACTTTGTTTCTTCCTGCATTGTAGGTAGATCTGTAGATGTGCTTGGCTGCTTGCCTGCTCCTCCTCTGCATCTGTTTGCTCCCAAATCTGCTTCTCCATCCACAAGGCAGCAACCCCACCATCGCTTCTCTCCTTCCCCATGCTTGTCTGCTTGCTCTAGTGATTTGGCTCTTCTCTCTTTGACGGTTGATTGGGTCTTTTCTCAGTGTTGCTGCAGCAGCAAGGTGGCCCTGCTCTGATGGATCCTAGGAGAAGAGCTACATCAGATGATCCAGTTTGGAAGTATGGGTTCTGGCCAGATTTAGAGAGGAAAGATTTACTCCAGTGTACATTGTGTGGCAAGATAGTCCATGCTGGAGTGAGAAGGCTGAAGCAGCACCTTTCTGGGGGTTGTAGTGATGCAGATATGTGTCCCGAGGCATCTATGGAGATTAGGATAGAGATGCGCAAATCCTTAAACACTAGAAAGTTTAAAGCTATGGAGCGATATATTGATGAGAAGGATGAAGCTGAAGTTCAAAGGCGCCGTTCTGTCATATACAGAAGATGATTTGAGGCCTATGATTTGGCAACAACTAATTATGTTACTGTTAGTTGTTAAATTTCCTAAATGGCTGCCATCTGTTATATATGTATGTACAATTTATGATGTCAATGCTAGTAGTTAAATCTCCTAATTGGCTGCCATCTATTATATATGTATGTGTCTAAGGCGTCGCCTCGCCTTATGCCTTACCGCTTAGGCAGTGAGGCGCCCCCCCAGCGCCTCGCCTCGCCTTACCGCCTTAAAAACATAGGCTTTGATATTCAGCCTAATTTGTAACTGAAATACGGGATCGCAACCGTAACTGCAATTCTTAGAGGGCATGGTGGGAGGGTCAAATTAAAACTCATCTGCACAAAGTATGCGAGTTTCAGTGGTAGGTGAACTCGCGGAAGTTGTTTGTGTACAAAATTAGTGAGAATATAGTCAGTTAGTCCAGAACTTACAAGAACAAGCACAACCATGAGTTCTAATTTTTTATTGTTAGGACTGCAACTAATTTTTTGGAATCAAAGCCAATGTGACAAATCACAACCTAAGTTTTATCCAAGTGTTTTAACAGTACCATACTTGCACAGAAACAGTATTCTCAAAGAAACATCTAACATGAGAAACATCAATGCAGTAGGGCAAACGTTTATGTTACAACAAAATAACAGTTAACAACTTTTTGATGGAAGTGGGACGAAATTCTTACAACCTCCTCAGACAGAACATAGGGTCTCTGATTTCTCCAATGTGGTGCTGAAAGATGTTGCTCCTTGAAAAGCCGCATGAACTGGAAAATTTCAAATCGGTGATAAATAATCAGAAGGAGCATTAGGACTATAGAATAGAATACATACTTCTCCATTTAAAAACAAACAAAAGAAAATTTACCATATGCAAATCATCCTTAGTTTCTGCTGCATAGAACCTGCAATCTTCAGGCAGCTCTGGAGAAAGGAAAGAAACCGCTGCTTTCTTCAATTCCTGCTTACTTTTGGTATCTGATGGAAGATCCTGATAATATTAAAGAATTAAATTGGTATTCACGAGATAGCGTCTTGAGTGAGAAAAACTTGGTATGGCGAACTTACTCGAATGAAAACAGCTGTACTAGGTAAGCCCACGGCTCGAAGAACAGATAGACATTGTGATCCAAACTCATCAATTGGATTGCCTGAATCGCTGTTGTATAATGAATTTGCTGACACTACGAATGCTAACAAATCAGCAACCTAGGGAGGAAAATACAATTTGCATGTTCGATATTAGAGTAAAGAAATTCCAATAAAACATAATTGTGCCATATTGAGTTTGGTTGAAGAGCATACCTTTGCCAGTTCCATGCATGAGGTGAGGTCCCCATATGGTGCTTGCAGTACCTTAACAAATATCATGAATATAAAACAATGAAATTGACTAACTAAATTCAATAAACAGAAAAAACTAAACACTAAAATTAACGCAGGGACATATATAATGAGAATTGTGTGCAGCCCAGTCATGGCCATACATACAGCAAAATGATGCAAGAATAGCCACAAAATGGAATGGTTGAAAATAAATGTTTGCATTATGTACTGGGCATCTTTAGTACTCTTCCTACTGAACTAACCGTAGTTCGAAGTTTATAGGCGGGAGAGGCAACGGTGTTGGAAGTCAGTTTCTCATCTCCTCCTGCTGCAAATGTCAAAAGATCTTCGGCAAGTGGCCCAACATTTGCAGATGAGGAAAGGCCACAAAGAACCTGCGACAGCCAGAGATTAGATTATATCTATTGTGTGACAGCAGGAAACAATAAAAAATGGCCAATAGTGTAGGACAACAATAGCAAAGATCAAGAATACTAACAATAACACGGGGTGCACTTGAGGAGCCATTAGATGACCGCTTCTCCTTTAGCAAGGCAGCGCGTTTCTGATCACGGATCTGCGTCCCAGTTAAAAATATTTCAGGCAATAGGATAAGAATGGAAAATGGTGATAGTAATGATCAAACTCTTTAAACATCAAATCAATGAAAATCCAACAGAAAACATATTCAACAACATAATAGAATTCATTTGGATGACAGACATGTAGCTTAAAAATAATACAAACTGAATGAAAAGAATGTGCAGATTGAAATGAATTTTGTGAGGCTGTCGTCCCTTCATCTAGCAAGAACAGATAAAGGTCGGAAGAAAAGAAGTTGATTAAATTTTAAGCCAAAGCAAATTTTGTCAATATAAATATTCTTTACATGGCATGAGCCCCTACTGCTTGTTGGCAGAAGAAACATTCAAGCTCAACCAAAACAATTTATACAAATTGAAGCAATCTAATCGGCAAAATACAGAAGGTTGCAGTTTCACCTTTGCAAAATTAAGCTTATTGTTAGTTAACAGAATTCTAGCTTCAAAATGGTCAAAAACAGGACGGAGCTCAATGAAGGCGTACAAATTTAAATATAGCATATGTCACATCGGCCTAGTAAGTACTACAGTAGTACCAACAGCATACAGGATATGAACAAACAAAAAAAGTAATCATGCAGGGCCTCAAATTTCGCCAGCCCCATCATCTAACTGAAGATTAACCATCGCAGACATATAGCAGCAGCTAAATTACGAAGGGTGGCAGGTCGCTGAGCTAGAACGTCACCGCTTTGCTGTGCTGGAGGCGCGCCGCACGGGCGCCCTTAACTGCGGCGCGGTGGCTGCCCGCCGGCTTCCCGCTCCTGACCTTGTCTGCGGAAACAGCAGCACCCGGGCAGCCAGTGAGATTTGCAGTTTTACTTGCACGACAGAGGGGAAAAGCGATGTATAAAACGGTAGGGAGCTGCCCAGAGAGGGAGGAGCTAGCTAGGCTGTACCGATCTTGTGCGAGTGGCGGGAGGCCTTGGAGGCGAAGCGCGTCTTGTGCGGCTTGTTGACCTGCGAGCGCGCGCCGGCCATCTCGCCGGCGGCGGCGGCTGCGGGGCAGGTGGTGGGCGCGTTGGGTTTAGGGCTTAGGTAGGTGCTGTGGCGGCGCGCAGGAGAGGTCGTGCTGTCCGTTCGTGCCTGCTGGTTTTGTTTTGCACAAGAGAAGAGGTTGTTGGGCCTCTCGTGGGCCACTTTTTCGGGCGGACACGGAGCTAAAGCCTAAAACAAAACACGGCCCGCCTCTCTCCGTCATCCGTCGGCCAATCCCCACCCAGATCCCCTCGTCACCACTCTCCCACACGGTCAAAGGCCACAAGCCAACCCTAGCCGCCGCCGCACCCCCGCCTCCCATCTCGGCCCGCGCCGCCCCGCCCCTATCCCCTGCATCAACGCCTGCTCGGGTCCCTGCACCAAGATCTGCTCCCCCGTGTCGCCAAAATCCCCGAGCCCGCATCCACCAATCCACAAAAGGTCCGCCCACAACCTGAGTCCGCCTCCAGCAGATCCACCGCATACCCAGGGGAAGCGGAGTCAGACCTTTGGTGATGGGTCGAGGCAAAAAGGATCCCTGGGCGGCACGCGGATCCGTCGATCCGGCGGAGGAGGAGGCGGCAGCGGTGATGGAGGTTGAAGAGGAGGAGGAAGTCAAGGGAGACGAAGAGGAGGAGTGGAATCACGAGGAGGATGAGGCGGAGGAGGAGGAAGAGGAGTGGGAACAGGAGGAGGAGGAGGAGGCTGATGAGGCCTCGGCGGAGGAGCAGACGGAGGAGCAGCGGTCGCCACCCAAGCTGGCGGAGGGATACTACGAGATCGAGACCATCCGCCGCCGCCGCCGCCGCCAGAACCAGATACAGTACCTCGTCAAATGGCGTGGGTGGCCGGAGAGCGCCAACACATGGGAGCCTGAAGAAAACCTCAAGGCCTGCTCTGATTTTGTTGAAGCCTTTGAGAAGCGGCAGCAACCAAGGTCCTATGGCAAGCGCAAGCGCAAGCGCAAGATCTCCACTACTCCCGTGGTAAGTCCCAACCCTTCTTCTCAGGGTAGAAGGGGCCGCCCACGGCGTTCAGATCCTCGGTCTCTGTCCCAACGTCCTGTCCCAGAGCGCAAGATATTGCCTCCCAGAGCAAGCAGCAGGAGAGGTACTGATAACAGCAACAGGAACTTGGTTGCGGGCTCTGATGCATCAGTGCACGTGGCTCCTCAGCAAATGCTTGGACAAGGTGCTACACAGGAGGGCAGCTCAAATGTGCTTTCGGTTGGCCTGCCGTCTGTTGTGGTTCATCAACAGGATGAGCATCAGCCTGCGAGTGGTGTATCAAAGGTTGATAGTTCAGTACAGGGACCCCCACCTCAGGTTGGCCAGGTGACCGGTGCCAAGAAGCGCAAGCTTGGGTCTGTCAGGAGGTTCAAGCAGGATGAGGCGCAGCAGGAGCAAGGGCAAGTTGTCAATGGCACAAGTGAGAAGCCTGGCAATGAGAAAACTGATTCCGCACAAGGAGAAACGGGTGATAGGACCAAGGGGGTGGACGGTGCTAACCGTTGCATCACTAAGATCATCAAGCCAGTGCGGTATCATGCCACCATGACAGATGACGTGCAGCAGGTTTCCATAACATTCAGAGCACTCAGGTCGGATGGGCAGGAGGTTCTTGTGGATGACAAGGAATTGAAGTCTACAAACCCGTTGGTGCTGATAAACTACTACGAGCAGCACCTGCGTTACAGTCCCACCGCGTGAAAAGGATGCATGGAAGGTATTGGGTTGCCGTAGCATTCTTTAACCTTGTGGAATTTGCAGTGATATAGGTTAGCCTGGTTAATGTACTAGTTGTGATGAATGTAGTAGAATGTGTGCCCTTCTAGTTGCAACATATTTTGTTCAATATTTGTATAATCAGGGATTTATCCTATGATGGCGTTTTTTTGGTGCCCAAGTGCATCTGCACCTGACAACGAACATCAAATTCAAAAGAAAAAGGAAAAAAAAAACTCATCTAAAGATATTCAGCACCGAAGATGGTCGACTGTGGTAGGAGCGACGAATGACATTCAAGAAGGTCTATGCAAAAAAATATTCTCAAAGAAACTTTGAATAAAGGCATTTTGGAAAAACGTGAATGTGGGTTTTTTTTGGAGCTCCTTGATTGTCATTTCATCATGAAATTTTGCATTTCCCTAGCAAACTCCCATCATTTTTGGTGTAAAAAATAGATTTTTGAAAAAAATGTTTTTTTATTTACTGTTATAGGGATTTGATCTATTTGGGCTCATCTATGGATTATTTGATTTATCGTATCTAATATTACTTCATTCATTCCAGAATATGATGTGAATTTTCGGGAAAGTTAAACGTTTGTATGCTTGACCAAGATTAAGGAATAAAATATCAAAAATATGCAATACCTAATATATACAATATGAAAATACTTTTCATAATGGATCAAATGATACAAATTTGATACTTGTAGATATTGATATTTTTTTCTTAGAAACTTGGTCAAACATGCACCTGTTTGACTTTTGAAAAGATAAATACACCTTATATTTTGGAATGGTTGGAGTACATGTTGATAAGTTGTTGTAGATTTAAATAAAAAAAGATTTTGCTAAAGCACATCTAGATGTGCCCCTAAGTTTTGGATATCTAAGTCCTTTGTCATTGATTTTACATGGAGATTCATGTGAGTATTTGTTTTTTATCTTTTCTTTTTATATGTGATTGAGTCACTTAGATGTCAATAGTTAGATGTGCCCTTGATAGGCCCTTAAAATAACAGTGCCATCAGTTTTGGGGTTTTACGGCCCAAACTGAATGTGTATTTACCTTTTGATTATGGGATTCTAGTGAAATTGTCATGGATGGTGATTTTAATGAATCTGAAATTAGGGGTGATATCTTTAATTTTACTGAATCTGAAATTAGGGATGATGTATTTATTTCATGTTTTGAATGTGTCCCTGGGCTCCATGGCCTTTCCTTCCTTTTTTTAACAACAGTTCTCAGATTTAATTAGGGATGACCTTATAGCCATGCTTAATAGTTGAAATAAAGAAGAACTAGATCTATTTAAAGAACCAGATGAAGTGTCTACACCTAAGTATAGATCTACTGCTCTTTGTAATTGTAGTTTTAGGGGGGTGTCAAATGTATATTATGGAAAGGTGTATTATGGTAAGTATTCTCTACCCATGAAGTTATTCATGATGTGGTGTATATTGGGCAATGTGGTTTCATCTTTTAAATTAGACTATGGAAGGGCATGTGATATAGTTAATAGGATATTTCTTATCTCTATTATCATTTAAAGGGGGCTTTTGCCATAAGTGGGTATATCTTGTCAAAACTTTTCTTTTGAATGGTTTTGTAGGTATTACCAGTGATTTCTGTTAATCAGGTTGAGGTGTTAGTCAAGGTCACCCTAGTTCCCCTTGACATAATTAAGTTGTTGATGTGTTCACTAGAATGCTCATTAAGGCAACTGTTATGGGCAGATTTTTGGCTTTACCAAATAATTCAACCTACTGGTATCATTAGCATGCAATATGCTCATGATACTCTGATTTAAAAAAATGACTATGTTAGAAACCTCAAATGGATTCTTGTGTGTTTTGAATAGTTGTATGAGGATTAATTTCCATAGATGTGATTTGAGGCCTGTTAACATTGAGGCCCAACCTTCTGCTCAAACCATGTGATACCATGTGATGTAGGAGTATCATGGTGTTCCCCTTCACCATGCTAAACATAGGAAGGGCGGTAAATAAGACTGTTTCTCAAATGAGTGTCATTATGTTTCTCAAATGGGACATTTCTTTGATTAACTCTCAAAAGGCTCACTGTTTTGGGGATAAGTACCACCTAGCCATCAAATGTCCTATCATTTGGGCTTGGAAAAATTAGGAAAGAACTTATTTCCCCAAAGAGGTATATTATGGAAAGTATTCTCTACTCATGAAGATATTCAAGATGTGGTGCATAGAGGGCAATGTGGTTTCATCTTTAAATTAGATTATGAAAGGGCATGTGACATGGTTAATAGGATATTTCTTGCCTCTATTATCATTCAAAGGGGTCCTTTGCCATAAGTGGGTCAATCTTGTCAAAACATAACTTAGGAATGGTTTTGTAGGTATTACTAGTGATTTCTATGAATCTTGTAGAGGTGTTAGATAAGGTCACCCTATTTCCCCTTGATACTAAATTTAGTTGTTGAAGTATTCACTAGAATGCTCATTAAGGTAATATGAGCAAATTCTTGGGTTTTTTCAAATAATTCAACCTACTGGTGTTAGCATGCAATATGCTCATGATACCCTCTCTAAAAAATAAGACGACCATGTTAGAAACCACAAATGGATTCTTGTGTGTTTTGAACAGTTTGTCTGGTATGAGGATTAATTTCAATAAATGTGATTTGATGCCTATTAACATTGAGGCCCAACCTTTTGCTCAAACCATGTGATACCATGTGATGTAGGAGTATCATGGTGTTCCCCTTCACCATGCTAAACATAGGAAGGGCGGTAAATAAGACTGTTTCTCAAATGAGTGTCATTATGTTTCTCAAATGGGACATTTCTTTGATTAACTCTCAAAAGGCTCACTGTTTTGGGGATAAGTACCACCTAGCCATCAAATGTCTTATCATTTGGGCTTGGAAAAATTAGGAAAGAACTTATTTCCCCAAAGAGGTATATTATGGAAAGTATTCTCTACTCATGAAGATATTCAAGATGTGGTGCATAGAGGGCAATGTGGTTTCATCTTTAAAT
Organism: Triticum timopheevii; assembly: GCA_963921465.1. NCBI lineage: Eukaryota > Viridiplantae > Streptophyta > Magnoliopsida > Poales > Poaceae > Triticum > Triticum timopheevii. The sequence continues at coordinate 469,846,081 of OY997274.1, forward strand.
TAGATTATGAAAGGACATGTGACATGGTTAATAGGATATTTCTTGCCTCTATTATCATTCAAAGGGGTCCTTTGCCATAAGTGGGTCAATCTTGTCAAAACATAACTTAGGAATGGTTTTGTAGGTATTACTAGTGATTTCTATGAATCTTGTAGAGGTGTTAGATAAGGTCACCCTATTTCCCCTTGATACTAAATTTAGTTGTTGAAGTATTCACTAGAATGCTCATTAAGGTAATATGAGCAAATTCTTGGGTTTTTTCAAATAATTCAACCTACTGGTGTTAGCATGCAATATGCTCATGATACCCTCTCTAAAAAATAAGACGACCATGTTAGAAACCACAAATGGATTCTTGTGTGTTTTGAACAGTTTGTCTGGTATGAGGATTAATTTCAATAAATGTGATTTGATGCCTATTAACATTGAGGCTCAACCTTTTGCTCAAACCATGTGATACCGTGTGATGTAGGAGTATCTTGGTGTTCCCCTTCACCATGCTAAACATAGGAAGGGGGCCTACAACCAGTAGTTGATAAGACTGTTAAAAGAGTTGTTGAATGGAGAGGGAAGCTCACAGTGGTTGATTGACTTTGTTCCAGTCTTGACTAGCCAGCATTATTGCCTATATGAGTGTCATTAAGTTTCTCAAATGGGTAATTTCTTTGAAGAACTCTCGAATGGCTCACTATTTGGGGGATAAGTACCACCTAGCCATCAAGTACCACGTAGCCAATTGTAATTTGTTATGTATGAGTAAATAATTTGGAGGGTTGGGTATACCTAATCTCTTTGAAGTTAACATTTGCCTTGTAGCCTCTTGGATTAAGAGATGTTGTTTAAATAATAACAAGTTCTAGAAACAAATCATTTGTTAGGAATGCACAACCCAATCTCCTAACCTTTTTGCTTATCCCAGCAATGATATCTCCCCATTTTGGAAAGGAGTTTTGTGAGACACTAAAGATGCCAATATTGGATATCAATGGAGAGTTGGGAATGCTAAGAAGGTTCAACTTTAGGAAGGTCAATGGTTGGTTTCGCCAGCTTGGCTACAAATTTTTGGGATCTTTATATGATCCCTAATGAGCATAACCTTACTATTGTTGAAATCCGGGATGGATCACAATTGAAAATCTCTTTTAGGAGATATTTTGGTTAAAATTTATTGAATTAATGGTTTGACCTAACTCATGTTGCCTAACCCATTAACCTCTTTGACGAGAAAGATGTTTTAATCCGGAAACTAAGTCTAAAGGGAATTAGTTAGTTAGTTCCTTATATGCTCTTTTTAGTTTCACATGTATAACTCTGTTAAAATTCCTATTGTTTGGAAGTTATTTGTTCCTCTGAATTCACATCTTTTTGTGGTTGCTAGCTAACAATAAACTGCTCAACTAGAGATAATCTCAACAAGAGACAAAATGTACCTGGCTTCTCTTGCCTTTTCTGCTATGAGCATGAGTCATATATTCAGTTGATTTTTGAGTATGTTGTTTCTACTAAGATTTGGAGATACATTTCTTTGCTTACTGGAATGAGATGTAGAGCTAGTGTTGATTGTGTCACATGTTGGTGGATCAGTAATGCTTATCATTAAGTTGAAAATGTTGTCCATGCAACCAATTTGTGGTCTATATGGAGAACCCGCATGATTTATGCTTTAATTCTTCTTACTGATATGGCTTATATGTGATTTTCAGGAAAACATATGTTAAGGAATGGGAACTGGATACCGCAAGCCTGACATCGAGACTCAAAGCCAAGAAGCATCAGCTAGTGGACAATGTTGTGAAGCTTATTGTTCTACATCATGCGCAATCCTTTGTTTGGAGTGCTCTACCATTTGGGGGTGTGGACAATGGTGTAAATCTCTATTTTTTGGGTGGATCTACTTACCTTTTTTTAGTTACCTAGTTAAACTTGTTTAGATTTCTTAAAAAAAATTGTCGAGCCTTGTACTCATGTCGTGCTCTGCTTGCTACAAAATGTATGGTCACATGATTTCTTAAAATGGAACCGGGGTAGAAACTCTTGCCCCAAAAAATCATGGGTTTGTGTTCTCTCACTATCTTTGCCAGCATTCAGTTTTCCCATCTCGTCTACGATCAATACCACCGTCGAAATCACTATGACTAACTAAGGGATAGTATCAGTCGCTACTCGGACTTGGTAGATTTGCATTCTAGGTTGGTTTCGAGTTCTCCTTAGTAGATTAACTAGGGTTTAACATGATTGATGAAGCTTCGTGTCCATTGTTGTGGGCGGTGGGCAAGGATGATCTCGAGAGTATGATGAGTGGTTTGGTATCCGTGAGGAGGACCTTGATGATGTCAATTTTTAGGAGGAAGGGCCACCACCGATGGAGACCACATGCTGGTTGTCACTAGTAAATTTACATATTACAAGGGATATAACCAATTCTGGTTTTTCAGGAATATATGTTTTGCAAGGGGTCTTGTGTTGAAGGTTCGAATACATGCCTAGATAAATAACAAGCATATGATGTAATGTTCATGCTTGGGGGAATGGGAAAAGGTCATGGGGCTTTTTGTGCCAACGACGTTCTACTTGAGTCATTCCTTGACATCATTCGCTCTACCTTCGCCCCCAGTGTTGCAGCGCAAGGGCAAGGGGGTGATTGGTAGCAATATGGCAACTTCTTCCTCAATTGTAGTCGCCTTGGAGGAGGCTCACCGCGCGGTCGGCGGGTGGTTGTTGGTCGGACGACTACTGGTTTAGTTTGAGGTGAATCAAGGAGTAATTCTTAATGAGCTCTGATGTGTGTGGCGGCTGCATGGGAATGTCACTCCTCAGACAAATGTCCAGCAAATGATGGTTGGTTCGTGCTCGGGTTCAAGGATCAAGGATATATGAAGCTTGCTCTACTTGCTCAATCATGGCACTACAATCATGATGAGGTTATTTTGTGTCATTCGAAGGCAAGGGCAAGCCGGTGGATGCCGCTTACTGAAAGTGCAACTAATGCCTCAGTGGTTTTATGTCATTGATCTAATGAACATTGATGATAGATTTCAAAAAAGATCAATTATTGGCATGGTAATGACTAGTGGATGTGGACCCCTCAAAATGTCAAGATCAAGAATTGGCTACCCCAAGACTCTACATTTCTGGTTTAGTGATCCAAGATCACTTTGAGTCCCTTAGGAAAGCCACTACTATTAAAAGGGGATGAGGTACTGTTGATGAGGTTGTTTCTCAAAGTGCTTACTGATATTGCTCCAAAAACCCTCCATCACTTTCCCAAAAACACATCTGTCCAAACCCTAATTCATCATTTTGGTCCCACCGATATCATCCACCCTGGACCCACTAAGATGATCCCTCTATTGCCACAGCCAAAACCTAACAACTCGGTCTGACCGAAATAGTTATCGGTCCCACCGAGACGGCCTTGCCAAGCTTCTGTAATGAAGTCGCTTCATTTCGGAATCACCGAGACAAATCAATCGGAATTACCGAAACATGGCTTTGCCCTAGCCATTGCACTTCGGTCCCACCGAGTTGGTATATTCGGTTTCACCAAAAATCCTAACGATCAAGTAATTTGCATTAGTCGGTCTCACTGAGATTATCATATCGGTGCCACCTGGTTAGGTCAAAAGCTTGTAACAGTTGGATTTTTGGTGCTGCCTATTTATACCCCTCCACCAGCACTTACTCTGTAAGAGAGCCATCGGAACGAAACACAACTTCCACCATCCATTTCCTGATAGAGAACCACCTACTCATGTGTTGAGATCAAGAGATTCCTTTCCTACCATTTGAACGTTGATTTCTAGCCTCTTCAAGTTGCTTTCCACTCCAATACTTCTCCTACCCAAGGCAAATCTGTGTGAGAGAGATTGAGTGTTGAGAGACTAACATTTGAAGCACAAGAGCAAGGAGTTCATCACACAACATCTACTACCTTTTGGAGAGTGGTGTCTCCTAGATTGGTTACGTGTCACTTGGGAGCCTCCAAGATCACATGGAGTTGAACCAAGGAGTTTGTAAGGGCAAGGATATCGCTTACTTCATGAAGATCTACCTGGGTGAGGCTAGTCCTTCGTGGACGGAAGCCATGGTGAAATAGACAAGGTTGCTTCTTCGTGGACCCTTCATGGGTGGAGCCCTCCATGGACTCGCGCAATCATTACCCTACGTGGGTTGAAGTCTCCATCAACGTGGACGTACGATAGGACCACCTATCAGAACCACACCAAAAACCATCGTGTATTCACTGTGTTTGAAATCTCTGAACCCCTCCTTTACTTACATGTGCAATGTTTTACTTCCGCTGCTATACTCTTAGAATTGCATGTGTAGGGTGATACTTGACTTGCTAGATTTGCTAAAATCTACCCACAACTAAAATTGGGAAAAGTTTAGATTTTTATTTGGTTAAGTAGTCTAATCACCCCCTCTCTAGACATATTTTCGATCCTACACTTACTCCCGTAGGACTTGTTGGGATTCCCCAAAGAGGAAGGGTGAAGCAGAACAACAACAAAGTATTTCCCTTAGTTAAGAACCAGGGTTATCAATCCAGTAGGAGTCCCCTAAGCTAGCAACATGAGCAACACGTGCACAAAAACAAATCCAAACTTGCACCCATAGCTTTAAGAGGGTTGTCAAGCCCCTTGCCTTGCTAGTTACAAGATTAAACACAAATGATAGAGGTAGATAATAGCAAAATAGCACGACAAATAAAAGGAGAAATTGTGTAGAAGAATTTAGTAATGGAGAATAGACCCTGGGGGCCATAGGTGTTGGGGAACGCAGTAATTTCAAAATATTTCCTACGCACACGCAAGATCATGGTGATGCATAACAACGAGAGAGGAGAGTGTTGTCCACGTACCCTCGTAGACCGAAAGCGGAAGCGTTAGAACAACGCGGTTGATATAGTCGTACGTCTTCACGGCCCGACCGATCAAGCACCGAAACTACAACACCTCCGAGTTCTAGCACATGTTCAGCTTGATGACGATCCCTGGACTCTGATCCAGCAGGGTGTCGGGGAAGAGTTCCGTCAGCACGATGGCGTGGTGACGATCTTGATATTCTATCGTCGCAGGGCTTCGCCTAAGCACCGCTACAATATTATCGAGGACTATGGTGGAGGGGGGCACCGCACACGGCTAAGAGATCTTGGAGATCAATTGTTGTTGTGCCTAGAGGTGCCCCCTGCCCCCGTATATAAAGGAGCAAGGGGGAGGGGGCGGCCGGCCAAGGGAGGGCGCGCCAGGGAGGAGTCCTACTCCCACCGGGAGTAGGACTCCCTCCTTTCCTAGTCCAACTAGGAGAGGGGAAGGAAGGGAAGGAGAAGGAGAAGGAAGGAGAGGGAGGAAAAGGAGGAAAGGGGGGCCGCCCCCCTAGTCCAATTCGGTTTGGGCTAGGGGGGCCGCGCGCCCTACCTCCTCTCTTCCACCACTTGGCCCATGAGGCCCATTGCTTCTTCCTCGTATTCCCGTAACTCCCCGGTACCCCCGAAAATACCCGAATCACTCAGAACCCTTCCGATGTCCGAATATAGTCGTCCAATATATCGATCTTTACGTCTCGACCATTTCAAGACTCCTCGTCATGTCCCGATATCATCCGGGACTCCGAACTCCTTCGGTACATCAAAACTCATAAACTCATAATAAAACTGTCATCGAAACCTTAAGCGTGCGGACCCTATGGGTTCGAGAAATATGTAGACAAGACCGAGACACGTCTCCAGTCAATAACCAATAGCGGAACCTGGATGCTCATATTGGCTCCCACATATTCTACGAAGATCTTTATCGGTCAAATCGCATAACAACATACGTTGTTCCCTTTGTCATCAGCATGTTACTTGCCCGAGATTCGATCGTCGGTATCTCAATACCTAGTTCAATCTCGTTACCGGCAAGTCTCTTTACTCGTTCCGTAATGCATCGTCCCGCAACAAACTCATTAGTCACATTGCTTGCAAGGCTTATAGTGATGTGCATTACCGAGTGGGCCCAGAGATACCTCTCCGACAATCGGAGTGACAAATCCTAATCTCGAAATACGCCAACTCAACATGTACCTTCGGAGACACGTGTAGAGCTCCTTTATAATCACCCAGTTACGTTGTGACGTTTGGTAGCACACAAAGTGTTCCTCCGGTAAACGGGAGTTGCATAATCTCATAGTCATAGGAACATGTATAAGTCATGAAGAAAGCAATAGCAACATACTAAACGATCAAGTGCTAAGCTAACGGAATGGGTCAAGTCAATCACATCATTCTCCTAATGATGTGATCCCGTTAATCAAATGACAACTCATGTCTATGGTTAGGAAACTTAACCATCTTTGATTAACGAGCTAGTCAAGTAGAGGCATACTAGTGACACTATGTTTGTCTATGTATTCACACATGTATTATGTTTCCGGTGAATACAATTCTAGCATGAATAATAAACATTTATCATGATATAAGGAAATAAATAATAACTTTATTATTGCCTCTAGGGCATATTTCCTTCAGTCTCCCACTTGCACTAGAGTCAATAATCTAGTTCACATCGCCATGTGATTTAACACCAATATTCACATCTGTATGTGATTAATACCCATAGTTCACATCGTCATGTGATCAACACCCAAAGGGTTTACTAGAGTCAATAATCTAGTTCACATCGCTATGTGATTAACACCCAAAGAGTACTAAGGTATGATCATGTTTTGCTCGTGAGAGAAGTTTAATCAACGGGTCTGTCACATTCAGAGCCGTATGTATTTTGCAAATATTCTATGTTTACAAGGCTCTGCACGGAGCTACTCTAGCTAATTGCTCCCACTTTCAATATGTATCCAAATTGAGACATAGAGTCATCTGGATCGGTGTAAAAGCTTGCACCGATGTAACTCTTTACGACGGGCTCTTTTATCACCTCCATAATCGAGAAATATTTCCTTAGTCCTCACTAAGGATATTCTTGACCAATGTCCAGTGATCTACTCCTAGATCACTATTGTACTCCCTTGCCAAATTCAGAGCAAGGTATACAATAGGTCTGGTACATACGATAGCATACTTTATAGAACCTATGACTGAGGCATAGGGAATGGCTTTCATTCTCTTTTCTATTGTCTGCCGTGGTCGGGATTTGAGTCTTACTCAATTTCACACCTTTGCAACACAGGAAAGAACTCTTTCTTTGACTGTTCCATTTTGAACTATTTCAAAATCTTGACAAGGTATGTACTTATTGAAAAACTTATCAAGCGTCTTGATCTATCTCAATAGATCTTGATGCTCAATATGTAAGTAGCTTTACTGAGGTCTTTCTTTTAAAGAACTGCTTCCAAATACTCCTTTATGCTTTCCAGAAAATTTTTACATCATTTCTGATCAACAATATATTACTCACATATATTTATCAGAAAGGCGATAGTGCTCCCACTCACTTTATTGTAAATACAGCCTTCACTGCAAGTCCATATAAAAAACTATATGCTTTGATCAACTTTATCAAAGCGTATATTCCAACTCGGAGATGCTTGCACCAGTCCATAGATGGATCGCTGGAGTTTGCACATTTTGTTAGCACCTTTAGGATTGGCAAAACCTTCTGGTTGCATCATATACAACTCTTTAAGAAAACCATTAAGGAATGCAGTTTTGACATCCATTTGCCATATTTCATAAAATGTGCCAATTGCTAACATGATTCGGACAGACTTAAGCATCTCTACAGTTGAGAAAATCTCATTGTAGTCAACACCTTGAACTTGTCGAAAACCTTTTTGCAACAAGTCGATCTTTGTAGATAGTAACACTACTATCAACGTCCGTCTTCCTCTTGAAGATCCATTTATGGAATATGGCTTGCCGATCATCGGGCAACTCCACCAAAGTCCACACTTTGTTCTCATACATGGATCCCCATCTCAGATTTTATGGCCTCAAGCCATTTTGCGGAATCTGGGCTCATCATCGCTTCCTCATAGTTCGTAGGTTTATCATGGTCTAGTAACATGACTTCCAGAACAGGATTACCATGCCACTCTGGTGCGGACTGTACTTTGGAAGACCTACGAGGTTTCGTAGTGACTTGATCAGAAGTTTCATGATCATCATCATTAGCTTCCTCACTAATTGGTGTAGGAATCACTGGAACTGATTTCTGTGATGAACCACTTTCCAATTCGGGAGAAGGCACAAATTACCTTATCAAGCTCTACTTTCCTCCCACTCACTTCTTTCGAGAGAAACTCCTTCTCTAGAAAGGATCCATTCTTAGCAACAAATGTTTTTGCCTTCGGATCTGTGATAGAAGGTGTACCCAACAGTTTCCTTTGGGTATTCTATGAAGACGCACTTCTCCGATTTGGGTTCGATCTTATCAGGTTGAAACCTTTTTCACATAAGCATCGCAACTCCAAACTTTAAGAAACGACAGCTTAGGTTTACTACTAAACCATAGTTCATACGGTGTCGTCTCAACGGATTTAGATGGTGCCCCAAAACGATTGTGGTAAATCGGTAAGATACATCATAGATTGCACCATATTCAATAAAGTGCGGTTACGACATTCGGACACACCATTATGCTATGGTGTTCCATGTGGCGTGAACTATGAAACTATTCCACATTGTTTAAAATGAAGACCAAACTCGTAACTCAAATATTCGTCTCCGCGATCAGGTCGCAGAAACTTTATTTTCTTGTTACGATGATTTTTCCACTTCACTCTGAAATTCTTTGAACCTTTCAATTATTTCAGACTTATGTGTCATCAAGTAGATATCCGCATATCTGCTCAAATCATCTGTGAAGGTCAGAAAATAATGATACTTGCCACAAGCATCAATACTCATTGGATCGCATACATCGGTATGCAGCTATCTTTAATGCATAACCCCAAAACGATTGTGGTAAATCGGTAAGATACATCATAGATTGCACCATATTCAATAAAGTGCGGTTACGACATTCGGACACACCATTACGCTATGGTGTTCCATGTGGCGTGAACTGTGAAACTATTCCACATTGTTTAAAATGAAGACCAAACTCGTAACTCAAATATTCGTCTCCGCGATCAGGTCGCAGAAACTTTATTTTCTTGTTACGATGATTTTTCCACTTCACTCTGAAATTCTTTGAACCTTTCAATTATTTCAGACTTATGTGTCATCAAGTAGATATCCGCATATCTGCTCAAATCATCTGTGAAGGTCAGAAAATAACGATACTTGCCACAAGCATCAACACTCATTGGATCGCATACATCGGTATGTATTATTTCCAATAAGTCAGTAGCTTGTTCCATTGTTCCGGAGAACGGAGTTTTAGTCATCTTGCCCAAAAGGCACGGTTCGCAAGCATCAAATGATTCATAACCAAGTGATTCCAAAAATCCATCTTTATGGAGTTTCTTCATGCGCTTTACACTGATATGACCCAAACGGCAGTGCCACAAATAAGTTGCACTATTATTATTAACTTTGCATCTTTTGGCATCAATATTATGAACATGTGTATCACTACGATCGAGATCCAACAAACTATTTTCATTGGGTGTATAACCATCGAAGGTCTTATTCATGTAAACAGAATAACAATTATTCTTTAACTTCAAATGAATAACCATATCGCAATAAACATGATCTTATCATATTTATGCTCAACGCAAACACCAAATAACATTTATTTAGGTTTAACACTAATCTCGAAAATATAGGGAGTGTGTGATGATGATCATATCAATCTTGGAACTACTTCCAACACTCATCGTCACTTCCCCTTCAACTAGTCTCTGTTTATTCTGTAACTCCTGTTTCGAGTTATAATCACAGCAACCGAACAAGTATCAAATACTCAGGGGCTACTATAAACACTAGTAAGGCACACATCAATAACTTGTATATCAAATATACCCTTGTTCAATTTGCCATCCTTCTTATCCACAAGATATTCAGGCATTTCCGCTTCCAATGACCATTTCCTTTGCAGTGTAAGCACTCAGTTTCAGGCTATGGTCCAGCTTTGGGCTTCTTCGCAGGAGTGACAACTTGCTTGTTTTTCCACTTGAAGTTCCCTTTCTTTCCCTTTGCCCTTCTCTTGAAACTAGCGGTCTTGTCAATCATCAACACTTGATGCTCTTTCTTGATTTCTACCTTCGTCGATTTCAACATCACGAAGAGCTCGGGAATCTTTTTCTTGTCATCCCTTGCATACTATAGTTCATCACGAAGTTCTAGTAACTTAGTGATGGTGACTAGAGAATTCTGTCAATCACTATTTTATCTGGAAGATTAACTCCCACTTGATTCAAGCGATTGAAGTACCCAGACAATCTGAGCACATGCTCACTAGTTGAGCGATTCTCCTCCATCTTTTAGCTATAGAACTTGTTGGAGACTTCAAATCTCTCAACTCGGGTATTTGCTTGAAATATTAACTTCAATACCTGGAACATCTTATATGGTCCATGACGTTCAAAACGTCTTTGAAGTCCCGATTCTAAGCCGTTAAGCATGGTGCACTGAACTATCAAGTAGTCATCATATTGAGCTAGCCAGACGTTCATAACGTCTGCATCTGCTCCTGCAATAGGTCTGTCACCTAGCGGTGCATTAAGGACATAATTCTTCTGTGCAGCAATGAAGATAAACCTCACATCACGGATCGAATCCGCATCATTGCTACTAACATTTTTCAACACAATTTTCTCTAGGAACATATCAAAATAAACATATGAAAGCAATAACGCGAGCTATTGATCTACAACATAATTTGCAAAATACTACCAGGATTAAGTTCATGATAAATTTAAGTTCAATTAATCATATTACTTAAGAACTCCCACTTAGACAGACATCTCTCTAGTCATCTAAGTGATCACGTGATCCAAATCAACTAAACCATGTCCGATCATCACGTGATATGGAGTAGTTTTCAATGGTGAACATCACTATGTTGATCATATCTACTATATGATTCACGCTCGAACTTTCGGTCTCCGTGTTCCGAGGCCATATCTGTATATGCTAGGCTCGTCAAGTTTAACCTGAGTATTCCGCGTGTGCAACTGTTTTGCACCCGTTGTATTTGAACGTAGAGCCTATCACACCCGATCATCACGTGGTGTCTCAGCACGAAGAACTTTCGCAACGGTGCATACTCAGGGAGAACACTTCTTGATAATTTAGTGAGAGATCATCTTAAAATGCTACCGTCAATCAAAGCAAGATAAGATGCATAAAGGATAAACATCACATGCAATCAATATAAGTGATATGATATGGCCATCATCATCTTGTGCTTGTGATCTCCATCTCCGAAGCACCGTCGTGATCACCATCGTCACCGGCGCGACACCTTGATCTCCATCGTAGCATCGTTGTCGTTACGCCATCTATTGCTTCTACGACTATCGCTACCGCTTAGTGATAAAGTAAAGCAATTACAGGGCGTTTGCATTTCATACAATAAAGCGACAACCATATGGCTCCTGCCAGTTGCCGATAACTTCGGTTACAAAACATGATCATCTCATACAATAAAATATAGCATCACGTCTTGACCATATCACATCATAACATGCCCTGCAAAAACAAGTTAGACGTCCTCTACTTTGTTGTTGCAAATTTTACATGGCTGCTACGGGCTAAGCAAGAACCGTTCTTACCTACGCATCAAAACCACAATGATAGTTCGTCAAGTTAGTGTTGTTTTAACCTTCGCAAGGACCGGGCGTAGCCACACTCGGTTCAACTAAAGTGAGAGAGACAGACACCCGCCAGTCACCTTTAAGCACGAGTGCTCGTAATGGTGAAACCAGTCTCGCGTAAGCGTATGCGTAATGTCGGTCCGGGCCGCTTCATCTCACAATACCGCTGAACCAAAGTATGACATGCTGGTAAGCAGGATGACTTGTATCGCCCACAACTCACTTGTGTTCTACTCGTGCATATGACATCTACGCATAAAACCTGGCTCGGACAACACTGTTGGGGAACGCAGTAATTTCAAAAAATTTCCTACGCACACGCAAGATCATGGTGATGCATAGCAACGAGAGAGGAGAGTGTTTTCCACGTACCCTCATAGACCGAAAGCGGAAGCGTTAGAACAACGCGGTTGATGTAGTCGTACGTCTTCACGGCCCGACCGATCAAGCACCAACTACGGCACCTCCGAGTTCTAGCACATGTTCAGCTCGTTGACGATCCCCGGACTCCGATCCAGCAGGGTGTCGGGGAAGAGTTCCATCAGCACGACGGCGTGGTGACGATCTTGATATTCTACCGTCGCAGGGCTTCGCCTAAGCACCGCTACAATATTATCGAGGACTAGTGTGGAGGGGGGCACCGCACACGGCTAAGAGATCTTGGAGATCAATTGTTGTTGTGCCTAGAGGTGCCCCCCTGCCCTCGTATATAAAGGAGCAAGGGGGAGGGGGCGGCCGGCCAAGGGAGGGCGCGCCAGGGAGGAGTCCTACTCCCACCGGGAGTAGGACTCCCTCCTTTCCTAGTCCAACTAGGAGAGGGGAAGGAAGGGAAGGAGAAGGAGAAGGAAGGAGAGGGAGGAAAAGGAGGAAAGGGGGGCCGCCCCCTAGTCCAATTCGGTTTGGCTAGGGGGGCCGCGCGCCCTGCCTCCTCTCTTCCACCACTTGGCCCATGAGGCCCATTGCTTCTTCCTCGTATTCCCGTAACTCCCCGGTACCCCCGAAAATACCCGAATCACTCGGAACCCTTCCGATGTCCGAATATAGTCGTCCAATATATCGATCTTTACGTCTCGACCATTTAGAGACTCCTCGTCATGTCCCCGATATTATCCGGGACTCCGAACTCCTTCGGTACATCAAAACTCATAAACTCATAATAAAATTGTCATCGAAACCTTAAGCGTGCGGACCCTATGGGTTCGAGAAATATGTAGACAAGACCGAGACACGTCTCCAGTCAATAACCAATAGCGGAACCTGAATGCTCATATTGGCTCCCACATATTCTACGAAGATCTTTATCGGTCAAATCGCATAACAACATACGTTGTTCCCTTTGTCATCGGCATGTTACTTGCCCGAGATTCGATCGTCGGTATCTCAATACCTAGTTCAATCTCGTTACCGGCAAGTCTCTTTACTCGTTCCGTAATGCATCGTCCCGCAACAAACTCATTAGTCACATTGCTTGCAAGGCTTATAGTGATGTGCATTACCGAGTGGGCCCAGAGATACCTCTCCGACAATCGGAGTGACAAATCCTAATCTCGAAATACGCCAACTCAACATGTACCTTCGGAGACACGTGTAGAGCTCCATTATAATTACCCAGTTACGTTGTGATGTTTGGTAGCACACAAAGTGTTCCTCCGGTAAACGGGAGTTGCATAATCTCATAGTCATAGGAACATGTATAAGTCATGAAGAAAGCAATAGCAACATACTAAACGATCAAGTGCTAAGCTAACGGAATGGGTCAAGTCAATCACATCATTCTCCTAATGATGTGATCCCGTTAATCAAATGACAACTCATGTCTATGGTTAGGAAACTTAACCATCTTTGATTAACGAGCTAGTCAAGTAGAGGCATACTAGTGACACTATGTTTGTCTATGTATTCACACATGTATTATGTTTCCGGGTAATACAATTCTAGCATGAATAATAAACATTCATGATATAAGGAAATAAATAATAAATTTATTATTGCCTCTAGGGCATATTTCCTTCAATAGGTTCACTAGTGCTATCTCTTTCAAAAACAGGCGAAGACATGGTAGACAAATTACAGTTGGGCAATTGATCGCATTACAATATTCATGACTATGATCATTCATGGAATAATACCATATAGGTGTTGCGCCCGTGATAAGTAGACCATTAATTCAACTACATCTACTACTAATACTCCACCCCAAAACAGATATCCAGCATGCATCTCAAGGTATTAAGTTTGTAAGAAACAGAGTACCGTAACAAGCAAGATTACATCATCCAGACAGGAAGAAGCCACTCAATATGACAAAATCCCGTCGTTTTATTCTTAGAGGAAACAATATTTTGTTAGTAGGTTAGAGCATGGCAATACTGAACCCACTACGTAGCACCACTCCCTCTGAAGAAAACCCCATTGAAGTTGGCCAAAGAAGACAGATAGATAAGAGAGCTGATACGTCTCCGCCGTATCTATAAATTTTTTATTGTTTCATGCCAATATTATATAACTTTCACATATTTTTGGCAACATTTTATGTGATTTATTGGACTAACATATTGATCCATTGCCCAGTGCCAGTTCCTGTTTGTTGCATGTTTTTTGTTTCACAGAATATCCATATCAAACGAAGGCCAAACACGAGAAAAATTTACGAAGAATTATTTTGGAATATATGTGATTTTTGGGAGGTGGAACCAATGCAAACGGAGGCCCGCGACCTCCACAACCCATCATGGCGGGCCGGGCACCCCCTGGCGGGCCCAGGTGTCTTGTGCCCTCCTCGTAAGTCGGTTGGGGCCCTTCTTCGGGCGCAAGAAAGATAATTTATGGAAAAAATCATGTATTTTTTTAGCACAATCGGAGTTATGGATATCTAAGAATTTAAAAAACAGTGAAGGGCTAGAAAATAGGAACACGAAACAGAAGAGAACAGAGGGATAGATCCAATCTAGGAGGGGCTCCTGCCCCTCCGCCGCCTTGGAGGCCATGGACTAGAGGGGGAACTCTCCTCCCATTTAGGGTGGAGGCCAAGGAAGAAGAAGAAGAAGAAGAAGGGGGGCTCTCTCCCCCTCTCTCCCGATGGCGCCAGAGCGCCGTCGGGGCAATCATCGTGATGGTGATCTACACCAACAACTTCACCGCCGTCAACACCAACTCTCTCCCCCTCTATGCAGTGGTGTAACCTCTCTTCTACCTGTTGTAATCTCTACTTAAACATGGTGCTCAACACTATACATTATTTCCCAATGATCTATGGCTATCTTATGATGTTTGAGTAGATCCATTTTGGCCTGTGGGTTGATAGATGATCGTGGTTGGTGTGAGTTGCATGTTTCATTTTGGTGTTGTCCTATGGTGCCCTCCGTGTCGCGCAAACACGAGGAATCCCCATTGTAGGGTGTTGCAATACGTTCACGGTTCGCTTATGGTGGGTGGCGTGAGTGATAGAATACACAGACCCGAGTAAGTGGGTTATTGCATAATGTTATGGTTGGGTTTACCTTAATGATCTTTGGTAGTTGCGGATGCTTGCTAGAGTTTCAATCATAAGTGCATATGATCCAAGTAGAGAAAGTATGTTAGCTCATGTCTCTCCCTCATATAAAATTGCAATAATGATCACCAGTCTAGTTATCGATCACCTAGGGACAAATGACTTTCTTGTGTGACAAGAGCAATCTATTTTTATTATCTTGCAATTTATTTGTAGTTTTATTCCTACAAATTACTCCTAGTTTTATTCTTGTTTTGTAAAGTAAATGCTAAGTGTGCTTAGAGTCGTATCGGTGATCGATAGAACTTGAGGAAATATATGTTCTACCTTTAGCTCCTCGTTGGGTTTGACACTCTTATTTATAGAAAAAAGCTACAAACGATCCCCTATACTTGTGGGTTATCAAGACTTTTTTCTGGCGCCGTTGCCGGGGAGCAATATCATGGAGTGAATATTCTCGTGTGTGCTTGTTTGCTTTATCACTAAGTAGTTTTTATTTTCTGTTCTAAGTTGTTCTCTAACTTTAGTTATGGATATGGAACAGGGAACACCAAAAGAATTAGTTGTACTTGCTACTCATGGAGATGGGGAACCTCCTAAAACCCTCGATACTCGTTATGTGAAAAATATTATGCACTATATTTGATAATCCTAACAAAACCCCATTCAACTTGATAATGGGAGACACGTTGGATCAACGTGAATACTTTAGGGATTATCGCTTGACACCAAAAGGGAAACTCTTATGGGATCAAATTGATATGTTGCATTGGTATGTTTGGAATTTATGCCAGATATATGATTATACTTGTTGCTCTAGGATGAAGGCTCCACACCTTCTCTTTTCATGCAAATTTAATGATAATGAAACCTTAGCTTCTTATGCTAATGGTAGATATGATTATTATGATGTGGAACAAATAGAAGAATTTGTTTCTTTTAAGGGGGCTTATGAAATTGAACCTTTTTTTGAAAAGTATGAAGATTTTAATGATTCAGTTTATAGACCTAAAAAATTCTATACTTAAATATTGTTATGAGAATTATAAATACAATTTCGATATTGATGCATTTATTGAGGAAGTCTCCGCTATCCAAGAAGAGACTAATATTTTGCAGGAGTCTATGGAAGAAGGAATTGATGAAACTGTGAGCTCATTGGATAAAAAGATGACGAGAAGAGCGAAGAAAAAAAGGAGGAAGATCGGATTAGCTACCCGTGCCCACCTTCTAATGAGAGTAACTCTTCAACTCATACATTATTTAATTTTCCTTTATGCTTACCGAATGATGAATGCTACGATAATTGCTATCATCCCGTTGATTCGTTTGAAATATCCCTTTTTGAGGAACTTGATGCTTGCTATGCTTGTGGCAAAGATGCCAATATGATTTATGCTTATGGAGATGAAATTGCTGTAGTTCCTTATGTTAAGTAAGAAATTGTTGCTATTGCACGCACACATGATAGTCCTATTATCTTTTTGAATTCTCTGAACTACACTATATCGGAGAAGTTTGTTCTTATTAAGGATTATATTGATGGGTTGCATTCTACCATTACACATGATGATTTTTATGAATATAATATGCATGTGCTTGTTGCTCCTACTTCCAATTGTTATGGGAGAGGAACTACATCTCCGCCTCTCCATGTTTCCAACACGATAAAATTGCAAGAAACTGCTTATGATATGTATTGGCCTTTACTTGATGTGCATGAATTGTTCTTTTATGACATGCCGATGCGTAGGAAGAGAGTTAGACTTCGTCATTGCATGATATATGTTGCTTTGTGCTCACTACTAAATTAATATCATTGTTAATTAAAATTGGCTTTGATATACCTTGGGATCCGGGTGGATCCATTACCTGAGCACTTTATGCCAGCTTCATGGCTTTAAAGAAAGTGCTACCAGGGAGACAACCCGGAAGTTTTAGAGAGTTATTTATTTCTGTTGTGTGCTTTTATAAAGTTTTAAAACAAAAAATATAAAGGGAAACTTAAAAACTTTTTCAAAAAGAGAAGCGATTGGAAGGTTATGCATTGGAGAAGTGAGAGTCGACCTTAAACACTTGTGTTCATGCTCATGGAAACAATGTAGAATTTTTCATGGAAGTTTCTCACAAAAATAATTATCCCCTTGTAAAAATCCATTGTATTATAAAAATAATGTGCCAAGATTTGCCTTTAGGATGATTAGATTGCTTGTTGGTACGTGCGGTGCAAAAACAGAAACTTTGGCTGTAGTGCGTGATTTTACATTTTTTTTATTGGAGCGTCAAAAGTTTCTGAATCTTTACACATTATTTCTATGCAAAAAATTATTTTGTCCTCATTTTTCAGAATTTTTGGAATTGCAGAAGTATGGTCAAAGTTCAGATTACTACAGACCGTCCTGTTTTTGACAGGTTCTGTTTTTGATGCATTGTTTTGCTTGTTTTGATGAAACTATCGATTGTATCGGTGGTATAAGCCATGGATAGATTATAATACTTTAGCTAAAATGCAAAAACAAAATATGAATGAGTTTGCAACAATACTTAAAGTAGTGATTTACTTTATCATACTAACGGATCTCACCAGTTTTCTGTTAAGTTTTTGTGTGGATGAAGTGTCCAAAGATCGAGGAGGTCTTGATATGAGGAGAAGGAGGAGAGGCAAGAGTTCAAGTTTGGGGATGTCCAAGGCACCCCAAATAATATTCAAGGAGACTCAAGCGTCTAAGCTTGGGGATGCCCCGGAAGGCATCCCGTCTTTCTTCAACAAGTATCAGTATATTTTCGTTTTCGTTTCGTTCATGTGATATATATGTGTAAATCTTGGAGCGTCTTCTGAGTTTACTTTTTATTTTTTATTTTATGCACCATGCTGGTATGAGATAGTCCATGATTGATTTATAGAATGCTCATTGCACTTCACTTATATCTTTTGAGTATGGCTTTATAGAATGCTTCATGTGCTTTACTCATATCATTTGAAGTTTGGATTGTCTGTTTCCCTTCACATAGAAAATCGTTATTTGTAGAATGCTCTTTTGCTCCACTTATATTTGTTAGAGAATGGTCTTTTGTAGAAAGAATTAAACGCTCATGCTTCACTTATATCTATTTAGAGGGTCAACAGGAATTGGTCATTTGCATGGTTAGTCATGAAATCCTACATAAAACTTGTGGATCACTGAATATTATATGTTTGATTCCTTGCAATAGTTTTGCGATATAGAGATGATAATATGTGGGAGGTACTAGTAAATGGTTGTGGTTAGTAAGAATACTGGTGTTAAGGTTTGTGATTCCCGAAGCATGCACGTATAGTCCCTCATTATGTTATGAAGTTGAAGCATGATTTATTATTGACTGTCTTTTTTATGAGTGGCGGTCGGGGACAAGCGATGGTCTTTTCCTACCAATCTATCCCCCTAAGGGCATGTGTAGTAGTACTTTGCTTCGAGGACTAATAAACTCTTGCAATAAGTATATGAGTTCTTTATTACTAATGTGAGTCCATGGATTATACACACTCTTACCTTTTCCACAATTTGCTAGCCTCTACGGTACCATGCATTGCCCTTTCTTACCTCGAGAGTCGGTGCAAACTTCGCCGGGCATCCAAATCCCATGATACGATACACTCTATCACACATAAGCCTTATTATATCTTCCTCAAAACAGCCACCATACCTATCTATTATGGCATTTCTATAGTCATTCCGAAATATATTGCAATGCAACTTCCACGGCTTCCGTTTTGATGACTTGAGCATCCTTTGTCATATTGCTTTGCATGATCATACAGCTAACATAGTATTTGTGGCTCGGCATCATCATTTTTTATACATGTTACACTAGATCATTACACATCCTGGTACACTGCCAGAGACATTCATATAGAGTCATACTTTGTTCTAGGTATTGAGCTGTAATTTTTATTTCTTTTGAGTTATACGTAAATAGAAGTGTGATGATTATCATTATTCATTGTTAGAACATGTCCCAGTGAGGAATGGGTGATGGAGACTATGATTCCCCCACAAGTCGGGATAAGGCTCCGGACAAATATAAAAAAGGAAAAGAAAAAAAAAGAAAAAGTGAGTCCAAAAGGAGCCCAAGAAAAAAGAAGAAAAAAGAAAAAAAGAGATAAAAGAGAGAAGGGCATGCTAATAGGGAAGCAGCGATTTGGTGCCCGAGCACAGATGCTCCTGAAATCACTCGCGGAACTACGGTGGGCCGAGACAGTATGAGATGGACGGTGCGGTTAAATGGGCTTTCTGGTCCGTGGATCAGATCTTTAGCAATACAGCTGAGCCAAGAGGACACAGAGAGGCGACGACACAGAGTCCACCCCCTCCTGGCTCTCCCCTAATTCGAATGCAAGGGCATGCGGCGGCTTCTCAAAGCCCCGTCGAATCCCTGATGGAAGATGCTGGCCTTGAGTTCTGGCTGGATGTCGTGGACCAGTAAGTGGATCTTTCCTCCATATAGATCTAGCAATTCCTCGATCTTTTTGGTCAGTGGACAAACCATGTGAGAAAGCTGATTCGAAGACTGGGCGTCGGCCATGGCCGTATGTTTCTAGGTCCCCCCTCTAGGAGGGGTTCGCTGACAGTCTTGAAAATCCAGATCCGTCCCTCTGGCATTGTTAACGCCAGACAAAGACAACCATGCCGTGCCGGCGGACTCGAATGCTGCCTCTGGATGTGGGCAGCAAGTTGGTGGCGCCGTGCCGGAGAGGCAGAACTACAGCGTCGGGAGGCATGTCCACGAAGTCAGCTGACAAAGTCAACCCTGAGCCGCATGGTTGGACGAAAAGGTATTTCGGGTAATTCCATTGCTTGTGTAATAACTGTATGTCTCCGAAAATGAGTGCATGTTGATCTCCTCAGGCATGACTAGTTCTATTTTGGGCGACTGCAACCTGACGATATGATTTGGTTAACTGACCCTGATACTTGGTACTGATGATTAATTGTTAAATGTGCTTAGACGTCAAATATGTCAGTAATTGTCTACTGCAGCTGAAAATTGTGTAAAGGAATGGTTTGCTTAAAAAAGTCTGGTTACATCTCAGTAGTGTGCTACCAGACCGGACGCCATGTCCTTCTAGGATAAGTACACTAGATCAGCCAATTCGCAAATATGCAGAAGAGCTTACGAAAAATGTAATTAGACCGGAACCCAGGCCAAGTTTTGATTCACTAGGCGGGGCATATGACTTCTACAACTTGTATTCCTGGGAGATCAGATTCGGAATTCGGTATGGCAACAGCTTTCCTTTAGATGTTTCCATCGGCGGCTGAATCATTGCAAGTGTGACGACGGGGTAACTGACAGCGGTGTCGCTGGAGCAAGAGTAGAGGTTCAGGTATGCGTGGAATCATAAGTCATTTCCTTGTACGCAATTCCCCTGGAAACACCTACTTAACAGCGGCACATCTGTAGTTCCCGGACACTTCGAACTTGGGGTTGCAGCAAGTGCTTGGAGCACGATTTTGATGCTGGAGCAAGAAGGCCATGGCGTGGATGAGGTGAGCGGAAATGTTACCACTGTTGTGTTGTCTGTTGATCCCCGGATGATTTGTTTGAAAACCAAAACCGATTGCATTTCCATGGAGAGGTGATTCAGCGGGGGGCCTTATTCGGATAAGATGTGCAAGCAGGAGTTGGACAACAAGAGCGGAGATGGTTCACTTGAAGGATTCGGCGAGCATGACCCAGCCGGTGGCGCGCTGGCCGACTTCCATGGTGTTGACACTGATGTGGACAATGGATCTCGCGTGATCTGTGGTGCCGAAGAGGTTGATTCCAGTGGAGAAGAGGTGAGCAGCAGGTAAGAGAAACGACGGCGTACAGAGGCTTGTTTTGCGACGTGAGCGTGTCAGCAGAGGAAAGAACTGTGTTTCCACTGCTCCCCTTGTCCAAGATGGGCACACCATCTTCAACAGATTGTTGTATTGTGCGTGCGGTGTGTTTTAGATTGCAGATAAAAAGAAAACCTGATAGTGTGTTTATATGATGACTAACTCTAGTTTGTCCCACCGGCGGAGTACGCGTACAGTTGCATCTTTTTGATAGTACATTTTTTTCCTTAGCTCTACCCCAATTTTTTTTATTTAGAAATTGTGATCGGCAGTAAAAAATAAATGTTGCAGCGTGTGATTAATTTTATGCGTTGGTGGTGCTTAGTTAGTGAGCAGAGGTAGAATAGGGAAAAAAGACTGCCTGTTATTTGGTTTTGGATTTAAAAATTCTGCTCGGCCCTGATTAAAAAGGGTTACGGCATTTGACGAAACTTTGGTGTGCAGCTATAAAAACAAAGACTGTCGTGGTGGTTTGTTATTGATTTAAAAATTCTGGTCACTCGTGTTAATATATGTTGCCGCATTTGATTAACTTGCGAGTGGATAGTGCTTAGATAAGCAGCAGCGGTGTGTTAGGGGAAAAAGGATTGCCCTAAGGGCCTGAGGCGTGGTACGGAGACGGCTCAGCGGCTCAGCCTAGCACAGAAAAAAGCCTGAGCCGTGACCCCAATTCTGTTCGGCCTCTATCTTAACAGCTTTCATTGCATTTAATGCTTCCAGCACTGTATTTATTTACTTACCATACATCTGCTATATAGAGAGGAATACATCATCCAGCACACGTCCACATGCTAGCGGACGATGAAGATTTCAGGAGCAACTGAGCCTGAGCTTAGAAACGAATATCCCATGCTAATTCCACACTTGTGCTTCAAAGTAGCACCATGTTTTTTCATATAGAGAGTCTCTTATATTGTCACTTTCATATACTAGTGGAAAATTTTCATTATAGAGTTTGATGCACACCCACTCAGTTTCCATGTTGAGCTTTCATACACTTATAGCTCTTAGTGCATTCATTGCATGATAATCCCTACTCCTCGCATTGATATCAATTGATGGGCATCTCCATAGCCTGTTGGTTAGCCGCGCTGATGTGAGACTTTCTTACTTTTTTGTCTTCTCTATATTTACCCCTATCATCATACTCTATTCCACCCATAGTGTTATATCCATGACTTTCGCTCATGTATTACGTGAGGGTTGAAAAAGCTGAAGCGCGTTAAAAAGTATGAACCAATTGCTCGGCTTGTCATCAGGGTTGTGCATGATAAATACTTTGTGTTAAGAAGACAGAGCATGACAAAATTATGATTTTGTAGGGATAACTTTCTTTAGCGTTGATATTTTGAAAGACATGACTATTTGTTGGGATGACTGAGTATTGATGTCTTTATGTCAAATTATAAACCATTTCATTGAATCACTCGTGTCTTGACATTCATGCCATGATTAGATATATGAAGATTATGCTAGGTAGCATTCCACATCAAACATTATCTTTTTTATCATTTACCTACTCGAGGACGAGCAGGAATTAAGCTTGGGGATGCTGAGACATCTCCGTCATATCTATAATTTTTGACTGTTTCATGCCAATATTATACAACTTCCACATATTTTTGGCAACATTTTATATGATTCATTGCTAACATATTGATCCAGTGCCCAGTGCCAATTCCAGTTTGTTGCATGTTTTTTTGTTTCGCAGAATATCCATATCAAACAAAATGCGATAAAAATTTACGGAGAATTATTTTGGAATATATGTGATTTTTTGGGAGGTGGAATCAACGCAAATGGAGGCTCACGGCCTCCACAACCCATTAGGGCATGCCAGACACCCCCTGGCGCGCCTAGGTGTCTTGTGCCCTCCCCGTAAGTCGGTTGGGGCCCTTCTTCGGGCGCAAGAAAGATAATTTATGAAAAAAATCATGTAAAATTTCAGCAAAATTGGAGTTACGGATCTTCGAAAATTTAAGAAACGGCGAAGGGCCAGAAAATAGGAATGCGAAATAGAAGAGTACAGAGGGATAGATCCAATCTAGGAGGGGCTCCTGCCCCTCCGCCGCTATAGGGGCCATGAACCAGGGGGGGATATCCTCCTATCTAGGGGGAATGCCAAGGAAGAAGAAGAAGGAGGGGCTCTCTCCCGGTGGCGCTGGAGCCTGCCGGGGCAATCATCGTGACGACGATCTACACCAACAACTTCGTTGCCGTCAACACCAAATCTCTTCCCCTCTATGCAAAGGCGTAACCTCTCTTCTACCCACTGTAATCTCTACTTAAACATGATGCTCAACGCTATATATTATTTCCCAATGATCTATGGCTATCTTATGATTTTTGAGTAGATCCATTTTGTCCTATGGGTTGATAGATGATCGTGGTTGGTGTGAGTTGTATGTTTTATTTTGGTGTTATCCTATGGTGCTCTTCGTGTCGCGCAAACGTGAGGGATCCCCATTGTAGGGTGTTGCGATATATTCATGGTTTGTGTATGGTGGGTGGCGTGAGTGACAGAATACATAGACCAGAGTAAGTGGGTTATTGCGTATGGGAGTAAAGAGGACTTGATACTTAATACTATGGTTGGGTCTTACCTTAGTGATCTTTGGTAGTTGCGGATGCTTGCTAGAGTTCCAATCATAAGTGATGAGGACACCACTTCATCGAATACACACAAGACTCTGTTAGAATATAATTGTGTTTAAGGTAGGAGTTAGAGATAGAATAGGTATAACATGTACAACTTGCCCTCTACTCCAAGTCTCTTTCCCTCATAATGTATCACTACAGATACAAGCTCCCACGAAATGGGAGCCTCTGGTTGATCGATGGTGTTTTAGGCGATACGTGGGCCCTGTTTAGCCTGTGGTCGGTTGTAAATGGGTTTTTAACTCAGGCGTGCGAGGCCTGTGGCACTGGTGTTCTTGCTGGCCCTCTCCAACCTCCTATGAATCCCGACCTTTTCTATGTGCCACCACCGCTGAGCGTCCCGGATCCCCTCCTTGCGCTGTATCCCGATCTTCACTGCCTCCGCCATCGCCCCCGCTTCCTCTGCGATGCCGCGCCAACCTTCCCGTCCACCTTTGCCCCTCCCCGCAAACGCTCCTCCGCGTTGCTGTCGTTGTGCTGGCTGTTGAGCGCCGTCTCTATTGAGTTGCTTCACCACCGCTAGATCTGGATTTCGCGAGAGACAAGGCCATGTGGGATGCGTGTTCGCGTTCGTGGAGGTGGCCGGACGCGTTGACTCTCCTCTCCACTTTCGTAATCGCCAGGGCTGATCGGGTCCAAGGGTCAAGGTGAGGTCACTTGATTTCTTCAATCAGGAATCACCCCTTCCCTAACTAGAATCAGTTTTTGTACACAGATTGCACCGTCCCTGATGCGCTTGATGAAATTGCTCTAACAGCAAAGGGGAAGAGCTCTTTGTTCCATCATATTTACCTGTATTCAATGGTTTAGTTGTGAATAGATGTTTGTGGAAATCCACATACATATAGCAACTGACTATATGTGTTTATTGTTTCATACCTGCAATGTTACTTGTGATGCTAGACCGTGCAGTTTGTTTTGTGTAAATATACTATACCCCTCTGTCCTCCTTTTAATCACTTCGTTTAATACTTCTCTGATTCAGACTTTTTCATTGGTATCATTATTTGGCAGTACTTAGTTGAAACTGCAGAACTATGATGGAAGGAAGGGACAATATGACCAGACTCAACGAAATACATCCAAATGGTGTAAGTGTCTTGGAAATGGCCTTTTATTAATTGCATTTGTTGCTTGTGCTGCAGCTATATCACCTAAATATTGTGGATAATTTTTTTCATTAAATTTTCATTGTTCACTAGGTATATAGTTCTATCGCACATATTCCTTTAGTTCATGTCTAACAGTTTCATGTTAGGTATGAAGTTCTTTTCACAAAATGGTTTGCTTGTTCAGTAAACTTCTTTCTGATTTCTCTTATGCTTGTAAGATGTGTTCCCTCTTGAGTAATTTTCTACTATGAAGAAAGGGATCAGCTAAAGTCAAGCTACACTACATTCTCATGTTCTTGCAATAATCGATACATACATATTACTATACAAGAATTGCGAACAAAAATATTGCTTGGTTGTTGCTCCCATCCCTACTATTGTGTGCTACACGTTTCTGTTGGTGATGGTGTGATGTATGAAATTTTTGCCATATGAACCTTCAGCAATCGATGGTTGGAGTAATCTGCGCCCCGTCGCATCGCCACTTCCCAAACCCAGCCCTGCTATGTCGTACACACCTCATGGTCTCTTCTTCAACCAGTACGAAGCCTTGGGGTCACAACTTCTCGCTAATCTACCTAAAAAATTGAAGGCTCACTACTATATCCCACAACATTCTAATGCTTCCCACAATTTTTATTTGGTAGGGACATATTCTTTTTTGAGAAAACATCAGCTAACATTCTCATATGGAACTTCTAAGTGTACAAGTGAAGAACTCGAGATGCATGAAGGAATTTCTGATGTAATGCTTCGAATTGTTGTTCCTGTCTCATGTCCTCTTATTATTCTCACAATCAAATTAGTATTTTTACCACAGGGCTATGAGTTTACCTGCATGTTCAAGAAATGATTTCAAGATCTATTTATGGATGTAGCAAATCAGAAGGTAACATATTGTCGCAAGTAGTATATTTGTGTTGTATTATATAACTAAAGATTCCGGAGATTAAATCAATGCCGGGGTCAACATTTACTACATTTTATCTATTATTAGATGTGATGCAAAATGATTGTTTAACATGCAAATGCTTTTCATTATAGAATTGTGGTACCTACATGGCCTGATTCTACCTATCTTAGTTCCTCTAGATCTATCGATTGGCGATAAAGTTCGTGGTTGAAAGTTCTTAAATTTGTATATGTACTTGCTCTTTCATGCTTGAACAAGTTTTTTTGCAGTTTTCTTCAAAGAGGATTGGCTTCTATCTACTATGGTTAAAACTACTTTGATTTTATCAAATCGATGCATAATAGAAGGTGTGTGTGGCGTGTGGATTAATCAGTGTATAGTTTTCCCTCTCAGTCTTCATGGTTTTACGATTAATTTTTACTTTGCAAGGTCTGTTCTTTGATCCAGAGGGAAATGCATGTGTGCTTATTTGTAATTTTGAGATGGTGATGCCAATATTTGTTTCATAGTGGACTAACCTGACTAGAATTTTTAGGCCTCATTTTTCACTGGATGCATTTTTAGGCCTCCTTGAGGGAACAACTGGAAACAAACGTTCAGGCTAGGCAGTATGTACCCAGAGCATATTTCAAGTGAAGTCGGTTGGTAGTCAAGCTACCAGTTAATCCTGGGTGTTGTGACTTTAGCTTGGATCTTTTCATTTTTCAGTTATATTTGGCATTGCCTTATTGTTCCCAAGGGTCTGTCTTCTGTTATTTGATTGAGCTTACAACATCCCATCTTCATCTCATTCACATAGGAGCTACTGCATTTCTGAGAGCTAATTGCTCTCAGATTGGAGCTAAAAGAAACACATATAATTGATCATGCAGAATTTGTGGCCACATGTGATTTAGTTTTGTCTGTCGGTGTGTTTTTGTTATCAATTTCCATGTATCATTACCAGATGATCAATTATGTCTGTTCACATACGATATCATTCTATGATATTTGTTTTAATTTCATGAGGTAATCACACACCACAAATGAGAAGTTAAGGATGCTACCATAGTCCCGCTAAACCATTTAAGTCCAAAAGATTGAAGCGATGTACAGACAAATTACATATTTGCAGACTAAATAATCAAGAAGCTAGAAAAAAATGCGCAGCAAAGCGCGCGCTTGGCTCTAGTTCTATACATACCCCATATGAGGGTCGGATCAATACAATAGAAACAACACAATATTATCATCCTATAATTTCTACATGGTACCAGAGCACTAAAGCACCGGATCCCATTAGAACTCCGAAGTTAAGCGTGCTTGGGCGCGGCACCAGGTATCGATCAAAGATCAGATCGGTTCCTTAGATTAGTTTATAATAGCTCCAAATTTCGAATCTAGATTGATTTTTCTTTAGCCACAAATAAAGCCAACGATCATCGACATCCGGTGAAAATAGAAAGCCGCTACGGCAGTGCTGCATCGACTTCGATCGTAAGACGGAGAGCCGCCTGCTGCTTCGACCACCGCGCACAAGGCAGCGCACCCATGCGGCCACACGAACAAATAGGCGAATCAACAGGCAGTCATCTTCTCCAGCATTGACGCTGTCCGACACGGCGGCGGCAACCCTGCAGTACGTGTACATCATCAACGCAGCTGGCACAAACACGCAACATCCTTAGTTGGATCGATCTGGTCGGCCAGCGACCATGGAGCATGTTTAGGGACACCGCGACTCCTGCGCATCTGCGCAGATCGGCTACCACGCCGGTCATGAAGTCAGCTTCTTCCCACGCGTGTACATGGGAGCAGCACCGGTCGTCCAAAAGAGCCGGCTTCTCCAACAACCTTGATCCAAATCACGGGAGTTATTCAATCTCCTGCATGCTTCTATCAGATGCAGGTACACCTGAGCTGGCTTCCCATGCACCATGCATGCATGCCCGTTACTCGTGCGACTCCACCATGAGCGGTTCGAGCCGACTACACTGAGTCACGCGACTCATCATCCGCACGCTGTAGGGACCACGGGAGGGCGAAGTTCTGTACGCGGACATCGCCGACCCGACCTGCAACTGCATCGACATCTACACAGAGCAATCTTCAGTTCTTCACCGACCCCTCCTACATCAACAAGCTATGTGGAACGAGGTGCAATCATCATCGACTTCTTTGGCAGGTCACGACATCGACGCTTCGAGGGAGGCCTTCAAGTGACACATCATCATCGACATGCCGCTGTGACGCCATCGCCAACACTTCATTGACAAGGTCTTCATCAACGCCGTCTTCACCAACATCTTCATCAACACACCGCCGCCGCCTCATCCACAAGATGGGCACCTAGCGTCCTCTGACAGACTTTTCTGCAAGACGCGACCTCAACGACGGCAATGACCGCGTCACGACGATGACATCAATCGCGTCATACACGACGACACGACTGCATCAACACGGCGTCACTCTAGTGACCAGACTACACGGCCACACGGTTCTGGCAAAACCGATGTGTGCTCGATGGGTTTCCTCCGGTCCTGGCAAAACCGGTGGACTCATCGTTGACGGCACCCTTTGACATCCGCAAGGTGCATTGTCCACGACTACAGCTCCGTCATCTACAACATAGCGCATTTTTTTGCGCCTCCGCCTTTGTGTGGCTTAATCATCCACGACGACTACATCATCGACCACGGCTACATCATGATCGGCTACCTCGACATCGACATACATGGCTACATCTACAACAACTCATCGGCAACAACTCCAGTCAATAGCGGCTGAGTCGTCACTAGCGTCCACGCCTCTCCGCTGTGACCACGGGAGGGAATAGAGGAGAGACAAGGAAGGCACCGGAAGGGGACACAGTCACCGCCCCAGGTGTCGACCCATCAGAGATGCAGGTGATGATGGTGAAGCGGAGAAGACGACACGAGCATGATACTTCAAATCCAGTCGCAAACGCCCGCCTCACTCCCGCTACGACTGAGGGGGAATGTTAGAATATAATTGTGTTTAAGATAGAGGCAGGAGTTAGAGATAGAATAGGTTTAACATGTACGACTTGCTCTCTACTCCAAGTCTCTCTCCCTCATAATGTATTCTATATATACCCCCATATGAGGGTTGGATCAATACAATAGAAACAACACAATATTATCATCCTATAATTTCTACAGACTCCACTGGATATTCAAGGACCAATCACTAGAGCTCGCGTGCGACAATTTAATTTAGAGGTGAGCACATTCCTAAGCACTTCTTTATATGTTTCTGAGAATAGATTGCTACCTAATGATTATATTATGATTAGGAACCATGGAGAGCACCAAGAGATACTTGGAGAGGAGCTTGGAGGTGGAGTGGACCAGCAAGGGCGTCCAAGTCAAGCTGGAGGCCCAAACAAAGTCTGATTTTGGTTTAGCTTCAGAGTTTAGGAGCAGTCTGCACTAAAATGGCCGTCCAGGTCGCATACGGGCTCGGTTTTGGACGTTCTACATATGCACAGAAAGCTGAGAAGATTTTCTGTCCCGAAGCCTTACAATAAACATCCAACAGGTTTGACACCGCTACTGCCCCCTCATTACTCGACTTGAACAACAACAGGCTATCTGAGGGAGTCCTGGACTAGGGGGTGTCCGGAAAGCCGGACTATCATCGTCGGCCGGACTCCAAGACTATGAAGATACAAGATTGAAGACTTCGTCCCGTGTCCGGATGAGACTTTCCTTGGCGTGGAAGGCAAGCTTGGCGATACGGATATGCAGATCTCCTACCATTGTAACCGACTCTGTGTAACCCTAGCCCTCTCCGGTGTCTATATAAACCGGAGGGTTTTAGTCCGTAGGACACAACCATTACAACAATCATACCATAGGCTAGCTTCTAGGGTTTTAGCCTCCTTGATCTCGTGGTAGATCCACTCTTGTACTACCCATATCATCAATATCAATCAAGCAGGAGTAGGGTTTTACCTCCATCGAGAGGGCCCGAACCTGGGTAAAAACATCGTGTCCCTTGTCTCCTGTTACCATCCGCCTAGACGCATAGTTCGGGACCCCCTACCCGAGATCCGCCGGTTTTGACACCGACATTGGTGCTTTCATTGAGAGTTCCACTGTGCCGTCACCGATAGGAAGGATGCCTCTTCCCGTCTTCAAAGACGGTATCTTCGCCAAAGGAGCCTTGGCCGCTGGCCAAACTATCCGGCTGGGTGGTTTTCTCATGACCGCCTGTTCGGCCACTGCTTCAACGATGACCTCTCGGGTCATCAAAAGCAATCTTCACGTCAACTCGGAATTCGCCGAGCAGTTGGATCCAATAGAGGTCTCGTCCGTAAACGAGCTCTTGGATTGCATCGCCGCCCTGGGAGTCGCTACAGACTACGATCAGATTGGGCTTAAAACCGATCTGAGAGAGATTAACTCTCCCCAGGTTACCCACCACGTCGCGGTGGTAGAGGAACAACGCGGCGGCTCTTCTCCTGTATTGAAATCTAGTCATGTCCGGGCTTCCGAACCCTCCATGCCGGATTCCTGCAGGGGGACGGACTTCGATCAAGCACTGAACCTAAAGTCAGGCATCGGACCGGACTCGTTGGACAACGTCCAACAATCCAAGCTTCCAAATTTGGTAGCTTCTCGGCCCTTGAGCCCCGAGATGGGTAGGATTTCGGATTCAATTCCACCCACCCACCCAGACATAAGCGATCTATCTCAAATCCGGCAAGAGCCCGCTAAAACAGTACATCATTACTGGGCCAGATTCCTCCTGGCTATGGACAGGATAAAGGACTGCCGAGAGGAAAACACAATTTCAACTTTTTGCAATAATTGCACGGACGAGGGAATCCTGAACGCCATCAGTCGCCGTGAAATTACACGTTTCGCCGACCTGGCGTCCATAGTACGAAAGTACTGTGCGATGGAGAGTTTCCGGAAAACCGAAACTAAGTTCTGGGACAATCCGGCCCCGAATACAACCCTAGTCCGTAACAAAAGGGTGCATCACACTCAGGCACCAGGTACAAAAACCAAAAAGCAAAAACCCCATAAAGGGCACGGAACCGTACTGGAGGGATGGCTCAGCGGACCCTGTAAAATTCACAATACAGAAGGCGCCACCCCAACACATAGCCTTCGAGCATGTTGGATATTGCGGCAGGTGGCCAAAAGTGGCGAGGAGCTTCTAGCCCCGGAAAACCACTCCAATAGTACCAGTACGGTGTCAACAGTCTTCGAGACTTTCGCATCAAATAATATGCGAAAACGAACAATCCGCAGCCTCGCCGAAGTCTACCAAGTAGCAACAACAAATCCATGGAGCGACACGGCCATCACCTTCAACGCCAGCGACAAACCTAAATTTTGAACAGCCCGAGCACCAGCTGCATTGGTCCTCAGTCCAATAGTGGACGGCTTTCGTCTCACCAAGGTACTCATGGATGGCGGCAGCGGACTAAACCTCATCTACGAGGAAACTCTTCAAAAAATGGAAATAGACTGGAGCCGCATTGAGCGAAGCAGCACAACCTTTAGAGGAATAATCCCTAGCCAGGAAGCGCGCTGCACTGGAAAAATCACACTTGATGTGGTGTTCGGCTCGCCGGACAATTACAGGTCCGAAGAGGTCACGTTTCAAGTGGCCCCGTTCAGCAGCGGATATCACGCTATACTGGGACGAGAGGCATTCACAATTTTTCAAGCCATACCCCATTACGGGTACATGAAGCTTAAGATGCCTGGGCCCGGCGGAATAATCACTCTTGCTAGTGATCCAGACATAGCACTCCGCGCCGAAAACAAGACAGCCGCATTAGACCTGGAGGCACTATCCGAAGCCCTAGCGGCAGAAGAACTCACTGCGCTGCGCTCTACAGTGAATAGGGACGATGTGATACTCGATAAGAGATCCAAGTCCACCTCCTTTAAACCAGCAGATGAAATAGTCAAATTCTAGGTCCATCCAACGGACCCAACAAAGACGGCCTCCATCGGGGCACAGTTGAACCCTGATGTAGATGCCCCACTGCGAGAATTCCTTGGGAAAATTGGGACATCTTTGCCTGGCACCCTTCAGATATGCCAGGAATCCCACGCAGATTGGCAGAACACAGCCTAAACATCCTAAAAGGATTCAAGCCAGTCAAACAGGCTCTTCGACGATTTTCCGAACCCAAAAGACAGGCAATGGGAGAAGAGCTAGCCAAACTACTGGAAGCCGGATTCATCAGAGACATTAAACATCCGGACTGGTTAGCAAACCTGGTAATGGTACCAAAGAAGGACAAATCCTGGCGCCTATGTGTCGATTTTAAAGACCTCAACAAGGCCTGCCCAAAGGATCCCTTCCCCCTCCCCCGCATCGACCAAATAATCGATGCTACTGCAGGGCACGATTCATTGTGCTTCCTTGACGCATACTCCGGCTACCATCAAATCAAGATGGCGGAAGCGGACCAAGCCGCAACGGCATTCATTACTCCATACGGACCATTCTGCTTCAACACGATGCCCTTCGGACTCAAAAACGCCGGCGCAACATATCAACGCATGATTCAGACATGTCTGGCTACCCAGATCGGCAAAACAGTAGAGGCATACGTAGACGACGTAGTCGTCAAAACCAAACACGTCGAGAATCTAGTAGACGATTTGAGGCTCACATTCGACAACCTCCGAGCATATGACATTAAGCTGAATCCGGAAAAATGCGTTTTCGGCGTACCAGCCGGAAAGCTCCTGGGCTTCATTGTATCCTGTAGAGGAATTGAGGCAAACCCAGCCAAGATCCGAGCTCTGTCACAGTTGGATATTCCAAAAGACCTCAAACAAATACAAAAATTAACTGGATGCGTAGCGGCTCTAAGCCGCTTTATCTCCCGTTTGGGAGAGAAGGCATTGCCCCTCTACTGCCTCCTCAGGCGCACCGAACACTTCGAGTGGATGGATGCTGCCACTGCCAGACTCGAAGAAATAAAAGCCATATTGGAAACAAATCCTGTCCTGGCTGCGCCTAACCTGGGCGAACCAATGTTGTTATACATCACGGCAACACATCAAGTGGTAAGCGCGGTACTCGTCGTCGAACGAGAAACAGAAGGGCATAAATTCCCTCTTCAAAAACCAGTGTACTACGTATCCACTGTCTTAACTCCCTGCAAGTCCCGTTACCCGCACTATCAAAAGATAGCGTATGCGGTGTTCATGGCATCCCGGAAGCTCCGACACTACTTTCAAGAGTGCTCGATAACAGTGGCCTCCGAAGTACCCCTCAACGACATTATAGACAACCGCGACGCGACGGGCAGGATTGCAAAATGGGCCATTGAGCTCTTACCATTTGATATAACTTACAAACCTAGGCAAGCAATAAAGTCGCAGGTCTTGGCTGACTTTGTCGCTGAATGGACTGAAGCCGAACTCCCTAAAGAGTACGGCGCATACTCCAATTGGATTATGCACTTCGACGGCTCCAAAATGTTGGCCGGCTTGGGGGCTGGCGTCGTACTGACGTCCCCAACCGGGGACACAGTCCAATACGTACTTCAGATAATGTACACGGACTCCAACAATGCAGCCGAATACGAAGCCCTCCTACATGGCCTCCGGATGGCAATCTCCATGGGCATTCAATGCCTAGAGGTGCGCGGGGATTCAAACCTTGCAATATCCCAAGTAAATGGAGACTTTGACGCCAAGGATCCGAAAATGGCAGCCTATCGTAACGCTGTCCTAAAAATGTCAGCTCGGTTCGAAGGACTTGAATTCCACCACGTAGCCCGGGATAATAACCAAGCAGCCGACGTCTTGGCACGCATCGGCGCAAAACGCGACGCTGTCCCTCCAAACATCTTCCTGGAACGGCTCTTTAAGCCATCCGTACTATGGGAAGAGGAGTCCGAAAATAACAGCCCGAAAGCAGCTGCACCACCCAATACAGAACGATCTGACATAATCGGCGACTCAGCCGATGAAATAACACCTTCAGCCCACGAAATAATGGCAGTAATTGCCCTGTGGACAGAACCATTCCTAGCCTACCCAATTAGGCAGGAGCTTCCCGAAGACCAAAACGAGGCTCGCTGCATAGTTCGGCGGTCTAAAGCCTACAAGGTCCATGAGTGGGAGCTTTACAAGAAAAGCACAACCGGAGTCCTTCAAAGGTGTATCTCCGAAGAGGAAGGGTGAAACCTTCTGGCTGAAATTCATGCCGGACTAGGCGGACACCATGCCGCAGCCCGGGCCCTGGTAGGCAAGGCATTCCGTACAGGATTTTATTGGCCAACGGCCCGGGCAGATGCTCAGGACTTAGTCCAAAGGTGCATCGGTTGTCAGCTCTTTGCTAATCAGAGCCATATGCCACCCACCGCCCTCAAAACTATACCCATTACCTGGCCGTTCGTAGTCTGGGGGCTTGACATGGTTGGACCCCTTAAAGGGGGAACCCACAAGCAAAGGTACCTATTGGTCATGGTGGACAAATTCACCAAATGGATAGAGGCCAAGCCAGTTAAAACGGCAGAGTCCGGACCAGTGATAGACTTCATATCCGGGGTAGTACACCGTTATGGTGTCCCCCATAGCATCATTACCGATAACGACACGAACTTCACGGCCTATGAGGTTAAATTATGGTGCAAAAATATGGGCATTAAGCTCGATTACGCTTCAGTCTATCACCCTCAAACCAACGGTCAAGTGGAACGAGCAAATGGTCTAATAATGAGCGGCATTAAACCCAGACTAGTGCGGTCCCTTACGGAATCTGACACACACTGGGTAGAGGAGCTTGACTCTGTACTCTGGGGGCTGCGGACAACGCCCAACCGTACTACCGGATTCACACCATTTTTATGGTATACGGCGCAGAGGCAGTTCTGCCCTGCGACATCATTCATGATTCACCTCGAGTGCGCATGTACGATGAAAGAGAAGCCGAGCTGGATCAGCAGGACAGCTTGGACGCATTGGAGGAAGAATGCGACGTTGCCAAGGCTCGTTCCACATTCTATCAGCAGCAGGCTCAAAGATATCAAAGCAGAGAAGTACGGGCTAAGACTTACAATGTTGGCGAACTAGTTCTACGCCTGCCGGACAAGAAGAAGGACAAGCTCAAGCCCAAATGGGAGGGACCCTTCATTATCGATCAAGTCCTGACCGGCGGAGCATACCGTCTGCGAAATGCATTGGACAACCGACTCGAGCCGAACCCATGGAACGCAGCCCGCCTCCGAAGATTCTACGCCTAGCGCCGGACTAAGAGTTCGTCTCCTTCCCCCGTCAAATTTTTTTACACTTCAGCTGTCTTTCGTTTCTCTCTTTTCTCTCACCCTTTTCATAAAAGCCCTTAAAGGCCTACTTGCGCATTGTTCGCACATGCTTGATGTGCTATCCACACTCATTATACCTGGGGGCTTCTTTACCAGAAGCTTACTTATAAGGGCTTCATGCCCAGCACATGTGTCAAACTTCCACATGTACCTTTTATTCACCATTATATGCATCGATATGACTTAAGTTTTGGCCAAGCTGGGTTGCCTGGCTCCTGTGCTTACCCCTACGTTCCCGATTGTTCGGCTAGGAGGTAAAGGGAGCACCTCTGTGATTGTTACTGCCGGGTCAGTCGGATGTGTACCTCAGACTGGGTGAAGCCGAAAGCTAGCGTTCTTAAGGGAATATTCGGTCGGTGACTTGAAAGATGATTTTTTACCTATTTATTTATCTGCCCCCAGATGTTTTCCTGCTCTTTTCGCAGTCCGGACATGCACTTTAGGGCATGCCTCCCAGGGAAAGGAACCCTTAACGGAACTATTCTCCCTGGAAGATGTTTCTTACTAACCATGTAATATAACATAACTAGTTGGGCACTTGTCTGATAAAGCACTAATGACCCCTACGCCTGGTCTCCATGCATGCCCCGGTTGTTTCTTAACCGAGAAGGTATTCGGACACACTCCGGACTCTAGGGTCCCGAGGTTGAAGCGAAAAGGTCGGCAAAGACAAACGATCTACAATCCGGCTAGAAGGCATTTTACATGTCATTTTACAATACATTGTCAAATCGACTGACTGTATTCCTCCTCAATCCCGTCTAACAGGCTGTCTAATTTACAGTCCCGTTGGGAGTACTTAGTGGCCAACTCTACTTGGCCGTACACTAAACTCACAGGGATCTCCTTCCCATCGGGCCCCACAGGTCCGACCTCGGCCATGTGGTTGGGATCCGCCTTTATGTACCGCGTATTCACCATGGCCCAGGCCTCCCTGGCACCTTGGTGGCAGGCCGATATTTTCCATAAACGGAAGCGCTGCCGCGCTCCCTGAAGCTTCTCCACAAGCTCTCCAAGGCCCTCGGGTAGGGAGAGGGACGACCATAAAGCCTGGACGCCGCCGCTCATCGCCTGCCGAACTCGTTCGAGCAGTTGCACCAGCTCGGGAAGTTGATCACCCGTTGATACGGGCATCTCCTCTGCAGGGCGACCTGTGAGCACACCTACAGACATATTTCTGTCAATTGACTTCCTCGCCGAACTCTTCTTTTCAAAGGAGTTCGCTCAAGCACTTACTATAGATGCCGCGACGAAGCCGCTGATTCTCCTTCACGGAGCCAAACAGCTCAGCCCAAACACCTTTCAGCTCCTCTCCAAGCTGGGCGTGGGCATCCTGGAGTTTGTTCCTTTCCTGCTGCACCTTCGTCAGCACCCTCTCGCCGGCCTTCAGCTGGCGCAATAGTTGTTGCTTGTCCGGATCCAGTCCAGCAACATCTGCAATATCATTATCAGACTTACACGCACGCCGCACACCGCTTATCTTTTTGAAATAATGTGTTACCAGGAGGTGTCTCTGTGTTTCCTCCTGTGGCAGCGAGTGCGGCCTCAAGTTGGGCCTTGCACTCTTGTAGCTCCTAGGACAGTTGGGTATTCTTCTCTGTAAGATCCTGCATATCAAATGATCCTTAAATCAGTTACTCTAACTACTTTAAGTCTCGGGGGCTACTGGCATATACAGCTATTAAAATCTCTTACCCGTATGTCTTTTACATACTGCTCCGTGGCTCTGGTCAAACCATCTTGAGCAGCACAGAGGTGCGCGTCCCCCGCGTTAAAGGCATTCAACGCCTTAGGGGAGAAGCACGCGACACGTAAAACTGTCCGACGACGCCTATGGTTCATGGCACTCTCCACCTCAGACTTGGTGGCGGACAGTCTGTCGGCGTCCTCCGTTGGAGGAGTATCCAGCTTGCGCCTTGCGCTCGCCTCCCCCTCCAGACCAGGTGTTGGAGCCTGGCTGGCAGAGGCTTGGTTGGCAACGTCTCCGCCCGCAGTCCGGCGAGCACTTTTTCTCCTGCAAATGTTATGAGCATTCAAACGCCTCCTAGGAGCTTTGTCCTAAACAATGGTCGCGAGCTATACTGTTGCGGTGACGTTTCGATTTGTACCGCACCCCTCTTCCGCCCGCGGGGCCGGACTGACCCCTGTGGGTTAGCCGCCGCAGGTTCGGCTTCCTGCCTTGAAGGTACCTCCTGCGAGACACCATTGTATACAGTGGTTAGAAATGCACAAGGACGAAATAATGGTGTCAGGACTTCAGTCACAATCACCTGGGGAGCCGGAGATAGGCCGAGGTAGTCAGCCGTAATGGAGACTAGAGCATTATCCATGCTGAGCTGGTAAAACACCCCATCAATTAGCTCCACCTTTATGTCCGGATCCTCTTCGGAGGACGGATCAAGGGATCTTTCTGGATCCTCAGGCTGTGGGGCCAGACTATGTATGCTCTCCACAGTCCGGCGCAGATCCTGCGTCAAAACCATAAAGTAAGGCACTTAACCTTGAAAGTGTGGATCGGATAAATGAACATCCGCTTACCCAGCTCCGAGGGTTGTTCATGGAGAACCCATTCAATGGGCTCGTCTGGAGGAAGTCCTCCTTCTCCCCCTTGTACAGGCCGGATAGAATCTTCACTAGATCTTCGGCCAATCCCGGCCCTTGGCGGCCGTGACGAGTGGCATCATTCTCCCCGTTGAAATCCCACATGGGGTGGCCCCTGTATTGCAGCGGCTGCACCCCCCGCATAATGCACGTGGCCATGACTCCAATCATGGTCAGTCCAGAATGGGACAGTAACCTTATCCGGCCCATTAAATAATGGACGCTCTTGTCCTCCTCCAGCTGAGGGCTCCGCGGGCGCCAACTCAGGCGTTTCTTCAGAGGAGCATTGCTGAACTCCGGGAGGCCGATCCGAACAGGGTCCGGCAGTGGAGCGTCTTCTACATAAAACCATTCTGAAGGCCAGTCTTCGGATGCCTTCTTAGGGGTTTCGGATGGATATCCGGTCCCGGCGATGCGCCATATTTCGGCACCGCCCAATTGATATATTGACCCCCCGTGAGAGCGGGGTACGAGGCAGAATAGCCTCTTCCACAGCGCAAAGTGGGGCTCGATGCCCAGGAATAGCTCACAAAGAGCTACAAAACCCGCGATATGCAGGACAGAGGCGGGCGTGAGGTGATGGAGCTGGAGTCCGTAGAACTCCAGGAGCCCGCGGAGGAACGGATATACAGGAAATCCGAGCCCCCTTATCAGATAGGGGACGAAGCATACCCGCTCCCCTTTATTGGGACTTGGGGTGGCCTCCGCTTGCTTCCCACCTTTGTAGGTGGCTAGCCCGGCTCGAACCGGGACCATAAAGGCCGGAGGAAGATATCCCTCCGCTTGGAGCATCACCAGCTCGTTGTGCGGGACAGAACATTTCCCCCAATCTCCTGGCAGAGGGCAGGGAGTGCGAGAGGAGGAGCCGCGTCGACGGTCCATGATGGAATGGATTTTTGGTCAGAGGCGCTCCGTTGAGTACTCGCGGAAGGAAGATGGTGTGGTTTGGATCTGGATCCTTGCCTCTCTTATAGGCAGGTTATTTGCGCGGCTAGGGGGTAAAACATAAAAGATACCCTGGCCTTTCGCATTCGTGCGACGCGTGGAAGAAGGCCATTATTGGGCGTGGAAGCCAAGGAGCGCAACATTTGTAAGGGAGCCGGACACTATTCGGCAAGCACATGGAATCTGGAGGAGAACCCGCCTTGCAACACCAAAGACTATATACGCGCCGGACTTATCGTCATTGAAGCCTGGTTCGGGGGCTACTGAGGGAGTCCTGGACTAGGGGGTGTCCGGACAGCCGGACTATCATCGTCGGCCGGACTCCAAGACTATGAAGATACAAGATTGAAGACTTCGTCCCATGTCCGGATGGGACTTTCCTTGGCGTGGAAGGCAAGCTTGGCGATACGGATATGCAGATCTCCTACCATTGTAACCGACTCTGTGTAACCCTAGCCCTCTCCGGTGTCTATATAAACCGGAGGGTTTTAGTCCGTAGGACACAACCATTACAACAATCATACCATAGGCTAGCTTCTAGGGTTTTAGCCTCCTTGATCTCGTGGTAGATCCACTCTTGTACTACCCATATCATCAATATCAATCAAGCAGGAGTAGGGTTTTACCTCCATCGAGAGGGCCCGAACCTGGGTAAAAACATCGTGTCCCTTGTCTCCTGTTACCATCCGCCTAGACGCACAGTTCGGGACCCCCTACCCAAGATCCGCCGGTTTTGACACCGACACTATCATTGATACGTCTCCAACGTATCTATAATTTATGAAGTATTCATGCTATTATATTATCCTTCTAGATGTTTGATATGCATTTATATGATATTTTATATGATTTTTGGGACTAACCTATTAACCTAGAGCCCAGTGCCCATTTCTGTTTTCTCCTTGTTTTTGAGTTTTGCAGAAAAGGAATACAAAACGGAGTCCAATTGACGGGCCAATTTTTGATGATTTTTTATGGACCAAAAGAAGACCATGGAGCATCGGAGTTGGGCCAGAAGAGTCCCGAGCTACCCACGAGGGTGGGGGCGCGCCCACCTGGTATGGGCGCGTGGGCCTGCCTCGTGGACAGCTCGGGCACCTCCTTGACGTGAGACTGACGCCAAAAATTCCTATAAATACAGAAACCTCGGAGAATTAACCTAGATCAGAAGTTCCGCCACCGCAAGCCTCTGTAGCCACGAGAAATCAATCTAGGCCCTCTCTGGCACCCTGCCGGAGGGGGCCATCATCACCGGTGGCCATAGAGGAGTATCCCGGAGGGGTCTTCATCATCATGAAGGCCAAGGACCAGAGGGTGGAGGCCATGGAGGAGGAAGCACAAGGGGGAGAACCTCTCCTCCTCTCTTCCGGTGGCGCCGGAGTGCCATCGGGAGGGGAATC
Source organism: Triticum timopheevii (assembly GCA_963921465.1). Lineage (NCBI taxonomy): Eukaryota > Viridiplantae > Streptophyta > Magnoliopsida > Poales > Poaceae > Triticum > Triticum timopheevii. The sequence continues at coordinate 469,886,083 of OY997274.1, forward strand.
ATCGCCACGGTGATCGTCTTCATCAACATCACCATCATCATCACCATCCTCATCTCTTTTACGCGGTCCACTCTCCCGCAAACCGCTGTAATCCCCTACTTGAACATGGTGCTTTATGCCACATATTATGATCCAATGATGTGTTGCCATCCTATGATGTTTTGAGTAGATATCTTTTGTCTTTGGGTTGATTGATGATCTAGATTGGTATGAGTTGTATGTTTTACTTTGGTGCTGTCCTATGGTGCCCTCGTGTCGCACAAGCGTGAGGGATTCCCGCTATAGGGTGTTGCAATACGTTCATGATTCACTTATAGTGGGTTGGTGAGTGAACAGAAGCACAAACCCGAGTAAGAGGGATTGTTGTGTATGGGAATAAAGAGGACTTGATGCTTTAATGCTATGGTTGGGTTTACCTTAATGATCTTTAGTAGTTGCGGATGCTTGCTAGAGTTCCAATCATAAGTGCATATGATCCAAGTAGAGAAAGTATGTTAGCTTATGCCTCTCCCTCATATGAAATTGCAATGACGACTATCAGTCTTGTTAACAATTGCCTAGGACAATTCTGCACACCGATCCACCATTATTCCACACTCGCTATTTATAATATTTAGTATTATATTCTAATTTTATGATAACAGCACCTACTTTTATGTTTTAGCTCTCCAATATCACACAAAGTTACCCTCTTCATGCCCACAACAAAGTTTTATTTCTTGTTGCTAGTTGGAAGCAAACGTCCGGTGCACGTAGAGTCGTATCAGTGGCAGATAGGGCTTGAGAGAATATTGATCTTACCTTTAGCTCCTTGTGGGTTCGACACTCCATACTTATCACTTCCACCTTTGGAAAGTGCTACGATGATTCCTTGCACTTGGGGATTATCAATCATCCGCAAATAGGAGGTGATTTACAGCCGGGACAGAAAATCAACCATGACAAATCATCAATATTTTTTATTAAGGGATGTCCATAATAGTTGAGAGATAGCATCAAGGCAACTCTGAATGTTCAGAATGAGTCTCTAAATGAGCGTTATTTGGGCATTCCCACTGATGTCGGCTAGTCAAAGATGGATACATTTAGATACCTGAGAGATCGGGTGTGGGAGAAGGTGAAGGTATGGATGGAGAAGCATCTGTCGGCAGGGGGAAAGGAGGCGCTAATCAAATTAGTGGCACAAGCACTGCCAGTTTATTCCATGGCCTGTTTCAGGATTCCAAGGGGACTCTGTGAGAACATAACCTCGATCATACATCAGTTTTGGTGGGGAAGTAAGGCTGGAAAACGAAAACCAGCGTGGGTGGCATGGGATACTATGACAAGGCCGAAGCACCTAGGGGGACTCGGTTTCAGGGATATGGAGATTTTTAACCTAGCTTTACTCGCAAGATAGGCCTGGAGAGTTTTGACAGAACCAACATCGTTGAGTCCGCGTATTTTGAAAGCCTCATATTTCCCGGAGACTTCCATTCTGGAGGCGGAGCTTGGGGGCCAACCCTCGCAAATCTGGCGAGCAATTCTAGACGGGAGGGATATGCTAAAACTGGGGATAGTCCGGAGAATTGCCAACGGTCAAACAACTGAAGTTTGGACACACAACTGGATTTCAAGATCGGGGATGATGAGACCGGTGTCGCCGTTAACACCATATCCGCCGCACCTGGTGTCGGAGTTTATAAATGCATATGAGGCCACTTGGAATGAGCAGCTTGTCCGGTCGGTCTTTTTGCCTGTCTATGCTGAAGCAATACTGTCTATTCCCCTATGTACGCGCAACATGGAAGATTTTTGGGCATGGAGTGGAGAAAAGAAGGGTAACTTATCTGTAAAATCGGCCTATAGACTGATTGTGCAAGCAAGGTTAGCGGGAGAGCAGGGAATTGAAGATTCCACATCAGCATCTGACAACACGGGTAATGATTGGACAACGTTATGGAGAACAGATGTGCCGTCGAAGGTGAAGCTATTCCTATGGCGGTTTGCGCGCAGCTCCATCCCAACAGCGGAACTACTCCACCATAGAAACATGTCGACTACATCTACATGTGTGTTATGCGGTGCCAGGGACTCATGGAGGCATGCTTTGCTAGAATGCCCGATGGCAAGCAGTGTGTGGGCTCTAGCTAATGATGCTCTTGTCGAACACATGAGTCAACAAGATGGTGAAAATGTGAAGGAATGGATTTTTGCTTTGAAGGATGCCCTTGCATGAACGTTTTGTACGTATGACGGTTACCCTGTGGGCAGTTTGGGCAGCCAGGAGGAAAGCCATATATGAGGACATATTCCAGAGTCCTTCCACAACACACTCTTTCATTAATTCCTTCCTGAGTGATCTAAAAGTTGTCAAGAACCTGAGCGATATAGTGGTGCAGGCTAGAGCGGAGCGACCAACACATTGGTTGCAGCCGCCATTGGGCACATCCAAAATAAATGTGGATGCGGCCTGCATGGGAAGTTCAAGCGTTGGTTCAGTAGCGGCGGTGTGCAGGAGCAGGGAGGGGCTCTTCCTTGGTGCATCCACTATCATGGTCAAGGGTATCTCTGACCCTACGACATTAGAAGCCATGGCAGTCAGGGAATCGATGGCACTAGCAGAGGATCTCCAATTGCAAGCTATTCACGTGGCGACAGACTGCATGGACGTGGTGAACGATATCAAGCAGAAGAGTAGCCCGAGCTATGGGGCCATTATACATGAGATTATAGAATACTCTAGTAGTTTTAATTTATGTACTTTTGTTCATGAGTTTAGGAGCTCGAATTTTGAAGCTCACAATCTAGCAAAGCGTGCTTTGGGACTGGGGATAGGTCCCCATGTCTGGTTAGGCCACCCCGGTGATCTTAATTTCGTCCCTGTAAACATTGTGACAGTCTAATAAAAGCTTCGCATGATTGTCTCAAAAAAGAAAGTTGAGAAGATAATCTTTCCAATGGAACCGGTCCCATGGCCAAATTCATCCTGAATCATCGGGAAACATCGAAACAATGGACGTCCAGAATTCTGTTTTGGTGCCGCGCCACTGTTTTTGGCCTTTGGGCCGTGTATTTTTTTAGCCCAATTAGGGGCGCGTCCAGAGGGTCCTTGGCTGATCCTAGACTATATTTGCAGCAGTCGACGCTCAAGTTAGAGTTGGGTTTTTCTTAGATTAATCTATCAAGAACAATTTTGCCGTTCATCGGTTTGTGAGACCCCAAATCGAGTTCTTAAAACAATTTTTAGCAATTTGATTGCAATCTTCTTTGTTCTTGTTTGTGTTCTTCGATTCGCAGGCAAGGATGAGCCTTCTCGGCAAGGTCAACTGGGTAACACCGGTTGATAACCATAGGAGAAGTGGTGCTGCGATTGCAGGTTCGGAACATGCCGTTCGAAAGCCGGGTCGATTTGTGTCACATCTCCACCAAAAATTGGGTTATCAGAACCTGTTCAGAATATCGGGACCTCCCGTCCCCATTAAGTGGTAATCAGAGCTTCAGGTGCACTGTCAGGTTCAACCCTCCCTAGTTAGTTTTTGATTTCGCCTTCATCCTAGAGTCCACAGAAAAGCCCCAAAAAAGAAATTTTATTTGTTAGGTTCTGCCATCCCAGATTTCCAAACCATGTTTAGCCTTTTGCATAATTCTATTTCAGAGTCCATAGTGTTGAGTTTGTGTCCTTTTTTCATGTTTTGTTGCTGGTCTAGTTAGTGTTTTAATCCACAATCCCGTTCACAATCCGCTGCCACCACCTGCACATCATGTTCACAATCTTGATCGTTTTCCATCACCTTTACGTCTTGTGCTCACCACACAAGACCATAACTCCAGCCCACAATCTGCTGCCATGTAGCGACCAGACCTCAAACAGTCTGATCTCTGTGCATCAGTGTCATCCCTGGATCAGTAATGATGACACGCACAGTACTCGAAGGATTTATAACAGAGCAGCAACCACACACTTATTACATCGAATGTCTCCAAAGAGAACTTATTACAATAAATATGGCTTAAGGCCATCTAAATAACGATAACAGCGGAAGGCTTGGAAGATAAAGTTGTTGACACCAGATTTTAGCACAGTCAAGAACTTATTTAAAATGGCCTCAAATGGAGAAGTGTTCTACATGATAAAGTTTCGTATTGTCGATACGAACATCTTTGAAGTTTGGGCCATCGCCATCTATCTCATCTCGAAGGCCGAAGTTGTGTTCGAAATACTGAGATTTTGTATTCAGAACACAATTCGGCACATTATGCCCCCAAGACTGCCTCGTATGGAAGAATGGTATACATGGATTGTCTTCGTCTCGTCGAAACGATCGATTTTGATATAAGAATCGTTCCACGAGTTTGTATGCAAAAGTTAGAGCCATCCGAATACAGCACTATCACGAGCCAAAAGTGGCGCGCCCCACCAGACACCCTGTCTGATGGGTAGTGCGAATAACAGCCTGTGTTGCACGAGCGATTTGGCCCTCAAGATGAACTCTAATCAAAAAACGTTCAACATAAAAGTTGTTCGTCTCATCGAAACGGTCAAGATTGCTTTTGGGCTTGTTTCCATCCGAGGTCGTTTACCACCTCAAAAGTTACCCGCAAGGTGCAGCCAGTTTAAACCGAACAGTTTTGGAAAGTTCGGACAAAACCAATCCGAATTTGACTAGGGTTTTGGACGTGAATCCAAGCCTTTTCCTTGCACGAGAAGTCCAGCCGCCTCTTATATACCTGAGGGGTGATGGCCGATTGAACAACACACAATCGATCAATCAATCTACTACTTTTCCGTGTTCATCTACTTTTATCTCTCCCCTTGTATCTTTCTTCTCGTTCTTCGTCGTTCTTCAAGATTGGAGGCTGCGAATCCACGAGGCTCTAGGGGCGGTAAGACCGACCTCGAGCAGCCAATCGTCGCCGCGAGCCCTGACGGGGTCCCTCCCGGGCGAGCGGAGCGTCTGGTCCCAAAAGCGCCGGCTTGCTGTCTTGCGTATCGCGCTGAAAGTCGGCCTCCCGCGGTGTGAGTTGCGGAGCATCTCCCCCGACGCCGCGGGTACACATCGACGTGTTCATGTGATGCGTTCCGGCGTCAACACACTTTTTGGCGACTCCGCTGGGGACGAAGCTTTGAACGGTCTCCAGCTCGTTCTTGCTACGAAGAGATCGTCATCAAGTTGCTGCAATCTACAAAGGTAATATGAATACCCAATTCCTCTTTGTAGATGCAAATAATCCATATGTTGTTGCTGGATCACCTATTGAGCATAATGTATTGGCTAGCCCTAGTTTTATCAACCATGCATCTAATTATGTGCAAGGGCCGATGCAAAACAATCTTCATGTTTCAAATTCTTATAAATTTAGCAACATGCAACATATGTATTCCAACTCCCATGCATCAGAAACCCCACAAATTCATATGCCGATGAGCAACATGATGAGTTTGATTAATCAATTTGAAACACCCCAAGTTAGAATTTCCAATGCCATACAAGAAAGTGTTTCACCCTTTTATTCATCGGCAGCTAATGTGCAATATAGTAATCCAACCATGCCGATGAATGAGAGAATTGGCCATGATACTAATGGCTATTTTGCCAGTTACTCTCAATCGTCATATGCTACACCTCATGTTAGTAATTCTTCGGCACCATACACAACTGTAGATGCTCATAATTCGGCTTCACACCTTCCTGGTTATAGCCGAATGAATGTAAATTTTACAGGAGCGGTTGTGCCCAACATTGTAGAAGATGAGGTAGTGGTGGCTGCATTGAAGAGTTTAGCCCAAAATAAGAGAATTAGTGCTCTTTGCCTTGAACAACATGAAAAGGGGCTATTTCCTGATTATGCCGCAATAAAAGCTAGAGTTTTGCAAGAAGATGAATCTTTGCCAGTTGATAAAATTGGCGAGCAAAAGTATGGTCTTACAACACTGCATATGCCTTCACCTAGTACTACATCATATTATACACCCCCTACACAATTGCAAAATTTCGGCAACACCCATGTGTCATTGCCGAAAGAATCTAAAAGCATTTTGGGGCAATCATATCCGGAGTGGGCTGAAATTGAGAAAAAGCTTAAAGCTAATTTTGCCGCTCGCCGTCAGAAACAAATAGAAAAAGAATTGGCTCAGATAAAAGAAGCATTGCCAATTGGTACTATCAATGAAAAGAAGGATGATTCGGAACATGAAAGTGCTTCGGTTGAAAAAGTCGAATCAAGTAGTATATATTCTGAATCCATCAAATCCAACGAGGCAAGCATTATTGAGAAAGGGCATGGCAAGCATAGGAAAACAACGGTGCTTGATTTTTCTGAAGTTAATGGAACCTACTTCCTTCCCTATGAGTTCCGTGCCGTAGAAATTGACAAGCTTCAAGGACAAGAACAAGTAGCCGAACAAAGTTCATCCGACAAAAATCTTCAAAGCAATGATGCACGGATTCAAGAAAAAGATGATGACAAGGTGTTGGGGAGCCATCCAAAGACGGAGCAAGATGTTCTTCAAATGGCACCACCATCATGTTCTCCCAACATATGTGAAGAGGTATGCATAGCAAGTAATTTACCTATTTTCAAATTTGGTCGCAACTTCATTATTGATGCATCTATAAGAAATATTCTCATAAGTAATTTTGAAAGACCAATGAAGAAGGGTAATTTACTTGTTAGCAATAAAATTGTTATGGAACATATCGGTCAAACCATTGCGCCATTTATAAAGACCGATAATGACTTATTGTTCCAGCCAAAGCTTTCCCCGTTGCTTTATCTAAAGTTAATATCTAGTTGGGTAGCTTTGCTTATTTCATACTTGGCTTGCACTTGGTCTCAACTGAGACATGTATGTTCTAAATATCTTCGTTTCAGAAATTTAAAGCCAAGGTTAAATTCTATTGAGAAAACCGATGCTAATACAATATCTTATCCAAAGACATCAGAGATAGAGTGGAAAACACAATGCATAGCCGAATGGGGAGATTCCAAATCTGAACCATTCATTTGCTTATCTCCAAAGCCGTTCAAACAGCAAGATCGACTAGAAAACAAGAAGTATACCTTCAATTCAAGCATGTGTGATCAAATATTTGATTTGTTGCTAAAAAATAATTACATTACAATTCTCAATGACCATGTTAAGCCATCAATCCATGGACGAATGTATTGTAAGTTGCATGATTTGTCCAAACATAATTTTGAGGATTGCAACATGTTTCGGCAAATAGTTAAATCGGCCATTGAAAAAGGATGATTGAAGTTTGTTGAAACACCAAGGGATGACCAGTCTATTCCGATTGGTCCCGATGGTAAAAGGTTTTTGCATCAGCTGCTTCAAGCCGATCCATTTAAAGAGAATGTAAAAACTGCAGGTGATGGGATCAAGGTTTCAAGTAAAGAAGTTGTTGAAGAGCATAATGAACATAATCTTGAGGGCGAAAATTCCATCGAAGCTACAATGGAGACGCCAAGGACTGGGGGGTAACAAGCAAATGCAATGATCGATGAAAGCAAACCAGAAGAAAACAAAGGCCGAAATAAGCGCAAGTGTAAGAGATCAAAAGTCACCTTCGCTGAACTATTGGATAAATATCAAAAGAAGAGTGAAGAGAAGAATGCTTATCGGCCAAATCATGCAAAGAAACCAAGGTCACCCCCAAGGCGCAAATATGAGGATCGGTATTGGCAAAGTGATAATTTTAATGCAACATATTCATATCCTTATTTTGGGCCGCCAATGCCAATGCCGTGGATGCCTCCCTATGCTCATATAGATACATATTCATCATGGGACATGTATGATACAAGGGCACATTCTCCATCTTATTCTAGACCATCTCACCAATACTATGCAGCTCCAAGAAGATCAACATTTGAACAATCACGCTTCAAAGACCGTTTCAATCATAAGGAATCGGTCCAGAGCTCAAGGAAGAAGAAAGAGGTGGTCAAGCAGGTTTACTGCATTAAGAGAGATGGTCGTAAGAGTGCAATTTCAGATTTGGTCTCAAATGAAAAAGAGCCAATTAAATTGTTGACATTGGCTACTAAAGGCAATGAGACAAAGCAACCAATTATTGAGAATCGAAGTGCCAAATCTGAAGAAAAGAATTTGATAGTGCACAAGGCCAAAAAGGAATTGCCATTGGTCAAAACAGAATCACAGCCGAGATGCCCTCTTGGCTTATCGTATTGGCAAAATAAGAAATTACAAAAAACTTAGTGCACAAGAACTTGAAGAAAGGAACATGGCATGGGTTCCCAAAGGAAGTGCTCAAAATAAGAATTATGTGCAAGTTTCCATAACAAGAAGTGCGGCAAAAGTGAAGAAGGAAAAGTGTGAAAACTACGAAGGACCAAGCCGAAGGTTTCAACATCTTTGGTCTACACATTATCCATATTCTACAACTATGCCATTAATGCCTATGCCATGGAATTCGTCATCAGGTATGATTGATAACCCTCAATGGGCTTATTTTAATCCATGGATGCAATATAATTTCTTACATCATGAAAGGGTATTGCCAAATCACTATACATTTGATTAGCTACAAGTTTGTTGCTGATCCAAAGGGCCGAAATACTTGATTTGTCATTTCCTTTGTTTATTTCGGCTATATGTGCTTTGAATGAAGTTTACATGGTAATGGCTGATATTTATCTATCGTCCTAAGATTATGTCTGCATGGTCGGTGTGGTATCCAAACATCGTCCTTAGTTCAATAGGAGACCAAAACAAGCCTCATACAACTTAAAATATGTTTGCAGAATAATAAAAGCCGAATATGAAAATTTATTCGGTTTAGAGCTTTTGGTTCTTGTAGGTGCTATACAAATTGAGGCTTTCAGTGATTCTTTATAAGTAGTGCAACAAATATACAAGGGTTATCAATGTTTTGATGAATCACTTATAGTTTATCTTGGGATATGTCTAGATGCAAAATTTACCTTGGGTTGCTTTAATATCCTTCATATATCTAGACATGACAATTCGAAAGAGTTGGCACAGCAAGCATCCGGCTACTATGTTAACCATGGTGTATTGCTTTATTTCTATCAATAGCCGATGCTAGGTCTTGTCAACATAGGTAAGGCCGAACCGAAGCCCACCGCTTCGGCCACTAATGAAACTTTTATGCAGGCGAAGTAAGGATTGGAGAAAGTTTATTATTGATTATCAGCAAAATCCTAGCAAAAGGGTGAATAATATGGTTCCGAGGATGACCTTGAGATACATATCTATGGGACTTTATCATCGGATTGTTAAGGAAGTTGAGAAAGTTTCACCCAAGCTTGCGTCAAAATATTCACACAAGCAATGGCAGATATAAACCTATCGTCCTAAGAATATGCCAAAATGGCCGATGGAGTGTTGACATCATCCTTAGAGCAAGCTATGTGCAAGTTATTTTTCGGCACACAGGCTTTGCCGAAAAACAGGGGGGCATGTGTTGACACCAGATTTTGGCACAGTCAAGAACTTATTTAAAATGGCCTCAAATGGAGAAGTGTTCTACATAAAAAAGTTCGTATTGTCAATACGAACATCTTTGAAGTTTGGGCCATCGCCATCTGATCTCATCTCGAAGGCCGAAGTTGTGTTCAAAATACTGTGATTTTGTATTCAGAACACTATTCTGCACATTACGCCCCCAAGACTGCCTCGTATGAAAAAATGGTCTACATGGATTGTCTTCATCTCTGTCGAAACGATCGATCTTGATATAAGAATCGTTCCAATCCGAGTTCGTATGCAAAAGTTAGAGCCATCCGAATACAGCACTATCACGAGCCAAAAGTGGCGCGCCCCACCAGACACCCTGTCTGATGGGTAGCGCGAATAACAGCCCGTGTTGCACGAGCGATTTGGCCCTCAAGATGGACTCTAATAAAAAAACGTTCAACATAAAAGTTGTTCGTCTCGTCGAAACGGTCAAGATTAATTTTTGGCTCGTTTCCATACGAGGTTGTTTACCACCTCAAAAGTTACCCGCAAGGTGCAGCCAGTTTAAACCGAACAGTTTTGGAAAGTTCGGACAAAACCAATCCGGATTTGACTAGGGTTTTGGACGTGAATCCAAGCCTTTTCCTTGCACGGGAAGTCCAGCCGCCTCTTATATACCTGAGGGGTGATGGCTGATTGAACAACACACAATCGATCAATCAATCTACTACTTTTCCGTGTTCATCTACTTTTATCTCTCCCCTTGTATCTTTCTTCTCGTTCTTCGTCGTTCTTCAAGATTGGAGGCTGCGAATCCACGAGGCTCTAGGGGCGGTAAGACCGACCTCGAGCAGCCAATCGTCGCCGCGAGCCCTGACGGGGTCCCTCCCGGGCGAGCGGGGCGTCTGGTCCCAAAAGCGCCGGCTTGCTGTCTTGCGTATCGCGCTGAAAGTCGGCCTCCCGCGGTGTGAGTTGCGGAGCATCTCCCTCGGCGCCGCGGGTACACATCGACGTGTTCGTGTGACGCGTTCTAGCGTCAACAAAAGTGAGTCCATCAACTCCAACAACATCACTGAGTATAGAACCACGATCCTAAGGCATCTTACTCGTCGTCTGAAAAGTCTGCAACATTAACATTGCAGCCCGAAATGGGTCAGCACATGGAATATGCTGGCAATGTAACACATAGAGAGTAATGAAAGAATAATGCTATACTACATGCATATATGGCTGGTGGAAAGCTCTATGGTTACAGTTTTTGCATAAAGCCAATTTTTCCCTACTGCAAAGGAAATAAGTTATTTAACTATCATGGTGGTTGTTAAACATTGAGAATGGTTGACAACATTCTCTATCCCAATTAAGTAACATCATCATTAAACAAACCCAACAATATTAGTTAAAGTAACATGATGAGATTCACATGATAATCCAAGTACTAGATACTCAAAATGTCCATAATTGGGGACACGACTAATCATAATTAGTTTATACACTCTGCAGAGGTTTGTGCACTTTTCCCCACACGACTCGATCTCCTCTATTGGTTTTCTCGCACTACATGGTGTTTGAGAAACGGATGAACGAGACACAGTCTTTCAGAAGCGCTAGCACCTTACGATGGGTAGACCTGTACACCTACTTTCCCCTACATCATCTAGTCTACCACTTTAAGAGTTCGCACGACTTAATCAACTATGCTAGAGCCCATAATAGCATGTGGCTGCACATGGAAGTTTCTAGCATGAATAATCTTATGATCCCTTTGAGCCTGGGTGGCGGTCCAAAAACAAACAGGCAATCCTGGAATACCCAGGTACCTCAATCCACCCAGATGTGTATTAAAGTTGCCACCTTAAATAAACCATTAATTAACAATCTCACATCTGTCATGGATACACTCACCCAATCCACGTCTACTAGCATAGCATGGCATAATAAGCAAACATAGAAGTAACTCCCAAGGGTTTGATAATAAAACAGGTGATAGGTACTACCTCATCTACATCCCAAAACCCACATATTAATCAGATCCTAATCATGCAATTGGTTGAGGATTGATCTAATGCAATAAAACTGGGTAGTAAAGGGATATGATCAAAGTGTTACTTGCCTTGCTGATGATCCGTGAAACCTAGGGATTCGAAGTAACAAGCAACGCAATCCGGGTACTCTATCGCAAACAAACAAACAAGCATACAATAAGTACTGATCTAATGCACAGGTAAAACTCAAATAAGAGGTCTAACCAGAAAGTTCAACTTAAGAACTCCGGTTTGCAAAAAGAATCAAATCGAACGAAACAACGAAAGTCAAACTGCAAAAGAAACAAGCTTCGTTTACTAATCTGGACCTAACTCAAATTTTACAGAAGTAAAAACTTGTTTGAGTAGATTATTTGGAATGAGGGTTTCGAGACGAAACTCTAGGCGCTTGAATTGCCTGATTCTGATAAACGAGCGAAAAGTTATACTAAAACGAAAATCAGATCAGAAATCGCGATCAGAAAAATTGCGAAATAAATCCGAGAAAAAGAAAACGACTAACAGATTAACGAACGAACGTTCGTTATCTGGATCTAAACGATGAACGCGTTCGTTAAAACGAACGAACGAGCGGACGCTCGCTAATTAACCTAAACCGGAAAAAAACCGATCTAATAAAAAAATAGATCTAAAAAAACCGACGAAAAACCACCGGAAAAACCGAACGTTTTTTCTAAAAAAACGGCGGCGACGGGGTCAACCTCGGCGACGGCGGCGGTCGGCGGCGGCTCCGGCGGCGGCGGCTCCGGCGGCGGCGATGGGTGAGGGAGTCCTGGACTAGGGGGTGTCCGGACAGCCGGACTATCATCGTCAGCCGGACTCCAAGACTATGAAGATACAAGATTGAAGACTTCGTCCCGTGTCCGGATGGGACTTTCCTTGGCGTGGAAGGCAAGCTTGGCGATACGGATATGTAGATCTCCTACCATTGTAACCGACTCTGTGTAACCCTAGCCCTCTCCGGTGTCTATATAAACCGGAGGGTTTTGGTCTGTAGGACACACAACCATTACAACAATCATACCATAGGCTAGCTTCTAGGGTTTAGCCTTCTTGATCTCGTGGTAGATCCACTCTTGTACTACCCATATCATCAATATCAATCAAGCAGGAGTAGGGTTTTACCTCCATCAAGAGGGCCCGAACCTGGGTAAAAACATCGTGTCCCTTGTCTCCTGTTACCATCCGCCTAGACGCACAGTTCGGGACCCCCTACCCGAGATCCGCCGATTTTGACACTGACATTGGTGCTTTCATTGAGAGTTCCTCTATGTCGTCACCGATAGGCTTGATGGCTTCTTCAATCAACAACAACACAGTCCAGGGTGAGAATTTTCTCCCCAGACAGATCTTCGTGTTCGGCGGTTTTGCACTGCGGGCCAATTCGCTTGGCCATCTGGAGCAGAGCGAAAGCTACGCCCCTGGCCATCAGGTCAGGTTTGGAAGCCTAAACTTCACGGTCGACGCCCGCGGAGACTTGATCTTCGACGGATTCGAGCCACAGCCGAGTGTGCCGTGCTGTCACGATGGGCATGATTTAGCTCTGCCACCGAACAATGCCCTGGAGGCCGCACACGAGTCCGCTCTGACCCATAGTTCGGAGCAGACCGCGCAGATCGAGGACAGGTGGCTGGACACCGCCTTGGGAGCTGCAACTTCTACGGCGATGGAGCTGAATACTGAACTTGTCCCTTATAAAGCTCGTGACTCCGAGGCGCCGGACTCCTTGCCGGACTCCGAACCTCCCGCGCCCCTGCCAATCGAATCCGATTGGGCGCCGATCATGGAGTTCACCGCCACGGACACCTTTCAGCACTCACCCTTTGGCAACATCCTAAATTCGCTAAAGCATCTTTCGTTATCAGGAGAACCCTGGCCGGACTGCGGTCAGGATGGTTGGGATGCGGACGACGAAGAAATTCAAAGCCCACCCACCACCCACTTTGTAGCCACTGTCCACAATCTAACCAAAATTCTAGACTACGACTCCGAAGACATCGACAGTATGGACGACGATGCCGGAGACTACCAAGAACCAGCGCCTACCGAGCACTGGAAGGCCACCCCAACCCATGATGTATATATGGTGGACACCCCAAAAGGAAGCGATAACGAGGAACAACGGGACGCGGCAAAGGATAATTCCGCTGACAAACAACCAAAACGGCGACGCAGACGCCGCCCTAAGTCCCGCCTCGACAAAAACAGCACTCCTAATGACCCAGCAATAGAGCAGGGCAAACCAGTGGACGACGAACATGAAACCAAGCAACCATCCGAGCAGGACGAATCGGATAATCAATCCATGCCCGGCGAAAACCACAGTCCAGACGATCTCACGCCGGACACACCACCAGAGCATAAGAACCTTCACAAAAGACTTGTCGCCACTGCATGAAGTCTAAAAAAGGAAAAATGGAAGCTCAAAACAGCGGAAGACATACTCAGAATGAGGTGGAGCAAAGTACTCAAGACCGCGGACAAATATGGCGATAGCCACCAAACGAAGAGCTACCCGAAGCGCAAGCTGCTGCCAGAATTCGAAGAGGAGGCCATAGAGCCCCCATAGTCAAAAAGCAAAGAGGCCGCCTGGCCGGATAGACGACCAGATGACAGGCCAAAAGCGACAAGCGGCACCGCACACAAGACGACACATGATCCTCGTAAAACAGACGGCTCTGTTAGGTCCATTTATGGGCCAAAAAAGAGGGCCCCAGGAAGAAACACAACACGCCGCATGCTCGAAGATAATGGCACGCCTAAATACAGGGGCGCCGCACACCCACTATGTTTCACCGATGAGGTGCTGGATCATGAATTTCCAGCAGAATTCAAACCCGTAAACATAGAGGCATATGACGGAACAACAGACCCCGGAGTCTGGATTGAGGATTACATACTACACATACACATGGCTAGTGTAACACCCACGATGCGGCTATATCTCCCACGTGTCGAAGCACGACTTAGAGGCATAACCGCATTGTGGTTTTGTCGCAAGAAGGGTCATCTTCACACAATCCCATGTAATGAACAAGACTGGGATAAAGAGTTGGCTTACAATCGCCACTTCACAAAAGTACTTAAATAAATCATACATCATTCAGAGTACACACATAGTCCGACTACGGACGAAGCCAAAAGAAAAGAAGATAACCCAACTGCTAGATCCCCGGTCGTCCCAACTGGGCTCCACTACTGATCAACAAGAAACAACACATAGCAACAACTAAGATCTTCGTTGAGCTCCCATCTGAGCTAGGTAGCATCCTCTGCACTAGTATCATCGGCACCTGCAACTGTTGTGATAGTATCTGGTGAGTCACGAGGACTCAGCAATCTCAAAACCCGCGAGATCAAGACTATTTAAGCTTATGGGTAAGTAATGGATAAGTGGTGAGGTTGCAGCAGCGACTAAGCATGATATGGTGGCTAACATACGCAAATAAGAGCGAGAAGAGAAGCAAAGGAACGGTCATGAAGCTAGCAATGATCAAGAAGTGATCCTGAACTCCTACTTACGTCAAACATAACCCAAAACCGTGTTCACTTCCCGGACTCCGCCGAAAAGAGACCATCACGGCTACACACGCGGTTGATGCGTTTTAGTTAAGTCAAGTGTCAAGTTCTCTACAACCGGATATTAACAAATTCCCATCTGCCACATAACCGCGGGCACGGCTCTCGAAAGTTTATACCCTGCAGGGGTGTCCCAACTTAGCCCATCACAAGCTCTCACGGTCAACGAAGGATATTCCTTCTCCCAGGAAGACCCGATCAGTCTCGGAATCCCGGTTTACAAGACATTTCGACAATGGTAAAACAAGACCAGCAAGACCACCCGCTGTGCCGACAAATCCCGATAGGAGCTGCACATATCTCGTTCTCAGGGCACACCGGATAAGCTAAGCGTACAGGTACCGACGTAATCCAAGTTGCCAAGGAATGGTCCCGCATGGTGCTCTAGTTTGGACCAACACTCGAAGGAGCACTGGCCCGGGGGGTAAAATAAAGATGACCCTTGAGTCTGCAGAACCCAAGGGAAAAAGGCTTAGGTGGCAAATGTTAAAACCAAGGTTGCTGGAGGAGTTTTATTCAAAGCGAACTGTCAAGGGGGTCCCATAAATCACCCAACCGCGTAAGGAACGCAAAATCAAGGAACATAACACCGGTATGACGGAAACTAGGGCGGCAAGAGTGGAACAAAACACTAGGCATAAGGCCGAGCCTTCCACCCTTTACCAAGTATATAGATGCATTAATTAAATAAGAGATATTGTGATATCCCAACATAATCCTGTCCAACATGGAGCAATCTTCAACTTCACCTGCAACTAGCAACGCTATAAGAGGGGCTGAGCAAAGCGGTAACATAGCCAAGCAATGGTTTGCTAGGAAGGGTGGAAATGTTAGAGGCTGACATGGCAATTTGGGAGGCTTGGTAAAACAAGTGATAGGTAGCACAGCATAGCGATAGAACGGAGCAACTAGCAAGCAAAGATAGAAGTGATATCAAGGATAATGGTCATCTTGCCTGAGATCCCGCAAGGAAGAAGAACGAGTCCATGAAGAAGACAAACGCACGTAGTCGCATGAATCCTCACAACTCCGGAACGAAGCCGAAGCTAACGAGAGAAGCAAACCGGAAAGAAACAAACAACATGGTAAACACACAAGCATAAACATGTCATGATGCACAAACAAGTATGATGCATGTCCGGTTTAATGAGGCATGACATGACAAGGTGAAACAAACAACACTACAATTTAAGTGGAGCTCAATATGCAACGAGTTGCATATTGACGGAACACCACATCAATTATTTAGTTTCTCTCTCGGTTATGAACAAGACAAGATTAAATGTTGGGTAACATGGCAAGAGGTGAAGGATAATTAAACTACATATTTAGGCAAGTTTAAATGAGGCCGGAAACACAAACAACACTTCCGAAAAATCCCCATGTTATTTAGCAATTTAACGCAAACAACAATTTTAAACATTTTAATTGTTGTTATCCTGATGCGGATGACATATGCAAGTTTTATGCAATTTTTATGAAAATGTTGACATAAGCATGTTATGAAGCATTTGGTCACTATGGCGGAACAAAACGGGTGCCACGGCAACGAATCCGAAAATGATGCCACGGCAACATATCGGTTCCGGTAGCTCACGGAGATACCGGTGCAGAAGGAAGTGAGCGTGAGCGAGTCATGCAAGATGGTGGGGTGCTCCCGGTTACCGGGTTCCCATGGGTCGACGGCATGGCAAACGAGGAGGAACGTGCACGAAACAAACGGGCACGATGCAAACATACGGTTCATCTCATACAACATGCATTCGTTCACGGGCATTGTCTCGGCGTTATACCTTTGAAGCGTGCATTTCGGGCGGATCGAGTTCGTAGTGGAAGTAGTCATTCACGGGTCGTCGTGGGAAGTAGTTGTTCACGTTTCGTAGTCGTACATGTCGGCGGTAGTGGAAGTAGTGGTACACGGCGATGGTAGTTGTACCCGTTACGTAGATGTTCAGGTCGTCGGTAGAGGTACTTGGTGAAATCCACGGGTGTCATTAGTTGTACACGGGTCTTCGGTGTCGAGGTACTTGGCGATTCCAGGATGTAGAGGTACACTTGTCGTAGATGTCCAGTGCATCCGTAGAGGTACTTGGCGCTCGGTGCGGTACTTGGCGATCCAAAAGAAATGCTCCTGTTCAAGGAGGTCTCGGTTTTGGCGATCTCATGGATGGCGGAGGCATGGTGCAGGGTCGACGGGAGCAGGAGGTGCACGGAGGCCTCGGTGTGCAGGGGGTCACTGCGCCTTGGTGCAGACTGCAGCCCACGGCAAAGCAGACAGGAGGTGCAAAGGGTGTAGTCAATGCGGCTGGGACGAGCAGCAAGGTAGGAGAAGCGGGGCTTGGACGCCGGCTGCAAGGAAGCAACCACCATGGGGACGGGGAGGAGCTCGGCTCCCCTTGGGCGTTGCAGGCTGCTGGTGGAGGAGAAGTGCGGGCGAGGGGATGGATGGCACCGGTGGAGATGCAGGTGTGGAGCCACCAGAGTTGGACAAGGAGGAGGCGATGACGGAGATGATGGGGAACGAGCGTCGGAAGAGCAGCGGCAGCACGACACTGTCTCCATGGGAGGCGTCGGGAAGAGCTCGATGCGGCAGCAGCTCGGGGCTGATCTTGACGTTGGAGGCCGGGACTTGGCCGGCAGCAGGGCGTCGCGGAGGAGCAGGAGAAGGGGAGGCGCAGAGGCAAGAAGGCGCGGCGGCGGCGGTTTCGGGCCGGATCGAGCAGGAGGGCGGCGAGGGGATCGGGCGCAGGGAGCTCGTCTCCCTGGCTCGATGCATGTGTGTGTGGCAGCGGGCAGAGGGAACGAGAGGGATAGGTATCGAGCAGGGGGTCGGGCTAGGGTTAGAGGCAGGGCGTGGCTGAGCCTATGGAACGTGCCGGTCTGGGCTGCGGGCTAGAGTTGGTGGGTTGCTCTCTCTTCCATCCAAAAACAGAAGAGAAATAATAGAAGGAAAGAAAAGGAGAGAAAACAAGATGTTAGAGAAGCAATTTGGGAAAGGAGTTAATTTTCTTGGGCTCATCGAAAAGGTCTTGATCCAGAAAAATTGCAAAGATACGTGTCGAAGGGACTGAATACAACCTCATTTGAATTACATTCAAAAGAGTTTAAATAGGAAGTGGGAGTTTGGGAGGTCCAAAAATGTTCGGATTTCTGGTGGAGCTCCGGAAAGTGATGAAAGAAATTATGGGCAAGGTTGGAGACCAAGAATTGAGATAACAATGGCATGGGATATTTTGCAAGTGGGTTATGGTTAATTCCAAATAAACGGAATAATTTTATTATAGCTCCCTAATAATAGTAGGAGACTTTGAATATGTTTTAAAGAGAAACCACCATGTGAATATCCCTCGATTTAAATAGATCAACGATCTATGCAATTTATTTAGGTGAGTTTTAAAAATTAATGATATGATGGCATGATGACATGATGCAATGCAAGAGATGGCATGATGAATGCACAAACAAAACAAATCACACGACAAAACTCGGAATAGCTGGAAGTCTTCTGGAGCGTCGGTCTCGGGGCGTTACAACACTCCACCACTACAAGAGGATCTCGTCCCGAGATCTAGGATGGCACCGGAGAGAAATGGAAGAGGAAGAGAAGAGGGTAAACTAAGTTGCTTCTTCGACCAATGAGTGAAACCACGAACCTTGGGAGGTTGAGAAATTTAAAGGAAAGACTACAACAGAGATGAACGAGATTGCAAACAATCCGTTAGAAAAGAGGAACAAGGAACATTACGAGAACTTGAAGATTGCAAAGACACGAACCAAGAGTTTAATGGACAAGATAGAATTCGAAACCACTCTGGTTAAAACAAGATGAGAGAGAAAGAATTCGGGCAGCACCCTGGTTGAACATGGAAGGAATAGAACATGAACTTGAGAAGATGGAATGATACTTGATGAAATCAACTACACACTGCCTCCAGAACTATTGAAAGAATGGCACAAGGGGTAAGAAGGATTTCAGACAGCACTCCGATTGAAACGGGAGGCAAAACTTGATAAGATGAAAGAACTTGAATGAGAACACAACATCCCGGTTAAATAGATAAGCATGAAAAGAACACGATCCTCAATTCGAGAACAGGAGTGAAGAGAGCAACATCACAATGCCTCCGAAAGAAATAATAGAAGATAGATCATTGGAATAACAGAATGGAGAAGAAAATGCCAAGCACCCTTCCAAGAAGGTTATAACGGAGTTGTTGGAAAACCAACAATGAAACGAATAAGCTTGTAGTGGGCTTATGGAAAACATCTCAAGACTATGAGGTGACAACTGGCCACTAATGGAAACCATTGATTTGATTGAGAGCACCAAAGAGATGAAAAACTTCTTCACCGAGATGAGAAGGAGAAAATTGGATCATTGATAAGCACCACAAATAGCTACATTCCTTAGGGAAGGCTTTAGGTGAAATATGACACAAGATAACTCCAACAAGGAGATTGATGGATTTAAAATACCTCAATGTTGACAATTTGAATAACCAAGGGAAATTGTCAAGAGTGACATAACACCATCTCAAAAGATAAGGTAGAAAGAATTGCACTTTGGAATGCATGATGAAGAATACTTGAACTCCCCAAAACAAACGTGTGTTGAACACCACGTTTATTTTTAGAGTATAGCTTGGCTGACCTTAACTTCAAGAGAAATCTTGAAGTACAATTGAAGAATGAAAAGAATCCTTGACGACCCACCATGTAGAGCCTCCATGAAGAACTCCGGTAAAAGAAAAGATGAAGCATCTCGAACCGAGAAATGTGACATGATGAACAACTCTGGAAAGAAGAAACTAGATTACTTGGATGAAACAATAATAAGAATTACGTTATGCCTATCCTTCACCAATTTAAATTGATGACAAGCAATGGATTTGGCATACTACTTATTCCCATTGAAAAAGGATTAAGAGAGATATAGCGTAAACTTGAGAAGGTCTTCATGAACCACCGATAGGATTGAAAAGAACGAATGAATTAATATGATAATCAAAGAAAAAAAATCTTGAAAGAACCACCGTAAGAATTGAAAATGAAAGTAGCAAAGGAAGAATTTGAAAACGATTGAAGATACTTGAAGGGATTTAGATACATGAGAACGAAGAGAACATGAACTGATTAGAGGATATTTGAACGATTCACCGGTAAGATTTGGAGAACGATAGCTACACGCTGAGAATGAAGAATTATGACATGATGGCCTTCGGAGGAAAGAAATAGAAATAACTCATGAAATGCTCCGGATGGTAAGAAAAGAATTGTCACAATCAAAACAATTATGAGCATGGCATCAAGCTTGAACTATGCATCTTGAAGAGAATGGAGCAAGATTTAAGAGAAATCCTTCTTCGGTCTTCAAATGTTGAGAATGATGATGAGAACCACCACCATGAATTGTTGAGATACTCCGGGAGAATGTAAACAAAAAGGTTGAGCCAACAATGAATAATAATTTGAAATTGGTCTTGGAAAACATCTGACTGATGAAATTCATTCTTACGTCAAACTTCAAAAAGAATTCGGAAATAGCTCCGGGGAAAATTAGAAGAGTCAAGTAAGATCCTGGGAAAGACATGTGGGTTAGGGCCCACTCAAAGGAAAACACCGTTGAATGATTGATTGAAAAGGGGGGATTGCACCGGTTGAATTAAATGGCCTGAATGATATAACAACCTCGAAATAATTTGGACGGATTGAGAATGGAAAGACGGGCCTTCTGAGATATATTCAACACTCGAGAACGAAGGAATAGCGAGAAGTGAATGATTAAGAGATACACCGGCATAAGAAAGCACTTGAAATGAGAAAAAGAATATGATCAACACCGAAAGCTTGAGTTAAATCCACTGGAAAAGAATACGAGAATGAAGAATGATGAACTTGAAACTCCGTTAGATTCTTCCTGAGACTCACCGGATAAGAACATTGACGGGAAAAGAATGGAGAACCTTCACATCCATAAGATGGATACTTGATTAGAATATATGAGTCCTTGAAGTTAAGGGTGGGAGGGCGGGAAAACAAAAGCAACTTGGGCAGATGGAATGGATACCATTGAGAAAACTTAGAATTGATCTTGCGGATGTTGAAATGATCGAATCCACTTGAAGAGAAGCACGCCGGTTGGAAAAGAATTAACATGACGACCTCGATGATCAAGAAGGATTAGTATTCACATAGCAATATGAGAACACCGTTTAGGAAAGGTATTGATTCAACATTTGACTTCGAAGCAACTCGAATACCACAAATCAAAACAAAACAAAGGATTTGGCTTGCAGAATAAGCCGGAACAAACATATGATAGAGATTTCGTCCGAAGTTTTCATGGTGGGGCTTACACGGGCTCGATCGTACAACACCATCATGTACAAGGCAGTGCACATGACATACGAAGTGTCCCCAAATCGGCATAGCCAAGGATTCTTTAAGACACAATGAGACCACT
The DNA here is from genome assembly GCA_963921465.1 of Triticum timopheevii. Lineage (NCBI taxonomy): Eukaryota > Viridiplantae > Streptophyta > Magnoliopsida > Poales > Poaceae > Triticum > Triticum timopheevii. Next base: position 469,907,597 of record OY997274.1, read on the forward strand.
GTAAAAAACGACCGTGGATAGGCGGACCACTAGACGTCGAACCCCAATCTCATATCATGCATCTGTCGGAAAGATATTCTAGGAGCTACTTGAATTCCCACCTATAAAACTCCCGAAATTTTCTGGTTATGCAATCTGGTGTTGGGGATACAGGGGAAGCAATATATCTCACACAAACTAACAATCCCTACATCCAGCTGTATCCATCCATCAACACATAACCAAGAAACCTTCGGAAATCGTGTACCTCAACCTTCGAAAAGCATCCGTTATACGAGCTATGGCAATACTCCCAAACTCCCCAGTACTGGGTGACATCGAGGTTATCTCACCAACAACTGCATAAAAGAGATTTTCGATGTCGGCAAAACTCAGGTATTCCAGAACTGCAACGATAAAATTATGACGACAACACCTCGGAGCTCAACTCCCCGGGACACTGCCACAACCCCTAAATGTCAGGAGGCACCAAGAACAATGTTCTCGTCATAAGAATATCGGAACGATCCCAAGATACCCGCGTGATCCTAAATTTTTTTTAGTGAAATTAGAGGCGAGGAAAGACAAAACATCTACGTCAGGAGGCCTCACCAGAGCGACAAAGGGGCTGAGGAGTAAAAAGAATCCTACTCTCCGATATATATAATCCTAAGACTCAAAACATTTTTGTTCTAGACTCAACAACGCCAGCGATTCGATCAAGCAGGGGGCTCCTAAGTCGGGGATGGCTCTGATTACCAACTTGTAACACCCACGATGCGGCTATATCTCCCACGTGTCGAAGCACGACTTAGAGGCATCACCACATTGTGGTTTTGTCGCAAGAAGGGTCATCTTCACACAATCCCATGTAATGAACAAGACTGGGATAAAGAGTTGGCTTACAATCGCCACTTCACACAAGTACTTAAATAAATCATACATCATTCAGAGTACACACATAGTCCGACTACGGACGAAGCCAAAAGAAAAGAATATAACCCAACTGCTAGATCCCCGATCATCCCAACTGGGCTCCACTACTGATCAACAAGAAACAACACATAGCAACAACTAAGATCTTCGTTGAGCTCCCATATGAGCTAGGTAGCATCCTCTGCACTAGTATCATCGGCACCTGCAACTGTTGTGATAGTATCTGGTGAGTCACGAGGACTCAGCAATCTCAAAACCCGCGAGATCAAGACTATTTAAGCTTATGGGTAAGGAATGGATAAGTGGTGAGGTTGCAGCAGCGACTAAGCATGATATGGTGGCTAACATACACAAATAAGAGCGAGAAGAGAAGCAAAGGAACGGTCGTGAAGCTAGCAATGATCAAGAAGTGATCCTGAACTCCTACTTACGTCAAACATAACCCAAAACCGTGTTCACTTCCCGGACTCCGCCGAAAAGAGACCATCACGGCTACACACGCGGTTGATGCGTTTTAGTTAAGTCAAGTGTCAAGTTCTCTACAACCGGATATTAACAAATTCCCATCTGCCACATAACCGCGGGCACGGCTCTCGAAAGTTTATACCCTGCAGGGGTGTCCCAACTTAGCCTATCACAAGCTCTCACGGTCAACGAAGGATATTCCTTCTCCCAGGAAGACCCGATCAGTCTCGGAATCCCGGTTTACAAGACATTTCGACAATGGTAAAACAAGACTAGCAAGACCACCCGCTGTGCCGACAAATCCCGATAGGAGCTGCACATATCTCGTTCTCAGGGCACACCGGATAAGCTAAGCGTACAAGTACCAACGTAATCCAAGTTGCCAAGGAATGGTCCCGCACGGTGCTCTAGTTTGGACCAACACTCGAAGGAGCACTGGCTCGGGGGGTAAAATAAAGATGACCCTTGAGTCTGTAGAACCCAAGGGAAAAAGGCTTAGGTGGCAAATGTTAAAACCAAGGTTGCTGGAGGAGTTTTATTCAAAGCGAACTGTCAAGGGGGTCCCATAAATCACCCAACCGCGTAAGGAACGCAAAATCAAGGAACATAACACCGGTATGACGGAAACTAGGGCGGCAAGAGTGGAACAAAACACCAGGCATAAGGCCGAGCCTTCCACCCTTTACCAAGTATATAGATGCATTAATTAAATAAGAGATATTGTGATATCCCAACATAATCCTGTCCAACATGGAGCAATCTTCAACTTCACCTGCAACTAGCAACGCTATAAGAGGGGCTGAGCAAAGCGGTAACATAGCCAAGCAATGGTTTGCTAGGAAGGGTGGAAATGTTAGAGGCTGACATGGCAATTTGGGAGGCTTGGTAAAACAAGTGATAGGTAGCACAGCATAGCGATAGAACGGAGCAACTAGCAAGCAAAGATAGAAGTGATATCAAGGATAATGGTCATCTTGCCTGAGATCCCGCAAGGAAGAAGAACGAGTCCATGAAGAAGACAAACGCACGTAGTCGCATGAATCCTCACAACTCCGGAACGAAGCCGAAGCTAACGAGAGAAGCAAACCGGAAAGAAACAAACAACATGGTAAACACACAAGCATAAACATGTCATGATGCACAAACAAGTATGATGCATGTCCGGTTTAATGAGGCATGACATGACAAGGTGAAACAAACAACACTACAATTTAAGTGGAGCTCAATATGCAACGAGTTGCATATTGACGGAACACCACATCAATTATTTAGTTTCTCTCTCGGTTATGAACAAGACAGGATTAAATGTTGGTTAACATGGCAAGAGGTGAAGCATAATTAAACTACATATTTAGGCAAGTTTAAATGAGGCCGGAAACACAAACAACACTTCCGGAAAATCCCCATGTTATTTAGCAATTTAACGCAAACAACAATTTTAAACATTTTAATTGTTGTTATCCTGATGCAGATGACATATGCAAGTTTTATGCAATTTTTATGAAAATGTTGACATAAGCATGTTATGAAGCATTTGGTCACTATGGCGGAACAAAATGGGTGCCACGGCAGCGAATCCGAAAATGATGCCACGGCAACATATCGGTTCCGGTAGCTCACGGAGATACCGGTGCAAAAGGAAGTGAGCGTGAGCGAGTCATGCAAGATGGTGGGGTGCTCCCGGTTACCGGGTTCCCACGGGTCGACGGCATGGCAAACGAGGAGGAACGTGCACGAAACAAACGGGCACGATGCAAACATACGGTTCATCTCATACAACATGCATTTGTTCACGGGCATCGTCTCGGCGTTATACCTTCGAAGCGTGCATTTCGGGCGGATCGAGTTCTTAGTGGAAGTAGTCATTCATGGGTCGTCGTGGGAGGTAGTTGTTCACGTTTCGTAGTCGTACATGTCGGCGGTAGTGGAAGTAGTGGTACACGGCGACGGTAGTTGTACCCGTTACGTAGATGTTCAGGTCGTCGGTAGAGGTACTTGGTGAAATCCACGGGTGTCATTAGTTGTACACGGGTCTTCGGCGTCGAGGTACTTGGCAATTCCAGGATGTAGAGGTACACTTTTCGTAGACATCCAGTGCATCCGTAGAGGTACTTGGCGCTCGGTGCGGTACTTGGCGATCCAAAAGAAATGCTCCTGTTCAAGGAGGTCTCGGTTTTGGCGATCTCATGGATGGCAGAGGCATGGTGCAGGAACGAAGGGAGCAGGAGGTGCACGGAGGCCTCGGTGTGCAGGGGGTCGCTGCGCCTTGGCGCAGACTGCAGCCCACGGCAAAGCAGAGAGGAGGCGCAAAGGGCGTAGTCAATGCGGCTGGGACGAGCAGCGAGGTAGGAGAAGCGGGGCTTGGACGCCGGCTGCAAGGAAGCAACCACCATGGGGACGGGGAGGAGCTCGGCTCCCCTTGGGCGTTGCAGGCTGCTGGTGGAGGAGACGCGCGGGCGAGGGGATGGATGGCGCCGGTGGAGATGCAGGTGTGGAGCCAGCGGAGTTGGACAAGGAGGAGGCGACGACGGAGATGATGGGGAACGAGCGTCGGAAGAGCAGCGGAAGCACGGCACTGTCTCCATGGGAGGCGTTGGGAAGAGCTCGATGCGGCAGCAGCTCGGGGCTGATCTTGACATTGGAGGCCGGGACTTGGCCGGCAGCAGGGCGTCACGGAGGAGCAGGAGAAGGGGAGGCGCAGAGGCAAGAAGGCGCAGCGGCGGCGGTTTCGGGCCGGATCGAGCAGGAGGGCGGCGAGGGGATCGGCGTAGGGAGCTCGTCTCCCTGGCTCGATGCGTGTGTGTGTGTGGCGGCGGGCAGAGGGAACGAGAGGGATTGGTATCGAGCAGGGGGTCGGGCTAGGGTTAGAGGCAGGGCGCGGCTGGGCCTATGGAACGGGCCGGTCTAGGCTGCGGGCTAGAGTTGGTGGGTTGCTCTCTCTTCCATCCAAAAAACAGAAGAGAAATAATATAAGGAAAGAAAAGGAGAGAAAACAAGATGTTAGAGAAGCAATTTGGGAAAGGAGTTAATTTTCTTGGGCTCATCGAAAAGGTCTTGATCCAGAAAAATTGCAAAGATACGTGTCGAAGGGACTGAATACAACCTCATTTGAATTACATTCAAAAGAGTTTAAATAGGAAGTGGGAGTTTGGAAGGTCCAAAAATGTTCGGATTTTTGGTGGAGCTCCGGAAAGTGATGAAAGAAATTATGGGCAAGGTTGGAGACCAAGAATTGAGATAACAATGGCATGGGATATTTTGCAAGTGGGTTATGGTTAATTCCAAATAAACGGAATAATTTTATTATAGCTCCCTAATAATAGTAGGAGACTTTGAATATGTTTTAAAGAGAAATCACCATGTGAATATCCCTCGATTTAAATAGATCAACGATCTATGCAATTTATTTAGGTGATTTTTAAAAATTAATGATATGATGGCATGATGACATGATGCAATGCAAGAGATGGCATGATGAATGCACAAACAAAACAATTCACACGACAAAACTCGGAATAGCTGGAAGTCTTCTGGAGCGTCGGTCTCGGGGCGTTACAGCTAGAGGAGATGATCTCCACGCCATAAAATATCTACCCCTCAAGCTCAAAGGGCCTGCTCGGCATTGGCTCAAAAGCCTCCCAGAAAATACTGTTGGAAGTTGGGAAGAGCTCGAGGATGCGTTTAGAGCAAATTTTCAAGGGACTTATGTCCGCCCTTCGGATGCAGACGATTTAAGTCACATAACTCAACAGCCCGGAGAGTCAGCGCGCAAATTCTGGAACAGGTTTCTTACCAAAAAGAACCAAATAGTCGACTGTCCGGACGCCGAAGCCTTAGCAGCTTTTAAACATAATGTCCGAGACGAATGGCTCGCCAGACACCTCGGCCAAGAGAAGTCGAGAACAATGGCCGCACTAACAAGCCTCATGAGCTACTTCTGCGCGGGGGAGGACAGCTGGCTAGCAAGATGCCGCACCAGCGACCCGAGTACATCCGAGATCAGAGATGGAAACGGAAAATCACGGCGCAGAAAAGACCAGCGCCGAAATAAAGAAAAAAGCCCAGAGAATACGACGGTCAACGCCTGATCCAAAAGCTCGCGGCCGAACAACTAAACACTGCCTCTTAAGGACAACAGTGAAGAGCTATCCAACTTAAACAAAATTTTGGATCGGATATGTCAAATCCACAACACCTCCGGAAGGCCTGCAAACCACACCCACCGAGATTGTTGGGTCTTTAAACAGTCCGGCCGACTCAACGCCGAACACAAGGGGCTCAACGCGCCAAGCGAGGATGATGACGAACCCCACCAGCAGAGCGCCGGAAAACAGAAGACTTTCCCGCAAGTAGTCAAAACAGTAAACTCACTTCATGTGATAATACGGAAAAACAATGCGGCACTCGCCAAAGTAGGTGTCGCACGGTCCACCCCAGCGGAACCTCGAGATTGGATGTCAAAACAAATTATTTTCGACCACCGGGACTATTCCAGAAGTATTCAAAATGCAGGATGGACTGCTCTGATATTGGATCCTATAATCGACGGACTACAATTTACAGAAGTCCTGATGGACGGCAGCAGTGATTTAAACCTGCTATATACGGACACAATCCGCAAGTTGGGGATAGACCTTACTAAAATTCGACATAGTCGCACTTCCTTCAAAGGAGTGACGCCAGGCCCTTACGCCAAGTGCACGGGCTCCTTACTACTAGAAGTTGTGTTCGGGTCACCCGACAACTTCCGACGCGAAAAGCTAATCTTTCATGTCGCCCCATTCAAAAGTAGCGATCAAGCACTATTGGGACGTGAAGCTTTTGTCCGCTTTAATGCAATACCACACTACGCGTCTCTTACACTTAAAATGCCCGGTCCACGCGGCATCATCTCATTAAAAGGTCATTCAAGACCCCGGACACGGCTAGACGAGTCCGGCATAAATAAGCTAGGGGCTCCCTAGCCGCACACCCCTTTACAAGGGGCTGTGCGTATGAGCTAATATAAGCTCAGCTTGATTCATTCATTTATATTTCGATTTCTAATTCATTTTTGCACGATTACTTTTCAAACTAAGTTCCTCTCTTTTACAGATGAACAGCATGTTACACCCGTCCAGGATACAGCACAACGGAGACACAGGCGCAGACGAGCAGTAGGGACCCGTGGCAAGGATTCTTTTCAGATTAAGACCCTGCGTAAATCTTTTTTACTGTCTCTTATTGCTATATGTCCCCTGGTTTCTCATTATAACCAGATAGGAGACTGACGTTTTGGCATCGGCCGCGTCAGAGGACCTTGCGTGTACCTGGACACTAGGGGCTTAGGGCATTGTTCTGCCCGCTATCATAAAGACCGAATACCTTAGGGAGTGTTCGGCGTCTCGAGTTAGGCCTTATATGCATCAGCTCCGAATCATGTCTTTGGTCAAATGTTGGGTTTGCCCGGCTCCTATGTTTTGCTGCCTTACGTTCCGTATCATCGGCTAACGCGGCACCAGGAGAACTACTGCGATTGTGCCCTGGTTCGGCCGGGCGAGCACCTCAGTAGAGAAAGCCGAAAACTGACTGTCATGATACAGCGAGAGACTAGTCAACCACTCGATCGACTACCAGAATGTTTAGAATTTCTCCGCTTTGACGAAGGACCGTTTCCCGGTCAGGCACATACGCGCCCCGAATTCAGAGAGCGCGGTGCCACTAGGGGCTATATCGTAGCCCCACCCTCGAACTCCTATGGCTAAGTGAAAGTGATAAAGCATTATAGTCCGGTTACCTCGTTTGCTACGCTACCACCTCCTTCACAGGACCGAGACGTCGGATCAAGTGTGAAAATGCGCTATTTTTGCGAACACCCCCGCACCTTGTGCGTGGGGGCTGAAGCCGACGACTGCCATCTTTCAGGTTATACACACGTATACATAAACGGCCGCACAGGAGATATTTTAATACTTGAATGCACAAGTACAAAAAAGCGCTTACATCATAAACATCATTTTACAAACCAAAACGTTCATTTGAACGTGACATTTTTTGAGCACTACGACTCTATTACATGAGCACCACGCAGAACTTCCCCAAAATAGTGCTCAGTGGGTAACCGGCTCTCGTCCGAACCCTGGGTCGCAACAGCGGTGGCATCCATCTCTGTCCAATGTGTCTTCACACGGGCGAGGGCCATCCGTGCACCCTCTATGCAGGCCGACCGCTTCATCGCCTTGATATGCGGCACTGCCCCAAGAAATTGCTGCAATAAGCCAAAATAACTCTTCGGCTTGGGCCTATCCGGCCAGACATGAGTCACGATATCTGTCATGGCAAGTCTGGACAATCTATTCAGCTCAGCCCACTCGGCCAACCGATCGGTCAGCGGAAGTGAACGCTCCGGACTATGGAATTGAGACCAAAACAGCTCTTCCGTCTTGTGATCCTTTTGACTTCGGAAGTGCACAACGGCATCTGCCGCACTCGCCGCTAAGTCCATATAAGGATCCTCCGGACCCCACCGCTGGCCAAGCTGAGCATACTTTGGATCTGTAAACCTTCGGTGCAGCAGAAAGGGCTTGCCAGCCACAATGTCTCTGGCCTGGTGCAACTCCTCCTTTATAGCCCGCATTGCAGAACGGGCATCCTTGGCTTCGGCGGTGGCCTTCCCCAGGTCTTCTCGCTCCGCTAGGCGCTCCTTTTCAAGAACGTCATTGCGGCCGGTAGCATCTTTTAACTTCACGGCCATTTCGGCCATCTCCTCCCTGCTTCGGTAGTGTGCAGCCCTTTCGGCTTCTAGCTCTTCGGCCGCCCTCGAGGCAGCCGCATCACTCCTTCTGGCTTGCTCCTTGGCTTGAACAAGTTCTGCCCGAAGGCTCTCCACAGCAGCGGCACCATCTGCATTTAGCACACATGTTGTAAGGAGTGGGCTTCGGCTCCCTTACTAGGTGACCACGGAGAAAAAACCTACCTTGCGACTCGTCAAGTCGTTTATTGACCAGCGCGATGTCCGCATCCGCAACGTCGAGCTGCCGCTTTAGTTCGGCAACTCCATTAGTCCGGCTAGCCACCGAACTATCCGCCACCTGCACAGGAAAGGCGAAAATCAATACCTGGGATTTTGATCCTCGGCACGCTGTCTTTCTCGACACCCTACCGAGTCTCAGGGGCTACTATCTATACAGGGCACACTTTATGTGTAAAATTGTCAAAGGGTATGTCATTTTTGCGTACCTCAGACCCCGCCAGCAAACTCCTGACGGCATCACGCAATCCGCCTTCAGCGGATGAAATTCTTTCAATCACCGTACTCATCAGTGTACGGTGACCTTCTGAGATGGACGCCCTCTCAAGCAAATCCTTCAGCTCCCCCGGCCGCACACCAGTTGGCGCCGAACTATTCGGCCCTGCCGGACTCGGGGATACCCTCCGTGACGACACTTCAGGCTCGTCCGCCCTATCCGATGGTGCGGCAGATGGAGGCGTCTCGCTCTCCATCATCTCCGGACGGAGTTCCCCCGAAGACGAGCTCATCTGAGAAGGACGGAGATCCGAACTACAAGGTAAAAACTTAAGTTATCCTCAGAAGCACAAATAGGGATGTCCCTTATTACAAAACTCCCTTTTTTCTACTTACGGCTCGCTGGAGGGCTGATTCTTTAGGGGAGACTGTGCGGCCGGAGTCTCTCCGGACGCAGGACCCTCTGGTGAGGATCTCTTCCCCCGCTTCGGGGCTTTGGCCTCCGAGTTTTCGGAGGCGGTCCTCTTCTCCCCTTGGAAGGAGGGATTCTCGATCCCCCCTTCCTCAAAAGCCTCCTTGGTTGAGGCGGTAGTTCCTCTGTTCTCCCCTTTGCCTTCCTCTGAAGGCGCAACCTCCAGCATCCTGACCAGCACGGGATCCGGCGCGGTCTCTGGGAGGGGGGCCGGACACCGTATCAGTTTTGCTTGCACTATCCACTCCTGTTTAGAGGACAATTGGTCAAAAGGCGAATCATAGAAAGGCAAACAAACGGTATGTCCGGACACGGAGCTACTTACTTGTGTATCCGGGCGATTGCAGCTTAGGCCGGTATCCTCGGTCAATTCCAGGCATGCCTCTCATGATCCGAAGAACAGTTTGTACATCTCCACGGGTGTCGTACCCATGAAGTGTTGAAGAATTCGTGGTCCCTCTGGATTAAACTCCCACAGCCGGAGAGGACGACGTTTGCAGGGCAGGAGACGCCTAATCAGCATGACCTGCATCACCACGACCAGATCGATCTCCCTCGCCTGGAGGTCTTGAATCCGGCCCTGCAATAGGGGCACGTCCTTTGACGGCCCCCAGTTGAGCCCTTGGCTGACCCATGACATCAGCCGCTGCGGAGGGCCCGAGCGGAAGATGGGCGGCGGCTTCTGCCTGCTGCCCCTGGGAGCGGTTATGTAGAACCACTCCTGCTGCCACAAGCCGAGCTCCTCCTGAAAAGAGCCCTCGGGGCATGCAGTGTCGGCCCTTCTGCTTACAACCGCCCCGCCGCACTCTGCTTGACGCCCCTCGATCATCTTCGGTCCACGTCGAAGGTCTTAAGCCACAAGCCGAAGTGAGGGGTAACGCGGAGGAAGGCTTCGCAAACGACAATGAATGAAGAGATATGGAGGATGGACTCCGGAGCCAAGTCGTGGAATTCCAACCCATAGTAAAACATGAGCCCTCTCACAAAAGGATCCATCGGGAAGCCTAAACCCCGACGGAGGTGGGATACAAACACGACATACTCGCCGGGCTCGGGGGTGGGGATGACTTGCCCTTTGGCGGGCAACCTATGCGAAATCTCGTAAGATGGGTACTTGGCCTCTTGCAGCTTTAGCACGTCTTCTTCCGTGACGGAAGAGGGCAACCACCGGCCCTGTGGGTCGGAGCCGGACATTGTTGAAAGTCCGGAGCGCTCGAATCTGGGGCTCTGGGTGTTGGAACTCGGGGCGAGGAGAAGATTCGATTGGGAATTGAAGAAAAGAAACAGGCCTTGGTCCCATTATAAAGAGGGAGAATACCAAGAGCGGTTCCCGTGACCGTTCGGGACTCGCCTCCGATAGAGGGGGCGCGGCGACGGGCCCGGTTGGGTTACCCACGTCCATATTGATGGGAATCCCGGAATAGGGGGAACACGATCTCTGCTTCGACAAGACGTGCCAAGGAAACCGCTTCGCTAAACGCGCTAAGGTGGTATAATAAAAAACAATTCAAGTAAAGGCTTGGTAGTGGTGTGACGTCATGCCACAAAATACGTCAGCAGATTGAACTTGTGTACATATTATTCTCTCTACGATGGAATGTGGAATTTATTTTGCAGAGCCAGACACTATCCTGGTGTTCACAATATTCTATGAATTATTCGGAGGAGGAACCCGCCTTGCAATGCCGAACAATATGCGCGCCGGACTCATCGTCATTGAAGCCTGGTTCAGGGGCTACTGAGGGAGTCCTGGACTAGGGGGTGTCCGGACAGCCGGACTATCATCGTCAGCCGGACTCCAAGACTATGAAGATACAAGATTGAAGACTTCGTCCCGTGTCCGGATGGGACTTTCCTTGGCGTGGAAGGTGATACGGATATGTAGATCTCCTACCATTGTAACCGACTCTGTGTAACCCTAGCCCTCTCCGGTGTCTATATAAACCGGAGGGTTTTAGTCCGTAGGACACACAACCATTACAACAATCATACATAGGCTAGCTTCTAGGGTTTAGCCTTCTTGATCTCGTGGTAGATCCACTCTTGTACTACCCATATCATCAATATCAATCAAGCAGGAGTAGGGTTTTACCTCCATCAAGAGGGCCCAAACCTGGGTAAAAACATCGTGTCCCTTGTCTCCTGTTACCATCCGCCTAGACGCACAGTTCGGGACCCCCTACCCGAGATCCGCCGGTTTTGACACCGACAGCGGGCGGCGCGGCTAGGGTTAGGGTTTGGGGCGCGGGTGCGGGTGGGCTGGGGCGGCGGCCCGGGGCGCGCTATTTAAAGACCCCCGGCCATGCGGAGTCCTGGCCGGTTACGGCCCAAGGTCGGTTCAGACTTTTTTTAAATATTTTTCGCGTAGAAAATCAAACGAAAGAAACACTAAACAGACTCCAAAAATCCCAAAATAAATTTTCCCCGACTTCTAAAATCAAGCCGGACAAGATGAAAATTTATTTGGGGCCTAAATACAATCTTGAAAAACGCATTTTTCCTAAATTCAAATAAAATAGCAATAAAATCCAAAATAAAATCTTATTTGATTTTTTTATTAAATCCTCAATATTTCATTATTTCGGGAAAGTCATTTTATTCCCTCTCTCATATTTTTATAATTGAAATAATTGAAGATAAAATAAATAAAATCAAATGATCCTATTTCAAAAATTTGAGAAAACTCAAATATGAAATTTACGAAATCCCCAACTCTCTCCATGGGTCCTTGAGTCGCGTAGAATTTCTAGCATCGAGCCAAAAATGCAATAAATATGATATGCAATGATGATGTATTGTATAACATTCTAAACTGAAAATTTGGCATGTTACAAACCTACCCCCCTTAAGATGAATCTCGCCCTCGAGATTTGGGTTGGCTAGAAAATAGGTGAGGGTGGTCCTTCAGCAGATCTTCCTCTCTCTCCCAGGTGGCTTCATCCTCGGTGTGGTGGCTCCACTGAACTTTGCAAAACTTGATAACCTTGCTGCGGGTGACTCGGTTGGCATGCTCAAGAATCTTAACTGGTTTTTCCTCATAGGTCAAATGACTGTCCAACTGAATCGCCTCCAGCGGCACTGTATCTCTCAACGGTATATCAGCCATCTCTGTGTGGCATCTCTTCAACTGAGAAACGTGGAACACGTCGTGAACTCCTGACAATCCCTCAAGCAATTCCAACTTGTAGGCAACTTCTCCCATACGCTCCAAAACTTTGTATGGTCCCACAAAACGTGGTGCTAGCTTTCCCTTAACTCCAAAGCGCTTAATCCCTCGAAGTGGAGATACACGAAGATAGACTCTATCTTCGACTTCATAAACTATCTCCTTGCGTTTTGAATTTGCATAGCTTTTCTGCCTGGACTGGGCTACCTTGAGCCTGTCGTGAATCAACTTCACTTTCCGTTCATACTCCTTAATCAAATCCGGTCCAAACAACTGACGGTCTCGAACTTCATCCCACGACAACGGGGTCCTGCACCTCCTTCCATATAAGGCTTCGAAAGGGGCCATCTTCAAACTGGATTGATAATTGTTGTTGTAAGAGAACTCTGCATATGGCAAAGTGCCGTCCCAACTAGATCCGTAATCTAGCGCACAAGCTCTCAGCATATCCTCCAAAATCTGATTGACTCTCTCGGTCTGTCCATCTGTCTGGATGAAAAGCTGTACTGAACTCTAAGCTGGTACCCAAAGTTTCGTGCAACTGATTCCAGAACTTTGAGGTAAACTGGGTTCCTCTATCTGATACAATGCTCCTCGGAACTCCATGCAGACATACGATCCTGGTCATATATATCTTGGCCAACTTAGCACTAGTGTAAGTGGTCTTCACTAGAATGAAATGTGCTACCTTCGTCGAACGATCGACTACAACCCAAATCGAGTCATAGCCTAAACGAGTCCTAGGAAATCCCGTGATAAAATCCATGCCTAGTTTATCTCACTTCCATTCGGGTATCAGCAATGGTTGTAACAATCCTGCTGGCTTCTGATGCTCTGCTTTTACTCTCTGACATACATCACAAACTGCTACATACTCCGCAATATCCTTCTTCATTCCGGTCCACCAGAAAGTGTCCTTCAAATCCAAATACATCTTGGTATTTCCTGGGTGAATCGAATACGGCGAATCATGAGCCTCCTGTAGAATCAACTTCCTGATCTCCGGATCATTCGGCACATAAACACGGTCTTCAAACCATAAGGTGTCGTGCTCATCCTCACGAAAACCTCTAGCTTTTCCTTTGATCATTTTCTCCTTTATCTCAGCAATTTCCTTGTCGGTCTTCTGGGCTTCTCTGATCTTATCCATCGAAGTCGACTGAATCTCCAATGCTTCTACATAGCCTCTCGGAACTATCTCTAAACATAGCTCACGAAGGTCCTCGGCTAGCTCGTTCGGTAACTCTCCGGCCATGAGTGCGTTGACATGGCTCTTACGGCTCAACGCGTCGGCTACTACGTTAGCCTTTCCCGGGTGATAATGCAATCTCATATCATAATCCTTGATGAGCTCCAACCATCTCCTCTGCCTGAGATTCAACTCCTTCTGCGTGAAAATGTACTTCAAACTCTTGTGATCCGTGTACACCTCACAATGGTTTCCGATAAGAAAATGTCTCCATGTCTTCAATGCATGCACTACGGCTGCTAACTCCAAATCATGCGTGGCATAATTCAACTCATGAGGCTTAAGCTGTCGTGAAGCATACAAAACAACTCTCCCCTCCTGCATAAGCATTGCTCCAAGTCCTCGACGTGAAGCGTTGCAATACACCTCGTAATCCTTGCTCTGATCTGGCAGAATCAACACTAGTGAGGTAACCAAACGTTTCTTCAATTCTTGGAAACTGGCCTCACATTCCTCAGTCCAAATGAACTTGGTATCCTTCTTCAACAATTCCGTCATGGGCTTCGCAATCTTTGAGAAATTCTCAATGAATCTCCAGTAGTATCCTGCCAGTCCAAGGAAACTCCGAATCTCTCCTACTGTTGTTGGTGCTACCGAATTTGTCATGGTGACAACCTTGGTGGGGTCTAATGCTATACCTTCTACGGATATAACATGTCCGAGGAATCCAACTTCCTTCAACCAAAATTCACACTTGCTGAACTTCGCGTATAACTGGTGTTCTCAGAGCTTCTCCAATACCAAACGCAAATGCTCCTTATGCTCTTCTTCGTTCTTTGAGTAGACCAAAATATCATCAATGAACACCACGACGAACTTATCCAAGAACTCGATAAACACCTTGTTCATCATGTTCATGAAATAGGAAGGTGCGTTAGTCAGACCAAATGACATAACGGTATACTCATATAGCCCGTACCTGGTGGTAAAATCTGTCTTAGGTATATCCTGCTCTCGAATCTTCAACTGATGGTATCCTGATCGCAAACCGATCTTGGAAAATACCTTTGCTCCTTGCAATCGGTCAAACAGATCATTGATCATCGGCAGTGGGTACTTGTTCTTGATTGTTACTGCATTCAATCCTCGATAGTCAACAACCATCCTCAATGATCCATCCTTCTTCTCCACTAGAAGTACTGGTGATCCCCAAGGCGAAGAACTTGGGCGAATGTAACCTTTATACAGTAACTCTTTAATCTGCTTCTTAATTTCCTCCAAATCCTTAGCGGGCATCCGGTACGGTCTCTTAGATATTGGTCATGTGCCTGGCAAAAGCTCAATCAAAAGCTCGATGTCTCTATCCGGTGGCATGCCTGGCAACTCTTCTGGAAATACATCAGGAGAATCCTTCACTACTGGTACTTCCTCCTGATAAGGAATTTACGTGCATCCCCTTCGGCTCATGTCTTGATACATACTTTATCCTTCTCCCTTCTGGGGTAGTAAGCAAAATCGACTTGCTGGCGCAATCGATGTTTCCTCCATACATCGATAGCCAATCCATACCCAGAATCACATCCAAACCTTGAGATTCCAAAATGATTAAATCTGAGGGAAGACATGCTTGCCTATACTCAATGGCACTTGAAAACATCCTCGACTGGCCATATACTCCGCTCCTGGTGAGGTTACTAACATGGGTGTTCCTAGAACCTTGGTGGACAGTTTATACTTATCCACAAATCCCCTTGATATGTATGAATGCGATGCACCAGTGTCAAAAAGAACGAGTGTAGTAAATGACTTAACCAAAAACTTACGTACTACTGCATCGGGCTGGGCTTCAACCTCCTCCACGCTAACGTGGTTCACCTGTCCTCTGTTGAAAGGGTTTGGCTTCTTCCCAGAGCTTCCATTGCCATTTCCATTCTGGCCTTCAGGACATTCATTGGCGTAATGTCCGGTCTTTTGGCACTTAAAGCAATTGACTTGACTCAAATCTCTCTTGGCTGGTGTTGAGGGATTGGTACGGTTCTGGCCATTGCTTCCTCCATTCCCATTACCATTCTTAGAACCATTATGGTTGTGTGACCTACCACCTCCATGGGTATGCTGGAACTGTCCTCCCGATTTTGGGGTAAAACGTGGCTTCTGCTGAGATCCAGAATTATACTTCCCTTGTCCATACTTCCTATTGCGGTTCTCGATCTACTGCTGCTTCCCATCAATCATGAGAGATCTATCTACCAACTCCTGGTAGTTATTGAAACTTGCTACCATCAACTGCATACTCAGCTCATCATTCAGTCCTTCCAGAAACTTCTCTTGCTTAGCTGCATCCATAGCAACGTCATCTTGGGCATAACGTGCTAGCTTACTAAAGTCATCCACATACTGACCAACTGTACGTCCTCCCTGGCGTAAGTTGCGAAACTCACGCTTCTTCATGGCCATAGCTCCTGCTGAAACATGAGCAGTACGGAAAGCCTGCTGAATTTGATCCCATGTGACAGTGTCTACTGGATAGGTGGCTGTGAAATTCTCCCACCATGATGCTGCGGGTCCTTCAAGCTGATGTGCGGCAAATCGCACCTTCTCCGCGTCTGTGCATCCTGCAGTGGTCAAATCCCTGGCTGTCTTGTGAAGCCAATCATCTGCAACAATCGGCTCGGTGCTACTGGAGAACACCGGCGGATTCAGCCTAAGAAAACAGGTTAAGTGGTCAACAGGTGGTGGTGGTGGTGGGTTGTTGTTGTTGTTCCCCTGATTTTGATTTTGGACTAACAACTGCATCAAGGCATTCTGCTGCTGGATCAACTGAGTGAGCTCCGGTGGGAAAGCAAATCCATTGTCACGTCTCGGAGGAATCTGAGGGTTTAGAAAAGATGAGAATACAGAATAGAATAAGGTCTAGAGGGAAAGCACTACCCATATGCACATGCGACAAATTGCAATCAAAACACTTCATTCAATCAAGCAAGGGCATACAACGGTCTACCTATCGTTACAAAAGTGCTCAAACTATGGGGAAAAATACAACTACTATTATGGTGGTCTACTAGAAAAACTGCTCCGATGAAGACTCCATGGTATCTGCTCCGGCTTTGTCAACATAGTCATCATCGCTATCGTCTGGGTCCGAGTCAGTGTCGTCGATGATGATGTAGTTCTCTGGATAAGTGCAATCTTCATCTTCTCCAGTTGCGGGAAATCCCATAAACACTCTTAGCTTCTTCTTCAGATCATCATTCTTCTCTACTAGCGTTGCTATTTCCTCCTCATATCAATCGCATGTAGACTTGAGTTCTTCCTCCAGTTCCGTGATCTTGGTCATGGCCTTCTTCAGATCCATCATGCCTGCGCACATCTGGTTCTCCTGGCGTCGAATGTGTTGGTTTAACTCCTGGATGAAAGCTGCAATTGATCTGTCCTTCCTGGTGCTGATCATCTCCCATTGCTCATCTCGACACCCACAAATCTGATAGATTGTATCCTTAAGCTCCCTGTGGTAAACTTCTCCAATACGTCCCATGGTGATGTGGGCTGCCATGCTCTTTCCTAGCCTCGAGGTAGGTGCATCAAAGGAAAACTCTATGGGCTCAGTGACGGGCATGAACGTCCTTCCTGGAACTTGTACTTGAATCATCCAGCGCTCTTCTTCATGTAAAGTGGCGTTGTAGGTCCCGGTGAAGCTTGGTACTCCGATGTTCAGGTATCTAGTGACTTCCTTCAGGTGTCGTCCAAAGGGTGTATCTTCATCCGGTTACGTGAACTTGTTCCTTGCATCCGCCATCCTAAAAGAGAGTAGAAAAGATGAGGAGTCAGAAATGAGAAGAGAGAGTAGTGATCTAGGGCTTTAGCTTAGTGGTCGTGTCCTACAGTCAGCGTGTGCTCTGATACCATCTTGTAGCGACCAGACCTCAAACAGTCTGATCTCTGTGCATCAGTGTCATCCCTGGATCAGTAATGCTGACACACACAGTACTCGAAGGATTTATAACAGAGTAGCAACCACACACTTATTACATCGAATGTCTCCAAAGAGAACTTATTACAATAAATATGGCTTAAGGCCATCTAAATAACGATAACAGCGGAAGGCTTGGAAGATGAAGTGAGTCCATCAACTCCAACGACATCACTGAGTATAGAACCACGATCCTAAGGCATCTTACTCGTCGTCTGAAAAGTCTGCAACATTAATGTTGCAACCCGGAAACGGGTCAGCATATGGAATATGCTGGCAATGTAACACATAGAGAGTAATGAAAGAATAATGCTATACTACATGCATATATGGCTGGTGGAAAGCTCTATGGTTACAGTTTTTGCATAAAGCCAATTTTCCCCTACTGCAAAGGAAATAAGTTATTTAACTATCATGGTGGTTGTTAAACTTTGATAATGGTTGACAGCATTCTCAATCCCAATTAAGTAACATCATCATTAAACAAATCCAACAATATTAGTTAAAGTAACATGATGAGATTCACATGATAATCCAAGTACTAGATACTCAAAATGTCCATAACCGGGGACACGGCTAATCATGATTAGTTTTAACACTCTGCAGAGGTTTGCGCACTTTTCCCCACACGACTCGATCTCCTCCGTTGGTTTTCTCGCACTACATGGTGTTTGAGAAACGGATGAACAAGACATAGTCTTTCAGAAGCGCTAGCACCTTACGATGGGTAGACCTGTACACCTACTTACCCCTACATCTGCTAGTCTAGCACTGTAAGAGTTCGCACAACTTAATCAACTATGCTAGAGCCCATAATAGCATGTGGCTGCACATGGAAGTTTCTAGCATGAATAATCTTATGATCCCTTTGAGCCTGGGTGGCGGTCCAAGAACAAACAGGCAATCCTGGAATACCCAGGTACCTCAATCCACCCAGATGTGTATTAAAGTTGCCACCTTAAATAAACCATTAATTAACAATCTCACATCTGTCATGGATACACTCACCCAATCCACGTCTACTAGCATAGCATGGCATAATAAGCAAACGTAGAAGTAACTCCCAAGGGTTTGATAATAAAACAGGTGATAGGTACTACCTCATGTACTTCCCAAAACCCACATATTAATCAGATCCTAATCATGCAATTGGTTGAGGATTGATCTAATGCAATAAAACTGGTTAGTAAAGGGATATGATCAAAGTGTTACTTGCCTTGCTGATGATCCGTGAAACCTAGGGATTCGAAGTAGCAAGCGACGCAATCTGGGTACTCTATGGTACTCTATCGTAAAAAAACAAACAAGCATTCAATAAGTACTCATCTAGTGCACAAGTAAAACTCAAATAAGAGATCTAACCAGAAAGTTCAACTTAAGAACTCCGGTTTGCAAAAAGAATCAAATCGAATGAAACAACGAAAGTCAAATGGCGAAAGAAACAAGCTTCGTTTACTAATCTGGACCTAAGTCAAATTTTACAGAATTAAAAACTTGTTTGAGTAGATTATTCGGAAAGAGGGTTTCGAGACAAAACTCTAGGCGCTTGAATCGTCTAATTGCGATAAACGAGCGAAAAGTTATACTAAAACGAAAATCGGATCAGAAATCACGATCAGAAAAATCGCGGAATAAATCCGAGAAAAAGAAAATGACGAACAGATTAACGAACGAACGTTCGTTATCTGGATCTAAACGATGAACGCGTTCGTTAGAACGAACGAACGAGCGAACGCTCGCTAATTAACCTAAACCGAAAAAACAGATCTAATAAAAAAATGGATCTAAAAAACTGACGAAAAACCAACGGAAAAACCGAATAGTTTTTCTAAAAAAAAAGGTGGCGGCGGGGTCAACCTCGGTGGCGACGGCGGTCGGCGACGGCTCCGGCGACGGCGGCGGCAGCGGGCGGCGCAGCTAGGGTTAGGGTTTGGAGCGCGGCGCGGGTGTGCTGGGGCGGCGGCCTGGGGCGCGCAATTTAAAGAAGCCCGGCCAGGCGGAGTCCTGGCCGGTTACGGCCCAAGGTCGGTTCGGATTTTTTTAAAATAATTTTCGCGCAGAAAATCAAACGAAAGAAATACTAAACGGACTCCAAAAATCCCGAAATAAATTGTCCCCGACTTCTAAAATCAAAACGGACAAGATGAACATTTATTCGGAGCCTAAATGCATTTTTGAAAAACATGCATTTTTCCTAAATTCAAATAAAATAGCAATAAAATCCAAAATAAAATCTTGTTTGATTTTTTTATTAAATCCTCAATATTCTTTATTTTGGGAAAGCCGTTTTATTCCCTCTCTCATATTTTTATAATTGAAATAATTGAAGATAAAATAAATAAAATCAAATGATCCTATTTCAAAAATTTGAGAAAACTCAAATATGAAATTTACGAAATCCCCAACTCTCTCCGTGGGTCATTGAGTTGCGTAGAATTTCTAAGATCGAGCCAAAAATGCAATAAATATGATATGCAATGATGATCTATTGTATAACATTCCAAATTGAAAATTTGGGATGTTACATGCCACCATACCACCATTTTTCTTTCCACTATTTTAATTCAGTCTCGTAAAAAAATAGACACCGAAGTTGCGTCAAATAGCCTTACCTTTCGCATACAGACTCGGAATCAGCCAAAAAATGGAAAAAGGAAAAAAAAGGAAAAAGAAAGTCACATTGTTGGTGCTCAGATTCACTGTGTTTGCCGAATTTCGATTGGCCAAATTCTGTTAAGAAAATTGTTTGTTCGCATGATATAGTTTCAACATTGTCCTTATTTTCTATAGGCTGCATTGTCTATTAGGGTGAGCTGAAACTTCCTATCCTGCCTGTGAGAAAAATATCAAACAAAAAGTGCAGGAGCACAGATTTTTAAGCATTGAGTGTTTGCGCTGAGCTACTGTCCTTGCTTTGTTCTTGTCTGTCGTTGTCTTTACCCTCATACTTGTTTCTATCTTGTCTTCAATATGTTACTTGGTTTCGAACACGAGTAGGCCAGCAACTAGGACATGTTCTTTGGTCATTTATTCAGCATTACTATCTGATTTTGAATTGTGTTCCACTCATGTATATCGCCTTCCATGCTCCACATACAACCTTCTGAACATGCACAAGTTTCTGGCCCTTGCAATTGCCGGATTACTTCTTCCAGGTATCTTTGCCTTGCTGCGTCAGAACCTTACAAGAGCTTGGTAAGACACTTCCATTTGCAGTGTTGAGAGGCACCACTGTAACTTCATAGTAGTTGATAGGGATAACCTTCACTGTGTGTTCCTGTTTTTGTGTTTACAATGGAAGGTACCGGCGAAAACGGTGATAGCACTCCCAAGGATTTCAAGGAATGTGTCAGCCAAGAGCAACTACAAGCTACTGTAGAGAAGGTTCACGACGGGATGAATGAGGCAATCAAGAAAGTTGTTACTGATGCGCTCATTGAACTCAACCTCGGCAACAACATCGAACGGTTGGACAAATGGATATCCACGTTAACTGACAGGGTTAACGAGTTGGAAACCTGTTTAACAACCAACAACGACGACGTGTCCAGAAGCAACACCAGTGGACAAATGTGAGAAGACACGGTGTATGATGCTAACGGTACCATAGATCAAGCAACTACATGACAAGCAAGGTTGCGCCAACGTCTTTGTCGTAACACTCAAGGTATGGGTAGTACACTTAACCAACACCGTCATCAAGGTAATAATAATCATGCTCCTGATGATCCTTATACTAAGATTAAGTTAACAATACCAAATTTTTTGGGTTGTTATGATGCCGAGGGCTACCTTGATTGGGAGATGACGGTAGAATAGAAGTTTAATTCCCAGCTTGTTCCTGAGCAACATAGAGTTCGACTAGCTACTAGTGAGTTTAAGGACTTTGCTATTATTTGGTGGAATGGGCTAGCTGTACATGGTGCTTTACCTGATACATGGGAACGACTTAAGGTAGCTATGCATGATCATTTTGTTCCTCCTTCGTATCATAGAGATTTGCGTAACAAACTGCAACATTTAGAACAAGGAGACAAATCTGTACAAGATTACTATGGTGAGCTTCAAAAGGGTTTGATGCATTGTGGTATAGTGGAGGGGCTTGAGGATTCCATTGGTCATTTTTATTTGGGTTTGAGGCGTGATATTAGGACATTGTTGATTATAAAGAATTCATACTGTCAACCAGTTGTTCTAGTTTGCTATGCTTGCAGATAAGGAATTGCAGGGACATGAGCAACGACAAAGGGGCAACGTCCACGCCTCCTACACTCCACGCACGACGGATCCTTTGGGGCTGCCTAAGCCATCCTCTTTCTGGGTGCCCCCAACAGCGGGCAGGCAACCTTCTGCCTCAGCCAGTGGTGTTTCTCCAACACCTAAACCACCTGCTGCACGTCCTACAAATTCAGGTAAAAGTTCTATGCAGGTTCCCGCCAGTAGTACTTTGTTTGTCGCCTCGACGGGACACACTACCAACAATCAGTGCCACAACTACCAAGCATGTGGCCTTGTGCAGAAGGATTTCCCCAGTCAGCGGGCATATGTGGAAACCGAAGATGGAGGTTACATCAGCACCTCTGATGTGGAGGATGATGCTAGTGATGATGATGTCGCTGCTACCAATAATGACGCGGGTCATGTCCTTGGGGGCGCTGACACTTTGGGCTACATGACCATCATTGTTCAGCGCGTGATCAACACACAAATTCAGTAGCTTGAGAAGCTACAACGCCACAACTTGTTCCAGATTTTCTTCGTCATCAAGAACCGATGATCACGTGTTATCATTGATGGAGGAAGCTGCAACAATTTGTGAGTTCTAATTTGGTCAAGAAGCTTGGCTTGACCACATGACCACACCCTCATCAATACCATATTTAGTGGTTAAATGACTCTGGAAAAGCTAAGGTAACACAAACATGCAGAGTTCATTTTTCCATTGGTGCTTATGTTGATTCTGTTGATTGTGATGTCGTTCATATGCAAGCTTGTTCACTTTTGTTGGGTCGCCCTTGGGAACATGATAATGATTCTACACACCATGGTAGAATTAATAAATACACTTTTGTGCATAAAGGGCAGAAAATTACTTTGGTACCTTTGACCCCTATTGAAATTGTACAAGCTGATGGAGAGAGAGCTGCTAGTTTGAGTGATGCTAAGTCTGAAAATCAGGAAGTTGCTAATTCTATTTTTCCAACTAAAAAGGATAAGCCTGCACCTATTTCTAATGCCGAGGGAATTAAATTGAAGGGTGGTGTTATGCTTGCAACAAAATGTGACCTTGCTAAAATTTCCGACGATGATATTCACTACTAGGGAAAAGGCTAGCAGTAGTGCCGGTTTTAGGTATATCAGTAGAGGGAGGTGGCACGCTAATGATACAACACTACAGCTAAAGTGTATCAGTAGCATGTGTTTGCCCGTGCTACTGCTATACCTGCTTAGCAGTAGTGCTTTTGGTATAGAGCACTACTGGTAGTTACTAGCAGCGTGCCTCCCTACCCGCGCTACTACTATTGTTGCATATTTCTTTTTTGTTTTATGTCGTATTTGTACGCCATTATACAAGTTATCATACAATAGCAATTTAGAGATTGTTTTTACATTAGAATGAGTTATTACATCATTGGGTGAAAGAACTGTGGATTAGTTTCAAGTGCATGGATCCAAAGTGACCAATTGGATCCATCCACTTGAAACTAAATCACGGTTCTTTCACCCAATGACATAATAACTCATCATCATCATCATCATCATCATCATCATCATCATCATCATCATCATCATTAACAACTTATCATCATAAAACATCATTGTCATATAACACCTCCTCATGATCATCACTTTTATCAATGAGACATCATATAGCAAGTTGGTTAGTAGTCATAGTCACAACTCCTCCTCATCATCAACTCTAACACATTGTACCACATAATAATACATTGTACCTAGGACCTACTTCTCTCTCATATGACCTACTACATTATCTTAGGTAAAATAACATAAAACAAGATAGGCCCTGACTCTCCATTATGGAGAATGGAGATTATCCTGTCTCCATTTCTTGCCCTTCGCCTAATGTTGCTTCCAAGTAGCTCCCTACGAGTGACTATAAAATTTTCCCAATATTTGATTGTCATGTCTTCATTGGTTTTAGAAATCTGATATGAACAAGAGTGATTCGTAGGATGACATGGCCGTATATTCAAAACATCAAGGCGACCTTTCTGAAACATCAGATGAGGCACACACTCCTGCGGGATTATCTGTTGAAAAACATACTAATAACTTTGTAGTTAGCAACGTAGTTCAGTTTTAGAAGAATTTATGCAAAAGATGCATAGATGTCGTAATACTAAAAAATCTTACCATGACATCTCCATGGATGTTAGTATAGTTCAACACATGCACTAGTGGCACGTATTGACCATAATGTGGAGGAGTTTGATAATACATATTGTAACTCTCAAGATCAGTAATAAATGTGACCAGATGATTTTTCTCCTAATAAGTTAATTTTGAGCCATCGGTGTAGTAGGTTCTGTCTACCATCTTCCGCACATTCTTTGAAGAATGAAAATAAGCTATCAATGGAAATAAGCTGTCAACTATTTTGAAATAAACAATATAAATTACTTAATAACTATGTTTGAGAAACTCACATAGCAGTAGAATTGGAAGCGTATCAACAAGGACCCAAATGTCCAAATTGTCTTCCTCGATGTTAGGATCACCAAGATCCATGGTGACAAGCATACCCTCATCGTAGTAGTAGAAGTCGAGCTTAATTACGAAAAAAACACTTTGCGTCGTAGCATACCGTTTCAACATCGCAGGGCTCCTGGAGCTTAATGCTGAAGCGCCGACCTTCTACCAAGTGAGGCCTGTTGCAGAAACCCCGGTTGTCGCCGAACCAGGAGCACTCCACGTGACATTCGTCCGACGACATTTCCTATGTTCATAATTCAAAGATTAAACTTCTAAAATTCAATATATGTACTACAAAAACTAAATTAGATTATTATTATTCAGCACGGGTTGACTATCGGTCCGTTGAGTCTTTTTTTTGAAAACTCTCAGCTCACGTGGTGTATATATTCGACCTTGGTGATGGTTGCTCCTTCCTTCGTCCCCGAGTGCATTAAACCAAAATGTCTAGCACACAGGAACGAAGGAGAAGTGACCCCCATGACATCAGTCAGCATTCTTCTTCTCTCATATATGGTGGACACACTCCCTCATTGATTTTTCGACCGTCGGTGATGGTCGTTACTCCTCCTTCCCCTAGTGCCTAACAAAGGTCTAGCACAAGGAGAAGAAGGAGAAACGACCCCAACGACAACAGTCGGGTTTCTTCCTCTCTCATATATGGTGCACACTTTCTCCCTCACTCATTTTCTGATTGTCATGTATGGAGCCTCGATAGACTTCAAGTCAACCCGAAATGTTGTTTAATTATCTTTCTAGAAAATCCAGGCCACTCGATATTTCCTACATAATCTAGCACAAGTCATGCCAAAATTCACGGAAAAATTCGGCATGACCTTTGCTAAAAAAGGACATATCGAGCGCCTGAAATTTGCCACAATGGAAATTAATCAACACTCCAGCAAAACATAGGCCACTGGGAGGTGTTACCTGCAAACATGGCCACTTGGGCAATCACATATCCTATTTGCATTCAAACTTGATGGTCATTGCATTCAAACTTGATGGTCATTGCATTTCAATGGTTGAAAATATGAACAAAAACATTTCAAAATATCTTATAGGACTCATATTGACATGGAGATTTGGCTAGTCTCACCTCAAGGTCGGAGGGGGTCTGTGACGGGGACGACAACAACGACGACATGGAGATTTGGCTGCAAAAACAAAATAGTATTCAAAATAATGCTCTCCAATTTGAGCATTCAAAATAGGAGTAGTTCTCCAATTTAAGCATTCAATAAGCAAAAATAATCATAAAATAAATTAGTATCCAAATTAGCATGCATTCAATAAGCAAAACTAAATCATCTCTTGCGTCCGTACATCGTCGAATATTATCACTAATACATCTCGAATAGTCTCATACATATAACCTCACTAACACAGCTAAAACCCTAGTGAAAGATGGGTATCGGCCCGGGCGGTGGACACCCAAAGAGAAGGAACCATCACAGGATCATAGCTCCAGTGAGATCCCTGAAGAACCTGCCAAGTATTTGGAGAACCTGCCCTCCAACGCAACCATGTAGCGGTGGACGTGCTCGTCCTCCTTGCTGACACGGTGATGTACCACCTCCACGGGGTCCTCAAGCCTCCACACCGTCACTAGCCCACGCGACCGCCACCAAAAAAGGTTCGGGTCAACGACGTTCTGGCTCCTCACCAAGCTGCGCCTCCGGGAAGGTAGCACATCCCAGAAGCAGCCCGGTGGAGCCCAGTCCCGGACATGATCCCTCTGATCAAGCAGGCCTCCTCCACCGAGTCGACGACGAGGATGCAGGATAGGCATCATTGACATCGATGCGGGAATAATTGCTTTAACTAAAAAAGTAAACTAGTTCTATTATTTTTCGTACTAAAAATAAAATAGTTGTATTAATTCAACTAGTTCAACTAAGCACTTACTATAAATAAAAATAAACTAGTTCTTACTAAAAGTAAACTAGTTCAACTAGTTCTATTAATTTTCTTACTAAAAAACTAGTTCTATTAATTCAACTAGTTCTTACTAAAAATTAACCTAGTTCAACTACTTCTATTAATTTTCTTACTAAGATAAACTAGTTCTATTAATTCAACTGGTTCTTACTAAAAATAAACTAGTTCAACTAGTTCTATTAATTTTCTTACCAATTCTATTAAAAACTTACTAAAAATAGTAAAAAAACTATATTAATTTTTTTCTCTAAACTAAACACTACTGCCCTAGTTAAACCCTACTGCCCTAACCCTACCGCCCTAGTTCTTAAGCATCTACAAGTACTAACTAATTAGATAAACCCTACCTAGGTACTTAAGCATCTACAACTACTTAAGCACCCATTGATGAACCCTAGGAATTTGTCCTAAAAACTAATTAAGCATCTACAACTACTGCCCTAATTAACATCTAGTTTACAATTAAGCATCTACAACTACTGCCCTAATTAGCATCTAATTCTATGGACCCTAACTAATTAGATGAACTCTAAAATTTGATGAACCCTAGGAACCCTAGCTAGGTAGAGGTACGGGAGGGGGAGGAGGAGGAGGAGGAGGAGGTGTAGGCGTGCTCACCTCGGGCGCCGACGAAGTTAGGGAGCGGCCGAGGAAGGGGCACACGACGTTGAGGTCGGGGTCGGGCGCGCGGTGTAGGGCGGCGATGTAGGGGGGCGTCGAGGTCAGGGTCAGGGGTGGTGTCGAGGGTGACGGGAGAGCGCGCAGCGGCCGACGATGATGCAGGGCAACGACGGCGACGAGAGCACACGAGTTGGATTTGGGGGAAGTAGCCATGGGAAAAAAGAACCACGCACGGTTAAGTCAAAAGTAGGAGTAGTGCGTTCCAGGAAAAGCGCTACTGCTACATTAGCTATAGCTAACTTAGCTATAGTGCTGGATGGCAACCCGCACTACTGCAAAGGTAGCTATAGCGCTTGTCCTGAAAGCCCACTACGGCTACGCCTTTCTCCTTTTATTTTTTCCTTTTCATTAATTTTCATTCACATTTTCTTTTTTTCCTTCCCCTTTTTCTATTTCTTTCATTTTCATTTACTTTTCTATATGGTTTTCATTTTATTTTCCTTTCATTAGTAGTAACGCTTTCTGTGTAAAACACGCTGCTGCAACAATCTTAGCAGCAGCGCGCTTTGCTTAAGCACGCTATTACTATTGGTAGCCTAGCGAGAATAGTAGGGGAATTTTAGTTGTAGCGCTTCTTCCGTGAGACGCGCTACTGCTACAAACTTAGCTGCAGCATGTTTAGTTGACACGCGCTAGTGGTAAATTGTAGTAGCACTTCTTTTTGGCCCGCACTACTGGTAAGTTTCTGTGTATAAGGTTTTCTCTAGTAGTGATTTGCTATGCTTTGATATGCAAACGAGCATTATTTCCGCTTGATGATATTGCTAGTTCGTTGTCTCTGGCTGTCACTAACCTTTTGTAGGAGTATGAGGATATTTTTCCAAATGAGATACCCCTGGGGCTGCCACATATGAGAGGGATAGAGCATCACATTGATTTGATTCCGGGTGCAACTTTGACAACCCGTACTGCCTATCGAACCAAGCCCGAGGAGACTAAGGAAATTCAGCGACAAGTTCATGACCTTTTGAACCGTGGGTATGTACGTGAAAGCCTTAGCCCTTGTGCCATTCCTATCCTTTTGGTTCCTAAGAAAGATGGTACTTGGCATATGTGTGTTGATTGTAGAGCCATCAATAATATTACTATTCGGTATGGTCATCCTATTCCTAGGTTAGATGACATGCTTGATGAGCTATGTGGTTGTATAATTTTCACAAAGATTGACTTGCGTAGTGGCTACCACCAAATTAGAATGAAACTTGGAGATGAATGGAAAACAACTTTCGAAACTAAATTCGGGTTGTATGAGTGGTTGGAAATGCCTTTTGGTTTGACAAATGCACCTAGCACTTTCACGCGCTTAATGAATGAGGTTGTAAGAGCTTTTATTGGCAGGTTTGTGGTGGTTTACTTTGATGATATCTTGATTTACATCAAGTCTTTGGATGACCATATGGACCATTGGCGTGCTATTTTTAATGCTATAAGGAATGCATGTTTGTTTGGTAACCTCGAGAAGTGCATTTTTTGCATGGATCAAGTCTCTTTTCTTGGCTATGTTGTTACTCCACAGGGAATTGATGTGGATGAGACAAATATTGACGCCATAAAGAGCTGGCTGGTACCCCCAAGCTATCACATAGGTGAGAAGTTTTCTTGGTCTTGCAGGTTTCTACCGCTGTTTCATGAAGGATTTTAGCACCATTGCTGCACCGCTGCATGAGTTGACCAAGAAGGGTGTGCCATTCCATTGGGGGAAAGCACAAGAGGAGTCCTTTGGCACTTTGAAGGACGAGCTTGCACACGCGCCATTGCTGCAACTCCCTAACTTTGGTAATACTTTTGAGCTAGAATGTGATGCTAGTGGGGTCGACATTTGTCGTGTTTTGATGCAAGATGGTAAACCCATTGCATACTTTAGCGAAAAATTGAATGGTCATGTTCTAAATTATTCCATGTATGATAAGGAATTGTATTCACCTGTGTGTTCTTTAGTAACATGGAGCCATTATTTGTGGCCTAAAGAATTTGTTATTCATTTTGGTCATGAATTGCTTAAGTATCTTCGCTCACAAAGTAATTTGAATCGTAGACATGCTAAGTGGGTTAAATTTATAGAATCTTTCCCTTATATCATCAAACACAAGAAAGGGAAGGATAATGTGATTGCTGATGCTTTGTCTAGATGATACACTTTGTTGTCTCAACTTGATTGTTGAATTTTTGGACTTGAGTCAATAAAAGAACAATATAGGCAAGATTCTGACTTTCCAGATGTTTTGCTCCAATGTCGAGAGGGACGTACATGGAATAAATTTGTTCTTAAAGATGGGTTTTTGTTTAGAGCTGACCATCTATGCATTCCAATTGGTTCCGTTCATCTTTTGTTGTTACAGGAGGCACATGGAGGAGGATTGATGGGTCCTTTCGGTGCGAAGAAGATGGAGGATTTTCTGGCCACACATTTCTTTTGGCCAAAGATGAGGAGAGATGTTGAGAGGTTCGTGGCTTGCTGCACCACATGTCAAAAAGCTAAGTCTCGCTTAAATCCACATGGTTTATATATGCTTCTTCATGTTCCTTCTATTCCTTGGGCAGACATTTCTATGGACTTTGTTTTAGGGTTGCCTAGGACCAAGAGGGGGAGGGATAGTATTTTGTTGCGGTTGATCATTTTTCTAAGATGGCACACTTTATACCATGTCATAAGAGTGATGATGCCATTTATATTGCTGACCACTTTTTCAAAGAGATTGTTCGTTTGTATGGTATGCCTTCTACTATTGTTTCAGATCATGATGCAAAATTCTTGAGTCATTTTTGGCGCACTCTATGGAACAAGTTGGGTACAAAATTGTTGTTTTCTACAACTTGTCACCCACAAAGTGATGGGAAAACTGAGGTGGTGAATCACACTTTGGGCACCATTTTGAAGAAAAAATTAAAGATGTGGGAAGAATGTTTGCCTCATGTGGAGTTTGCATACAACCGGGCGACACATTCTACTGCCAAGGTAAGTCATTTTTAGGTAGTGTATGGTTTCAATCCTTGTGCTCCTATTGATATTTTGCCTGTACCTACAAGTGAGAGGATTCACAATGATGCCAAAGAACGCGCTGGTTTCATCTTAAAAATGCATTAGAAAACAAAGCACAATATTGAAAAAATGAATGAAAAGTATAGAATTGTTGGTAGTACAGGTAGACAAGAAGTTAAACTAGAACCGGGTGATTTGGTTTGGTTGCACTTGAGAAAGGATAGGTTTTCGGATTTAAGAAAGTCTAAGTTGATGCCTAGAGTTCATGGTCCTTTCAAAATACTTGCCAAAGTAAATGATAACGCATATAAACTTGAGTTGCCTCCCGAGTTGGGGTTAGTCCCACCTTTAACATTTCAGATTTGAGACCATATTTGGGAGAAAAAGGTGAGTTTGAGTCAAGGACGACTCCAATTCAAGAGGGGGAGGATGATGAGGACATCACTTCATTGGATACACACAAGACTCCACTGGATATACAAGGACCAATCACTAGAGCTCGCGCGCGACAATTGAATTTAGAGGTGAGCTCATTCCTAAGCACTTCTTTATATGTTTCTGAGAATAGATTGCTACCTAATGATTATATTATGATTAGGAACCATGGAGAGCACCAAGAGATACCTGCAGAGGAGATTGGAGGCGGAGAGGACCAGCAAGGGCGTCCAAGTCAAGCTGGAGGCCCAAACAAAAGTCTGACTTTGGTTCAGTTTCAGAGTTCAGGAGCAGTCTGCACTAAAATGGTTGTCCAGGTCGCATACGGGCTCGGTTTTGGACGTACTACATATGCACAGAAAGCTGAGAAGATAACCTTTCCATGGAACCGGTCCCATGGCGAAATTCATCCTGAATCAATGGGAAACATCAAAACAATGGATGTCCAGAATTTTGTTTTGGTGCTGCGCCACTGTTTTCGGCCTTTGGGCCGTGCATCTTTTTGAGCCCAATTAGGGGCACGTCTAGAGGGTCCTTGGCTGACCCTAGACTATATTTGCAGCCGCCGATGCTCAGGTTAGGGTTGGTTCTTTCTTAGATTAATGTGTCAAGAATAGTTTTGCTAATAATCGGTTTGTGAGACCCCCACTCGAGTTCTTAAAACAATTTTCAGCAATTTGGTTGCAATATTCTTTGTTCTTGTTTATGTTCTCTAATTCACAAGCAAGGATTATCCTTCTCGGCAAGGTCAACCGGGCAACACCGTTATATAACCATAGGAGAAGTGGTGTTGCGATTGTGGGGTTCGGTGCTGTTCGGATCAATTTGTGTCACATCTCCACCAAAAATCGAGTTATCAGAACCTATTCGGAAGATCGGGACCTCCCGTTCCCATTAATAAGTGCAAATGATACAAGTAGAGAAAGTATGTTAGCTCATGCCTCTCCCTCATATAAAATTGCAATAATGATCACCGGTCTAGTTATCGATGACCTAAGGACAAATGACTTTCTTGCGTGACAAAAGCTATCTACTTTTACTATCTTGCAATTTATTCATAGTTTTATTCTCGCAAAGTACTCTTAGTTTTATTCTTGTTCTAGGTAAAGTAAAGTTAAGTGTGCTAGTGTTGTATTGGTGGTCGATAGAACTTGAGGGAATATTTGTTCTTGTAGCGACCATGATCCCAATGGACCAAAGTCTCTGTGCTTAAGTGTCATCCCTGGATCGGTAATGCCGACACACACAATACTCAAGGAATTATAACAGAGTTCAATCATACACTTATTACATCAAGTCCTCATAAAGAGTATGATTACACAAAAATATCATGGCTGAAGGCCATCTAAACTAAATAACTGCGGAAGCTTTGAAGGTAAATGAGTTTGTCAACTCCAACGACATAGCTGAGTGCAAGACAACAACCTATCGCACCTTATTTGTCATCTGAGTAGTCTGCAACATGAGACGTTGCAGCCGTGTAGGTCAGCACATTGAATATGCTGGCAGAGTTACACTGTAAAGTAATGAATGCAAGAACTATATCTACATGCAATATTTGGTTGGTGGAGGCTCTAAGTTTATGATTTTGTATAAAGCTAGTTTTTCCCTACAACAAAGGAATAAATTTATTTAAACTACTCCTAAGTTGTACCAATATTTGAGAAGGTTCCTCCAACTCAAATCCCAATTAAAAATATCATCATTAAACCCAATTCAATTAATTAAAGAGTGATGAGATCAACAATAATATCCAATTCCAGATACTTAATATGTCCATAACCGGGGACACGACTAACCATAATTAGTTTATACACTCTGCAGAAGTTGCACACTTTTCCCCACAAGACTCGACCACATCCGTGGTCGGAAGATCGAG
Source organism: Triticum timopheevii (assembly GCA_963921465.1). Classification (NCBI taxonomy): domain Eukaryota; kingdom Viridiplantae; phylum Streptophyta; class Magnoliopsida; order Poales; family Poaceae; genus Triticum; species Triticum timopheevii. The sequence continues at coordinate 469,939,629 of OY997274.1, forward strand.
ACATAGTCTTTCTGAAGAATTAACTCTCTACTCCGAGCAGACCGGTTCACCTACTTTCCCCTACATCTGCTAGTCCACCTCTTTGAGAGCTCATACAACTTACTCAACTATGCCAGAGCCCATAATGGCTTGTGGCTGCACATGGAAGTTTCTAGTCATTAAATATCATATGATCCCTCTGAGCCTGGGTGGTGAACTGAGGAAAAATCACACGGGTACTCCGAGATTTCCCTTAATGGACAAACGCTGGATTCTCCAGGTGCCCCAACCAATCCACCCAGATGTATATTAAAGTTGCCACCTTAAGTTTATCCAAGATTAATAACTCTCATAACTTCCATGTGAATCACAATCCAATCCCTGTCTATGAGCATGGCTAAGCAATAATAGAGCATAACGTATATTCCCGGGGTGATCAAAGGTATTAGGTTCCTACCTCAATTACTACAACCAAACCACATGCTCCCAATCCTACTCATGCAAATATTTGAGGGGCAAAACTAATGCATAGTAAAAACTGGGTATAGAAGAGTATGATCAAAGTGTAACTTGCCTTGCTGACGATCTGCAAACTCTAGGGATTCGTAGTAACAAGCTTCGCACTCCAGGTAATCTACCATAGACAAACAGTAGCATACATAAGCAATCTCTCAAACGAAACAACGAGAAATCGAGAAAAGATCCAAATGAAACACGAAACAAGAAAACGTCTAAACTAAACAGAAAACAAAACCTAACAACATTATTTTCATGTGGATTAGATCTTAACAGTAGGTACATGTGATTAACTACGATTTGCAAAAAGAAGCAGCTCAAATGGAGAAACGAAACTCAAGATACAAATGAAACAATATCATTTACTAATCTAAACTAAACTCAAATTTTAAATAGTCAAAATCATGTTCAAGTTGGTTAACTGGAGATAAGTGATCGTTACAAAGATTTAGGCGCTGGTTTCATCTAATTTGGACAAGCGAGCAAAAAGTTATGCTAGTTTTATGATGAGGGGCTAAATCATGAGAAAACTATTTGCGGATAGGTCCCTGACCGAAAATAAAACTAAAAAGAAAAATCTACCAAGCGAACGTTCGTTAACAGAACCAAACGAATGAAAACCGTTCGCTAACCGATCTAAACGAACAAACGTTTGTTAACTAAACTAACCTAAAAAAACCAATGTAATCTAATAAACCAACTAAACCACAAAAAACAAAAAAAATAACCGAAAGAACCGACTGGTTCTTATTGGTCAACGGCGTCGGCGGCGGGATACGGCAGCGGCGGCGGCAGGCATCGACGAGGCGAGGTGAGGCGGCGGGGCGCGCGGGGTGCGCGCGATGGTGGTGGAGCGCAGCAGCGGCAACAACAGGAGGCGGCACGCGAGCTACGGCGGCGATGACGTGGCTTGGCGTGGCTGCCGAGGTGGCGGGGTTGACGAGGAGAAGAGGGAGGGTGGCGGCGACTTATAAAGAGGCCTCCCCGGGTCAGGCGGGGGGGCCTCGGACTCCGGCGGTGTCCGACTGCCGCACGGCAGCGGAGGCGGTGCGAGGCGGCTGGGCCGGCTGGGCTTCGGCCTAGTGCGGTCCGGAACGTTTTTTTAATAATTTCGCCACAGAGAAAAATCCTAAAATATATAAAAAAATTCTTAAAATTCCAGAAACAATTTTCACCGTCCAAACCTAATATTTAGGACAAGATGAACATTCTTCTGAACTAAAATGCAATTTTCAAATGCAAGTTTTTCTCTAATTCAAGTAAAATACAAATAAAATAATAATTTAATTTTAAAAATTCCTTCTCCAATATTTCTCTTGTGTTGAAGAAGTCATTTTATCTTCTCTCATTTATTTTTATTATTGGAAATAACTGGAGAGAAAAATATAAAAATCAAATTGATCCTCTTTTCAAATTTGAAACAAATTCAAATATGAAAATTTAGTGAAACCTCCAACTCTCTGCTTGGGTCCTTGAGTTGCTTAAGATTTCTAGGATCACAACAAAATGAAAAATAAAATATGATATGCATATGATGATCTATGTATAACATCCAAATTGAAAATTGGGATGTTACAAACCTACCCCCCTTAAGATGAATCTCGCCCTGGAGATTCGGGTTGGTCAGCAAAAAGGTTTGGGTGGTCCTTGCAAAGATCTTCCTCTCGCTCCCAGGTGGCTTCCTCTTTGGTATGGTGGCTCCACTAAACTTCGCAAAACTTGATAACCTTACTGCAAGCAACAAGACTGGAAAACTCAAGAATCTTGACTGGCTTCTCTTCATAAGTCAGATCACTGTCCAACTGAATTGCTTCCAGTGGCACTGTATCTCTTAGAGGAATGTCAGCCATCTCAGCGTGGCACTTCTTCAGCTGGGAAACGTGAAGCACATCATGAACTCCTGACAATCCTTCGGGCAATTCCAACTTGTACGCAACTTCTCCCATGCGTTCCAAAACTCTGTATGGTCCCACAAAATGTGGTGCTTGCTTTCCCTTGACTCCAAAACGTTTAAGTCCTCAAAGTGGGGACACACGAAGATATGCACTGTCTCCGACTTTGTAAGCTACCTCCTTGCGTTTAGTATTCGCATAACTCTTCTACCTGGATTGGGCTACCTTGAGTCAGTATCCAATTAACTTAACCTTCTCCTCAGACTCTCTAATTAAGTCAGGTCCAAACAACTGTCGATCTCCAACTTCATCCCATGATAATGGTGTCCTGCACCTCCTTCCGTACAAAGCTTCGAAAGGGGCCATCTTCAAAATGGCTTGATAACTGTTGTTATAGGAGAACTCTGCATAGGGTAAATTGCCATCCCAACTAGATCCATAATCTAGTGCACAAGCTCTCAACATGACCTCAAGAATCTCCTTGACTCTCTCGGTCTGTCCATTTGTCTATGGATGAAAGGTTGAACTCTAGCCTGGTACCCAAAGTTTCATGCAACTGATTCCAAAACTTTGAAGTAAACTGTGTTCCTCTATCTGATACAATGGTCCTCGAAACTCCATGCAGACATACGATCCTGGTCATGTATATCTTCGCCAACTTAGCACTGGTATAAGTTGTCTTCACCGGGGTGAAATGGGCTACTTTCGTCAAGCGATCTACTACAACCCAGATAGAGTCATAGCCTGAATGAGTCCTAGGTAATCCAGTGATAAAATCCATGCCAAGTTTATCCCACTTCCATTCGGGTACCGGCAACGGCTGTAGCAATCTTGCTGGTTCCTGATGCTCTACCTTAACTCTCTGACATACATCACATACTGCTACATACTCGACAATATTCCTTCTTCATTCCTATCCACCAGAAACTTTCCTTCAAATCCAGATACATCTTGGTGTTGCCTGGGTGAATCGAGTAAGGTGAATCATGAGCCTCCTGAAGAATCAACTTTCTGATCTCAGGGTCATTAGGCACATAAATACGATCCTCAAACCATAAAGTGTCGTGCTCATCCTCACGAAATCCTTTAGCCTTTCCTTTACTCATCCTTTCCTTTATCTCAGCAATCTCCTTGTTCGTCTTCTGGGCTTCCCTGATCTTACCCAACAAAGTGGACTGAATTTCCAATGCTGCAACATAACCTCTCGGAACTATCTCCAAGCATAGCTCTCGAAGGTCGTCTGCTAACTCCTTAGGTAATCCTCCGGTTATGAGCGTGTTAACATAACTCTTGCGGCTCAACGCATCTCCTATGACATTGGCCTTTCCTGGATCATAATGAAATCTCATGCCATAATCCTTTATGAGCTCCAACCATCTCCTTTGCCTGAGGTTTAACTCCTTCTGCGTGAATATGTATTTCGAACTCTTGTGATCCGTGTATACATCACAACAGTTTCCGATGAGAAAGTGTCTCCATGTCTTGAGTGCATGCACTACGGCTGCTAACTCCAAATCATGTGTAGCATAATTCAACTCATGAGGTCGAAGCTGTCGTGAGGCATATGAAACAAATCTTCCTTCCTGCATAATCACTCCTCCAAGTCCTCAACGTGAAGCGTCACAATACACTTGGAAATCCTTGCGTTGGTCTGGGAGAATTAGCACTTGGGCTGTAACCAAACATTTCTTCAACTCCTGAAAACTGGCCTCACAATGCTCAGTCCATTTAAACTTGGTGTCCTTCTCCAATAACTCCGTCATGGGCTTCACAATCTTGGAAAAATTCTCAATAAATCTTTGGTAATAACCTGTGAGTCCAAGAAAACTTCTGATCTCTCCCACTGAGGTGGGTTCCAACCATTTAGTGACAGAAGCAACCTTGGTAGGGTCTAATGCTATTCCTTCTTCGGATATAACATGTCCGAGAAATCCAACTTCCTTCAACCAAAACTCACATTTGCTGAACTTGGCATACAACTGATGTTCCCTGAGCTGCTCGAGAACCAAACGCAAATGTTCCTTATGCTCCTCTTCATTCTTTGAGTAGACAAATATGTCATCAATGAACACCACAACGAACTTATCCAAAAACTCCATGAACACCTTGTTCATCATACTCATGAAATAGGCAAGGGCATTAGTCAAACCAAATGACATAACTGTATACTCATATAGCCCATACCTCATAGTAAAAGCTGTCTTAGGTATATCTTGCTCTTGGATCTTCAACTGCTGATATCCTGATCAAAGATCGATCTTGGAGAAAACTTTAGCTCCTTGCAACTGGTCAAACAAATCATTGATCATCGACAGAGGGAATTTGTTCTTGATCGTCACCTTGTTCAGCGCACGATAAGCAACAACCATCCTCAAAGATCCATCATTCTTCTCCACTAGAAGCAATGGGGCTCCCCAAGGTGACGAACTTGGTCGAATGTAACCTTTCTCCAGTAACTCTTTATCTGTTTCTTAATTTCCTTCAGATCCTTTGTGGGCATCTGATACGGTCTCTTGGATATTGGTCCGGTGCCTGGCAATAACTCAAACAAAAACTCAATGTCTCGATCCGGTGGCATGCACTACAAAAAAAGACACATCCGTCACATTTTGGGCCGAACAATTTTTTTTCTGTCATACATATGACACTTCTATGACGATAATTGTGACAAAACCCGGTATCATCATAGATGTGGTGGGCTCCTACTTCTATGACAAAAAATCATGACATAAAATGGGCTTTTCGTCCTGGGCAGGCCGAAGACGCAGCTGCATGACATTCTTTGGGCCATCCATGACATAAAAAACCGTGGTAGAAGCGAGGGGGAGGAAAATTTCGGGGAGTTGCCGGTTATGGTGGGAGGTCGGGGGCCGAGCGATGCGCGTTTCTCTCATACACGTACGTGCGTGTGTGCGAGGCGTTGGCTCTAACTGAACCCGAGCAAGGCGTTGGGCTCTAACTGAACCCGAGAGATTGCACTGCAGGCTACGAGTTATTGAACTCGAGCGATCGATCGATGGCTGTTAACTGAACCCGATCGAGCGATTCCTTCGCTACTGCTACTAACTGAAGCCGATCAATTGGATGAACAGTGAGCGTTGCGGGGGGGTTTGGATGAACAGTGAGTGGTGGCGTTGCCTCTGGATGAACAGGATCCCGTGGTGTGGAGGGCTGGATGAACAGTAGACGGTGGAGGGGTGCCCGTGGAGGGGTGGTTGAATAGGAACCCGTGGTGTGGAGGGCTGGATGAACAGTAGACGGTGGAGGGGTGGTTGAACAGTAGACGGTGGAGGGGTGGTTGAACAGTAGCCGGTGGAGGCTGGATGAACAGGAGCCCGTGGAGGCTGGAGGAGGTCGACGGTAGCCCGTGGGGGCTGGAGGAGGCCGACGGTGGAGATGAACATTATCCCGTGGAGTCCCATTTTGCGGTACGCCACACCCCTCCCGATGAACAGGACCCCTGTTTCGACCGTAGCGCTCCAACACAAGTCCGTTTCGTCCGTTTTGCGGTACGCCACACCCCTCCCGATCAACAGGACCCCTGTTTCGACCGTAGGAGGTCCGTTTCCTTCGTTTTGCGGTACGCCACACCCCTCCCGATCAATAGGACCCCCGTTTCGACCGTAGGAGGCCCGTTTCCTCCATTTTACGGTACACCACACCCCTCCCGATCAACAGGACCCCGTTCGAACGTAGGAGGTCTGTTTCCTCCGTTGTGCGGTACGCCAGGCCTCGTTTCCGTCACCTGTTCCATCCAAGCCCTCCCGATGAACACGACCACACATTCCGTTTGACCCAGCTGGTTGGCTCCCACGTGTTCCGTTGCCTCCCGATGAACACGACGCATTCCGTTGCCTCCCCATGGACATGATGCATTCCGTTGCCTCCCCATGAACACGATGACGATGCTGTTTCTCCGTTCCGACCCAGCCATGTACACGAGCCCTGGCCGTACGTATGCGCGAGTAGGCGTTCGAGACCCCGCCCGTATGTACGTACGTGGCCATATTTTCTTTCTTGCACCCTGGCTGTTGTATGTACGTGTACATGCTACGTGTGCACCTCTACTACGACACGTACACACCTCTACTACGACACGTGCGCGCCTCTACATCGACCAGTATATATGTACGTACATGTTCGCGACCAGAATGACAACGCAACGTACGCTTCGACCAGGTGGGTCCTGACTGTCAGGCACTTCCTTGCCTATGAAGATGTAGCGGTGGGTCCCAGCAGTCAGGGGGGCGAATCATTTTGGGTTTTTTTGTCCGGACGCACTTCCTTGCGTGCGAAGATGTAGCTCGTGGGTCCCAGCAGTCAGGAGGGAAACGTTTTTTTCGCGAAATACTGGTGGCCCGTCCGGTGGGTCCCTATTGTCAGGTGGAGAAATAATTATTTTGCGCGTAATAAGGAGGCACTTCCTTGCGGCCGCCGTGGACCTAGCTGTCAGCCTCTCCACGCACAGTACTCTTCCAATGGAAGTCGGTCGTTGACCACATTGACCATGCCGCACCGAGAGCACCACGGCGGTGGACGACGACGAGGCCTAGGAAGGGGACGACGCGGAGCCGGGGAAGACGCAACAGTGGATGTCGTCGCCGCAGAATAACAGGGGGTGTGAGTGAGTAGAGGGATGGCCTGGCCAGCGGTAGGAGTAGTAGGGGGCGGTGAGGCCTCCGCGGCATCACAGCCAGCCACGGGAGGCAGGAGCACACGAAACGACCGGCGCTGCTTTGGGCGGCTGGAGCACGAAGACCAGAGGTTGAAGAAGCACTACGGCCGTTGGATGGACATCATACAGTCACTAGAACTAGAGTCGTTCATATTGACTAAGTTGACAAAGCCCTCCGTCCCCGTAAACTTAGTAGGCCTACAAGTCAGCCTCCCACCAAGGTGAGTCCCAGCTAGCAGGGGGAGTATTCATTTTTTTGTGCGTAATAAGGAGGCATTTCCGGTGGGTCCGAGCTGACAGCGGGGAGAACATTTTTTTCGCAAAATACAGAGACCCTTCCGGTGGGTCCCAGCTATCAGGTGGAGGAATCATTATTTTGCGCGTAATAAGGAGGCATTTTCTTGTGTGGGCCCCTACTGCCAGCCTCTTCCGATGGCTGTTGTTTGTTGACCATGTTGACCTCGCCGCGCCGAGAGCACAAACGCGGTGGAAGAGGGCGAGGCCCAGGAAGAGAACTACCCGGAGCCGGCGAAGCCACCGCAGCGGATGCCCACGCTGAGGGGAGAACGAGCGCTGACTGGTCGGCTGTGGGGTGAGGCTGACGTCGCCGAAAAATAACAGGATGTGTGGGTGGTTAGAGGGATGGCCTGGCGGCAGCACAGCCAGCCACGGGAGGAGGGAGCAGGCAGTCCCGCCGGCGTTGGTTTGGGTGGCTGGAGCAGGAGGATCAAAGATTGAAGAAGCATTGCGGCCGTTGGATGGACATCCAACAGTCATTGCTGTGTGTTGACTAAGTTGACAAAGCCTTGCGTACGCGTCAAAAAATTTTTAGGACAGCGTCATCGTCAACCTAGTAGGCCCAGAAGTCAGCCTCCAAATCTGTGGAAAACAGCATACAACCCATTAGCCATTATTTTCAATAATTTACAGCCCATTTGCAAATTCTTAAGGATATTTGAAGCCCATATTCTTTTTATTAGCATTACAGACCATATATTCTGGGCACTGCTAAAAAATTCAATGAAATTTTGCATATTTCGGTGGGGTCCGAACTCTTTTAATCACGAAATTTCGAGTCACGTTAAAAATAGTTTTCAAAAAATTATATCAAAATAAAATTCAAAAAACAATTCTCCGCAAAAAATGAATGAAATTTAGAATCTTAACTAGCAAGACGCCCGTTCGTTGCACGGAACATGAAGATGCATTTGTATGAGTAGTTTATCTTGTGGGAGAAAAGATGATATTTTAATGTAATTGCGAGTTGGCTTTGGTTTTTATAAGAGTAGAGAGTAGAGAAATCCTAAAAAATGATATTTTAATGCAATTGCCGGTTGGCTTTGATTTAAAAATTTACAGCCCATTTCTTACAACTTATAGCCCGTTTTCTAGGGAAGCCCATTTCTTATCCCTCCTCGTCTTGAAAGATTTGCAGCCCAGCAGGGCTGAGAAAAGCAAGTAGGCCTCGGTTTTGGTATTCTCCAAAAAAAAGAACTGGGCTAGCCAATTTTAGAAAGAAAAAATATATCAACTGGGCTCGTCATTTGCTTAATAAAAGCGTAAGCGTGGGCTAGACGGGCCACAGCCCCCGCACAGCGTGCAGTTGAGCTCCGTCTCTGAAACTGAAAAACAACTAGGCGAGCTTCTGGGTCCCTGGTGTTATCCGCTCGTTGTGTAATTTTCTCTTTTATTGACTACATTGACAATGGCGTGGAACCTAGTTGTCAAACAATTAGGAGGAATTATTTTTTTGGCTTGTAATAACGAGGCACCTGCCTGCGAAATGCTTAGATCCTGGTGGATCCCTACTATCAGCCTCTCCACGTACAGTAATCTCCTAATTCCTCTTGGTTGTTGACCATGTTGACAATGTCAGACGGCGGCGGGCACAGCGAGCTAACCAAGGCGGAGAACGACGGCAAGGCCTCGGACGGGAACGAACAACAGCCATGGAAGATGCGGTAGTGTAGTGGTAGGTGGAGGGGAGTACGAGGGCAACAACATGCAAGTCAAGCATACAAATGGTACAAAAAGCCCAAGGATTAATTGTTCATCAAATTTTTAGACAAAACCCAGATTGAACATGATAGTAACATCTAACCCAACCACTCTTTTTTGCAGTCACAAACAAATGGATCGGTCTGATCCATAAAATCAACATCCTGTGCAAAAAAATTTATTTCAGGATGTCTACAACTTATTGTAAATATAAGCCGAGCACGTTTAGAAGCCCATTTGTCCACCTGAAACTTCTTTTTTTGCTGTTCAACATGTTCGTCCGTGAGAAATCTCTTGCGGTAAAAATTAAGCCTCATGGACAATAGTAACCTCGCGTTCAACAGGAAGAATGTGACAAAGCTTCTGTTTGCCTGGTTGGATGCACATCGTCCCATCGTTATTGTCCTCAAACGAATGTCATGAGAACTGAGAAAATCCTTGTGCTTATTACGCCAACGATTGGTTATATGTTTTTCTCCATGTGGTTCTCCCTAAGTAGACATGAAGATTGAAAACAGTTAAGGTCTGAAAAAAGAGTATGTCGACAGAACGACAGCTGAACAGTTAATTCTAGTACAATATATACGGGCTTTCAGTGTGCATGAAATCATCAGCTCTATGTATAAATTCTCCAGAGATCGAAAGCATTGCAGCAAGCCAATAATTATGTCCAGATCAAAACTATACATTCTGATATATATGATCTTGATAGAATCCAGCAGCATTGATAGGCTATCAATGGACGAACTCTTCATTGAGCATATAACATAATATTAGTACCCAAAGTGTACTTCAAGATGATATAAAACTGATGCGCACAAATGAAAAATGCAGCATATGATTACAAATGTGTAGATGATAATATACGGTACCTGAAAATGTGAGGAGCCAAACACCAACTCCTTGTGATTATTAAATGGGTCACGAATTACACCCAAGGTCTCCAGTTTGGGCGCAGAGACGATAGTTATTTCTGAAGGTGTATAACAATTATGAAGGAGCAACCTTTCAAGTGAAGGGGCATCTTCGATGATTAGCTGATGTCCTTTAGAACAAATTCCAATGCTTTTAAGGTGAGGTGACTTTATTTGGAGACAACTGATGCCAATTTCTATTCCCAAAACAATCAGCAAGCGCTCCAGGGCAGGGCAACTGGAGTGGATGATGCTGTGCAGTGAGGCCTCCGACAGATAAACCACCACAAGCGAAAGTTTTTTTAGCAGTGGGAGTCGAAGCATTTGTACCAGATCGTCTAGTAGATGGCACCGGGTGAAGGTGGCGGTGTGGAGAGAGGAAAACCGCGAGATGGACAATGGTGGTGTGGGCACGAATTCTTGGTATGTTCGTGGTATGAAACTTTCGTGGTAATGGTAGAACTCAAACTGCTGGAGTTTTCCAAATTCAGGGGATGTCAGCCAAGCGTCCACCTTGCCGGGTATGGACAACATGTAGCTTGTCGAGATGCAGAGGCATTGAACGGGGCCCTGCTGGTGAGAAGAGACGATGGCTCTGATGAGATCAAATTCAGGAAGGACAGATATCTAACGACAGTCGAGATTGAGGGGCGCGGTGCGCCATAGAGGGCGCCACCGAGTTGAGAGGACTTGTGTGCGGCAGCAATCCTTGGTGGGGAGAAGCGAGATCTCCTCAAGGATGACGCCCGGTAGATCGCTGATGCGGTCCACCAGAGATTCTACCAGTTCCTCAGATCCGGGTGGGGGGGGGGGGGCTCGCCGCTTCTCCCCGCGCTACGGGTGCGGGATCTACAATCGGCGTCGCCGCTGGCGGGAGCCTCATCTTCTTGGTGCTGGGGCCAGCTGACTCCATTTTCCTTGTGGGAATCACGCTGAGCTCACGGGTTTGAGCAGAGTAGCCAGAGACGAGCCTAGTGGCAGTGCGAGTGGGGAAGAAGGAGGGCTGGGGATTTCTGTAGGAGTGAAAGAAGAGGAGCAGGTGTTTTCTGTACGAGTGAGGAAGAAGGTGAGTGGGGTTTTCTGGACGAGTGAGGAAGATTGGGGAGCGGGGGGAATTGGGTGGGGAGACGGAAGCGGGAGAGCGAGCTGTTCGTGTTTATAAGGCCCGTTGCACTAACTACTTGCTTTTTCCCAAGAACCGCTCTCTTCTTTTGCGTTGCTGCACTGGAGCTGGCGCATGGGCTTGGCTGACTGGCCATGCATGTAGGATGCATGTGCCCGCCGGCCACTGCATGCGCCTGGTTTGTTACTAGGCCTATTTAATAGGGTGGTTATGGAGTAAATTAAGGAGATTTATTTTCACTGTGTGCATCCACCAAATTAGAGATTTATTTTCACTGCGTGCACATGGGTCCATATTGTGCAGTTCCCCTAATATCATATTCATTGTCCTGAATCTGAAAAGATAGGAAAACAGTAGCTATACTTAAACGGTGTTGCAAAACAATAGCACATATCAATAGCTCGACATGACAAAACACGATCATCTGGACGAAGGGGATACTGACCTGCCTGAGGAAGATTACATATAATTTCATAAGTCCTTGGTTGATTTCCACCTTCGGCAGCACTGCTTGTTTGCTCCTCCACACATGACAGGATCATTCCACACTGCATTTAGCAAGTCAACGTACGAGTAAGCTAATTTCATCTTGCGGTGGTCATTGTACCTAGTTACGAATGTAGGAATACCTAGAGCATCATGAGGTTAGCTGACAGCAGGTAGATGCAGCCATATAAATTTTGTGTGGTGCTACCAAAATTGAGGTTTGTATCCCTTCCCGTTATGAGAATTCTTCGTGAAGTTGGTAGAATGTGACGGCTTGTTCTTTGCATCAAACTTGCCTTTCCCCTGAGATTTGTTCTTGTTGTTTTGGGGCTGGTTGGGCTGGAAGTTCTTCTCGCGTACCATGTGGGCACTAGAAGCTCCCTCGGCGACCCGAGCACGTGTGTCTTTTGCTCTCGCCTTCTCCTCAAAATCAAGAGTGCTAATGAGATCCAAAACAGAAAACTCATGTCTCTTGTTTTTCAGAGAAGTAGCAAAATCGTTCCACGAAGGTGGAAGTTTGGCAATGATGGTCCCAACAACAAATTTGTCCGGCAACACACACTTAAAGTACTCAAGTTCCTTAGAGAGTGACTGTATCTCATGAGTCTGCTGAACAACAGAGCGCTCATCAGTCATCTTGTAGTCACAGAATTTCTCCATGACGTACAACTCGTTTCCAGCGTCCGAGGGCCCAAACGTGGCCTCGAGCGCAGCCCACATGTCTTTGCCGCTGTCAAACGACATATATGAATCCACAATGGAATCGTTAAGAACACTCAGCAGGGCGGCTTTGAAGAGGGTATCCATGTTCTGAAAAGCTTCCTGCTGTGTAGGATTAAGATCACCCTCAGACTTACCCTTAGTGGCGTCATAGCAGTACATGATCTGAAACCAATATACTGCTCTTGTGTGCCACCTTTTATATTGCACCCCCTTAAAAGTAGGCGGCTTCAAAAGCACAACAAAAGCACTCGGAGTAAATTGCCTGTGATCAGGTTTTTGGATTGGATTGTTGAATATATGAGCAATTTAGTATGAGATTTAATCCGAATCAGCAGTAAATAGATCATGACGACAATTGCAAACATCAAAGTAATGATGCGGACTAAACCAGGAGGACAGAATCACATACTGTACAGCGGGAGCAGAACCGATGTGGTTGATGTTGTCACTCATGTCGTTGATGAAGAGGTTACCGAGGTCGGGGAGGAAGTCTGTCGTTGAGGAAGTCGTCGCTGGCAGCAGTCACAGGAGTGTGCTCCCCAAAAACCTGATCGCCCCTCTCCCGTACAGGATCACGAAAGGCGGGGTTCGGAGGACTGCTGTCCCTTCTCACGGAACACACTGGAAGGAGGGTTGGAGAAGAATTGCGTGGCGACGCTAAGATCTGGAACGGTGCGAAACCATATGATACAGCGGCGGCTAGGGTGGAGCATGTCAGGTCGGTCATGCGAGTATAATAGTAGGTCTTTGGCCCCCAAACCCCACGCCCAAGTCAATAATAGCTCAAAAAAGGTCAATAATAGCCCCACCAAGGTTAGCCTAAAAAAACAGAGTAATTAAGGCGTCCGTTAGTCCCTTTAGTATAAATACAATATCATTAATAATGGCCCCACCTTTTGTCTCGCAAAGTATGTTGGAGTACAACCGGCTACACGTTTACAATCCGCTTCTCTTCTCTCTCCTCTTCTCTCTCCTTCAACTAAGCACAAATACTATATTTAAATCCTTATAGCCTGCTTATGTCATCTAATTGTAGTACTTGCTCTAAAAGTAACTATCCACTGTGTAGTCTGAAATGCCGGGCGTGCAGCGGGCGGTGCCCTCGGTCGGCGCGCCGCTTCAACGGCGGAAGCAGTGAGAGGTCGCGTTGCCCTGACTTGCCATCAATGTGGAGCGGCGGGCTCAGCTGGCGCCGGGTGGGAAGCACACGCGGGAGGGGGGAGGGTTTTTTGTTGGGCCAAGAAGGTGAGAAGCCAACTTGGGATCGGTCCGGACGGGGAAATATCATGTGCTCCCATACTTTGCATATGACACTAGTCTATGTTACTACTCCCTCCTTTCCGGATTATAGAGATGTTTAGAGTAACATAGCAATATGTTACAGTACAAGTTACTCCCCACTATGACCAGCCTTGGCCTCTCCCAGTGCTCCACCATGTATAGCTGCTAAGCCTGCCACGTAGGCATAAAATATGATGTGGCACCAATAAACTAAGCACCTATGCGTTGAAGACTTGAGTTACTAAGCCATTTAATGCACTTAACACCTCATCTAAAGAGCATTAATAGTATAGCCAGCTACTGGCTATAAGCCAGTGCCATGTCATCTACAACCCATCTTATAGTCAACATGTACAATAGTAGATCAAAAGAGTGTACTACTACTTTTTTGTTCTGTGGCCCACCTTTCATTCTCACAAAGTGCCTAGTAGCACATGCTAGATCTGGCTCTTCACGAAGAGCCCGCTTACCTTCTCTCTCCTCTTCTCTTTCCACCAACTAAGCAAAAATATACTATAGTTTATTCCTTATAGCCCACTGACTCAGCTCTATTGTACTTGCTCTAAGCACATCTAAGCACTTACTAGCACCCCCTTGACCGTGGACCTTGACGGTGTACGTCACCTTGTGTCTCATAATTTTCCTTGTCATCATCTGAGTCCTAGAAGATCTTACCCACATCATCATTAGCATGCAGCCGCCTTGATAGACAACGTGCGCAGAAGGAGTAGAGGCGACTGGGGACGCACCACCACCATGTCGTGGGCACTCCGTATGTGCTCGTGTGCGTGCAGCGTGCGTGTTTTTCCATCGGTGCTAGCTCTAAGGCCGAGGCTGCGGTCGTCTTCATCTCCGACTAGTAGTTGAGCAACGACGGCAAAGAGGTGCTGCAAGAGATGCATATGCGCCGTTGCATGCGAGCTTCGCCGTAGCACGACAAACCGGACGTCGCCGCGGATGGCGCACGCCTCCATGCAGCCGAGTGTGTGCGCATGCATGTGTTATTCAGGTGCATTCTGCGGCCGAGCGTGTGTGCATGCATGTCTTGTGTACGTGCGTTGTGTGCTCCATGCTGTGCGCGTATGTGCATGAGTTGGATCGGATGGAGTTAGTGCGTTGGCTTGTGTACATGCGTGGCTACATGCGTCCTGTACATGCGTGGCTTGTTGCATGGTTATGAATAATTCAATATAAACTACTCCCTACGTTCCTAAATGTAAGTCTTTCTAGCCATTTCAAATAGACTACAACATACAGATGTATGCAGACATATTTTAGAGTGTAGATTCACTCATTTTGTTTCGTATGTAGTCCCTTATTGAAATATCTAAAAAGACTTATATTTGGGAATGGAGGGAGTATAAAACATCTTCAACTTAGCATCCTGATGTACCTTTTCTAGTGGTTAGCGAAAAGTTCATGTTCTTTTAGTTGTTTATAGGTGGGCAGGCGGCAAAAAACAGGGGGAAACGCGCAAGGTTCCTTGCAGACGCTCCACCACGAGGTTCCTTGCTCCTCCTCGGTCGTCGAGAATATATGCTCTTCAACTCTTTTTTTACGTGAGCTTTGTTCATCCTTTTCCCAACACGCGAGACATCTAGCATCAAGGTGCACGTGTCATGCAAGAAAATGGAGATAATCAGATAAGCAGTGCGTAAGTGAGTCGTGCGGGGGGGGGGGGGAAGCGGGGGGAAACCCTTTTTCGTAAGTGAGTTGTGCACTTCGATGGCACCTACACAATATTTTTTCTCCTCGATGGCATGTGAATAGTGCACGTACTCAACAACGGAGCACGGGATGGTAGCAATGACATGGTCAACCCTTTTTGGAGAGAGTACGTACTACTAGTAAATAACTTTGATGTGTCCCGTCAACTCGCAGAACGACGAGAAGCTTGATTACGCCTTCTCTCTCGCCAACGCGTGCGCGGTGGCTCGCAGCATGATGAGAAACTTTTGCTTACAAGCGGTGGACGTGTAGCAGTTCATTTGGTGTCAGATTGCCAGAAGCACTACTGTAGAACCATCGACTTCCGGAAGAGGCGAAGAGCCAAGCGCAAGGTCACCTACTAACCTTAGGCTAGGCGTAGTGGGAGTAACATAAGTAGGGGTACCTCCTTTTTTATTCTAGAAACAACCACACACAAATATCAAGGTGCTGGTTACGTAGAACAAATTTCCTACAGTCCGTGCTCAGCCCTCCTCTATCTCTCTTCTCAGCCAGCCAGCGGACACGCGGAGCCCATCGTCTGTTTGCTCACATGCGGCCCCACATGTCAGTGAAAACGCAAGAGGACCCACTGAACCTGCACATCTTTCACCTCGAAGTGCTGGTGATGAAAAACAAATCCAATAAAGATCTTCGGTGGCCGCTTTTGGAGTTACTCAAGAGTATTAAGATTCTATTTACAGTTTAACCCAAGATGCACATCTCGTGGCTTCAACTACCACTCTATTTTCTTTCATGACATGACCTGGATGCTAGATGTCCCACGTGTCGACAAAAGGAGGAAGAACCTGACCAAATCTTTGGTTGTGCTCTCGGATTAGACTAGTTGTGCTAACTTAAAAAATTTATTGGTACTCCCTCCGTTCCAAAATACTTGGCTTCCATTTGTCCAAAAATGGATGTACCTATATACTAAAACATGTCTAGATACATATATTTTTTGACAAATAGAAGGCATGTATTGTGCAACGGAGGGAGTAGAATGGATGCAATTTTTGTATTGGGAAGAAGAGTACATCCATATATTGATAGAGCGTTGGAGTTGTCCTTACAAGTAGGACCGCAGTTGAGGAAACCGACTATCGGCAAGCCCCCACCTCGCCCGCCGAGCGATGGCTGAGTTAGAGAAACGATGAGGTTGAAGAGATTGCTCTAGCATGGACTCCAAGAAATATGGTGTCAGATGGAAGTCGTGCTGGTGGTGTGTGCCATACTCCTGGATGTGAATGCTTGTTCTGGCCCATGCCACCCTACTACTTACTATATAGTACTAGTATCGAGGATTCGAGGTGCTGGTTATGTACAATATGGCTACAGTAAAAACACCCGCACGACGCACGGAGCATGTGAAGTTAGTACAAATAGTGTACTACTATTGTTGATTGGCCTCATCCGATAACCTGTTGCAATGCACGTACAATTATGTATTCGGAAAATATTTTTTTGCCTCGTCGCACCACTCACTCACAGAAGCAACTCGAAAGCCATTCATCAATTTAGTAAGTTTATCACAGGCATATCATTTTATTACATACAACAGGTCATCAACCCACATCGACAACGAGGATACATTATAAATACTAAAGTTTTCACCACACAACAAATAACAAGCAATGAAATGAACTTCAACTCAACCATTCCTCAGTGTTGGAAACGCTTGCTTTGAACCACAAGTGATTCTCTGGGACGGGCCATCTATTGTCGATCTTGAGACCAACGCAGGACTGATCATCCAGGCTGAAGCGGCCTACTATATCAGTACCAGGGTAGGGAACCACGCTAATGTCCGAGGTATAGATACAGTTGCTTCTTATAAATGGTGCTAGTAACGTTGTGTCAACAACAGTTGGATCGTCTTTCACCATCATCGGATAGTTTTGTCCAAGGAAGAGCGAGGTTTCTCCAAGACTATCAATTCTGTACCAGGGAGAAGGTGTTGGTGCTAGCACACTAGTATCCATCCCGAATACCATGCAACGGGTGTTGGAATAGGTCCGGAGAGTGCGACCATGGGAGACTACACCTGCTTCCTTAGCAATAACATCATCAGTGGGCTGTATACACATGAGAAGAGGTGATCCATCGGAATTAGTTGCCAGGCGCCAAAGAGTATATGGGCGCTGCTCGTCCTCATGCTCGTGATCATCACCATCGTCATCTCCCCCTTGGTTATAAAAAATTTCAAGTATAGGTGGTGGAATGTTCACAGGACCTTGGAAACACAAGAAGAAGGTTAATTAGTAAAGGGAAACTTGCTAACCCGCATGCATGTGGATGAAACAATTATAATTACGGTGGAAGACAAACGTACCGAAATCATAACGATTCCATGCAAAAACAGTGCCACGAGTGGTGGCAGCAAACACAAGGCCCTCGTATTGAACTGCATCATAGTAGTCATGCGTGTACAGAAACTGATTTTTGAGCAATATCCATCGAGTCAAACCACCAAGGACGGCAACAAGCTTGTCGAAGATAGCAACAACTTCATAGTTGTTGTAATTCCAAGAGCGGTTGGGAACTCGACAAATTGCTATCTTCCGTAGAAGACAGTCACCATGATTGTATTTGAACGTGCGTACAATACCGGTGTGCTCAACCTCTGGGCAGTCTGCTGAGATTTTTGGGAGTGGACCCGGTCACGAGTGTACACATTCACAAGTTCCCACTCGCAGTTGGATCCAATATAAACAACCCAATCTCCATTTGCGCCTGCCCAAGCCTTGCCCTCAAGCGATGGCATCTTAACATCATACGTATCATTATCAAGCGGCATCAACTTGAACAGGGCGAGGCCTCCGTCATGACAGCGCCAGTCATCAGGATCACGGCGAAGAAGATAGGGGAGATCAAACCGCTCCTTGACTCTTGGGTTCCTTGTAATGATATTATTAGTTGAGTCGAGAATGGGCTTGAACGAACCTGCCATGCTAGCCGAGGTGATGACGTCGCACTGATCAATGAGTTCCTCCACCACGTCATCTTTCAGATCGGGGCAAGAATAACGGGGTCGTTTCCGTCCTATTCCCTCCATGGAGAAGACAATTGAACAATGGCAGAAGAAAGGGCGAAGGGCTGAAGGAAAATGGAGGAGGGAGAGGAAGAGCATGTGACAACAGTTCCAAATCGAGAGGGAAAGGCGAAGAGTCGGTGGACGGTTGCCAATTTGCCACGGTTCATGAAGGGGCGCCCCGGACTACACGTCGGTTCGGAAATACTCCTACTACTCACCGTCATCTCACTGATATGTTGGAACGGGACCACATGTCAATGAAACATGGTGTGTAATTTCTCGTGCAAAATGCGATCTGGCCGCCTTGGCCCGAGGTGCCGCATTAGTTTTTTTTTGGAAGTTTGCCGCATTAGTTATCGACCTTTATTTTTTTAACATGCAATCTGAATGGATAGCTCCTGTGGTCATCACACGTGAGCGGATATAGTGATGGTTGATTCGCCTGAGCAACTTATTTCTGTGGGAATATGGGAGTACCAGCGGATTCAAGGAACAGAGAAATGATGCTTGCTTCGTCCGAGCAACTTACTGTGGCAAAGGTGGGGCTCTGTGATTTGACTGCTCACTAGTCATTACTACTGCAGCGCAACGACCGGGGTGAATCTTTCCCTGAAGTTGTGTTGTGCACTCAATATTGCTGCATGGCAGGTGGAGCCGGATGAAGGATGTCCAACATGTCGGCGAAACAAAGTTGAATTGTTTCTGGCATTGCTATCAATCCTTCAGGATTTGTTTATATGTACACATAATTTTGATGAAATTGTACTGTGATGCTATGAAGGTTTCAACTTTGGTTCCCGCAGGAAAAAAAAGGTTTCAACTTAGGATTCATGTGTCTTGCCTCGAGATTATCTCGTTACAACATTCCATCAAATACAAATGAAACTACCATGGCTAATGCATCTCAATGGTTCACAGATCAGCGCCAATATTCACATCACAACTGAAGACAAAGTTGTGAGAAGGTGTACAATAAAGAAAAAAAATATATAATTGATTGATGTTGTTCGTATGCATGGCTCCATTTCCTTGGCACAGTGTTCATTGCTTGGCAGCTAGTTTCACCCAGCTCTGTAGCCAAAAAAGAGGTGTATGAAGGACACCACAATCCGATCATTTTGTGCAGTTCCACTAAAATCGGGTGGACCATCCCTGTTTGCAAAGATATCCAGTCAGTGTGATTACAATAATAGTGGAACTAGATGATGAAACATAACACACATAAATAGAAGCCGATCACCTATACGATCTCTCTTTAGGACTAACTTCTTGTTGGAGAAGATTAGGCACGGAGTTGGATGAGGAGGATAGCAAAACCAATCTCCCTTTCCGCAGTCCCACAGAAATGTAAAAACGTTGCCCGTGTGACATTTTGGCGGAACTGCACAAAACACTCTTCAGAAAAGTGATTTGTGCAGTTCACCAAAAGGTCGCAATAGCAACGAGGTGAAAATGGATAGCCCTGTTTGCAAAAGGAGGTCAAAAGGAAACAATTACTGCCCAATAACATGAGTTGAAGACACATACGCCGACAAAAAAGAAGCATGTTCCATGTAAAAAGGGAAAGATAGCACATGGTGGTTTATCAAAAATGGTTTGAGGACGAGATTGCAAGATGGAAAGTATGCCGGCCGAGATACGATTTAAGCAAACAACTAAAGAAGCTCCACATGCAGCAACGTGGGAAGATGGGCAGTGGAGCAAGGCTAGAGGAAGCTGTACCTGAGGGTCGTCGGGATGTTACTAGGAGGGCGCCGGCGGCCGGGATCTGCCCATACTGTGATAGCGAGCAAGTGGCTAAGGCCCTACCGCGCCGGAGCTTGGTTAGAGAGAACGGCGGGTACCACAGATCGGGACGAGCTGCCTCAACGCCGTCGAGCAAAGAGACGATGCACATCCTCCCTTTCCACCGGCGGACGGGATGCAGCCGGATCACTGACCAACGCTGAGAGAGAGAGAGGCCACAGCGGCCTTGTGTGAGATGGTGTGACGAGAGACAAACCCATTTTTCCATTTCCCCCACGGCAATCGTTTTATATTCTAGGCGTGGTACCCGACCCTCCTTCGAGTAAACAACCGCTACACGCGTCAAATTATCACGTGGGCTGCCTTCAGAAACGAACTCCACCATGTACCCACGCGGGTGTGGCCGGGAATGAGACGTGAGTACGTGCGTCCTGCGTGCACTTCTTGTTTAGGTGCAGGTACATACGTGGGTGGGTGTGAGAGAGATGGTTTGTGCGAAACAGAGGCAATGTGTTGATGATATCTCAATCAGAAAAATGTAACATATGTAATGTGTGTGAAACGGAGTCATGGATGTGAGATATCGATAGAATTGAAAACAGGGATGAAGTGTGTGGCTGCGCGATCGATAAAGAGTGCCATCGAATTTGTGTTTGCCCACGTCAAAGATACAGGGCTGCTGGCCTACTGGAATTTGAGAGGGCAGAGGTGCAGTTCTTCTCCATGGCATGGATACCTACCTACAACGTTCGACTATCGGTGTATGTGGGGGGGGGGGGGGTAGAGACTGGTCGACTAGTATATGTGTGGGGAAGGAGAGAGACCTAGCTATGTATTGAGGGAGATCGATCGACATCCATGGATATATGTAGCAGAGGAATAAGGTTGGGAAAAAGACAAAGGTAGAGCGTCGGAGGGTTGGTGGTGGAGTGGCGTCTCACAAATGGTGGGAGAGGCCTGCTAGACAAATGGAGGGTATGAGTGCAATATCAATAAGAGAGGGCGGGGGATGTCTGTCTGTCTATGCACGTGCGTGTGAGAGACGGGTCGGGAGGTATTCAAGGATGATGAGGGGAGAAGATATGGTTATGGTAAGCATGCGTAACTACATAGGAAGATCAACCGTCGTGTGTCTGAGGAAAGGAGAGACATAACTAGCGAGGTAAGTGTATCGGTGCTTGGTGAAAACGAATTATAGTCGACCTGGCTATATGTAGGGAGATCAGTTCATATACACGCCTGCATGTGTTAGAAGCAAATAAGGTCCGGAGAGGCATACAGGGGGAGAGGGTGTGGCTAGGAGGTGGTCCGAGAGGCCTACCATGTCGAGGGGGGAGGAGTGTGCGAGCATGTGATTAATGAAAAGAGGGGCGGGAGTGTGCACCTGCGTGGAATCGTATTGGACATATGGGGGCATGGACGGTGAGAAGAGAAGAGGGGAAGTATATATGTGTTTGTTGTAGGCACACTTGGCTAGAGAGGTATATCGACCGGTGTGTGCCAGAAAGAAGGAGCAGGGGGCCTACACACACCGCTGGTGGACGACCTAAAGAGAAATAATGAACATGCGCGATGGAGGGGACGCTAAGGGTGTGTGAGGGGGGCGGGCGTGTGCATGCACGATAGAAAGTTAGGGCTAGCTAGCTACAAATAGAAGAGGATCATGAAGGTGTAAAAGACGAACAAAGATCATAATTCAATATAAAATAGTGGATACGGATAATTGAAGAAGATATCATAATGTAGAACATTGATTATAATTTGGGCTAATGTGTGGCTTTTGCAACTCAGGTCTAAATACTTGTCATAATGTAGGGGGCGGGGCACTATACTTTGTGTGATAAACACGGTGTACGTATGGAACATGGTTTAGATTATGAATATATAGTTAGTACATCAAATGTACTATTATTTGGAATCAACATCAAGTGTATTCAAAAAATAGAATTCGAGTTCATGTAGTACACATAGTTCATATCTATCTCTATAGTAATCATGTGGTGTGTTTTTAAGGTAATACATGAATGATGGTTGAAGTTGGCAACAATCATGATTGTAGATTCTTATTGAAATAGAGAAACGAATTCAAATTTAGTTCGAATTGCAGCAGTAGTATAGACATTTGGAATGCACTAAAATGTTGGTATGAGTAGGTTACATGCATTATACAGCAAGCGAAAAAAATTTAATCGGACATAACATGGATTCATACTCCCTCCTTCCATCTATATAGGGCATAATGAGATTTTTAAGACCGCCTTTGACTATTGACAAGATTAATAGTACATGACATGCACAATGTGAAAATTATATCATTGAAAGAACCTTTCACAGACGAATTTAACGGTGTGCTTTGTGTAAGTTGCATGTCATATATCATTGCTCTAATATTTGGTCAAAGTTAGCATCGAAAAACGCATTAGGCCCTATATAGATGGAAGGAGGGAGTAGCTTTGAATAGCATTTGTATAGTAAAACGGGGCAAGACTCTCTCTTTGTGTGGTTTGAATAGTTTTATTTTTTTTCGTTTTATTTTTGGTTGAGGGAAGTGTGAATTGATTTGGTACGTACAAGTACAATATTACTACACGTTAGGCTTGTCCCTAAAATTCAACCCGTGTCTTGTTATATCCCGAAAATTCAGATATCGTGCTCCCAAAACTGGCGCCTTCACAACCTGCGCCTTGCTATCCTGAAATTACAACGCGCGCGAAAACTCCCTCCAACTGCCAAATCCCGACACACGAAATCCCCCTTCTAACCCTGAGCCGAAAGGGCCGCTAGTTCAAATCGGTGGGGGTACTTTTGTAACCCACCCTACATTTTGGACAAGCGCGTCCCTAAGTCATGCTTCACCCCCTCCCATCGCCCCCTTTTCGCCATTCGAAATCCCAGGCCGCCATAACCTCTCTGCTCCAGATGCGAAACCCCACCCTCCTCCATCCGCCACATCACCGCTGCCCAGCCGGAGCCTCTTCCCCGATGACGTCGTCCACCGCAATAGCTCGACGTCCCTCGTCCACCTCCCCGGATGAGGATCCGTCGTCCATCTGCCGTCCCGTCGGTTAAGCCGCCCCGTCCTCCACCTCCAAGGAGTTGCTCCGATGATCGCCTCGTCTATCGCGGATGCTGCATCCCCACAGCGCCGCCTTAACCTGCTCCACCGGAACCGCAACATCCTCACCGACTCCTCGGACGAAGCCGAGGCCTACTCGGTGCCACCAAAGAGGTTGTACACTCATCGCATCGCACCTTCTCCTTAACTCGACCTCCTGGTGCCGACGGTGCTCCATCCCGCACCCCCAAGGAACGGCTACCTTGAAGCCGGCTCCGCGGGCGACATCTCCACGGCGGCTCTCCCATAGTGCGAGGCCCCTTCGGTGGCGGCGGCCATACCAGCCGGATCTGCTGCTACTGCTCCGGCTCTCGCTCGCTCGCTCGCGCTGCTACTGCTGCTCCGACTCTTGCTCGATCGCTCGCTCGCCCAGCTGCTGCTGCTCTCCCCCTCGCTAGTGCTGCTACTCTGCTCCGATTAAGCCACACTTCAGTCAACTGAATCGACTTTTGGGTCAGTCGATTTTCAGGGGTGGGGGGGGGGGGCTCGCCGGAGTTAAGGAAGAACCACCCGCAATGGGGACGGGGGCTCGCCGGAGAGGTACCCCACTATCTATCTTAGGGTTCATGGTGGGGGGGGGGGCTAGAGGGCTGGCCGGGGCGGCGGTGGCGAGTTGTTTTGGGGCAGCGAGGCGGCGCTGGGGCCGGCGGTTCGGCCGGTGGTGGCTGGCGGCTCAGGGGGGTGCAGGTTGAAGATGAACTGTAGGCCCTCCCTAAACTACATGTCAACTGCCTCTCTGCTACCACTGCGTTCAGTTTCGACAGTAGCATTCAGATTCCATAGTAAATTTCAGTTTGGACAGTTAAGTTCAGAGTCAACAGTTTTTACCTCATCTGTTGTAGTCAGGTGGTTTTTGGTGATGTTAATGTTACATCCATTTTACATCA
This sequence comes from Triticum timopheevii, assembly GCA_963921465.1. Lineage (NCBI taxonomy): Eukaryota > Viridiplantae > Streptophyta > Magnoliopsida > Poales > Poaceae > Triticum > Triticum timopheevii. Next base: position 469,963,705 of record OY997274.1, read on the forward strand.
TCTATTGGAGATGCTATTAGAATCCCACTTGAGATCGACGATGTCTGTCTTGTGCTGCTTCAGCCTTGACGTCTTACGGCTCACCGGAGCTGCTCCAACGACAGAACGATCCATCACAACAGAGCAGTGCCCTGGACGCCGTCTACAGATTCCTCAGATCTTCCTCCACACCTCCGACAGCCACCTCTGCCTCAACTGCTTCAGCAACCAACCCAATGATGCTGAGGTCGACATGGCTACGGCAAAGAGGTTGTACACTTGTTGCATCACTTATTACTATATATTCACGTCGATCCATTAGGGCTATTTTGGTTCAACGGAAAAACATAGCAATAGAGAATTTTCCAATGGCACTCTACTATTCAATTATTCATGCATTTTGTTGAAAGGAATGAAGCAAAACATCCACCCAGACCTACTTTTCAAAATCCTATGCATGAAAACAAGACCAAGTGCATTAGTGCCAGACTAACATTCTAACTGTACACGCTTTCATATGGTTTCACTTTATTTTGGCCATGTTCCTTTGCATTCCTCTGCTCTTCCAATTCCTGTAAACCAAACACCCAAGTTGACAGAAATCCTGTGTTTACAAATGCTCTGTTTACCATGTGCATTTTCCTATCCTATTCCGGTGTTTTTCCTATCCCTGCATTTTAAGAATCATGCAAGCCAAATGAGCTCTTACAGAATTACTTCAGTTATAGGTACGTGTCGAAGGGAACTTTGTGTGGTTTGTCCTGCTCCTGCCACGACGTCGTCCACCTCACCTGAGCTGCTCCATCGACAGAAGCATCCACCATACCAGACATCACGACTCCTGACCGTCTTTCGCCGCCTCAGATCTCCTTCCCTGCCGCTGGCACCCACCGCAACAGCATCACCATCATCGACTTAGCAGATGAACCTAAGGAGTACACGGGTCCACAAGAGAGGTCGCACTCTTTTGTTTTTGCTTATGCTATGCATTTCTTAAACTTACCTGCTACTTTATCATCCTGTTCAGCTCTTGGACTCCCAAGTCAGGACCAAATTAATGTTAAAGCTTGAGTTATAAATTAGTTGTGTGGCACATATCGAGGCAGCAATGAATAGTATGTCTGCCTAATATCTGGTTCACCTAGGGTATGCCTATGTTGTTCATCTTGGGTGGGAAACAAATAGTAAAGCAATCATCATCTGTCTTTTTATTAATTTAAAGCAATTATCAGCCTGCTATCATTATTTTTGGATCCATCCACTGGTTGTTACCATCACTCTAAATTTCTGCATGCTCTCCTTACATAATATCACCATATTTTTTCGTATGCATGTCAGATATTGTACACAGTCATGCTGAACATGTAGAGAAAAAGAGAAGAGTTTTGCGCGGCAATACAATGTCATGCAGACATCGCTCCATGGTGGGTTCAATGGCAAACCCTCCCCACCCCTCTCCAGATTGTAATCTAGAGGAAGATATCTATTCTGAGGTGGATTCAGACGCCGCTGACCACTCCTATTTACCCCCCAAGGTGTTTGCTCTACCTTGGCATGATGATGTTAGTCATATCATGCATATGTTGCCTTGCAGTGCTACTTTTGACATCATATATGTCATCTGCTTAGTTTAGACATATTCTGTAATGCCACCTGTTTAGTTTCTATATCATATATGGGAATTATGCAGTCTCATGACTTTTAGCCAGCCATAATATATGTGAAATGTGCAATGCCATCCTGTTTAACCAGGCATCATATATTTGAATGATATCTTGCCCATCCTTTTCTTCATTACATTTCGATTTGTCGACAATGTTTGTACATTAAACTACTCTTCTTGTGAATCAGCCGTTTGGGTGGGAGATGGAAAAATCTGGAGTGAAAACAAGGCCTTCAGAGCAGACAGTGCTACCTGTCGAAGCAGATCTCTTGTTGGGTCCTGATAGCTCCTCAGAGATGGATTCAGAGACAAATGACCAGTCCTATTCCCCCACTGAGGTAAATGCTCTAACTTGGCATGGTTATACTGCTCATATCATGCATACGGTGTCTTGCATTGCATAGTTTAGACATCATATACACAATATTCAACACCATGTTCTTAGTTCAGACATCATATCGAATGCCCTCTATTTAGCATATAAATCACATATGTGAATTAAATGATGCGATCCTGATTACTTAGATAACATGTAGGTGAATTATGTCATGCGACCCTGTTTAGTTATTCATCATATCTTTGAATTATGTTATGCTATGCTATCCAGTTTAGATAGACATCATATATGTGAAATTATGCCATGCTATCCGTTTTAGTTAAATAATATACATGTCAACTATTTCATGCCATCTTTTCCACACTATCTATTGCATCTGTCTCTCATACAATGTCTGTACACTCAACTATGTTTCCTGTTTATCAGCCATTTGAATTGGAGCGGGTGATGCCAGTATCTAGCGGAATAAAAACACGGTCTTCAAATAAAACAGTGCTACCTCTTGGTGGAGATAGCACCCCGGTTGTACATGCACAAGAACCAGCCCTACCACACATAACCCAAACTCTTGTAGATTGTACCCCTAATGCGATGGACAGAGAACCAGCTTCACCCAATCTAACCCCAACCCCAGCCGATAGTAACCCAGTTCCTGTTGACACAGCACCAGCTCCACCACAGAGCTCCCAAACAAGAGCAGTTAGTAAGGCAGCTCCAGTGCCCAAAGGGCCAGTACTATCATGGCGAACCCCAACTCCACCAGTTAGTACGCCTATTCCTGTGGAGGAAGCACAACCAGCTAGTCGTAGTTTAACATCTATCGCATTTGATGTTGTTAAATCGTATGTGTGTATCTTCCCATCTTGGAAATATTATACTGAAGAAGGAAAATGCCAGTTGTAGCTGTTTGTCTAGGAGTTATGTGTAAGTAATGTTATTCATGGCAATTACTTTGCTTCGTCCCATACATCCTACCTCCATGATGGTTATAATACATCAAATTTTCCCATTTTTCTCTATAGAGAAGGACCGATTTGGAAACTCAGGATGAGGTAACCTGTGCTAATACCTCTGCTATCTTCAAGAATACTTGGTGGCAGTATCGGAATTACCTGAAGAAAACATACTTCACCGGCAAAGAAACTCATCAAATTCCCTTACGTTCTCCTGAGACACATTTACTGGACGATGACTGGGAACGCCTTGTTCTATACTGGTCCCGAACCAAGAATGTGGTAAGGTCTATGAGCTCATTTTCTATTTTTAACTATTATATTCTTGCATCTTACTGTACTCTGTTCATGTAGAACAAGTGCCTAAACCTGAAGAACAACTGTTCTAATTTAAGATTCCATTGCTATCATAGTTAAAAAAAGCACTAGGCGTTAATTATGCGTTTTGCCACCGCCTTGCGCTTTACTGACCAAAGCGCATGCTTATGCGTAGTTATGCACAGATTAAGCATAGTTATGCGCAATGCGTTTTGCCAACGCCTAGAGCCTAGGCGCGCTTAAGCGCTCGCTTAGGCGCGCCTTTTTTTAACTATGATTGCTTTGCTCTTGTATCACTGTATTTACTGATCCAAACTTATTTTTAAATTGAAGGATCCAATCGAAACTCCAATGGCACAGCAGGTATGTTCACGCATGTTTCTTTAACAGGTTTGCTCTTATCAATAGCTCTTTTGATTTCAATTTCAATTGTGTATACAGTTGACTTTCATATCATGCACATCACTAGCATCACAACAGAGCCAATAGTGTTGTTGTACATGTAGACCCGTGGTACCCATCTGAAATCTTGTTGTGCCGTGTAGTTTCCCACGCTTTGTATTCTTTCACTGCTGCTTTGTCTTGAACTGATATGATTTGAACTGTGTCTCTATTTTGATTTGGCAAGACAATGCAGTGACCATAGGACATAGATATATGTTTGTTTGATGCTTTTATTATGTACTAGTACTTGGCAATAGAAGACTTGGTAGTTTAATCATGTCCACCTTACTAATGAACTGGTTCACCGAAATGAGTTTCATATACTAGTACATGCTAAACTTGTTATGTGTCTGCTTGTTTCTTCTTTTAGAATGCTGACAGAAAATTGGGGAAGAGTGCCTTATTAAGCAACGGTAAAGGAAGTAATGCATATAAGGTTCAGGATAGTGACACATCCTTGTTGGTCTCCAACAAAGCTGATAAAACAGCTAAGGAAGACTATCTTGAAGACAGCGAGACAACCCCAAAGTCCTGTCTTGGTTTAGTGTTCGAGTTACTGGCCACTACCGCTTGCACAAGCTATTCAAACTCACTGTCTGAATCAGTTCGGTTTCTTGAGTCTCAACTACAAGCTGAAAGACATCGATCAGCTGAGCTGCGACAAGAAGCGGAAGGACTGCAAAAGTCCCTGGAGCATTCAGATGCATACTTTCTGGCGCTACAGCAAGCGTTGGAGGATTTTAGTGCCAAAAAGGACAAAGCTAATCAGCTTGCTAAGCTTATTGCCAGCATGGTGGATACCCAGGATAACGTTTCTTGAGCTCTTCTGAAGTTGTTTCAGTTATGCTCTTGTTTTGCTGCCACGTTTATTTGCACTGGTGGCCAATTTTGACGGCCAGTGTATGTAATATGCTGCTTTGTTCCCTAGATTTGCACTGGTGGTGAACTTTGATGCCCAGTGGATGTAATATGTGTAATAGCAGTAATAGGCTAGTGTTAATTGCTTGCTTATTTATTTCCTTATTGCCTTTTTAGTTGTTTGCTTGTAGTCACTGCAGTTCTTTTTCTGTGTTTTTCTAGTGGCCACAATAGCCTATTTTTGGTAACTAGGCCAAAATAATCATGGCAACACACGGACTGTTGTAACCATGGGCCTCCTGCAGGTCGTATGATCCATGGGCCTTCTTCCGGCCGTAGGATGCATTGGCCTTCTATACGGGCCGTAGGATCCATTGGCCTTCTATACGGGCCTTAGGGTCCATGGGCCTTCTACGGGCCGTAGGGTCCATGGGTCTTCTACGGGCCATACGACCCATGGGCCTTCTACGGGCCGTAGATCCATGGGCCTCATACGGGCCGTAGATCCATGGGCCTTCTACGAGGCGTATCATCATTTCGCCAATCATGGGTCGTACAATTCATGGACCATAACGGGTCGTTAATAGACCGTATTTGATAACTCTATGAAAATAGCCCAACGGGTTTTTTGACATGAAAACGGCCCAATGTATTAACGGTCCGCAAATGGGCCGACTGTAACGACAGGGTGAATTTGGCCCACAAGAAGAAAATGACAGTAACGGGCCGTATGTAACCGAATGCTGCAAATGAGCCCAAGAATCAATGGGCCCTGAGAAGGCCGAAAGATAACTTGGGCTGGAAATGGCCCAATAGAATAACAGGCCGTTAATGGGTATAAAGTGATACACTGTTCATTACGGGCCAGTTTCACCACGGGCCATTAATGGGCCAAGAGTTACAAAGGGCCTCATATGGATCGAAAGAAGTCATGGGCCACACATGAGCCGGAAGTTAAAACGGGCTGGAATCATATTGGACGGCCCAGATGACGCTACTGGGCCTAATTCGGATAGGGCGTAATGGGCCCTGGGTTAGCGGGCTGTAAATGGGCTATATGTGAACAGGCCGTTAACATGCTTTCCATGCGCCGGCTAGCCACCTTTTGACCAAGTCAAACGGGTCGGCCTTTTCACAGGAATGGGCCTCTGTTGGTCCGTGCCACGTGTCGCCGTATCATATGCGCCTTCGGTCCAATGAGCGGATGACATCTGTCCCAACGGTGAGCCGACACATGTTTCCTCCAGCCAATGATGATTTTACACGTGGAAAATCCCCATTGGTCGGGGCCGTTAACGGGTTATCGGATCCAAAACCCGACCTGATAGTTTAACGGCTTTCTGTTACGGTGGATGCCACGTGTCGGTCACCCTTGACGAAAGCACTTCTGTGACGCGTGATTTATCGTCATGGAAGTGGACACTTCCATGATGATAATTTTGGTAATGTCATGGAACACTTCTACGACAACACAGGTATGACTATCTTGATTCTGTCATAAAATCGTCATGGATGTACATGCATGACAAAAAACGTGACCTACTATGACAAACACGTATCATCACGGAAGTGTATTTTTTTGTAGTGATGTTTGGTAACTCCTCCGGAAATACGTCGGGATAATCCTTCACCAGTGGTACTTCCTCCTGAACAACTCCTGATAAGGAATTCACCTGAGTCCTCCTCGGCGCATGCCTAGACACATATTTGATCCTCTTTCCTTCCGGGGTGGTGAGAAGAATTGATTTACTGGCGCAATCGATGTTTCCCTCATACTTGGATAGCCAATACATGCCTAATATCACATCCAATCCTTATGACTCCAGAACAACCAGGTCGGTGGGGAAAACATGTCTACCTATGGTTACTGGCAACTGATAGCATCCCCTACTAGCCATATACTCTGCTCCAGGGGAACTTACTAACATAGGTGACTTAAGGGCTACTGTTGGCAACTTATACTTATCCACAAATCCCCTTGATATGAATGAATGGGATGCACCGGTATCGAAAAGAACAAATGTTATAAATTCATTAATCAAAAACTTAACGACAACTGCGTCAGGTTGATCCTCAATCTCCTCCACACTGATGTGTTTCACCTGACCTTTGGTGAAGGGGTTGGGCTTCTTTGCAGAACCTCCATTGCCATTTCCATTCTTTGCTTCAGGACATTCAGTGGCATAATGTCCGGTCTTCCCGCACTTGAAACAAGTAATGTGGCTCTGATACCATCTTGTAGCGACCACGATCCCAATGGCGGGTGTTGCGGGGTTGGAATAGTTCTGACTACTGCTTCCTCCATTACCACTGCCATTCTTTGGGCCACTGTGGTTGTGCGAACTTGCTCCATTGTGTGTATGTCCTCCATGGTTATGGCCTCCATGGTTGTGAGTATGTCCTCCCGAGATTGGGGAATAGCGGGGCTTTTGCTGAGCTCCATAAGTATACCTCCCCTGTCCATACTTCCTCTTGCGATTATCAATCTGTTGCTACTTGCCTTCTATCATGAGGGCCCTTTCTACCAACTCCTGGTAGTTGTTGAATGTTGCCACCATCAACTGCATGCCGAGCTCATCATTGAGTTCCTCAAGAAACTTCTCCTGCTTTGCGGCATCTGTGGCCACATCATCTGGGGCATAGCGTGCTAACTTTCTGAACTCATCCACATACTATCCCACTGTGCGACCTCCTTGGCATAAGTTGCGAAACTTGCGCTTCTTCATGCTCGTGGCTCCTGTTGAAACATGGGTTGTGCGGAAAGCCTGCTGAAACTGATCCCATGTAACTGTATCAATGGGGTAAGCGGTGGTGAAGTTCTCCCACCAAGATGTTGCAGGTCCATCAAGCTGATGTGCAGCAAAACGCACTCTCTCCGCATCTGTGCATCATGCAGTGGTCAGCTCTCTTCCAATCTTGTGGAGCCAATCATCTGAAACAATTGGCTCGGTGCTGCTAGAGAACACCGGCAGATTCAACCTCAGAAAAGAGGCTAGGTTGTCAATAGGGGGTGGTGGCGGTGGGTTGTTGTTGTTGCCTTGGTTCTGGTTCTAAACTAGCATCTACATCAAGGCATTCTGCTGCTGGATAAACTAAGTGAGCTCTGGTGGGAACATGAATCCATTGTCACATCTACGAGGCATCTGATGGTTAGAAGGGGTGACAAAACAGAATAGAATAAGGTCTAAGAGAGATTCACTACCCATATGCTCATGAGACATACACAAACAATTCACTTCATTCAATATCAAACAAGGTTCACACAAACAATCTAACTATGATTACAAACTCGATCGATGCTAACTACTTGGAAGAATACTACTAGTAACATGGTGGTTGTCTAGAAATTTTGATCAGAGGAAGACTCCATGATATCTGCTCTAGCTTCATGAACGTAGTCGTCATCACTATCGTCATTTGCATCACTGTCCGTGTCGGTGTTGTCCAAGATGATGTAGTCCTCCGAACGGATCTCCTTTGCAGGTTCTCGCTTATGATTCTCCACTGGTAGTCCTAGCTTCCTCTTCAGATCTTCATGCTTCTCCAGTAGTACGACAATTTCTTCCTCATATCCATCGCGTGTAAACTTGAGTTCCTCTTCTAGCTCGTTATTTTTCTTCATCAGCTTCTTGATATTCTTCATGTTGAAGCATAGTTGATTCTCTTGTCAATGAATGTGATCACCCATCTCCTGAATGCAAGCTGCAATTGATCCATCCTTCCTGGTACGAATCATCTCCCATTCTTTGTCTCGGCGGCCACATATTTGGTAGATAGTGTTTTCCAGCTCCTTGTGATACACCTCACATATGCGTCCAAAGGTGATATGGGATGCCATGCTCTTTCCTAAACTCCAGCTTGGTGCATCAAGGTAGAAATCAATAGGCTCCGTTGTTGGCGCAAATGTCCTCCCAAGTACCCAGACTTTGATCTTCCAGTGCTCCTCTTCCGATAAAGTTGCAGAGAAAAGTCCCAGTGAAACTTGGTAGTTCGATGTTCAGGTACTTAGTGACTTCCTTCAAGTGTCGTTCGAAAGGGGTGTCGTCATCCGGCTGAGTGAACTTGTTCCTGGGGTCCGCCATCTATAGAGTAGAAATAGAGGAGAATTAGAAATGAGCAGAGAAGAGAAATCCTGTGGCTTATTCTAGTGGTAGCGTCCTACAGTCAATGTGTGCTCTGATACCATCTTGTAGCGACCACGATCCCAATGGACCGAAGTCTCTGTGCTTAAGTATCATCCTTGAATTGGTAATGTTGACACACACAATACTCGAGGAATTATAACAGAGTTCAATCACACACTTATTACATCGAGTCCTCATAAAGAGTATGATTACACAAAAATATCATGGCTGAAGGCCATCTAAACTAAATAACTGCGGAAGCTTCGAAGGTAAATGAGTCCATCAACTCCAACGGAATTGCTGAGTGCAAGACAACGACCTATCGCACCTTATTTGTCGTGTGAGTAGTCTGCAACATGAGACATTGCAGCCGTGTAGGTTAGCACATTGAATATGCTAGTTGAGTTACACTGTAAAGCAATGAATGCAAGAACTATATCTACATGCAATATTTGGCTGGTGGAGGCTCTAAGTTTATGATTTTGCATAAAGCTAGTTTTTTCCTACAACAAAGGAATAAATTTATTTAAACTACTCCCAAGTTGTACCAATATTTGAGAAGGTTCCTCCAACTCAAATCCCAATTAAAAATATCATCATTAAACCTAATTCAATTAATTAAAGAGTGATGAGATCAACAATAATATCCAATTCCAGATACTCAATATGTCCATAACCGGGGACACGGCTAACCATGATTAGTTTATACACTCTGTATAGGTTGCGAACCTTTCCCCACAAGACTCGACCGCATCCATGATCGGAAGATTGAGACATAGTCTTTCTGAAGCTTTAACTCTCTACTCCGGGCAGACTGGTACACCTACTTTCCCCTACATCTGCTAGTCCACCTCTTCGAGAGCTCATACAACTTACTCAACTATGCCAGAGCCCATAATGGCTTGTGGCTGCACACGGAACTTTCTAGTCATGAAATATCATATGATCCCTTTGAGCCTGGGTGGCGAACCGAGGAAAAATAACACGGATACTCCGGGATTTCCCTTAATGAACAAACACTGGATTCTACAGGTTCCCCAACCAATCCACCCAGATGTATATTAAAGTTGCCACCTTAAGTTTATCCAAGATTAATAACTCTCAGAACTTCCATGTGAATCATGATCCAATCCCCGTCTACGAGCATGGATAAGCAATAATAGAGCATAACATATATTCTCGGGTTGATCAAAAGGTATTAGGTTCCAACCTCAATTACTACAACCAAACCACATGCTCCCAATCCTACTCATGCAAATATTTGAGGGGCAAAACTAATGCATAGTAAAAACTGGGTATAGAAGAGTATGATCAAAGTGTAACTTGCCTTGCCGACGATCTGCAAACTCTAGGTATTCATAGTAACAAGCTTTGCACTCTGGGTAATCTAGCGTAGACAAACATAAGCATACATAAGCAACCACTCAAACGAAACAACGAGAAATCGAGAAAAGATCCAAATCAAACACGAAACAAGCAAACGTCTAAACTAAACAGAAAACAAAACCTACCAACATTATTTTCATGTGGATTAGATCTTAATGGTAGGTACATGTGATTATCTATGATATGCAAAAAGAAACAACTCAAACGGAGAAACGAAACTCAAGATACGAACGAAACAAGATCGTTTACTAATCTGAACTAAACTCAAATTTTAAATAGTCAAAATCATGTTCAAGTTGGTTAACTAGAAAGAAGAGATCATTACAAAGATTTAAGCGCTAGTTTCATTTAATCTGGACAAACGAGCAAAAAAGTTACGCTAGTTTTAAGATCAGGGGCTAAATCGCGAGAAAACTATTCGCGGATAGGTCCCTGGCCAAAAGTAAAACTAAAAAAAATCTATCGAGTGAATGTTCATTAACAGAACTAAACGAACGAAAACCGTTCGCTAACCGATCTAAACGAATGAACGTTTGTTAACTAAACTAACCTAAAAAAATAAACCAATCTAATCTAATAAACCAACTAAACCGTGAAAACCAAAAAACCAAAAGAACCGACCGGTTCTTACCGGTCAACGGCGTCGGTGGCGGGATCCGGCGGCGGCGGCGGCGTCGGGCATCGATAAGGCGAGGCGAGGCGGCGTCCGGCGGCGGCGGCGCACGGGGTGTGGGCGGCAGCGGCAGCAGCAGGCGGCGGCAAACTTTGGCGGCGGCGGCGCGACTTGGCGGGGCCGCGGAGGCGGCAGGGTTGACGAGGAGAAGAGGGAGGGCAGCGGTGGCGGCTTATAAAGAGGCCCTCGGGGGCTCTCCAACTTGGGGGAGGAGTCGGGCGGGGCGGCCCCGGACTCCGGTGGTGTCCGACTCCCGCATGGCGGTGCAAGGCGGCTGGGTCGGCTGGGCTTCGGCCGAGTGCGGTCCGGAAAGTTTCTTTTTAAATAAATTTCGATGCAGAAAATTATCCTAAAAATAGTTCCAAAAATTCCAGAAACAATTTTCACCGTCCAAACGTAATATTTAGGACAAGATGAACATTTTTCTGGACTAAAATGCAATTTTCAAAAATGCAAGTTTTTCTCAAATTCAAATAAAATAGCAAATAAAATAATAATTTGATTTAAAAATATTCTTCTGCAGTATTTCTCTTGTGTTGAATAAGTCATTTTATCTTATCTCATTTATTTTTATTATTGGAAATAACTAGAGAGAAAAATATAAAAATCAAATTGATCCTTTTTTCAAATTTAAACAAATTCTAATATGAAAATTTAGTGAAACCTCCAACTCTCTCCTTGGGTCCTTGAGTTTCTTAAGATTTCTAGGATCACAACAAAATGCAAAATAAAATATGATATGCATATGATGATCTATGTATAACATCCAAATTGAAAATTGGGATGTTACAGTTCTGCCTTTAGCTCCTTGTTGGGTTCGACACTCTTATTTATCGAAAAAGGCTACAAACAATCCTTTATACTTGTGGGTTATCAAGAGAATACAAAGATATTTAATGGTGCAGCAACAAAACCTCAAAATATTCAATTGATTTCAATGAACAGTCTAATCATAAAGTGGAAATTCATCATGTCGCAACAAACACACTAGCGATTATGTGAAATTGATCCTGATCATGTGAGAAGGCTCACGGGAACATGGTATTGAAGATCCAAAAAGAGAGAGAGAGAACCATATCTCGCTACTACTACAGACCCGTAGGTCCTAATGGAACTACTCGCACATCATCATGGAGGCAATAAGGTTGATGAAGATGGCTCTGGCAAAGGCTTCCCCCTCTATCAGGGCTCCGGAACAGGCCTTCGCGTGGGATGTTCGCGGAATATGGGCTTGCGACGACAATAAATTTCTTCTGAAAATATGGCGGAGGGTTTCGGTAGGGGTTGTCATGTGGGCGCCTGGCTATCTGTCTCGATCTCTCCCGAAGCTTCTCATGTTTCTTGTTGCCCAAAAAAATTGTATTAAATCGACAAGTGATTTTGACCTCCGTCGATATTGATTTCATGCGAAACAAAAAAAAAGAAAATAGGACCTCACACAAGGTACTAAATTAATAGTTTAGTCCATAAAAATAATATAAATTGCTATAAAAAAATAAAAAAGTGATATTATAATTTAAACCTATAAGGACCCTAGACAAGTTGCCTCCAGGATGCTCCCCCGATTTGGGCTTCGTCAGTCATTGGATCTGTCTTCAGGCGCGTCTGAGACGTTGGATCTTCACAACAGTCAAAACTAATTTTCACCTCGCGGTTGTTTTCATTGTCCAATGACGGGTAGGCTCGGGATGCGCGCTGGTTGGCCGGGTTGCCCGTTTTCGCGTGGAGGTCCACTTTGCCCAATCTGCTCCGTGCACTGCTTCGCACCCAATCCCATCCTCTCCTCCCACTCCAAACCAGCCGCCACACAACCCTAGTGTAGGATCGAAAGTATGTCTAGGGGGGGTGATTAGACTACTTGACCAAATAAAAATCTATCCTTTTCCCAATTTTAGTTCTTGGCAGATTTTATCAACTTTGCACAAGTCAAGCAATCTTAACACAATTCAAGCAAGCATGCAAAGAGTATATGAGCAACGGAAAGTAAAGCATGCAACTTGCAAGAATGTAAAGGGAAGGGTTTGGAGAGTGCAAACACAATAGGAGACACAGATGTTTTTGTCGTTGTCGGTGTCAAAACCGGCGGATCTCGGGTAGGGGGTCCCGAACTGTGCGTCTAGGCGGATGGTAACATGAGACAAGGGACACGATGTTTTTACCTAGGTTCGGGCCCTCTCGATGGAGGTAAAACCCTAGTCCTGCTTGATTGATATTGATGATATGGGTAGTACAAGAGTAGACCTACCACGACATCAGAGAGGCTAAACCCTAGAAGCTAGCCTATGGTATGATTGTTGTTCGTCCTACGGACTAAAACCCTCCGGTTTATATAGGCACCGAAGAGGGTTAGGGTTACACAGAGTCGTTTACAATGGTAGGAGATCTACATATCCGTATCGCCAAGCTTGCCTTCCATGCCAAGGAAAGTCCCATCCGGACACGGGACGAAGTCTTCAATCTTGTATCTTCATAGTCCAGGAGTCCGACCGAAGATGATAGTTCGGCTATCCAGACACCCCCTAGTCCGGGACTCCCTCATTAGCCCCTGAACCAGGCTTCAATGACGACGAGTCCGGCGCGCATATTGTCTTCGGCATTGCAAGGCGGGTTCCTCCTCCGAATACTTCATAGAAGATTTTGAACAGAAGGATAGTGTCCGGCTCTGCAAAAAAAGTTCCACATACCACCGTAGAGAGAATAATATTTACACAAATTCAATCTGCTAACATATTCCGTGGCGTGGCATCACACCATGGCCAAGCCTTTATCCGAATCGTTTTTACTGTTCCACCTCAGCGCGTTTAGCGAGGCGGTTTCCTTGGCACGTCTTGTCAAAGCAGAGATCGTGTCCCCTTATTCCGGGATTCTCATCAATACGGGCATGGGTAACCCAACCGTGCCATTGATTACGATGCTTGGGAGATAAGCGAGTTTTACCAGGCCGGTGGGGATGCATAGTTTCGTCCGTCCATATAAGGGGATAAGGATCCACCTTTTTACCTATGCCTTCTTCCTCCTTTGCTTATCCATTTCCGCGCACTCGAGCTCCAGCGCCCTAGTCCGCACATCTCGCCTCAACCTTCCCCAGCCATGTCCGGAGCGGGAGGCAAGTGGATGGCCTCCTCCATCACAGAGGGGCACATCAAGAGGCTGCGGAAGGCCGGATACTTGTCCAGCGACATCACGCATCGGCTCCCCGACAAGGGGCAGCTCATCCCCACCTCCGGGCCCCATGAGAGGGTGGTGTTCCTCACCCACTTCCTCTGCGGACTAGGTTTTCCTCTTCACCCATTTGTCAGGGGGCTCATGTTCTACTACGGCCTGGATTTCCACGATCTGGCCCCGAATTTCGTCCTCAACATCTCGGCGTTCATCGTTGTGTGCGAGGCCTTCCTCCGCATCAAGCCCCACTTCGGCTTATGGCTGAAGACCTTCAATGTCAAGCCGAAGGTAGTGGAGGGCCAGCAGGCGGAGTGTGGAGGTGCCATGGTGGGCAAGATGCCCAACGTTATATGGCTTGAGGGCTCCTTCGTGGAAACCATCAAAGGGTGGCAATCGAGGTGGTTCTACATCACCGAGTAACGTGACCCTGAATGGGCAGTGGCCCCCGAGTTCCGATCTGGCATCCCCACACGGCTCACCTCCTGGAAAGAGAAGGGCCTGACATGGGGTAATTCGGAAGAGTTGACCGGACTCCAAACCTGCGTCCAAAACCTTGTGAATAAGAAGATCAAGCTTGTCAATGTAGTCCAGGTCATGCTCATCCACCGGATCCTCCCGTGCCAACAACGGGCCTTCAGTTTGTGGGAGTTTGATCCGGCACAGCACCAAACCTTGAGCAGGCTCTTCGACACTACGTACGAAGATGCCTGGAAGGTGCTGTTCAAGGGCGCCGAGGCTCCCGCATCCGCTACCGAAGATCGCGGATTCAGCTCGCAGCGTCAAGCCGACGAGGTAAGCTATTTTACCCTTTACATGGCACTTATTTTCCATATTTTGACTCTATGTGGGATCTAAACTCCCTTACCTTTGACAGGCCTGGCAGAAGAAGTCCGGGCAGGTTAACTGTCCGTCTCCCTTGCCAGAAGACGCAGCGGTCGCCCAATTAACGGGGCTGCTGGTTCCGGCGCCTTACGTAGTGCCGGAGAAGAAGGCCAAGAAGAAGGCCACGGGAGCTCGAAGGAGTTCGCGGCGCCAGGTGTTGTCAGACTCATCGTCCGACGACTCCGAGGCAGACTCCTCCCACGAAGATAGGGAGGAGGAAAAAGAGGCCTCTCCCCCAGCGGGGGGAGAGAAGAAAAGGAAGGCCGCCCCAACGGGGGAGGCCGAAGGGTCCAAGAAGGGAAGGACCCTCCCTCCGAACTACTCCACCAACGCCGACGACGGCGAAGAGGAGTGGCCACCGAGGACTAAGCTCCTGGCAACATCGTAAGTGTCCGGATACCAGAATAACTCATGGTGTTTCGTTTGTCGTACAGAATCTCCTAACCCAAGGACGGGCTCGACACTTCAACGAGCGGCTCTCTAGCATCGTTGGACGTGAATAACACTTCACTTCCGACTGTCTCCTCTCCTCGCGCTGCGGATGATGCCGAGGTGGGGTCCCAGAAGGGGCCCAGCCAGGAGGAGGAGGTCTCGGAGGGGCCGCAAGGCAACCTCCTGGACTTTGGGCGCAAGGGAGATAAAACCCCGAAGGGTTCTGAGTCCGGCCCTGGGCCGGACTCCGTACCGGAACCTTCAGTGGTTCCGGAGTCTGGCGGGCGGCCCCTTTGTAAGAAGGGCGAGACTGCGACACCGGTGACCTCCCTCCAACCGGATGCGCCGGATAATTTGCTGGAGGCGCTTAACGGTGCCTCCATCGACGAGGAGCACCGCGCTGTTATGAGTGCGGTGATCCAGAATGTTCAGTCTGCCAAGAGCGGGCTGACTGAAGCCCGTGCCAGCCTTCTAACAGGCTTTGAGGTATGTAGTTAAGATATGTAAAAATATTACCGCATAGACAGTAGCCCCTGATGCTCAGTTTGGTGTTCGTAAAGAAAAGCCGAACTGAGGATCTAAAAAGATATACACAGGAGTCTAAGATAAGCATGTCAATATGGGAATGCAGGCTACGCTGCTGACCTCTGCTGCACTGACTGCGGAGGTCAATGCATTGAAGCAGAGCCTCGAGCGGTCCGAGAACAAGCTCGGCTTTGCCAAGAAGCAGCTCGAGGACAAGGAAGGTAAGTAATACCTTATGGAAGTATATAAAATATGTGGTTGCAAAAAATTACAGGAATAACGTGAGAATTGCAGGGTCCACGAATGAGGTGGCGACCCTGAAGGAAGCGGTGTCCAAGGCCGAAAGCAATGCGGCCGCGGAACGCACCGAGCAAGAGAAGCAGGAGGCATGGGTGGCGGAGATGCGGCAAGAGCTCCAGGCTCTCGTGGAAAAACACGAGAGTTTGGAGCGTGACTCGAAGACTCGAGAGTCCAAGCTCGCCTCAGCTCTTGAGAGCGCCAAAGCCGCTAAGGCCGAAGCCCAAAAAGTCCTCCAGGAAATTGAGGCAATAAAGAAGATAGCGGCGGGTAAGGCATTCTTCATGCAAAGCAAGCACGTGAAAGTGAATTACTTGTTACTTACCCGAATCCGGAGCTCTCCTGGAGCATTCGCAGATCTGCCCCGCAGTGTGTCCGACGCTGCCGCCTTCTACCGGGCCGAGGAGGGGAGCTCGACGGAGAAGGTGTTCTGGTCTCAGTATGTTGAGGCCGGAAACCCGGTGCCCTTGAGCGACCAGCTGAAGCAGCTGGTCGAGCTCCATAAGGTGGCCGAACAGGCCATGAAGGGCCTCATAGTTCGGCTGTGGCCGAAGGAAGCCATGCCTGAGAGCTACTTCGGGCTGGTGAGGTGGCTGGTGGACGCTTGTCCATGGATTGAAGTCGTCAAGCGCTCCGTCTGCATCGAAGGTGCCCGTAGGGCCCTTGCCCGTGCTAAAGTGCACTGGGGCAAGATGGATGCTGAGAAGCTTGTGACGGATGCTCCACCGCCGGGTAGGGAGTATCGCAAGCCCGAGATGTATTATCAGGGCGTCCTGAAGGGTGCCCGCCTTATAGCGGGTGAATGCTCCAAAGATGTAATTTTTGAGTAAACTTGCATTTGTTATCATGTATGCTTGAAAACTTATTCATATGCGCTAAGCAACGCTTGTGAATTTAAAATATTACCTTCTGTGCGGCCGTTTATTAAATTTGAGAGATGGCGAGCCGTCGGCTTCTGCCCCCATGCCATGAGTGCTGGGGTGTTTGGGATAAACTTGAGCGCTCTTTTTCCCATTCTTGGGTCCTTCGAGGGAGGCGCTCAACGCAACGAACAAGGCAACCGGACTATAATGCTTGAACACTCTCACTTAGCGATAGAATTCTATAATTTTAAATTTCGGCGAAGCCCCTAGTATTCGGAAGACCGAGTTCGAGGCGCTATCCACGCCTGGGACGGACAAAGCCGACTCCTCGCTCTACGCGGCATAAATCTTTAGGGACTCGAAGAAACCTCTCGAACAGCGACCGACTCTCGCCCTATCATGACGGTCAGTTTGAGCTTTCTCCACTGAGGTGCTTAACCCAGCTCAACCAGGGCACAATCGTGGTGGTTCTCCCAGTGCTACCTTAGCCGATATAACGGAACGTAAGGTACCAAAACATGGGAGCCCGGCAAACACAACTATTGACCCAAGACATGATTCAGAGCTAATGCATATAATGCTATAAGTTCGGGGTGCCGCACTTGTGAAAGTGTTCGGACTTATCACACCATATTTTGGGTTACTTAAGCCCCTGGTGTATTTGGCCGTACCAAAGCGTACAGATGCAACATGTCATAAGTGAACATATATAGATAAGAAAAAGGAATGCAATAATAGGCAAAAGCTGTGCATTGTTTATGAAAAAAGCTGCGGTAAAAGCAGAACGATACAAATAGTGCGATAAGCAAGGGACGGGACTATTTGACATGTCCCCCTCCAGGAGCGAGCTGCGGGATGATATGTAAAACAAGTATACTGCTCGTTATAGAGACCACTTGTACACTCAACGTAGCTTTCTGCTTCCCTGGCTGTTGCATCGTGTGTTCGGCAATTTTACTGCCGGACAGGGATTCTTGAGAAAGGAGTCCTGAAAGTAAGAGAAAAAAGAAGAATGACACAATTGGGAGCCCCTGGTGCGGTTGAGCCGCATTCTGGGCCTGCCGTGGTCGTGCCCCTCCCCCTATGCTCATGGTATTTCCAGAGCGTAATTATGTATGTGTAGTATTGGTTTCGCAATTTCGCGAGGGCTGGGGTTGGGGCCGCATTGCTACGCGTGCTCGGAACATGCCAGGCGGTCTTGTTGTTGGTTACTCCGGGCGCGCTTGATGGTGTCCGGACGTTTAATAGCCGGACTCGAGAATTGCCTTAAGAGGTTGCTTTGTACTTCTGCCGCGAGGGCTGCCGTATGCTCCTCTGTTCGGAGAGAGCGTTTGGTGTTTCCGTTTACCGTAATGACTCCTCGAGGGCCTGGCATCTTGAGCTTGAGGTATGCGTAGTGCGGCACCGGATTGAACTTTGCAAATGTGGTTCGTCCAAGCAGTGCGTGATAGCCGCTGCGGAACGGGACGATGTCGAAGATTAATTCCTCGCTTCGGAAGTTATCCGGTGATCCGAAGACCACTTCAAGTGTAACTGAGCCTGTACAGTTGGCCTCTACACCTGGTATGACGCCTTTGAAGGTCGTCTTTGTGGGTTTAATCCTTGAGGGGTCTATGCCCATCTTGCGCACTGTATCCTTATAAAGCAGGTTCAGGCTGCTGCCGCCGTCCATCAGGACTCTAGTGAGGTGAAATCCGTCAATGATTGGGTCTAGAACCAATGCGGCAAACCCGCCATGGCGGATGCTAGTGGGGTGGTCCCTTCGATCAAAAGTGATCGGGCAGGAAGACCACGGATTGAACTTTGGGGCGACTGGCTCCATCGCGTATATGTCCCTTAGTGCACGCTTCCGCTCCCTTTTGGGTATGTGGGTTGCGTATATCATGTTCATCGTCTGCACTTGTGGGGGAAAGCCCTTTTGTCCTGTATTGTTCGGCGGCCGGGGCTCCTCCTCGTCATCGCTATGCAGCCCCTTGTCATTATTTTTGGCAGTTAGCTTGCATGCCTGCTTGAACACCCAACAATCCCTGTTGGTGTGATTGGCTGGCTTTTCGGTGGTGCCGTGTATCTGGCACGAGCGATCGAGTATTCGGTCCAAATTGGATGGGCACGGAGTATTTCTTTTGAATGGCTTTTTCCGCTGACCGGGTTTAGAGCCTCTGAATCCGGCATAGACTGCCGTATCCTCAGTGTTATCGCCATTAATGCGGCGCTTGTGCTTGTTGCGACGTGACTTGCCATTGTTGTCCTTGGTATCCGAATTACCAGGGCTCTTGGTCATATTGTTACTACGAGCTAGCCAGCTATCCTCTCTCGCGCAGAAGCGGGTCATGAGTGTTGTGAGGGCTGCCATGGATTTCGGCTTTTCCTGTCTTAGGTGCCAGGATTCTGTGTTTCTTCTTTTCCAGCTCCACTCAATGAATCTTGTCCTCTACAAGCATCACATTTTTATCATTGCTTTGTGCTGTGTCTCAAGGACCAAAGCCATTCGACGGATTCCAGAAAACCCTTCTTGGAAATTGATGTCAAAGGGGGGAGAGAGAACATCAAAGCTTATCATTGCGAGAGAGATCACATCAGAGAAAAGGTTTATCATCTCCTGAAGGGGGAGAGAGACCCTCAAAGGGAAAGAGAGATCTCCAGGGGGAGAGGATACTTAAGTAGAAAGTATTTCTCAAGGATCCCAGATGCTTGGTGTTCAAGAGGAGAGATGCCCACATGTCTTCTTGAGGGGAGAGACATGTTCATATGATCTTTTGTGCTTATTTGCATTAGCATGCATTAGCTCTGTTCATCTTTTATATCTTTCAGCTCTGGTCTTCTGTTTCCTATCTTCTCCCAGTATCCCATGCTAGATTCAGGGGGAGCAAGACATTTAAGGGAAAGAAATCATTTAAATTCATTGCATATCTTTACTCTTGGGGACATGTCTAATCCAATGTAGTACTTAGTACTCACTCTCTACATGTCATCCCAGTCTTGGTATTCTTGTGGTTTCTTCTGTTTGCTCTGGCTAGTAGATGTACCTGTGTTGTCTAACCTTGTTTGCGCAGGTTCATTCCATCCTAAGCCAACTCAAGACTACAAGGTAAGTATATGCATCACAATCATGTGTATGAGGAATTCTTGCTGATGTACATATTGTTAGCAAGAAGGACTCATGAGCATGAAGGTATTTTCCTTAATATTCTTTGCTCTGATGCATATGACCAAGATACATGTAACACATTGCCTGCTCTATCATGTTTATGCTCTCACATGCTTCTATATTCCATATTCACATGATTGCATACATGTTGGGGGAGCCTATGTTTGTTACATGTCTTTCCAAAGCTTTACTTACTAATCTTTATATCTTTATCTAAAGCTTTGATGTATGTTGCCATCAATTACCAAAAAGAGGGAGATTGAAAGCACAAGTGCTCCCTAGGTGGTTTTGGTAATTAATGTCAACATATCTCTTGTTGGACTAACACTTTTATCTAGTATGTTTCAGATAAGTTCAACAATGGAGTGGCATGGACTAAAGGATGTGGGAACTCCTTCAAGATGCTAAGGACAAAGGATTGGCTCAAGCTTCAAGCTCAAGACTCTTCATTTTACATTTTAGTGGTCCAAGATCACATTGAGTCTATAGGAAAAGCGAATACTATCAAGGAGCGATGAGGTGTTGCTTAATGAGCCTCTTGCTTCATGTGCTTAGTGATATGCTCCAAAACCCTCAACTACTTTCCCAGTTCAACAAATGACCTAAACCTAAAGCCAAAATCGGTCACATTGATTCTTTCTATCCGGCGCCACCGATTTCAGATGTACTAGCCAATGCCACAAACCCTAAGCAAATCGGTCTCACCGATAGGGATCTCGGTCTCACCAAGATGGGATTGTAATCTCTCTGTGTGTGTCCATTACCAAAATCGGTCTCACCGAGTTTGAGCGATCGGCACTACCGAGATTACAATGCAAACTTCCTGGTTAACTCATTACCAAAATCGGTCCTACCAAGTTTGTGTAATCGGTCAAACCGAGTTTGCCTGACCAACTCTCTGGAAAGCTTATTACCAAAATTGGTCTCACCGAGTTTGTGTAATCGGTCTTACCGAGATTACGTTATGCCCTAACCCTAACCATATCGGTCTCACCGAGTTGCATTTCGGTCCCACTGAAAATCCTAACGGTCACATTATTTGCTAAATTGGTCTGACCGAGTTTAATGATTCGGTCCCACCGAGTTTGGTAGATTGTGTGTAACGGTTAGATTTTGTGTGGAGGCTATATATACCCCTCCACCTCCTCTTCATTCGTGGAGAGAGCCATCAGACTGAATCTACACTTCCAGCATACATTTTCTGAGAGAGAACTACCTACTCATGTGTTGAGGCCAAGATATTCTATTCCTACCATATGAATCTTGATCTCTAGCCTTCCCCAAGTTGCTTTCCACTCAAATCTTCTTTCCACCAGATCCAAAACCTATGAGAGAGAGTTGAGTGTTGGGGAGACTATCATTTGAAGCACAAGAGCAAGGAGTTCATCATCAACACACCATTTGTTACTTCTTGGAGAGTGGTGTCTCCTAGATTGGCTAGGTGTCACCTGGGAGCCTCCGACAAGATTGTGGAGTTGAACCAAGGAGTTTGTAAGGGCAAGGAGATCGCCTACTTCGTGAAGAGCTACCGCTAGTGAGGCAAGTCCTTCGTGGGCGACGGCCATGGTGGGATAGACAAGATTGCTTCTTCGTGGACCCTTCATGGGTGGAGCCCTCCGTGGACTCGCGCAACCGTTACCCTCCATGGGTTGAAGTCTCCATCAACCTGGATGTACGATAGCACCACCTATCAGAACCACGCCAAAAACATCCGTGTCTCCAATTGCGCTTGAATCCTCCAAACCCTTCCCTTTACATTCTTGCAAGTTGCATGCTTTACTTTCCGCTGCTCATATACTCTTTGCATGCTTGCTTGATATGTATTGTGAATGTGAAACTTGTGCCTAAACTCCACTTGAACTTAAGGAATCTTAAAAACTGCAACTTTGGTACTTAGTGTCTAATCACCCCCCCCCCCTCTAGACACCTCTTCTCAAGGTCCTACAGAATGCGGCTTCCAGATCTTCCCAACAACCAATTGACTCTGCTGGCAAGCTGTTAAGCCAATGCCGAGCTGGTCCTTTAAGCTTGAGTGGGTGGTATTTGATGGCGTGTAGATCATCACCGCGGGCCATGTGGATATGAAGGAGATAGTCCTCGATCCAGACCACAGGATCTGTTGTGCCATCGTATGATTCAATGTTTACGGGTTTGAAACCCTCAGGGATTTGATGATTCATTACTTCGTCTGTGAAGCATAGTGGGTGTGCAGCGCCTCTGTATTGGGCTATATCATGACGTAGCTCAAATGAGCTTTGTCTACTATGTTCGGCCCGGCCGTAATTGCCATATCCGGCGTGATGGTTATCATCACGTATCGTGTGGCGCCCATGCAATCCGTAGATCGATCTTGTTTGCCTTGCCTTGTCCTCAATTATATCCCGTAGGTCTGGCGCATTTTCCCGCGCCTTGGTATTTTTTGAGCGGCGCCGGGGTGTGGCTTGAGTGTAGGGCCGAGAGGCCTCTCTGTTGCGGCCACGAGGTGGCTGGCCGGCCATATTATGCGCTGGTGATGTAGGTTTAGGTGCTTCCTCCTCTAATCGGGGTAGCAGCCTGCGTTTTGGGTAGCTCTTGGAGGGGCGTTTGAGTTCATACTCCTCGGCCGCAAGGACTTCAGTCCATCTGTCGGCTAGCAAGTCTTGGTCAGCTCTAAGCTGTTGCTGCTTTTTCTTGAGGCTGCTTGCCGTGGCCAGCTCTAAGCTGTTGCTGCTTTTTCTTGAAACGCTCTTGTTCGACGGGATCCTCAGGCACAACAAATTCGTCGTCGTCTAGGCTTGCCTCGTCTTCGGAGGGAGGCATGTAATTATCGTCCTCTACCTCTCTGCCTGCCGCTCTCTCATGAGGGCTGGCTTCTCCATCCTCCCGCACTGAATCCTACCAGAGGGAGTTGTCTTTAGCACTGTCCGGGGTGTTATTGTCTCCCATGCCGGAATCACCGTTTTTGCTGTGGCGGGATTTACAGCGGTGCCGCTGACGCCAGCGCTTAGGCTGTTTCTTGGAGGGGCCATCCTCCGTTGTTCCATCGCCATTCTCATCTTTTGGGATGTCCACCATGTAAATGTCGTATGACGAGGTGGCCTTCCAGTGCCCTGTAGGCGCTGGTTCTTGGTCGTCTCCTGCATCGTCGTCCATACCGTCGATGTCTTCGGAGTCGAAGTCGAGCATGTCGGTTAAATCATTGACAGTGGCTACGAAGTGGGTGGTGGGTGGGTTTTGAATTTCTTCGTCGTCCGCATCCCAACCTTCCTGACCATAGTCCGGCCAGGGCTCTCCTGATAAAGAGAGAGACTTTAGTGAGTTCAGGATGTCGCCAAAGGGCGAGTGCTGAAAGATGTCCACGGTGATGAACTCCATGACCGGCGCCCAATCAGATTCGATTGGCAGGGGCGCGGGAGGTTCGGAGTCCGGAGAGGAGTTCGGCACCTTGGAGTCACGAGCTTCGCAAAGGACAGTGTTGGTGTTCGGCTCAATCGCCGCAGAGATCGTAGCCCCCGAGGTGGTGTCCAGCCACCCGTCCTCGATCGGCATGGTCGTCTCCAAGCTAAGGGTCGGAGCGGACACTGGTGCGGCCTCCAGGGCGCTGTTCGGCAGCAGAGCTAGATCATGCCCATCGTAACAGTGCGGCGCGCTTGGCTGTGGCTTGAACCCGTCGAAGATCAAGTCTCCGCGGGCGTCAGCCGTGTAGTTCAAACTTCCAAATCTGACCTGATGGCCAGGGGCGTAGCTTTCAATCTGCTCCAGATGGCCAGGCGAATTGGCCCGCAGTGAAAAGCCGCCGAATACGAAGATCTGTCCGGGGAGAAAAGTTTCACCCTGGACCGCATCGTTGTTGATGATCGAAGGAGCCATCGGGCCTAAAGATGATGACACACAGGAACTCTCAATGAAAGCACCAATGTCGGTGTCAAAACCGGCGGATCTCGGGTAGGGGGTCCCGAACTATGCGTCCAGGCGGATGGTAATAGGAGACAAGGGACACGATGTTTTTACCCAGGTTCAGGCCCTCTCGATGGAGGTAAAACCCTACTCCTGCTTGATTGATATTGATGATATGGGTAGGTCAAGAGTAGATCTACCACGAGATCAAAGAGGCTAAACCCTAGAAGCTAACCTATGGTATGATTGTTGTTCGTCCTACGGACTAAAACCCTCCGGTTTATATATGCACCGAAGAGGGTTAGTGTCGTGGATTTGTCACGTCAGATGTCCTAGTGTCAGGACTTAGTCGCGAGGCCAACGCATCTATGTGGTAGCTTGAGAGGGGTTGAGCGGAATCGAGAGACGCAACACAAAACAGGGGTTTAGACAGCTTCGGGCCCCGGGAAACATCATCCGGTAAAAACCCTACATGTTGTTTGAGGCTAGGTCTCATTATCATCACGAGGGAGTCGCCGTAAACCGGCTATCCTCTTTGTGTCTAGCCCTAGAGATTATTGCTTCTTGCTTGTAACTTCTAACTTGTCCCTCTTTGGGGAGCCCTGCCCCTCCTTATATATGTTGAAGGGGAGGGTTACATGTGGAGTCCTATTAGGATTAGGACTAGTCTATCTCTAATACAAACCGGATACAAGTCCTAGTCTTAACTCCTTGTAAGGCAAATATTCCTTTCCTCTTAAACCGGCCCACAATGGTTGAACCGGCCTTCATGAACCGCCCGGCGGGCCACCGGGTCTTGTTGCTCCTCTGGCCCGCCTGCCGGATTACCAATGAGCTGTAAACCGTCTAGTCTATGCAGGTCGCCGGTGACTCGCCAAGTCCGGCCGGTTTATCCTTCCGGCCGGTTTACGCCGCGGGGCATATCCCCGACAGTTAGGGTTACACAGAGTCGGTTACAATGGTAGGAGATCTACATATCCGTATCGCCAAGCTTGCCTTCCATGCCAAGGAAAGTCCCATCCATACACGGGACGAAATCTTCAATCTTGTATCTTCATAGTCCAGGAGTCCGGCCGAAGATGATAGTTCGGCTATCCGGACACCCCCTAGTCCGGGGCTCCCTCAGTCGTGGTTCCGATAGGTGGTGCTATCGTACATCCACATTGATGGAGACTTCAACCCATGAAGGGTAACGGCTACGCGAGTCCACAGAGGGCTCCACCCACGAAGAGTCCATGAAGAAGCAACCTTGTCTATCCCACCATGGCCGTCACCCACGAAGGACTTGCCTCACTAGGGGTAGATCTTCACGAAGTAGGCAATCTCCTTGCCCTTACAAACTCCTTGGTTCAACTCCACAATCTTGTCGGAGGCTCCCAAGTGACACCTAGCCAATCTAGGAGACACCACTCTCCAAGAAGTAACAAATGGTGTGTTGATGATGAACTCCTTGATCTTGTGCTTCAAATGATAGTCTCCCCAACACTCAACTCTCTCTCACAGGATTTGGATTTGGTGGAAAGAAGATTTGAGTGGAAAGCAACTTCGGGAAGGCTAGAGATCAAGATTCATATGGTAGGAATGGAATATTTTGGTCTCAACACATGAGTAGGTGGTTCTCTCTCAAAAAATGTATGCTGGAAGTGTAGGCACGTTCTGATGGCTCTCTCCACAAATGGAGAGTGGGTGGAGGGGTATATATAGCCTCCACACAAAATCTAACCATTACACACAACTTATCAATCTCGATGGGACCGAATCATGAAACTCGGTCGGACTGATTTATCAAATAATGTGACCGTTAGGATTTTCGGTGGGACCGACATGCAACTCGGTAGGACCGATATGGTTAGGGTTAGGGCATAACGTAATCTCGGTGACACCGATTACACAAACTCAGTGAGACCGATTTTGGTAATAAGCTAACCTGAGAGTTGGTCAAGCAAACTCGGTCGGACCGATTCGCTCATCTTGGTGAGACTGAAATGTTACGAAAGGGAAACAGAGAGTTTGCATTGCAGTCTCGGTGGGACCGATCGCTCATCTCGGTTGGACCGAAACGTTACGAAGGGAAACAGAGAGATTACAATCCCATCTCGGTGAGACCGAGATCCCTATTGGTGAGACCGACTTGCCTAGGGTTTGTGGCAGTGGCTATGACATCTGAACTCGGTGGCGCTGGATAGGAAGAATCGGTGGGGCTGAGTTGGACTTTTAGTTTAGGTCATATGTGGATATGATAAAGTAGTTGAGGGCTTTGGAGCATATCGAGCAAGCAAGCCGTTAAGCAACACCTCATCCCTCCTTGATAGTATTGGCTTTTCCTATAGACTAATGTGATCTTGGATCACTAAAATAGAAAATGTAGAGTCTTGTGCTTTGAGTTTGAGCCAATCCTTTCGTCCTTAGCATTTTGATGGATCCACTTTTCTCATCCATGCCATGCCAATCACTGAGCTTTCCTGAAATATTTATCTTGAAGTAGCATTAGCTCAATGAGCTATATGTTGTTAGGAATTACCAAAACCACCCAGGGATAGTTGCACTTTCAATCTCCCCCTTTTTGGTAACTGATGACAACATATAGATCAAAGCTTCGACAAATGATAATAAGATTGAAAACATTGTCGCTTTGAGAAGTATGTGAAAAGCAAGAGCTCCCCCTAAATTTGTGCATTATTTAAAATTTGCTTTGGACAGCAAATGCACAATGAGTTAGGATCATGGGTTACTCTTCCATGTCACATACATCTTGGTGGAGCGCTCAAAATGATAGTAATTAAACACATGCACTCATCACCAAGCAAAGTGAATGATCATATGAGGAAATAATAGATAATATCATCCAACAAGCATTAATGTAGCATAGCATATGATCAAACACATGATCATCCAAGTATCTCACAAAAGGCATAAAGTATCAAGCACGCAAATAACAAAGTTCAACCACCAAAAAGACAAGAGAGATCAAAAGCAACACTCTCTCTCGAAGCCTATGATCTATACATTTGCTCCCCCTTTGGCAACAAGTTACCAAAAATTTCATTAAAAATGCATAGTGCTAAACAACTCTCAGGCTTGGTCTTCATGTGATGGTGTAGAGATGGCTCCTTGAACGAAGACTTCTGTTGATGTAGCCAGAGCTGGTGGAGTGGGTGCTGGAGCTGGAGGTACTGACGCTGTAGCTGGTGCAGATGATTTAGCTCTGGTGTCTGGAATAGGCACTGCAGCAAATCTCTGTCCTCTGGGCACTCTGGCAAAAGCATTAGTGGTAGATTTGCCCTTCTTCTCCTCCACATCCTCCTGAAGTTGCTCAACTGCAGTTTGGATCTCAGTCACTTTGACATCAAGAGCATAAAACTTTTGCTCTATGATTCTCTCCAAGCTCTCCTGGTTTTGAGTTAGGGTGGCCAAGCCCTTCTCAATCCTCAAGGTGGAGGCAATCAAGTAGCCAAGCTGATCTTGCTTGCTCCTCAGGAAAATCTGAGATGCCTCTCCAGTAGTTGGCATCTTTGCAGCCTTCTCAGCCCTTGCCTTCTCTTTCTTCTCTTGTGCTTGCACAGATGATGGTTCATTTTCATCCATCACAATGGTGTTTTCCTCGTAATCAGGGTAGATGGGCAGGTGCTCCTTGTCCAAAAGATATGTGCCAGTGCCCATCTTGGAGTTTATAAGCTCCTGAATGTGTGGGGCATACCCACAACTCCTCTTCTGATCAGCAGCAGTCCTTTTGATTGTTTCCACAATCAGGCTCATGACTTTGAATTTCTGAGGCACATCAAATATATGCAGCAAGTTAATTGCATGGTCTCTGATCATCTTGTGATCACCTTACTTGGGAAGCAAAGTATGCCTTAAGATCCAGTTGATAGTAGGCAATCCTAAGAACAGATAATGTACAGATCCAAACTTATGTGTCTCTAGTGCAGCATGTGGGATCTCTCTGTATATATGAGCCATAGAGTTGTGGTCTTTCTTCTTCTTGGCATAGACATCCAAGTCATCCTCATTCTCTTTTGGAGCATTTATCAATTCAGACCATTCCTCAACTGTTGATTGGTACCTGGTACCCCCAGACATCCAGACTATCTTCCCATCTGGGTAGAAATGAGTTGTGGAGTAAAACTGCATAATGAGCTCATCATTCCACTTGGTGAGCTTCTGGCCAACAAAATCATCTACTCCACAAGACTTGAAACTGTCATAAACTCCTGGATAGTGCTCTTCGTTCTTGTTGACATAATCCCAGTCAACCCATCTCATATCACATACTATGGGCTTCTTGTCAAGCAGCACTGTCTCATAGAAATCTTGTTGTTCCTTAGTGTGGAACCTGTGGTCCACTGCAGTTCTTCTTCTAACAGCATAGGGATCAGTCTATCTCCATAGTCTCAGACCTGCATCCTTCCTGAGCTTCATATCCTCTGCCACTGGATGAGCATCATTATGATCTGGGATCTTGGGCTTCAACTTTCTCAAGACAAGTGAATCTTCATCTTCTTCTTCTGCAGCTTCAGGCACCGGGGCCTTGTTTTTCTCTTCAGCTAGAATACTCCTGGTATTCCTCTTGGGTGCAGACTTGGCTTTAGGAGCAGCAGACTTGGGAGCATCTTTGGGATTTGATGGAGCAGCCCCTGATCTTATAGCATCTCCCATCAGCTTCCGAGCTTTAGGTGCTGGTGCAGCAACCTCTTCCTCTTCTTCTTCCATCATTGAGGGCTTTCCAACAACTCTGGCCATGGTCTTCTTGACCCTTTCTTTCCTTTTCTTCTCACCCACAACTGGTTCTTTGGGTTCAGATCCCAAAGTCTCTTGAGTGGATGCTCTAGCCTTTGACATAGAAACTCTCTTGGCAGGAACCTTTGTTTTCATTCGAGGCTTAGTGGTAGCAGCTGTGCCATATTCCTTCTTCAGCACCTTCTTCTTGGAAGTGGCCTCATCCTCAACAACCACATATATAGTCCTCATCTTCAGAATATGAGGTCTTCTTCTTTCTGGCCCTAGTGGCTGCCTTTGGCAAGTTGCTGGGTGTGCTCCTACTGCCATCATCATAACTGCTAGAGGGGCTAGTGCCCTCACTCGTGTGAATGCTCCTCAGTCTTGTTCTGACTGTCACTCTGATCTGACATGATGCAAACTCTGACAGCAGACCCATGTGAATAGATGTCGATGAGGTAGAGTAGATGAGCATCACAAATCACAGAGGTTTTTGAAAGAAATTGAGTCAAAAACTTAGTTCTATTTTTCCACAGAAGGCATATCAGAGCTACCGATTTGTAAACTCGGTGATACTGAAGCAGCTTTTGGAACCTAAACTAGTGAACTCGGTTAGACCGAGTCACAGTTTGGTGGCACCGAGACTGCTAGGGTTTCACAAAGAATCGAACTCAGTCACACCGATTTGCAATTCTCGGTCAGACCGAGAATCACATGTGCAATGGCCTAAGCCAAATCGGTGAGACCAATTTCTACAACTCGGTCGGTCCGAGATGAATTCGGCGGAAACCTAACCCTAAATTTTCAATCCAAAACTAGTCTACGGATTCGCTGGATAGAGTGATTTCAAACGTGGCAAGATTCATGGCAATGCAATGTGCTAGGAATCGGAGTAAGGAATAGCACAAAGATCAAATCCATACCCTAATGCGGCGATGGATTTGCTACGGTGACAACGGCGAAGCAGAATCCCGTTGACGACAGTGGAGACTAACGGCAGGAGGTCACTGGCGACGAGGAGGACGATCCGGAGACCCGAGGAGGCAGAGCAGGTTGTGCGCAGGCGAAGGGTTTCAGAAAAGTTTCCAAATTTTGGCCCGGGGGTATATATAGCCTGACCCTGTCGGTGTGACCGAATTGAACAACTCGGTGGCACCGAGATGCATTACTGCAAGCAGTTACTGCAACTCGGTGTGACCAAAAATTTCAAATACGTTGCACCGAGATTGAAAACCTAGATCAACTTAGTGATCTCGGTATGACCAAAATGGTTGAATCGGTCAGACTGAAACGCACAAAGAGGTTTTGGAAGTTTAAGTCTATGACGAATTGGGGACTCCGAGTGCTCCTCACACAGAGTGGTTTGAATCTGACTTGATCAAACTTTGTGATATAGCATGAATAGAGTTTGAGACAAGAAAAGCATAGATAGCTAGAGAAGGTTCTTAGGCATTTGTGTCCATCCACTTGGCAAAAGAAAAAGAAACCAATCAATGAAAACTACAAGTGGATGTCCTCGAATGAGTAAATTATGCAACCAACATGTTCACACAATAAGATGGCAAATGAAATATGTGACAAAGCATGCACAAATTCTAGCATCTATCAGCCAATTGGCAATGACTAGGTCATCTATATATATGAGTATATTGACTTAGGAGTCAAATGAGAACATTTGATCATAGGTCATACTCATCGTTTAAGCACAAGTGAAGTTACCACTTTTACATAAAGCATTGTTGTGTTCACACCATTAGAGTTGCTTTGGCTCAATTCTTTGAGTAAAGCTCCCCCTAGATGTGAGCTCCCCCCTAAGAGGGATGAACTAACCTTGGGTTTTGTCGATGATGACTTCATGTAGGTGTTGAAGATGTGGATGCTCAATGTTGATGTAGATCATTTGGCGCAATCCTTTGGAGTGAGTTGCACTTTCAATACCTACACGGGTTAGTCCCACAAGGAACAAACAAGGATATCGATAGACATAGAGTGATGCACACATACAAGATGATGGCTATGAAAGCATTAGGTTACCTTGTCCCTTGTCTTACCAACAAGAGGGTTTGTGACTCCTTGAACTAGTGCAAGATGTGGAAGTTGATTACACTTGTCCTTGCCAAAATGATAGGAGTGAAATATGTTGGCGGAGTCACCCTCAAGAACTCTCTAGTTCTTCTTCTTCGGGATCCACATCATCTTGATGGGAATCCTTGGAGTTGTATTTGCACTCGATGAAGTAGAACTTGATGTAGTCTTGGGAACCCACTTGACCAAGGCCTTGGGAGCTTCTTCAAATGCATCAATCTCCTCTTGAAGCTTGTCCTTGCCTTTTTGCTTGTGGTCTTGTGGTGGAAGATCATCTTGAGCTTGTGTCCCTTTGAAAGAAGTAGGATCATACTTCTCTTATTGAGGAACAAACTTCGTCTTGGGGTATTGATCTTCTTCCCACTCATCTCCATTGGCATTGAACTTTCATTCAAAACCAACACCTTGGTTCTTCCGGTGCCTTCCTTGCTTGCGTACAATTTCCTCGAATTGCTTACTCCCGGCAAGGCTCTTGCAAACACCTTTCTCTATAAATCCCTTCAGTAAGCTATTTTCTTGCTCAAGAGTAACTTGGCTAAGAGAATCATTAGTGGAATCAAGAGAACTACTAGAAGCAACAACATTGGATTTAGCATGATTATTTTTACTACTAGAGGAAGAATCTTTCTTGTTTTTGTTACTAGACTTGACTTGAGGCATGTAAGTAGATAAGAGTAAATGCCTGGCAATGTAAGAAGAACTTCTCTTGTGAATATCATCATTGATTGGTTTTAAAAACTCATGTTCTTGCTCGAGGTTGAGCTTTTCAAAGCGTAACTTCTCATGAGTCCTTAAAAGTTCTCGATGATCTCCTAAGATAGTTTCATGAGCTAACTTAAGAGTGTTTAGTTCTTTAGTTAGGAGATCAATCTTCTCCTTGTCATTTTTATTCATTTTATCTTGATTAGCAAGATTAATTGACGTTTCATCATAGTATTCATCACTAGAGTTGTCAATAAGTAAATTATCATTACCTAACAAGTCATCTTCATCACTACTGAAATCAACATACTCAGGGTGTGATACCTTTGGGCCTTTAGCCATGAAGCATCTTCCAAGTCCATAATTTGGTGAATCAAATATGTCGTAGGAGTTGGTTGACACAAGTGCTAGACCGGCAACACCTTCATCTTGAGTATATTCGAAGTCGGAGTGATAACTTCTCTCGGAGTGATTGTCGGAGTCGAAGCTGGATACCCATTCACCAACATGAGCTTGATGTCTTCGTTTTGTGTAGCTCCTTGATGACTTGTCCTTCCTTTCCGAATCCTTGCTTCTCCGGGATGTTCTTCGTTCATAATGATCATCTCTACTCCTTCTTTATCTTGATGGTGATTCTTCTCTTCTACTTCTTCTTTTTGGAGAATCTTCTCTTCTTTTGTAGGGTGTCGTACACTCATAAGAATAGTGTTTGGGTCTTCCACAATTGTATCAATTACGCTCACGACTAGAAGATCTTTTGTCATTGTAGGACCTTGACTTGGAACTTCTTTCCTTGCTTCTACTCTTGTAGAACTTGTTGAAGTTCTTCACCATTAGGCTCAATTCTTCATTGAAGGTTTGTTTCTCACTTGATGATGTGGGAGCTTCACATGAGGCTTTGTAAGCACCACTTGACTTGTTATGGAGCTCCTCCTTATCCTTGAGTGACATCTCATGAGCAACAATTCTTCCAATGACTTCCGTTGGCTTGAGATCTTTGTAATTGGGCATCATTTGGATCAATGTGCATACAGTATCATATTTTCCGTCCAAAGCTCTTATCTTCTTGATGATGAATTTGTACATTGAGTTGCACCCTACAAAGAAGATATCACAAGCTTGAGCATTGTATTGCAGCATATTTGTAATTGGGCATCATTTGGATCAATGAGCATTGTATTGCAGCATCTTCAACTCTTCCGCGGTAGCTTCACGGTTTGGTTCTCTCCCAGCAAAGAATTCACCTTGTAAGCCAATACACATAATAGCCCAAACGACAGGGTTATGTCCAAGAATATGCATTTTCATCTTATGCTTCCAACTAGCAAAATTAGTACCATCAAAATAAGGACCTCTACGGTGGTAATTTCCCTTGCTAGACGCCATACTCTCCTAGGTTGTGAAACCAAGGCTATGACTACCAAAAGCTATGGAAATCAAAGCAAATGGAGACCAAGGCTCTGATACCACTTGTAGGATCGAAAGTATGTCTAGAGGGTGGGGGTGATTAGACTACTTGACCAAATAAAAATCTATCCTTTTCCCAATTTTAGTTCTTGGCAGATTTTATCAACTTTGCACAAGTCAAGCAATCTTAACACAATTCAAGCAAGCAACCAAAGAGTATATGAGCAGCGGAAAGTAAAGCATGCAACTTGCAAGAATGTAAAGGGAAGGGTTTGGAGAGTGCAAACGCAATAGGAGACACATATGTTTTTGTCGTGGTTCCGATAGGTGGTGCTACCGCACATCCACGTTGATGAAGACTTCAACTCACAAAGGGTAACGGCTGCGCGAGTCCATGGAGGGCTCCACCCATGAAGAGTCCACGAAGAAGCAACCTTGTCTACCCCACCATGGTCGTCGCCCACGAAGGACTTGCCTCGCTAGTGGTAGATCTTCACGAAGTAGGCAATCTCCTTGCCCTTACAAACTCCTCAGTTCAACTCCACAATCTTGTCGGAGGCTCCCAAGTGACACCTAGCCAATCTAGGAGACACCACTCTCCAAGAAGTAACAAATGGTGTGTTGATGATGAACTCATTGCTCTTGTGCTTCAAATGATAGTCTCCCCAACACTCAACTCTCTCTCACAGGATTTGGATTTGGTGGAAAGAAGATTTGAGTGGAAAGCAACTTGGGGAAGGCTAGAGGTCAAGATTCATATGGTAGGAATGGAATATCTTGGTCTCAACACATGAGTAGCTGGTTCTCTCTCAGAAAATGTATGCTGGAAGTGTAGGCACGTTCTGATGGCTCTCTCCACGAATGAAGAGTGGGTGGAGGGGTATATATAGCCTCCACACAAAATCTAACCATTACACACAACTTACCAATCTCGGTGGGACCGAATCATGAAACTCGGTCGGACCGATTTAGCAAATAATGTGACCGTTAGGATTTTCGGTGGGACCGACATGCAACTCGGTAGGACCGATATGGTTAGGGTTAGGGCATAACATAATCTTGGCGAGACCGATTACACAAACTCGGTGAGACCGATTTTGGTAATGAGCTAACCAGAGAGTTGGTCAGGCAAACTCGGTGGGACCGGTTCGCTCATCTCGGTGAGACCGAAATGTTATGTAAGGGAAACAGAGAGTTTGCATTGCAGTCTCGGTGGGACCGATCGCTCATCTCGGTTGGACCAAAACGTTACGAAGGGAAACAGAGAGATTACAATCCCATCTCGGTGAGACCGATCCCTATCGGTGAGACCGATTTGCCTAGGGTTTGTGGCAGTGGCTATGACATCTGAACTCGGTGGCACCAGATAGGAAGAATTGGTGGGGCCGAGTTGGACTTTTGGTTTAGGTCATATCTGGATATGAGAAAGTAGCTGAGGGTTTTGGAGCATATCACTAAGCACTTTGAGCAAGCAAGCCATTAAGCAACACCTCATCCCTCCTTGATAGTATTGGCTTTTCCTATAGACTCAATGTGATCTTGGATCACTAAAATAGAAAATGTAGAGTCTTGTGCTTTGAGCTTGAGCCAATCATTTTGTCCTTAGTATTTTGAGGGATCCACTTTTCTCATCCATGCCATGCCAATCATTGAGCTTTCCTGAAATATTTACTTGAAGTAGCATTATCTCAATGAGCTATATGTTGTTAGGAATTACCAAAACCCCCAGGGATAGTTGCACTTTCACCTAGCCCCCTTCCCCTCGATCCTCAGGGTCCCTCCGTCCTCCTCGGTCGTCATTGCTGCTGCCTGCTACTCCCCCTCCACATCCATTGCTGCTTCTTGATCAAAATATCCCCTCCACCTCGCCTTCCTTCTCTTCGTTGTCTATATGC
The DNA here is from genome assembly GCA_963921465.1 of Triticum timopheevii. NCBI lineage: Eukaryota > Viridiplantae > Streptophyta > Magnoliopsida > Poales > Poaceae > Triticum > Triticum timopheevii. The sequence goes on from OY997274.1 coordinate 469,998,430, forward strand.
GGCTGTCGGTGGCGCCTGGTTTCAGTCTTTCAGATCGGGCGCGGGTTAGGCGAGCTCGATTGTGCTTTGCGTGAGGCTACAGGAAGAGGGAGTAGGCCGAGGACAGGGTGAAGGAGTAGGCCGACCCTCATGGGGGCGGCCCGTTGGCTCGCTGGATGTCGTCCCTCTCAACCCGAGCTCGCCTCACCCTCATGACGATGACCAGTAGCTCGAGTAGGAAGGGCAAGGGGCCATCAAGATCTAGCCGGCAGCATTCTCCTAGGCGTCCGCACACAGAGGACTGGCCTCTGGTCAGTGGTCACTGGTTGGTGCCTCTTCTCTCCTCGTGCCACCGGCCTTCACCCCCTCCATCCCTAGATTCAGCCAAGGTGACGGGGATCAATATCCGGGGTGGCACACATCATCCTCCAATTTCCCCTCAGCCTACCACCAAGACTAGAGATGGCAGTAGCAAGGAGCATGAGAGGGGTGACTGGATCAGGTGGTCCATGCTAAAGAAGAGGGTGTTCGTCTGGTTTGTTTTCCTCTCTTGCTTGATCTGATTTTTTTTTGGTCAAAACAAGGGTTGATTTCTCCGTTGGTCGATTTGATTTGATGCTGATTTTCCTCTTCCAGATAATGTTCAAGGCCTTGTTGTGGTAATACTATGGTCCTTGGGGAACAAGAATAAAACCTCTGCTACAACCGAAGTCTGGGCCTCCACTGACAATGACATCTCTAGGTGACTCTACATAATTGCATCTTTAATTTGTTGGTTGCACAGTACATATTTTGGTCTTTTTTGCATGTTTTGTTGACTTCATCTACGGCTAACTGACTGCAGCATGGTTTACTGACTCAACTATGATGACACAGATGTAAGGGAAACCATATGAGTCTATTTTGGTTGCTTGCCGACGGAAAGTGCCCACTAGATTCATATTTGCTTGAACCATGATCCTGCCGTAAAAATGTGCAACTGTGTATGGCGCAACAACGTTTACGTTCCGTGCATTAAGCGGGTTAGTCCCCTTTCAGTGTTGTTCACCCAATTAGATGCTTGTTATTCTCTCTAAAATGACAGTTCAGCCTTCAATAATTTAGATTATGACTTTCTGTATGTTTGTTATGCCTTGTGGTTTCTTTCCCCTTATTCTTAAATCTTAATGATGCAGTATCTTTTTTCCTAGATCCTGTAGGATGTAGCTGGCCTTACTTTTGCTGCGATTTTTTCTTCCCAATTTGATAAAATAATCAGCTAACGCATGATCAACAGATTGGTCTAACCAATTAACATCTGTCATTAATTGTGAGAACCAAGCCAATAGAAATGGGCATGAATCGGTCTTGCCAAGGTCTACTATTCAGTGCTTGCATATGTCATATTGTTGATGTTCACAAAACTGCATGTATCTTTTCCCAACAAAACTGCCGTGAACTGTAGATTTAGAAAATCAGTTTGGTAGCTCAAAACTATCTGCCTTGACTCAAATCGAGGTTGTTCGATATGATGAAATAAGCAACATGCCCCTCGTGAAACCATATTTTGAATTTGCAATTCGCAAACTGGCTTTTTTTTCTCACGCTTTATATTTTAAAACATCATCAGAACCTACGGCCATAATTAATAGTAAGGTGCAATCTCAGTCATTTAGTTACATGCTTCAGTTTAGACTTTGCAGAGCCAGAGCTGTTGTATCAATATTTTCCATTACCACGCTCGCTTTTGTATGACACGAGTTCTTATGTTTTCAGAACACTATGAGTGGGCTTAACTATTTTTGTTGACAAATAACTTTCGTATCTTAAAATACATCGGTGATTACTGTAGTTCCGGAGAAACATTCTTCTTATTGTTTCCATACGATCAAGATATGGCAAAGCCCTTCATGGGATTCAAGGGGAATATGTAACATATGTGGTGCCTTTTGTAAGCTTCACCGGGTTATTGAAGTAATTTTTCTTCAGGTATTCCTTTAAACTTTTTTAATATGATGCCGAGATAACCATGGTGGCTCCTCTGTAGTGTTTGGCTTTCTTGGAAATCTTTTCCTTTTGGCAATTTATTTTATCGCTCATTTTCTGGGAGTACTTTGTTGATTCATATTACACCCTTAATAAAGTTTTTGTTTCAGACCTACATTCAGTCAGTCATCCATTGGCACTTAAGTCCTGTGAAGCACCTATATTATTTGTCAAAATCTCATTTTGTTGCAATACAACATTAGCATTTTTTCAAAGCTTGGTTTGGTTGTGAATGCAACATATGTTTTTATCTTCATAATATTTATTATGTTGCTAATTTCAGTGCTTCAGTTTCGTTAGTCGTCACATGAACATGATGAATGTAATATTTATTATGTTGCTAATTTCAGTGCTTCAGTTTCGTCAGTCGTCACATGAACATGACGAACGTGAAGAGACAACGAAAGAACGAAAGAAGGGGATAAAGTTCCTTGCAACACCTATAGTGATAGCATCTCGAGGGATTGGCAAAGGATGCCTATACCCGTTCGACCCTCCGCAAGACTTGTCATCGTCGTTCTTCTCCAAAAATCTTGTCCCCACAGAGGTTAGCAAATAAGTGCAAATGATAGAGAGACAGAGCCTGTTGGCAAATAATCTGGAATAGTAGCGGTTACCGCCCACATGATTTGTTTTCATATACTTTATAATTCAAAGGCAGGTTGGATTCTGGAAATCAGAGTCAATGGTGGATCAGAGAAGTGTGTGTGCATCATGCTTCTATTTGAGAAAAATGTGATCATTGTTTTGTTAGGTATCCTCTTCTTAGTTCATGCTGCAGCCAGAATAAAATGCTTTGGTTTTCCTTTGTGCTCAGTGTTGGTAGTTGGCAGAGTGCTGGAATTATTCACCCTCCAACAAAATCCACTAAAAATGAAAGGGATATACGTCTAACTTGCTTTATCCAGCTCATGCTTTGAGGAGCAGTTTGAAACTTGTGTTTCATGTTTTTTTGGGGAGTTATTCTGGCTGGTATTTATTCTGGTCATTTCTTCCATCAATTTGTTTAAAATAACTTTGATTTCTTCCATCATGATGAGATGCACTTTGAAACTTGTGTTTCATGTTTTTTGGGGAGTTATTCTGGCTGGTATTTATTCTGGTCATTTCTTCCATCAATTTGTTTAAACTCACTTTGATTTCTTCCATCATGAATGAAAATATGCATTTCCTCTATGAAGAGCCTGCTACATACTAATTTTTTTTAATTGATCAATAATGACTTTGTTATTATAGAATTCCTTTTTGATGTTGAGAGAATGTTGTTTTGTTTTGTATTTAGTTATTTTATTGGTGACCAGAGAATAAATATGTTACATTATTCCTTTTTGCATCATTGAACTCCATTCAACATGATAAAGTATGTTTGACAAATAAATGATTTTCTTCATGCGACCATGTTCCTTTGTTTAATGCAGTTTGTTTTTCGCCTATGGTTGAGTACTCCCTATGGTTAGGTGTCAATCTTCTAATTCATCCACCAGATTATTTTTTGCGCCTTCTGGTTGCTTAACCACCTTAGCAGTAAACTTATAGTAGTATTATGTGTTGCTTGTTATCTACCTCGATGCCATACTAATTCTATTATTTCAAAATTGCAGGCGCCATATTAGTTCAGTTGTTATCTACCTTAATGCCATACTAATTTCTGTGATTCCAAAATTGTTGGCACCAGTTCCTGTTGCCTGTTGGTGCAAGGACCCACGCCTTCCATCTGAGAAATGTAAAGGATGGATCAATTGGCATGGTCAGCTCATGTATAGTTCTTTATCTCTCTGGAAGATGACATGCATCTCACAACACAATCCCAGGTTAATGGATTGCGAAAGCTACAATGTAGATGCATTGTGCCTTTATTTTCTGGGTACTAACTTCAGATGTCCAGTTTGTTACTGTTACCTGTACCAATGTATCCTTAAGATATTAACTTTAGAAAAACAATCTGCTGCATACTAATGTATACTCCCTCCGTCCCAAAATTCTTATCTTAGATTTGTTTAGATACAGATGTATCTAACACTAAAACATAACTAGATACATCCTTATTTAGAAAAAATTAAGACAAGAATTTTGGGACGTAGTAATATTTCTATACAAGCTATCCTTGCAGCTTTTTTAGGCAAGATATCCTCGATGGCTGTTACGCCTTGGGTTCCCAACATCACATAGTAATCCTTGCAGCTTCTTTGGGAAGGTAGCACTAATATATACATTCAACTTACTCAAGTTCTAAAACTTCTCTTCTTGACCCGTTTCAGCTTTGTGGGCGAGTGCATGCATGATAATGGCCGCTTGGTGTTCGCCTACTAATAGGAAGGAGCTGCTGAGCTAACTTTCCTCTACTTCACATGAGCGGAAAGAGTTCAAGTGCTAACCGCAATGTATGCGAAATCTATGCATTCGTTAGTATTTTTGCTCTGGTCTATGTCAGTTGAGTCTCAATGTTTGTGTAGTAACTATCAGGTGTTGAGTGTCTTCGAAACTTTATGAATTCTGGGATTTGCTTTGTAATGGTAATCGTGAAATTGGTGTGGCTCAGTGTCGCTATGTATTGTAATGTTTGCCTTTTACTCACTATTAGCTGAACCAAAAGATTCTAAAGAAGTGAGATCATTGATATTTGATCTCTTTATTACTCCCTGCGATTCAAAAAAAGTGTCGTGACTTTAGTTAACTGAACTAAAGTGACGACCCTTTTTTGGATCGGAGAGAGTAGTTGATTATGACCTAAGAAATGTAAATATTTCCAAAGCACTTATGTTTTTAAATATACGTTCTTTTATGTTTAAGGATCTAAATTCCTAGAATGCGTATTTGCTCAAACAGGAGAATATGTTGAAAAAATACACATCTTAAAATGTGTATATATATATATCTCATTTTAGACAACAAGCCACCATTTTTTCTATTAAAAGAAATAAAATTTGTTATCATATGTGCTTGACCACAACAAATAAGCCAATTAAATCAGATGTTTTTTTGAATGCAACTATGTGCTACCAAATTAAAATGTGTATATACATCTCAATGTAGACAACAAGCCACCATTTTTTTCTTAAAGGACATAAAATTTGCTCCATATGTGCTTGGTCACAACTAAATCATGGATTTCCTTTTCAATGTGTACATGGATCCTGCGGGTCTCTGCACCATTTGGCGCAACGGGTCAACAAGTATCATTAAACAATAAAAAATTATAGATACATGTGAGACGTATCAACATCCCCAATCTTAATTCCTGCTCGTCCTCGAGTAGGTAAATGATAAACAAAGATAATTTTTTATGTTTAATGCTACCCAACATAATATTGATCAACTGATGTAACGCGGTGTGAACTCGAGACAAAAGTGATCTATATTTGATAACAAGCAAGTAGCATCAAAATGTATAAATCAAAATCACCATTTCTTTTCGTGGATTAATGTTTTCATACAATAATGAACAATACTCATATGTCATATTCATGTCCCTAGTCACTCAAGGCTTTATCATATTCAAACATTTTATCATAACACAACCTAGAGTTTCAGTCAAGCAATCAATATTTATGACGAACCCTTTTCAATTACTTAACATTTTATTTAATGATCAACTTACAAACCCTTAGTCTAAGCACTCTGGATTGCAAATAGAGTGATGATAGGGATTTATAAGAAGACAAAAGTAAGAAAGCCTCACATTAATGCAGCTGATCGTTAGGCAATGGAGAGGCCTTACAACCTATATTAATGCGAGTAGGGATTGTCATGCAATAGATGCACTCAAGCTATAAGTGTATGAAAGCTCTTGTAATGCACCTAGGTGGGTGTGCATCCAACTTTCTTGCTCATGAAGACCTCGAGCATTTGAGGAAGCTCGTCATCGGAATATACAGCCAAGTTCTATAATGTAAAAATCCCACTAGCATATGAAATGAAGAATAAGAAAACACTCTACATGAAGTACATGGTGCTACTTTGAAGCACAAGTGTGTACAAAGGATATATTAGTGTTCCTCCTCTCTCTTTTCTCTTATTTTTTGTGAGCTCTTTTGCCTCTTTTGTTGGGCACATTCCCTCTTTTTTATATCTCATGAGTGGAGGCACACTCTAATAGACATCACAATTTTGTTTACTTACGACTTTGAAATGAAAATAATGCCTATGGTAGTGTACCAGAATGTGCAATGATCTAGCATAACATGTAAAACAATGATGAACGGTGGCTTTGCCAAAAATATTATGTTAGCTCTATATGATCACGCAAAGCATAAATGATAATGAATGGTCAAGACATGTAATGAATAGTAACAAAATACCAAATAGCATACCAAGAAAACAGGCATAGAAGGAGGCCTTAAGACCATCACTCGAGTGACCAGATTTATGAGGCATGTAAACATCATGTGCAACGTATGAACAAGAATAACCATTGCATATTCCAGATTCTATAATGAAATGTACATGTATTAGGTTATGCCATGTATGACGTCTAAATCTACACTATAGCACGCAGGAGTGATTCATCATTGCACGCACAAGTGAATTGTAGGTTAAGGGCCAATTCTTTTCCACTTTTTGAGAGCATGTTGTCAAAATAAGCCATAAATACTCTAAAGAACCTGTTTTTTGAGTTATGCGCTTGGGCTTAACTTATTTCCGCCACCCATTGATAACCCACAAGTATAGGGGATCAATTGTAGCCTCTTTCATAAGTAAGAGTGTCAAACCCAATGAGGAGCTAAAGGTAGAACAAATATTCCCTCAAGTTCTATCGACCACCGATACAACTGTACGCACGCTTGACGTTCGCTTTACCTAGAACAAGTATGAAACTAGAAGTACTTTGTAGGTGTTGTTGGATAGGTTTGCAAGATAATAAAGAGCACGTAAATATAAACTAGGGTCTGTTTAGATAAAGAAGCAATAAAGTTAGTATAGCGAGTGTGGAAAAGTGGTGGTAGGAGTTGTGAAATTTTCCCTAAGCAATTGACTACTTTACTAGACCGATAGCAAGTTTTATGTGGGAGAGGCATAAGCTAATATACTTTCTCTTCTTGGATCATATGCACTTGTGATTAGAACTCTAGCAAGCTTCCGCAACTACTAAAGATCATTAAGGTAAAACCAAACCATAGCATTAAAGTATCAAGTCCACTTTATTCCCATACGCCATGACCAACTTATCCATGTTTGTGTTTCAGTCACTCACACAACGCAGACAATAAGCAAACCATGAACATATTGCAACACCCTACAACAGGAATCCCTCACGCTTGCGCGACATGGAGAGCACCATAGGACAGCAACATAACCACAAGCAAATTAAACCAATCATAGCAATTCACCAATTACCGATAGGGCAACGAAAATCTACTTAGACATCACAGGATGGCAACACATCATTGGATAATAATATGAAGCATAAAGCACCATGTTCAAGTAGAGGGTACAACGGGTTGCGGGAGAGTGGACCACTGAATATATATGGGGGAACATGATGGAGATGTTGGTGAAGATGGCGGAGGTGGTGGTGTAGATCGCGGTGATGATGATGGCCCCGGCGGCGTTCCGGCGCCACCAGAATCAAGGGGGAGAGAGCCCCCCTTCTTCTTCTTCTTCTTCTTCCTTGACCTTCTCCCTAGATGGGAGAAGGGTTTCCCCTTTGGTCCATGGTCTCCATGGCGTGGGAGGGGCGAGAGCCCCTCCGAAATTGGATATGTCTCTCTCTGTTTCTGCCTCCTCCGATTCTGCCCTTTCACCGTTTCTTATATATCCGGAGATCCGTAACTCTGATTGGATTGAAACCTTCGCCACGATTTTTTTTTTCTTCTGAAAATTAGCTTTCTTGCGGCAAAAGAAGAGCAGCAACCGCCTTACGGGGTGCCCATGAGGGTCAGGGGCGCGCCCACCCCCCGGTGCGCGCCCCCTGCCTCGTGGCCCCTCGGCCACCGTCTTGCGTTAATTCTTCTTCCCAAAAATCATAAATATTCCAAAGATATTCTTCGTCCGTTTTTATCCCGTTTGGACTCCGTTTGATATTGGGTTTCCGTGAAACAAAAAACATGCAACAGACAGGAACTGGCACTGGGCACTGGATCAATATGTTGGTCCCAAAGATAGTATAAAAAGTTGCCAAAAATATTTGAAAGTTGAATAATATTGGCATGGAACAATCAAAAATTATAGATACGACGGAGACGTATCAGCATCCCCAAGCTTAATTCCTGCTCGTACTCGCGTGGGTAAATGATAAAAAAGATAATTTTGATGTGGAATGCTACCTAGCATAATCTTGATCATGTAATCTAATCATGGCATGAATATTAAGACACGAGTGATTCAAAGCAATAGTCTATCATTTGACATAAATACAATAATACATTGGGCATCCCAATAAACAATCATGTCTTTCAAAATATCAATGCTTCAGAATGCTATCCCTACAAAATCATATAGTCTTGTATGCTCCCTTTTCTTAACACAAGGTACCCCTCATGCCCATCCCAGTGTCAGCCAAGTAATTGGTTCATACTTTTTAACGCGCTTCAGCTTTTTCAACCCTCACGCAATACATGAGCGCAATCCATGGATGTAGCACTATAAGTGGAATAGAGTATGATGGTGGAGGTTGTGTGGAGAAGACAAAAGGGAGAAAGTCTCACATCGACGCGGCTAATCAACGGGCTATGGGAATTCCCATCAATTGATGTCAATGCAAGGAGTAGGGATTGCCATGCAACGGATGCACTAGAGCTATAAGTGTATGAAAGCTCAAACTGAAAATTAAGTGGTGTGCATCCAACTTGCTTGCTCATGAAGACCTCGGGCATTTGAGGAAGCCCATCATCAGAATATACAAGCCAAGTTCTATAATGAAATTCCCACTAGTATATGAAAGTGATAACTCAAGAGACTCTCTATATGAAGAACATGGTGCTACTCTAAAGCGCAAGTGTGGTAAAAGGATAGTAACATTGCCCCATCTCTCTTTTTCTCTCATTTTTTATTTTCTCTTTTTTTGGTGGGCTTCTTTGGCCTCTTTTTTTATTTGGGATTCTTTGGCCTCTTTTATTTTTCATAAAGTCCGGAGACTCATCCCGACTTATGGGGGAATCATAGTCTCCATCATCCTTTCCTCACTAGGGAAATGCTCTAACAATGATGATCATCACACTTTTATTTACTTACAACTCAATATTACAACTCGATATCTAGAACAAAGATATGACTCTATATGAATGTCTTTGGCGGTGTACCGGGATGTGCAATGATCTAGCATAGCAAAGATATAAAAAACGGGCAAGCCATGGAAACATCGTGCTAGCTGTCTTACGATCATGCAAAGCAATATGACAATGAATGCTCAAGTCATGTATATGATGATGATGGAAGTTGCATGGCAATATATCTCGGAATGGCTATGGAAATGCCATGATAGGTAGGTATGGTGGCTATTTTGAGGAAGATATAAGGAGGCTTATGTGTGATAGAGCGTATCGTATCACGGGGTTTGGATGCACCGGCGAAGTTTGCACCAACTCTCGAGATGAGAAAGGGCAATGCACGGTACCGAAGAGGCTAGCAATGATGGAAGGGTGAGAGTGCGTATAATCCATGGACTCACATTAGTCATAAAGAACTCATGTACTTATTGCAAAAGTTTTGTCAGCCCTCGAAGCAAAGTACTACTACACATGCTCCTAGGGGGGAGGTTGGTAGGAGTTAACCATCGCGCGCCCCCCACCTTCATGCAAAGATAATACAATCATAATACAATGCGTGCCAATTTGGTTACATAGTTAGGAGACCATACGTGCATGCTTCGGGAATCACAAACCTTAACACCAATATCCTTACTAAACACAACCATTTACTAGAACCTCCCACATATTATGATCTCTATATCGCAAAACTATTGCAAGGAATCAAACATATCATATTCAGTGATCTACAAGTTTTATGTAGGACTTTATGACTAACCATGTGAATGACCAATTCCTATCGTCTCTCTAAATAGATCTAAGTGAAGCAAGAGAGTTTAATTCTTTCTACAAAAGATATGCCCATGCTCTAACAAATATAAGTGAAGCAAAAGAGCATTCTACAAATGGCGGTTTTCTATGCGAAGAGAAACAGACAATCCAAACTTCAAATGATATAAGTGAAGCACATGAAGCCTTCTATAAAGCCATACTCTAAAGATTTAAGTGAAGTGCAAAGAGCATTCTATAAATCAACCAAGGACTATCTCATACCAGCACGGTGCATAAAAGAAAAGTGAAAACTAAATGCAAAAGACGCTCCAAGATTTGCACATATCGCATGAACAAGATGAATCCGAAAACATACCGATACTTGTTGAAGAAAGATGGGATGCCTACCGGGGCATCCCCAAGCTTAGACGCTTAAGTCTCCTTGAATATTTACTTGGGGTGCCTTGGGCATCAACAAGCTTGATCTCTTGCCTCTCTTCCTTTTCCTCATATCGAGACCTCCTTGATCTTCGAACACTTCATCCACACAAAACTTCAACAAAAACTCGGTAAGATCCGTTAGTATAATAAAGAAAATCACTACTCTAAGTACTATTGCAAACCAATTCATATTTTGTTTTTGCATTGTAGATACTGTAATATAACTTTTCCATGGCTTAATCCACTGATAGAAATTGATAGTTTCATCAAAACAAGCAAACTATACATCAAAAACAGAATCTGTCTTAAACCAGACAGTCTGTAGCAATCTGAACATTCACCATACTGCTTGTACCCCAAAAAATTCTGCCACAATTAGGAAAAATAAGCAATTTGTATAGAAAGACAGTGCAAAAATAATCAGAACTGTTTGACGTTCCGGTAAAAAAATTAAAATCACGCACTATAACCAATGTTTCTGTCCTGCACCGCACAAACCAACAAGCATTGTAAACATCCTAAAGGCAAACCTTGGCACATTATTTTTATAATACAGTGGAATTGTACAAGGGGATAATTATTTTTGTTGAAAAGTTTCTGTAATTAAGATTCACAAAGTTTCCGTGAGCATGAACAAAGTTCAATGAGCTCCCCCACTTCAACAATGCTTGTCTTTCTCACTTTCACTTTCCTTTTTGAAAAGTTTTGGGTTCCCCTCTTTATTTTTTTGTTTTTAAACTTTATAAAAGCACTCAACAGAAATAAATGACTCCCTAAGACTTGCGGGTTGTTTCCCTGGCAGTGCTTTCTTTAAAGCCATTAAGCTAGGCATATAGTGCTCAAGTAATGGATCCACCCGGATCCCAAGGTATATCAAAGCCAATTTTAATTAACAATGATTTGTGATTTAGTAGTGAGCACATAGTAACATATATCATGCAACAATGAAGTCAAACTCTCTTCTTATGCATCGGCATGTCATAAAAGAACAATTCATGCACACCAAGTAAAGGCCAATGCATAGTATAAGCAGTTTCTTGCAATTCTATCGTGTTGGAAACATAGAGAGGTGGAGATATAGTTCCTCTCTCATAATAATTGCAAGTAGGAGCAGCAAGAACATGCATATATATATATATCAAAATTATCATGTGTAGTAGTGAAACGCAACCCATCAATATAATCCTTAATAAGGGAAAACTTCTCCGATATAGTGTAATCGAGAGAATTCAAAAAGATAATAGAACTATCATGCGTGGGTGAAATAGCAACAATTTCATGTTTAACATAAGGAACTATAGCAAGGTCATCTCCATAAGCATAATTCATATTGGCATCATGGCCACAAGCATAGCAAGCATCATCAAAAAGGGGTAATTCAAGAGAATCAACAGGATCATAACAATCATCATAGCAATCATCCTTCGGTAAGAACGAAGGGAAATTAAACAATGTATGAGTTGAAGAGTTACTCTCATTAGAAGGTGGGCACGGGTGATCAATCCGCTCTTCCTCCTTTTGTTCTTCGCTCTCCTCCTCATCTTTTTCATCCAATGAGCTCATAGTTTCATCAATTTCTTCTTCCATAGATTCCTGCAAAATATTAGTCCCTTCTTGGACAGCGGAGACTTCCTCAATAAATGCATCAATATCGGCATTATATTCATAATTCTCATAACAATATTTAAGTATAGCAAAATTTTCAGATTTGTAAACAACATCATCAAGATTTTCACACGTTTTAAACAAAGATTCAATTTCATAAGCGCCCATAAAAGCAACGAATTCTTCTATTTGTTCCACATCATAGTAATCATATATACCATTAGCATAAGAAGTTAAGGTTTTATTATCATTAAATTTGCATGAAAAGGAAAGGTGTGGAGCCTTCATCCTAGAACAACAAGTATAATCATATCTCAAGCATAGTTGACGAGCATACCAATGCAACATATGAATTTGATCCCATAATAGTTTCCCTTTTTGTGTCAAGCGATAATCCCTAAAGTATTCAAGTTAATCCAATGTGTCTCCCATAACATAATTGAATGGGGTTTTCTCAGGATTATCAAAGTAGTACATAATATTTTTCACATAACCAGCATCGAGGGTTTTAGGAGGTTCCCCATCTCCATGAGTAGCAAGTACACCTATTTTTTTTGGCATTTCGTGTTTCCTACGCATGACTAAAGATAGAAAACAACTAAGAACAGCAAATAAAAATTACTTAGTGATAAATCAAACAAGCACACACGAGAATATTCACCCCACGCTATGACTCCCCGGTAACGGCGCCAGAAAAAGGTCTTGATAACCCACAAGTATAGGGGATCAATTGTAGCCTATTTCGATAAGTAAGAGTGTCGAACCCAACGAGGAGCTAAAGGTAGAACAAATATTCCTTCAAGTTCTATCGACCACCGATACAACTGTATGCATGCTTGACGTTCGTTTTACCTAGAACAAGTATGAAACTAGAAGTACTTTGTAGGTGTTATTGGATAAGTTTGCAATATAATAAAGAGCACATAAATATAAACTAGGGGCTGTTTAGATAAAGAAGCAATAAAGTTAGTATAGCGAGTGTGGAAAAGTGGTGGTAGGAGTTGTGAAATTGTCCCTAAGCAATTGACTACTTTACTAGACCGATAGCAAGTTTTATGTGGGAGAGGCATAAGCTAACATACTTTATCTTCTTGGATCATATGCACTTGTGATTGGAACTCTAGCAAGCATCCGTAACTACTAAAGATCATTAAGGTAAAACCTAACCATAGCATTAAAGTATCAAGTCCACTTTATTCCCATATGCCATGACCAACTTATCCGTGTTTGTGTTTCAGTCACTCACGCAACACAGACAATAAGCAAACCATGAACATATTGCAACACCCTACAGCAGGAATCCCTCACGCTTGCTCAACACTGAGAGCACCATAGGACAGCAACATAACCACAAGCAAATTAAACCAATCATAACAATTCACCAATTACCGATAGGACAACGAAAATCTACTCAGACACCATAGGTTGGCAACACATCATTGGATAATAATATGAAGCATAAAGCACCATGTTCAAGTAGAGGGTACAGCGGGTTGCGGGAGAGTGGACCGCTGAATATAGATGGGGAAGGTGATGGAGATGTTGGTGAAGATGGCGGAGGTGTTGGTGTAGATCGCGGTGATGATGATGGCCCTGACGGCGTTTCGGCGCCATTGAGCGAGGGGGAGAGAGCCCCCCTTCTTCTTCTTATTCCTTGATCTTCTCCCTAGATGGGAGAAGGGTTTCCCCTCTGGTCCATGGTCTCCATGGCGTGGGAGGGGCGAGAGCCCCTCCGAGATTGGATATGTCTCTCTGTCTCTCTCTATTCCTGCCTCCTCCGATTCCTCCCTTTCACTGTTTCTTATATATCTGGAGATCTGTAACTTCGATTGGGTTGAAACCTTTGCCACGATTTTTTTTCTGGAAATTAGCTTTCTTGTGGCAAAATAAGAGCAGCAACCACCTTATGGTGTGCCCACGAGGGTCAGGGGCGCGCCCCCTGCCTCGTGGCCCCCTCGGGCACCGTCTCGGGTTGATTCTTCTTCCCAAAAATCATAAATATTCCAAAAATTATTCTCCATCTGTTTTTATCCTATTTGGACTCCGTTTGGTACGGGGTTTCTGTGAAACATAAAACATGCAACAGAGAAGAACTGGCACTGGGCACTGGATCAATATGTTAGTCCCAAAAATAATATAAAAAGTTGCCAAAAGTATATGAAAGTTGAATAGTATTGGCATGGAACAATCAAAAATTATAGATACGATGGAGACGTATCACCCATTCCTTCACAATGAGAAAAAGCTTGGGAATTGCCAAATGACTCTGTTGTTTTCCTATATTACACCAAAAAATGCCACTGCTCGGGCCCACGTCACACCCGACCCCCGTGCAAAAACAAACACGCAAGCGTTCGTTCCCATGCCTGCTCGCATCTCCTCTCCCATTTCCCTCTACCTTGATCATGTGGCTGCAATGCTAGGGTACCTCCAGCGAGCTGCCGCCATCGGTCACATCTGCCCTGCTCCTCGATGATGCTCTCTCCAGCGAAGTAACATGGCTGGTGGATAGGACCCATCTCCCTGTCTGCTCCTCCCTCTGGTACTGCCCCTTCCTCTCCTAGTGTACTGCAGCTGCTCCGCTATGGTCCGGCCAATGCTCCACTCTGGCGGTCGATGCCCAAGTCCGGCAGACGCCCCACTTCAGCAGAAGGCCCCTTGTTCCCCCTCCCCTCCTCCCAGATCATGGCCATCAGGTGCTGTTACAGGTTGAGCTCATCAAACAAGGTGAGGATCTCCTCTGATTTTTGCCAAATTTTCATTTTGATCTGCTATATGATGAATTGCTATGAGTTGTTGTTTCTATATAATGAATTGCTATGAGTTGTTGTTTCTATATAATGAATTGCAATGAGCTGCTGCTGTTGCTGCTATATGATGAATAGCTATGAGCTGCTCCTATTATATAATGAATTGCTATGAGATGCTGCTGCTATATGATGCTTTCAGGTGTTGCTTCTATATGATGAAAACCAGCCACTTGGACAAGGAATTTTGATAAAAAATAGTTCTTCATTTAAATTTAGGCAATTTCCTCTGTTTGGAAGACATTCACCAAAGTAGATGGTATCTTCGTATTTGCATTTTGAACAAATAATGATGGTCTATTTTCCTATTATATTAATTACTGAGATGGGTTAAATTTGTATTGTTTCAAATTTATTTTCATATGGGCAGCAAAATGAAAAAATATAATGCCATATAAATTTTTCACTAACCATACCATGGATAAGCTGAGAAAACACGCAATGTAAAGAACTAGCTGGCTTATTATCTTGAGATTATATTCACAGGAGCTTGTTTTCGTAGGATAACTCAAAGAACTAGCCCTAAGAACCCTGGCTAACAACAATGTGCTACTTGTGAGCTGTGTTGGGATTTTCCCCGAAGAGGAAGGGTGAAGCAATATAGTAGTTGATAATATTTCCCTAAGTGAGAACCAAGGTTTATCGAACCAAAAGGAGAATGACGCAAATGCTTGTGAACAGCACCTGCACACACAAAAGCAAATACTTGCAGCCAACGTAGGCAAGAGGGTTGTCAATCCCCTTGAACTCGTTATTTGCAAGGATCAAATCTTGTATAGGTAGATACACAAATTGCAAAAAAAGGTAAACGTAAATAAATTGTAGCAAGGTATTTTTGGTTTTAGTAATACTAGCACATATGCCCGTGTGTGGCAACAGAAGATAAAATAGTATGTATTTAAAGTCAGTGAGAATTATATGCGCAAGCAAAATCCTGTGTGCACATGAAAAAGGAACATTTAACTTCTCGGTTTCACCGTGTGTGAAGGAATCAATCCACTAAATTTTCATTCATTGATCGAGGGGATTTGAGAGTTTTCTTATGTCATCGTATGCCAGAGAAGGCCCATGAGTTATTTTATCTATTTTTCCTTTCAATCCTTGTAATTGAGGGGATTTTACGGTATGAAGTTTCTGAACATTCTAGGAAACATGAACAATTTTTAAAATCCTGAACAATTTTTTGAAAATTATGTAGACTTTTGGAAAAAGGATAAAAAAATATGAATGAGAACATCTTATAAAGTTCACAAACATTTTCTGAAAACACCATGTTTTTTTATAAAAACATGAACATGATTTGAATTTGTGAACATTTTTTTAAAACAGGAACATATATGGAAAATTCATAAGATTTTTAGAAAATGTGCATCTTTTATACACAAACATTATTTTTAATTGTGATAATTTCACTAAACAGGAATGTTTTTTGAATCTAGAGCATTTTTCGAAATACCATTTTATATTTATAAATCTCAAACAATTTTGTAAAACAACAATCTTTTTTGGAAAAGTGGGAAACTTTTTGCAAGTTTCGAATATTATTCAAAATAGCAAAAAGAAATTGGAATTATGAACATTTTCCAATTTTTTTTAATTCTGAACAATTTTTGGGAATTTTTAACTTATAAAATAAATCCTAAAAGAAAAATTAACTTGGACGGGAGAAAGAGATAGGGAAAGGAGAATAAAAATGCAAGTAAAACACAGGGAAAAAAAAGAAAAACGTGCCAGCCCATTATAGGTTGTCCTGTGCGAAACTTACCTATTTATTGCCCAGTGCGGAATATATAATTTTCATAGCTGCGTGGGCTGAAAATAAAGGGGCTTGCTTCGTTGGGCCACAGCACGCGGCCCACGTACGAAAATTCTTTTTCTAGCAAACAAACACATAAGAATTTAGTACCACCTCGGATAGAAAAAAATTTCTTTTCAGTGGTGAACGGATGAAAAAATTGACGAAACGCACCTTGCTTTATTAGTAGGTATAGATGATTAAAGTAGACCCGGGGGCCATAGTTTTCACTAGAAGATTCTCTCTCGAAACAATAGCATATGGTGGGTAGATAAATTACTATTGGGCAATTGAGATAAAAGCACAGAGTTACGATATTATTCATGGCAATGATCATGTATTTAGGCATCACATTCGGGACAAGTAGACTAAAACGATTCTGCATCTACTACTATTACTCCACCAATCGACCACTATGCAGCATGCATCTATGGTATTAAGTTCATGACAAACAGAGTAACGCTTTAAGCAAGAAGACATGATGTAGACTGATACGTCCTGCTACTTCTTGAGCTTGTGTTGGTTTTCCCTTGAAGAGGAAAGGGTGATGCAACAAAGTAGAGATAAGTATTTCCCTCAGTTAAGAACCAAGGTATCAATCCACTAGGAGGAACATACAAGTCACCAATGGTTACACCTACACAAACAAACAAATACTTAATGATGACATGATGTAGACAAAGTAAAATCAAGCAATATGAATAACCCCATCAGTTTACCCTTAATGGAAAAAATACAAATACATGCCTCACTACCCTTCCTGTCACTGGTTGAGGACACCGCAAGATTGAACCCATCACAAAGCACCTCTCACACTGATGATAAATCAATCTAGTTGGCCAAACCAAACGGATAGATCCGAGAGAAATAAAAAGATATAACAATCATGCATAATAAAGTTTAGAAAATACTTGATAACCCACAAGTATAGGAGATAGCAACAGTTTTCAAGGGTAGAGTATTCAACCCAAATTTATTGATTCGACACATGGGGAGCCAAAGAATATTCACGAGTATTAGTAGTTGAGTTGTCAATTCAACCACACCTGAAAGACTTAATATCTGCAGCAAAGTATTTAGTAGCAAAGTAGTATTGAAGTAACGATAACGGTGGCAAAAGTAATAGTAGCAGTTTTGTAGTGATTGTAACAATAGTAGCAACGAAAGTAACTTAGCAAAAATCAATATGTGAAAAGCTCGTAGGCATTGGATCGACAATGATAATTGTGTTGGATAATATTCATCATGTAGCAGTCATAACCTAGGGTGACACAGAACAAGCTCCAATTCAGCAATATAATGTAGGCATGTATTTCATATATAGTCATGTTGGGAAACGTTGCATGGAAAACAAAAAAAATTATACGCACACGCACGATCTATACATGGAGATTCATAACAATGAGAAGGGAGAGTGTGTCTACATACCCTCGTAAACCTTAAGCGGGAGCGTTTAGTAATGTGGTTAATGTAGTCAAACTTCTTCGCGGTCCAACTGATTGAGTATCGAACGTACGACACCTCCATGTTCAGCTCGGTGACGTCCTCGCCTTCTAGATCCAGCAAGATGGCGAAGTAGTGGATGAGTTCCGGTAGCACGACGGCGTGGTGAAGGTGGTGGTGATGCTATCTCCGAAGGGCTTCGCCTAAGCACTACAAAAATATGACCGAGGGACAAAACTGTGGAGAGGGGTGTCGGTGACAAAACCGGCGGATCTCGGGTGGGGGGTCCCGAACTATGCGTCTAAGGCTAATGGTAACAGGAGGCAGGGGACACGATGTTTTACCCAGGTTCGGGCCCTCTCGATGGAGGTAATACCCTACTTCCTGCTTGATTGATCTTGATGATATGAGTATTACAAGAGTTGATCTACCACGAGATCGTAGAGGCTAAACCCTAGGAGCTAGCCTATGATTATGATTGTCCTCCTCCTACGGACTAAACCCTCCGGTTTATATAGACATCAGAGGGGGCTAGGGTTACACAGAGTCGGTTACAAAGAAGGAGATCTATCATCCGAATCGCCAAGCTTGCCTTCCATGCAAAGGAGAGTCCCATCCGGACATGGGACGAAGTCTTGAGTCTTGTATCTTCATAGTCCAACACTCCGGCCAAAGTATATAGTCCGGCTGTCCGAATACCCCCTAATCTAGGACTCCCTCAGTAGCCCCTGAACCAGGCTTCAATTATGATGAGTCCAGCGCGCAGATTGTCTTCGGCATTGCAAGGCAGGTTCCATCTCCGAATACTCCAAAGTAAATCTCAAACACTTAAAACGTGTCCGGCTCTGCAAGATGATTTTCACATACCACCGTAGAGAGAACAATGTTCCACAAATATAATCTGTTGACAACTTTAGATAACGTGACATCACACCATGGCCGAGTCATTATTCGAACCATTTTCCCACAACCAGCCACCGCACATATTGTGAGGCGGTTTCCTCGGCACATCTTGTCGAAGCAGAGATCATGTCCCCTTATCACGGGATCCTCATTAATATGGGTACGGGTAACCCAACCGTGCTATTAACGTGGCGCTTGGAAAATAAGCGATTTCATCAGGCAAGCGGGGTGGCGCACCATTTTCGCCACCTCTATAAAGGGATAAGGATCTCCCATTTTTACCCACGCCTTCTTCCTCTTTGCTCATCCATTCTCGCACTCTCGAGCCCCAGCGCCCAAGTTCTCACCTTCTCCTTAGGACCATTCATAGCATGTCCGGAGCGGGAGGAAAGTGGATGGCCTCCTCCGTCACAGAGGAGGACATTACCAAGCTTCGGGCGGCCGAATACCTGGCCATAAACATCGCGCACAGGTTGCCAGCGGAGGGACAGATCACCCCCACTCCAAAGTCTTGGGAAAGAGTAGTGTTCCTCTCTCATTTCGTCCGCGAACTAGGATTTCCACTTCATCCCTTTGTCCGCAGGCTCATGTTTTACTATGGGCCGGACTTCCATGATCTAGCCCCAAATTTCGTCCTCAACATCTTGGCGTTTATCGTTGTGTGCGAGGCATTCCTCCGCATCAAGCCCCACTTTGGCCTGTGGCTACGAATCTTCTGCGTGAAGCCGAAGATCGTGAGCGGCCAGCAAGCGGAGTGCGGAGGTGCCATGGTGGGCAGGATGTCCAATGTTACCTGGCTTGATGGCTCCTTTGTGGAGACCGTGAAAGGGTGGCCATCGGGGTGGTTCTACATCACCGAGCTGCGTGACGCCAACTGGGCGGCGGCCCCCGAATTCTGATCCAGAATCCCCATGCGGCTCACCTCCTGGGAAAAGAAGGGCCTGGCCTGGGGCGAACTTGCGGAGCTGATAGGACTTCAGAACTGTATTAAAAACATGATGGAAAAGACGATCAAGCTTGTCAACGTGGTCCAGGTTATGCTCTTCTGCCGAATCCTTCCGTGCCAAAGACGGGCATTCAATCTGTGGGAGTTTGATCCGGCCGAACACCAGACGCTGCAAGAGCTTTTCAGCACGACGCATAAGGACGTCTGGAAGGTGCTGTTCAAGGCAAATGAAGTACCTCCTCCCACATCCGAGGACTGCGGACTCCGCGCCACGCGGCTCGCCAATCCGGTAAGTTTTCTGATCATTACTAGATGTACCTTTCCCAGCATATTCATGGAAAGATTTTAAGTCACCATGTTTATCTAATCAGGATTACGTGGTGACGGCGGAGCGGATCGACTGTCCGGCTCCGCTGCCGGAAGATCCAGCAACCGCACTCCTGATGGAGATGCTAGTTCCGGTGCTTTACAAGGCGCCAGAAAAGAAGGCCGAAAAGAAGGCCACGAGGACCAGGAAGGGTCTCCGGCGCAAGGTCGCACCAGACGCCTCGTCCGAAGGCGATGAGGCGCGCTCATCCCATGAAGGGGAGGAGAAGAAGAAGAGGGCCGCCCCATCCGGGGAGGCCGAAGGGTCTAAGAAGGCGGCCGCGGGGACCAGGAAGGGTCTCCGGCGCAAGGCCGTAATAGACTCGTCGTCTGAGGAAAGTGAGGCAGATTCCTCCCGCGGAGACGGGGGGAAACATGAAGAAATTCCCCCTCCCCGCATTGGGGAGGAGAAGAAAAGAAAAGCCGCCCCACGGGGGGAGGCTAGGACGCCAAAGAAGGGAAAGGTGTCCCTTCTGGATCACTCCACCACAGCCGCTTACAGCGAGCAGGAGTGGCTACCCAGGGGCAAGCCCCTAGCGAGATCGTAAGTATCCACACTCTGTAATACTTTTCGTGCGACTGAACTTCATAGTTTGTTATAACTCCGAACACGCATATGCAGTCCGGCCAGGTCCCATCCGAAGGTATCCTCTTCGGATGGGTCTCTAAGTGATTGGGCAATGAATTCGCTCCCAACGGCCACCTCCCCTCGGCCTGCGGATGACACGGAGGTGTTGTCCCAAAGGGTACCAAAGTAGGGGGAGGCGGTTCTGTAGACGCTCCAAGGAGAAATTCCAGACGCCGGGCACATGGGGGGTAAGATCCCCATAGATTATGATGACGAGAGCCGCAGCAAGTTGGGCTCCCAGTCGGACACTGCACCAGAACCTCCAAAGGTTCCGGATTCGGGTAGGCAACCCCTCGCTGGGGAGGGCGAGCCGGCCGTGCCGATGACCTCTGTCGTGCCGGAGGCGTCGGATAGTCTGCTGGAAGTGCTTCGCGGCGCTTCCATTGATGAAGAGCACCATACTCTTATGAGTACGGTGATTCAGAAGGTTCGGTCCGCCAAAAGTGGATTGACCGAAGCCTGCACCAACCTCCTAATAGGCTTTGAGGTAAGTAATCAAAAGTGTAAGAAATTATCACCCAATAGACAGTAGCCCCTTATACTCTGTTTGGTGTTCGGAAAGAAAAGCCAAACGGAGGGTTAACTCTAAACTGCAGGAGTCTAACAGTATGTGTCTATGTGAATAACCAGGCGGTGCTGCTTGCCGTTGCTGCCCGCACAGCAGAGGTCGCCGGACTTGAACGGGACCTGAAGCAGGCTGAAGGGGAGCTCAGCCTCACGAAGAGGCAACTCGAAGAGAACAAAGGTGAGTGATACCCCGTCCATGTGTCATATGTAGGAGAAAAAATTGGTGACGCTAACAAAAAGCGTCATGATTTTTTAACAGGAGCCACGACCGAAGTGGCGGCCCTAAAGAAAGCGCTATCCGAGGCCGAAGACAAGGCAGCCACGGAGCGTATTGAGCGTGAAAAGCAAGATGCTAGGGTGTGCGAGGTACAACAAGAGCTCCAGGAGCTCGGCAAGAAGTTCGAGTCCTTGGAGCGTGACTTCAAGACGCAAGAGTCTGAGCTTGCAAAGGCCCTTCAGAGCGCGAAAGACGCCAAGGACGAAGCCCAAAAGGCCCAACAGGTAACCCAGGCGGCCAAGAAGATAGCGGCGGGTAAGGCATTCATTATGCAAAGTAAGCATCTGGAGGAGACATTTCTTTTAATTACTCAAATTCGGAGCTCTCTAGGGGCATTCACAGATCTGCCACGCAGCATATCGGATGCCACGGAGTTCTGGTCCCACTATACTGGAACTCGACGGAGGGGAGCTCGAGGGAGAAGTTGTTCTGGTCCCAGTATACTGGAGCCGAACACCCAATGCCTTTGAGTGACCAACTGAAGCAATTGGTTGAACTCCACAGGGTGGCCGAAGTGGCCATGAAGGACTTCATAGTCCGGATGCGGCCTGGTGAGCCCCTGCCTGACAGCTACTTCGTGTTGGCATCTACGGTAGGGTGCGTCGACTGCAAATTAAAATTTTCCTACACACAGAACAACCAAGAACATGCTACGGGAGATGGATCACAGTTCATTACCACTAGACGCGCAGTGCCGTGCAGCGGAAGAAGAGTTGGGGCAGCGCGTCCGCGTGGATCGTCTCCTCCTCGTTCGATCTCCCTCGAACAGTCGGTCGTCTGATCCCGAATACATGCGTCAGCTCAGGTCTTAGGACATAGAACATATGTTGTACTAGAGACTCACAGATGACATATCGCTGCGTCTCATAGTTGGGTCTGTCCGACTCGGACCTTATCTCAACTCGGATCCGACTACGTCGAATCCGACCAGACCTTTCCAAGTCCATATTATCCGGTTAGCTTCCAATGCTCCATGGCTAGTGAGACCGAGCCATCGACCGTGTCATATGCTAGTCTAGTCGGCTGCGCGTCCACACAACCCTTTCGACTAGGGACCTTTTAGGACAGTCATCATACAATGCATAGTCCCACAAACAAGTCATGCACTTGCTGATACACATCATTGATAATGTCCAAGGACTATCTTTATTCATAAACACATAGGAAATATCATCATACATGATTGCCTCTAGGGAATATCTCCAATAGTATCCCACTTGCACTAGAGTCAATCAAATAGACATCGAATGCCCATAGCTCTAACGTGCCCCTCATGCTTGGGTTGTGGAAGCGGCTTAGTCAACGGATCTGCAACATTTGCATCCGTGTGAATCTTGCATAACTCTACATCACCATTCTTTATGATCTTTCGTATCAGGTGATATTTCCTGTCTATGTGTCTGACCTTGTGGTGATTCCTCGGCTCCTTGGCTTGTGCGATGGCACCAGAATTATCACAATAAAGGTCCAAGGGTTTCACCGAGACTGGGAAAATACCAAGATCATCCAGAAAATGCCAGATCCAAACACCTTCCTTTGCAGCTTCACAAGCCGCAATGTATTCGGCTTCCGTGGTAGAATCGGCCACTGTATCCTGCTTGGAACTCATCCAGTACACTGCTCCTCCGTTCAGGACGTACACAAATCCGGACTGTGATCGACAATCATCTCTGTCGGTTTGGAAACTAGTATCGACGTAACCCCTTACGACGAGCTCTTCCTCACCTCCATAAACTAGGAACATCTCTTTAGTCCTTTTCAGGTACTTCAAAATAGTCTTTACCGCTGCCCAGTGACTATCACCTGGGTTGGCCTAGTATCTACTTCTTAGGCTTATTGCAAAAGCAATATCAGGCCTTGTACATATCATGGCATACATGATGGATCCGATTGCCGAGGCATACAGAATCCTACTCATCCTGCTTCACTCATCAGATGTCGAAGGACTCTGAGTCTCGCTTAGCCTTATACCATGTGAGAGCGGCAAGAACCCTTTCTTCGCCTCACTCATGTTGAATCGCTTCAACACTTTATCTATGTACGTGCTCTGGCTTAAGCCAAGCAGCCTTCTCGATCTATCTCTATAGATCTTAATGCCTAAAATATACACTGCCTCACCAAGGTCTTTCATCGAAATCTTGCTATTCAATGATTCCTTGACCGAGTTTAGCATCGAAACATTGTTCCCGATCAACAATATGTCATCCACATGCAAGATCAAAAACACTATCGAGCTCCCACTTAACTTCTTGTATAAACAAGAGTCCTCTTTGCTTTTGATGAAACCGAGACCAGTGACGACCTCATCAAAACGAATGTTCCAACTCCGAGATGCTTGCTTCAACCCATAAATGGATCTCTTGAGCTTGCATACCTTACTAGTGCTAGTCGGATCGACAAAACGCTCAGGCTGTATCATATACACGTCCTCAATTAAATTTCTGTGAAGGAAAGCCATTTTGACATCCATCTGCCATATCTCGTAATCGAAATATGCAGCTATAGCTAGTATGATCCTCACCGATTTCAGCATCGCTACCGGCGAGTAAGTCTCGTCGTAGTCAATTCCTTGAACTTGTCCATAACCTTTAGCGACAAGCCGAGCTTTGTGGATCTGAACATTTCCATCCACGTCGGTTTTCTTCTTAAAGACCCATTTGCAACCAATGGCTGTTACGCCAGGCGGCGGATCAACCAAGTCTCAGACTTGATTCTCATCCATGGACTTTAACTCGGATCTCATGGCCTCCATCCATGCCTCTGAATCTGGGCTCACCATCACTTCTGCATATGTGGCCGGCTCGTCGCTTTCTAGCAACAATACATCGCGCACTCTGCGCAATCTTTCCGACCTCCGTGGTTCCGGTGCCGCTTCCACTACGGGTTCCCTAACTGACTCCGGTATGATCTCATAACCAGCCGAGTCATCCCCGAGTGGTCCTCGAATTTCTTCGGGTCAGACCATCCTCCCACTGGCCTCCCGACAGAGAAAGTCTTTCTCAAGGAAAACCCCGTTCCGAGCAACAAACACTTTGTTCTCTTCCTGGTTGTAGAAGCTATACCCCAAGGTTTCTCTTGGATATCCCATGAATATGCATTTATCCGACTTGGGTGTAAGCTTGTCTGACATAAGTCGCTTGACAAATGCTTCACAAGGCCAAATCTTTAGAAAAGACAAACTGGGACTCTTCCCGATCCACATTTTATGTGGTGTCTTATCTACGGATTTTGGTGGTACCCTATTAAGTGTGAAAGCTAAAGTTTCTAGAGCGTATCCCCAGAATGACAAGGGTAAATTCGATTTGCTCATCATAGACCGGACCATGTACAACAAGGTCCTATTCCTCCGTTTTGACACACCGTTTCTCTGTGGCGTACCCGGAGGTGTGAGCTGAGGTACTATACCTCGACTTTTCAGATGATCATCAAACTCCTGGCTCATGTACTCACCTCCACGATCAGATCGCAAAAGCTTTATAGTCTTGCCGAGCTGATTCTCAACCTCGTTCTAAAACTCTTTGAACTTTTCAAAAGTCTCTGACTTGTGCCTCATCAAATAAATATAGCCATATCTACTCAAGTCGTCGGTAAAAGTCACGAAGTACTGATAGCCATCTCTGGCAGTTGTGCTCATTGGACCACACACATCACTATGTATAAGTTCCAATAGCTCGGACGCCCTCTCGCAACTATTTGCGAAGGGAGACTTAGTCATCTTGTCGAGCAAGCATGATTCACATGTCTCGAACGACCCAAAGTCGGACGAAGTTAGGAGCCCATCATCATGGAGCTTCTTCATGCGTTTCAAACTAATGTGTCCAAGCCGACAATGCCAGGAGTATGTCGGATTTATCTCATTAGTCTTATGCCTCTTGACATTTACGTTATAGACTGGTTCCTGTTCTAGATTCAATATAAATAGCCCGTCAACAATGGGTGCATAGCCATGGAACATACCATTCAAAAATATCGAACAACCATTGTCCTTTAAATTGAATTCATAACCTTGACTCATCAAACATGAGGCAAAAATAATGTTCCGACTAAGTGCAGGAATGTAATAACAATTATTCAATTCCATAATGAATCTGGAAGGAAGCTGGAGATGCATCATGCCGACCTCCAACGCAACAACTCTTGCTTTGTTGCCGACCATGATGTCAATCTCCCCTTGTGCCACACGCCTAGTTCTTACCAGCCTCTGCATCGAGTTGCAAATATGAACAACCGATCCAGTATCAAATACCCAAGAGCTACTAGGTATGTCAGCAAGGTAAATGTCTATAACATATGCAACAAGTGTACCTTTGCCTGAAGCAGCATTCCTGGCCTTCTTGCCATGCTCTGCAAGCCACTTCTACAGTTCCTCTTCCAGTGACCGGTCTCCTTGGAGTGATAGCAAACGGTCTTCGAGTCTGGTCCAGACTTCGGCGTAGCGGTGGAGGTTACCGTCACCGTGCCCTTTGCCTTATCCTTTTTCTTGGACCAACTCTTCTTGAACTTAGCTGATTTCTGCACCATCAACACTTGATGCGTGCCTTTCTTAATATCTTGCTCTGCCACTTTGAGCATCCCATGCAATTTAGTGAGCTTCTTATCCATGCCATGCATATGATAGTTCGAGATGAACGTCCCATAGCTGGGCAGAAGAGAACCCAGAACAGCATCAGTAGCCAGCTCATCCAAGAGCGGGAAGCCCAAACGTTCCAAAGCTTGCACATATCCGATCATCTTGATCACATGCGGGCTCAGTGGATCACCTTCCTTCAGCTTGCAATCCATCAAGGATCGCCAGACGTTGAACCTTTCAGTCCTAGCCTGTGTCTGAAACATGCTCTTGAGACTCTCGATCATATCGTAAGCCTCAACATTTTTCGAAATGCTGTTGCAAATCAGCCTCCATACAAGCCAGCATCAGACAACTGATCTCCATTGATTCATCAACGAGTTTCTGGTAGGCATTCTTAGTTGTGGCATTAGCATTATCGGCAGGTTCCTCTAGAAGTGGATCCTCTAGAACATGTTCCTTTTTATCGTGCTTGAGAACAATTCTCAGATTTCTATACCAGGTGGTAAAGTTTGTTCCATTCAGTTTATCCTTTTCCAGAATTGATTTCAGTGCAAAGTTGGGTTGAGCAGGTGGTGCCATTGATCTACAACATAAAATATGCAATCACTAAGCAATGTGTTTATGTAGAGTAATTCTAGCCTAAACAGAAATACTCCCACTGAAGTTGGCATCCCTCCACATACTCTCAGTGATTCAGGATCCGACTAGCATATGTGACTAGTGAGCTTTAGCATCACTGCTAGCCAACATACCTATCCGGTAAGCAACCCCTTGCTAATCGTATCTCTATATGACTCCTATCGGTCGGGTAGGTATCTTATACCCCGGCTCCCAATCTTCTTTGCCACAAGGCCCAAAACTGTTTTGATAGCCTTGTCAAGTTAACCTGATGCAGTGCATATCCGTGTCCGACACGAACCCTTCAGTTCAAGGACACCCAGCAGCACCCCAGTTTTATGAGCCCACTACTAGACGTACTTGACGTGCGAAGGTGCAACATCGGGGATGGCAATTCGCTTGATATTCATGAGGGATCTTTCTACCATTCTGACATGCATAAAAACAAAGAGCATAACAATCACAAACAAAAACATATTGTGAAATAGTATGGCTCCTTCATGGACGTTCTTCCAGGTCGGCTCCGACTCCGATGACCATCTACGACCTCCATCTTGTTTGTCACGCCGGGACGCCAAGCCACCAACCTGATATCTATTGTCCAACTACTACATCTAGTAATGAATTTTACATAGAGTCACAAGTCGACACGCAGGTCATTATACAATATAATGATAGCACTTTGGCTCCTGCCGGCAGACAAACATGACACGCAGGCCACGTATAAATTACACACATGCATCACGTACACATGAGCCATACTATTCACATCAAACCTGCAAAACAAAGTTATGCATAGAATCACATTCTACCGGTTTGTGTGTCGGGTACGAAATACACGGCGCTACGCACACGTTTTCGGAAATCACAGATCACATCTGAACTCCGATCACGCCGAATTTTCTGATCTGACCGATCTAATCGATCATCGTGAGTCCGATTCGGGTTTACGTTTCACTGTTAACCCCGATGGCGGATGACCGACCGGTAGGGGTAGATCGTGTCACGATCTCATCGACTCCGATCATCAAAAAACCTAGCCTCTTCAATCCCCATGTGCAATTGATCTCATCAACCGTGCACATAGCCGATCTCATCAAGGACAACAGATCTCATCTGCTGCCTCCACATATATAATATGCATATGATCTGAATCCAAATCCTATAGCAGAGACTCTGATACCACTGTTGGCATCTACGGTAGGGTGCGTCGACTGCAAATTAAAATTTTCCTACGTTTAGAACAACCAAGAACATGCTACGGGAGATGGATCATAGTTTGTTACCACTAGACGCGCAGTGCCGTGCAGCAGAAGAAGAGTTGGGGCAGTGCGTCCGCGTGGATCGTCTCCTCCTTGTCCGATCTCCCTTGAACAACCGGTCATCCGATCCCACGTACAAGTTCACTGAAGCGGTGCAAGTGCACCGCCTCTGACGGTATCCACGCGTGCGGGAGGAACA
Organism: Triticum timopheevii; assembly: GCA_963921465.1. NCBI lineage: Eukaryota > Viridiplantae > Streptophyta > Magnoliopsida > Poales > Poaceae > Triticum > Triticum timopheevii. The sequence goes on from OY997274.1 coordinate 470,026,816, forward strand.
CCGTGTGGCGAACTGCTAGGTCCGATAACATAGTTGGCAGCGAGTGGATGTGGCTATTCCCAACACATGCAAACCCTAGTCGTAGCGCCGAAGCGATCAACCACATGAGTGTGACGAACCTCCACTTTATATAGGTGTCTGTCGCGGGCTCAACACTTGGGCCTCACACGGACCCTAAAGCCCACAAGTCTACTCGGCCACAATCCGAATACAGCTCGCATCACATCCGACCAGTGTCCTCGGATCCGACCTCGTAGGGTCCTTCCCTTAAGCGCGCGACCCCTTAGGTTCAAGTCGGCTTGGTCACAGTTTGGATCACCTCCAACCTGCACGGTTGGTAGCGGCTTCTAGCAAGGCGTGCCGACCACAAAGCGGACTATGAAGCTGGTTAGGCGAACCTGTACAACGTGTCACACTTCTGTTCCCTTTGCCGCACGATATATGTTGTCGGGATCAAGGCGAGATTGTCATCCTTGTGCTAGCCCGACCTCTTTCTCGTTCCAGTGATACCGACCACAATCCGGATTATCTCATAATCCTTGTCGCATGGCCATGCTTATCCGGGTCGGATCACACGAGGGGCCCAGAGTATATCTCTCCTGATAGGAGGGGCAAATCCCATCTTGCTCAACCATATCTCGCAGCATGGGACTGGACAAACCCGAAACCTACCTTTGTAACTACCCAATCACAGACTAGTGTTTGGTCGGCCCAAAGCAAGTCTGTCACCATCCCGAATACATGCGTCAGCTCAGGTCTTAGGACATAGAACATATGTTGTACTAGAGACTCACAGATGACATATCGCTGCGTCTCATAGTTGGGTCTGACCGACTCGGACCTTATCTCGACTCGGATCCGACTACGTCGAATCCGACCAGACCTTTCCAAGTCCATATTATCCGGTTAGCTTCCAATGCTCCATGGCTAGTGAGACCGAGCCATCGACCGTGTCATATGCTAGTCTAGTCGGCTGCGCGTCCACACAACCCTTTCGACTAGGGACCTTTTAGGACAGTCATCATACAATGCATAGTCCCACAAACAAGTCACACACTTGCTGATACACATCATTGATAATGTCCAAGGACTATCTTTATTCATAAACACATAGGAAATATCATCATACATGATTGCCTCTAGGGCATATCTCCAATAGTATCCCACTTGCACTAGAGTCAATCAAATAGACATCGAATGCCCATAGCTCTAACGTGCCCCTCATGCTTGGGTTGTGGAAGCGGCTTAGTCAACGGATCTGCAACATTTGCATCCGTGTGAATCTTGCATAACTCTACATCACTATTCTTTATGATCTTTCGTATCAGGTGATATTTCCTGTCTATGTGTCTGACCTTGTGGTGATTCCTCGGCTCCTTGGCTTGTGCGATGGCACCAGAATTATCACAATAAAGGTCCAAGGGTTTCACCGAGACTGGGAAAATACCAAGATCATCCAGAAAATGCCAGATCCAAACACCTTCCTTTGCAGCTTCACAAGCCGCAATGTATTCGGCTTCCGTGGTAGAATCGGCCACTGTATCCTGCTTGGAACTCATCCAGTACACTGCTCCTCCGTTCAGGACGTACACAAATCCGGACTGTGATCGACAATCATCTCTGTCGGTTTGGAAACTAGTATCGACGTAACCCCTTATGACGAGCTCTTCCTCACCTCCATAAACTAGGAACATCTCTTTAGTCCTTTTCAGGTACTTCAAAATAGTCTTTACCGCTGCCCAGTGACTATCACCTGGGTTGGCCTGGTATCTACTTCTTAGGCTTATTGCAAAAGCAATATCAGGCCTTGTACATATCATGGCATACATGATGGATCCGATTGCCGAGGCATACAGAATCCTACTCATCCTGCTTCACTCATCAGATGTCGAAGGACTCTGAGTCTCGCTTAGCCTTATACCATGTGAGAGCGGCAAGAACCCTTTCTTCGCCTCACTCATGTTGAATCGCTTCAACACTTTATCTATGTACGTGCTCTGGCTTAAGCCAAGCAGCCTTCTCGATCTATCTCTATAGATCTTAATGCCTAAAATATACACTGCCTCACCAAGGTCTTTCATCGAAATCTTGCTATTCAATGATTCCTTGACCGAGTTTAGCATCGAAACATTGTTCCCGATCAACAATATGTCATCCACATGCAAGATCAAAAACACGCCTAAATCAGACAAGGCCGATTCCTTGCCTGAAGCGGAAAAAATCTTAAAGGATTTAAGACCTCTCGAACAGCGAGCAACTCTCACCGCATCATGACAGTCAGTTTTCGGCTTTCTCTACTGAGGTGCTCGTCCGGAAGAATCGGGACACAATCGCAGTAGTTCTCCCTGCGCTACCTTAGCCGATATAACGGAACATAAGGTACCAGAACAAGGGAGCCGGGCAAACCCAACTATTGACCCAAGACATGATTCGGAGCTGATGCATATAATGCTATAAGTTCGGGGTGCCGCACTGTCGAAAGTGTTCGGACTTATCTTGCCGTATTATGGGGCACCATAAGAAGCCCCTGGCAAACTGAATGTACCAAAGTGTACGGATGCAGTATTAAATAAACATTTTTAGGGAAAATGTGAAGATAGGAATAATAAGTTGACGCTATATATTATTTCCTGTTGTTATTTAAATAATACGTCCAAGCATATGTGTACAATTAATGCATTAAGCAGAAGCAAATAGGACTATTTGACATGTCCTATCCAAGGGCGGGCCGCATGCGGGTATGTAAAACAGGTATAACGGTCATTGACAGATACCACCTGGGTATTCCCTTTGTGCGCAAAGCCTTTTGCCTCCTTGGTTTTCCCTCCTGTGATAAGTCCGATGATCCGGTTCTCTGAAGGGGCTACCCGAAAGTAGGGTCCTGAAAGAGAAAGAAGGTTATTAAAGTATGCGGGTCTTGTGGAGGTTGAACCGCACTGTGGACCGCATCACCGTTGCGCCTCCACCTATGCCCATGGTATTTTGAGTGCGTAATTGTGTACGCGCGGCACAATTGCTGCCTGAATGGGGCTAGGGCGGAGGCCGGACTGCTAGTCGCGCTCTTGGCGTGCCTGGCGATCCTGTTGCAGAGTACTCCGGACTCACTTGACGGTGTTTGGGGTTGTTGTCGCCGAATTGGCGGTCTGCTGGAGAAGGCTGCTTTGTACTTCTGCCGCTAGGGCCGCAGTGTGCTCTTCTGTACGGAGAGAGCGGTCTGTGTTTCCATTGACTGTTATAACCCCGTGAGGTCCTAGCATCTTGAGCTTGAGGTATGCATAGTCTGGTACCGCATTGAATCGAGCGAATGCGGTTCGTCCAAGCAGTGCATGATAGCCACTACGGAAAGGGACGATATCAAAGATTAATTCCTCACTTCAGAAGTTATCCGGGGATCCGAAGACCACTTCCAGTGTTATGGAGCCTGTACAACGGGCCTCTACTCCTGGAATTACACCTTTAAAGGTGGTTTTGGTGGGTTTGATCCTTGAAGGATCAATGCCCATTTTGTGCACTGTGTCCTGATAAAGCAGGTTCATGCTACTGCCACCGTCCATAAGGACTCGCGTGAGGTGGAATCCGTCGATGATCGGGTCAAGGACCAATGCGGCTGAACCGCCGTGATGGATGCTGGTAGGGTGGTCCCTATGATCAAAAGTGATCGGATAGGCTGACCATGGGTTGAACATTGGGGCGACTGGCTCCATCGCATAGACGTCCCTTAGTGCTCGCTTTCGTTCCCGTTTGGGAATGTGGGTGGCATAGATCATGTTTACCGTTTTCACCTAGGGAGGAAATTTCTTTTGTCCCCCAGTGTTCGGACGCCGGGGTTCCTCGTCATCGTCGATATGCAGCCCCTTGTCCTTGTTTTCGGCATTTATCTTGCCGGCCTGTTTGAACACCCAGCAATCTCTGTTAGTGTGGTTGGCTGGCTTATCAGGGGTGCCGTGAATTTGGCACGAGAGATCAAGTATGCGGTCCAGACTGGACGATCCCGGATTGTTTCTTTTGAACGCCTTTTTCCGCTGACCGGATTTTGAGCCACTGAATCCGGCGTTGACTGTCGTGTCTTCGGTGTTGTCACCATTGTTCCGGTGCTTATGTCTGTTGCGCCGTGGCTTGCCGTTACTGTCGCGGATATCTGAAGTGCCGGAGTTTCTTGGCATGGTGCTACTGCGAGCCAACCAGCTGTCCTCGCCCACGCAAAAGCGGGTCATGAGTGTCGTGAGGGCCGCCATGGACTTCGGTTTTTCTTGGCCGAGGTGTCAGGTGAGCCACTCATCGCGGATATTATGCTTAAAGGCCGCCAAGGCTTCGGCGTCCGGACAGTCGACAATTTGTTTTTTTAGTTAGGAGCTAAGTCCAGAATTTCCCGGCTGAATCTCCGGGCTGTTGGGTAATGTGACTCAAGTCATCAGCATCCGGTGGTCGCATGTAAGTGCCTTGGAATTTGTCGAGGAATGCGTCCTCCAGGTTTTCCCAACTGCCGATGGAATTTGTCGGCAGGCTATTCAGCCAGTGTCGGGCTGGTCCTTTGAGTTTAAGGGGAAGATACTTGATGGCATGTAGATCATCACCGCGGGCCATGTGAATGTGGAGAAGGAAATCTTCGATCCATACCACGGGGTCTGTTGTGCCATCATATGATTCGATGTTTACGGGTTTAAACCCTTCTGGAAATTCGTAATCCCTTACTTCGTCAGTGAAGCAGAGGGGGTGTGCGGCGCCTCTATGTCGGGCTATGTTACCATGCAATTCGAATAAGTCTGGTCGGCTATGTTCGGCCCGGCCGGACTTGTTGATGGTGTATCCGGCATGACGATCATCATCATGTTTTGGGGCGCGCCCCCACGATCCATAGATCGATCTTGGCTGTCCTGCTTTGTTTTCCAGTATGTCTGGCAGGTCCTGCCTATTGCCCCGGGCCATAGTGTATTGGCGTGGAGGTGCGGGCTGGTATTCGGGCTGATACGCCGTTTTATCCCGGCCACGAGGTGTCCAGTCATCCTCGTCCTGTGCTGGTAGTGTGGGCTTTAGGACCTCCTCCTCGAGTTGAGGTAGCAATTTGTGCTTTGGGTAACCTTTGGTGTGGTGCTCGAGTCCGTATTCCTCAGCTGCTAGGACCTCAGTCCATCTATTTGTGAGCAGATCTTGATTAGCTTGGAGCTGCTACTGCTTCTTTTTCAGGCTTCTTGCAGTCGACATAAGCCGGTGCTTGAAGCGCTCCTGCTCTACGGGATCCTCAGGCACGCCGAATTCATCATCGCCGAGGCTCACCTGATCTTCAGAGGGGGGCATGTAGTTGTCCTCCTCCAAGTATCCGTTCGTCGCCTGTTCATCTGGGCTAACCTGCCCGTCTTCATGTCTGGCCTGCTCGAAGGTAGGCTGATCGGGATTGTATTCATCTTCGGCACCATCCGGATTGTTTTCGTCCCCTGTGCCGGTATTGTTGTGGCGGGGCTTAGAGTGGCGCCGATGACGCCCATGCTTTGATTTCTTTCTTAAGGGGTTATCCTCTATTGCCTCATCGCCCTTGGTTTCTTTGGGAGTGTCCACTATATATATATATCATACGAGGAGGTGGCTGTCCAGCGCCCCGTGGGTGGTAGTTCCTGTTCTTCTCCTGCATCGTCGTCCACACCGTCGATGTCTTCGGAGTCGAAGTCAAGCATGTCAGTCAAATCATCGACAGAGGCAATGAAGTGGGTGGTGGGTGGGTAACAAATTTCCTCGTCGCTTGCTTCCCACTCGAGCCGGACATAGTTCGGCCAAGAGTCTACTGACAAAGAGAGAGACCTTAATGAATTCAGCATGTCACCGAAGGGCGGGTGCCGAAAGATATCCGCAGCAGTGAACTCCATTACCGGAGCCCAGTCGGATTCGATGGGCCCGGGTGCGTACGGTCCGGAACCTACAGCCGGACGCAAGTCCGGGGGTCCGGTGACACAGATTTCCTTGGAGGTGGAGTCTGTGTTCGGCTCTACCACCGATGAGTATGCGGCCTCCAGGGCAGGGTCCACCCACCCGTCCTCGGACGACGCGATCTGCCCCGGATTTAGGTCCGAAGCTACTGTAGGTGCGATATCCCGAATATTGTCTGACAGCAGATCTAAGCCGTGCTCGTCGTGACTGTGCGACGCTCCTGGCGTAGGCCTGAATCCGTCGAAGATCAAGTCTCTGCGGATATCGGTCGTGTAGTTCAGGTTTCCGATCCTGACCTGATGTCTAGGGGCGTAGCTGTCGATCTGCTCCAGATAGCCAAGCGAATTGGCCCGCAGAGCGAGGCCGCTGAACATGAAGATCTATTCGGGAAGAAAAGTCTCACCCTGGACCACGTTGTTGTTGATGATTGAAGGAGCCATCGAGCCTTGCCGCGACGACACAGAGGAACTCTCAAGGAAAGCACCAATGTCAGTGTCGAAACCGGCTGATCTCGGGTAGGGGGTCCCGAACTGTGCATCTAAGGCTAATGGTAACACGAGGCAGGGGACACGATGTTTTACACAGGTTCAGGCCCTCTCGATGGAGGTAATACCCTACTTCTGGCTTGATTGATCTTGATGATATGAGTATTACAAGAGTTGATCTACCACGAGATCGTAGAGGCTAAACCCTAGGAGCTAGCCTATGATTATGATTGTCCTCCTCCTATGAACTAAACCCTCCGGTTTATATAGACACCAGAGGAGGCTAGGGTTACACAGAGTTGGTTACAAAGAAGGAGATCTAACATCTGAATCGCCAAGCTTGCCTTCCACGCAAAGGAGAGTCCCATCCGGACACGGGACGAAGTCTTGAGTCTTGTATTTTCATGGTCCAACAGTCCGGCCAAAGTATATAGTCTGGCTGTCCGGATACCCCCTAATCCAGGACTCCCTCAAGGGGTGTCGCACACGACTATTGTCGTGGGCTATCTGTGGCGCCCCCTCCCACATATATATAGGTGGGGGAGAGGGGAGGCAGCCAGGAGGCGCCCCAAGTGGGGCCAAATCCCACTTGGGCTCCTACCCCTAGCCGCGCCCCCTGCCATGTTTGTGTGCGGGAGGAAGGTAGGGGGAGGTGGCGCCCCCCTTTCCTTTCTCACATGAGGAGGGAAAGGCAGGAGGGGCCAACCCTCCCCCTTTCCTTCACCTAGGGCCAATGGCCACGGAGAGGGTGTGCAAGCCCCCTTGTGGGCTGGTGTGTCCCCCCCTTGGCCCATTAGGCCCATAGACCTCCCGGGGGTGTCCGAAACCTCTTTAGGCGATCGAATGACTGCCCGGTGCACTCTGAAACTCTTCCGGTGTCCGAATAGCATCGTCCTATATAAAAATCTTTACCTCCGGCCCATTCCGGAGCTCCTCGTCATGTCCACGATCTCATCCAGGACTCCGAAAAACATTCGGTCACCAAATCATATAACTCATATAACACTATATCGTCAACGAATGTTAAGCATGCGGACCTTATGGGTTCAAGAACTATGTAGACATGACCGAGACACCCCTCCGGTCAATAACTCATGACCCACAAGTGTAGGGGATCTATCGTAGTCCTTTCGATAAGTAAGAGTGTCGAACCCAATGAGGAGCAGAAGGAAATGATAAGCGGTTTTCAGTAAGGTTTTCTCTGCAAGCACTGAAATTGTAGGTAATAGATAGTTTTGTGATAAGATAAATAGTGATGAGTAACAAGTAAATAAAGTAAGTAAAGTGCAGCAAGGTGGCCCAACCCTTTATGTAGCAAAGGATAAGCCGGGACAATTTCTAATAATAATAAAGGAGCTCCCAAGGACACATTGGGAATTATCGTCAAGCTAGTTTTCATCATGTTCATAAGATTCACGTTTGGTACTTTGATAATTTGATATGTGGGTGGACCGGTACTTGGGTACTGCCTAACTTGGACAAGCATCCCACTTATGATTAACCCCTATTACAAGCATCCGCAACTACAAAAAGAAGTATTAAGGTAAACCTAACCACAACATTAAGCATATGGATCCAAATCAGGCCCTAACGAAGCAACGCATAAACTAGGGTTTAAGCTTCTGTCACTCTAGCAAACCATCATCTACTTATTACCTCCCCATGCCTACCTCTAGGCCCATATAATGGTGAAGTGTCATGTAGTCGACGTTCACATAACACCACTAGAGGAAAAGACAACATACATCTCATCAAAATATCGAACGAATACCAAATTCACATGACTACTGATAGCAAGACTTCACCCATGTCCTCATGAACAAACGTAACTACTCACAAAACATATTCATGTTCATAATCAGAGGAGTAATAATATGCATAAAGGATCTGAACAAATGATCTTCCACCAAGTAAACCAATTAGCATCAACTACAAGGAGTAATCAACACTACTAGCAACCCACAGGTACCAATTTGTGGTTTTGATACAAGATTGGATACAAGAGATGAACTAGGGTTTTCAGAGGAGATGGTGCTGGTGAAGATGTTGATGGGGATTGACCCCCTCTTGATGAGAGGATCGTTGGTGATGACGTTGGTGATGATTTCCCCCTCCCAGCGGGAAGTGTCCCCGGCAGAACAGCTCCGCCAGAGCCCTAGATTGATTCCGCCAAGGTTCCGCCTCGTGGCGGCGGAGTTTCGTCCCGTAAGCTTGCCCCCGATTTTTTCCGGGGTAAAAGTGATGATATAGCAGAAGATGGACGCTAGAGGCCCACCAGGGGGCCTAGGAGATAGGGGCGCGCCCTATAGGGGGCAGCGCCCCCTGTCTCCTAGACAGGGTGTGGGCCCCCTGGCCTATTTCTTTCGCTCATAAATTCTTATTAAATCCAAAAAGTTGTTTCGTGGAGTCTCAGGACTTTTGGAGCTGTTCAGAATAGGTTTCCAACGTTTGCTCCTTTTCCAACCAGAATTCCAGCTGCCGGCATTCCCCCTCTTCATGGTAAACCTTGTAAAATAAGAGAGAATAGCCATAAGTATTGAGATATAATGTATAATAACAGCCCATAATGCAATAAATATTGATATAAAAGCATGATGCAAAATGGATGTATCAAGTCCCCCAAGCTTAGACCTCGCTTGTCTTCAAGCGGAAGCCGAAATCGAAAAATATGTCCACATGTTTAGAGATAGAGGTGTCGATAAAAATAAAATACGGACATGAGGGCATCATGATCATTCTAATAACAACAACATATATAGATTTTGTCATATGATTTCCTATGCTCAAGTGACAAGCAATTCACAATGTCAAGTATGGTTCAAAACCTTCATTGAGAACTAACAAACTATAATCTCAGTCATTGAAGCAATTGCAATTTATGGTAATATCAGAAGATGTCAATAATATAGCCTTTCAGCAAACTCACATACTCAACTATCTCGTAGTCTCCTATAATTGCTAACACTCATGCAGTACTTGTGGTTATAGAGTTTCAGCCGGACACTGAGAAAGATAGGGGCTTATTGTGTTGCCTCCCAACGTATTCACCTTTAGGTGAAGTCAACAATAATGGCCCAAGCTAACTTACATCCAATTGGATATATGTATCATGATCTTTCAAACACGAGGAGCTTGCCAAATGATAAAATGAAAAAGGGAAAGGTGAGGATCACCTTGACTCAAGCATAAAGTAAAAACATAAAGTAAAAGATAGGCCCGTCGCAGAGGGAAGCAGAGGTTGTCATGCGCATTTAGGGTTGATGCACAAAATCTTAATGCAAAAGAACGTCACTTTATATTGCCCCTTGTATGTGGACCTTTATTATGTAGTCCGTCGCTTTTATTACTTCCACAACAAGTTCGTACAAAGCTTATTTTCTTTGCACAAATAAGTCATGCATATTTAGAGAGCAATTTTTATTGCTTGCATCGATGACAACTTACTTGAAGGATCTTACTCAATCTATAGGTAGGTATGGTGGACTCTCATGGCAAAACTGGGTTTAAGGATATTTGCAAGCACAAGTAGTATCTCTACTTGGTGCAAGGAATTTGGCTAGCATAAGGGGGAAAGGCAAGCTCAACATGTTTGGAAGGTCAATGACAATATACTTTAACTGAGATGTCAGAAAAACATAAACCATTACGTTGTCTTCCTTGTCCAACAGCAACTCTTTTAGCATGTCGTACTTAATGAGTGCTTCACAATCATAAAATATGTTCAAGATAATATATTTACATGTGAACTCCTCTTTCCTTATCACTTCCTATTAATTGCAACGATAACCAAGGCTACGTTCATCAACTCTCAACATTTTTTATGCCTCATACTTTCTATGTGTGAAGTTATCACTATCCATAAGGTCAATATGAACTCTTTTATTCTTTCTACTTTCTCAAGATCATAGCAACAAAGCAAAGCCCTTGACTCAACACTAATCTTTATTATAGATAGCACACGGACTCGATTACATAAAGAGATCACATTGCAAAATTCGAACTACTTGATATCAAAACTTCAATCTAGTAGATCAAAATACTACTAAAAGGATGAAACTAAATAAAGCAGTAAAGATAGGAGTGTGATGGTGATACGATACCGGGGCACCTCCCCCAAGCTTGGCAGTTGCCAAGGGGAGTGCCCATACCCATGTGATTATGTCCTCGGAGGTGGTGAAGTAGGAATCGTTGATGATGTAGGCTTGCCGTCCATCTTCCAGGGCATAGGTTCTCCCTCATAAAAGGATGATCGAGTCTCCGGGATCCTTAAATCTACAACCAAACTCATTCACTTGAATCTTATATTCATACTCACAGTTCTGGTTTTGCAGGTCATAAATCTGGGCTTCGAGGTGCTCGATTTTCTCTTGAAGCTTGAAGATGGTCTCCCCAATGACTTTAGCATCTAGCTTGTGGTTGTTGGTGAACTCTGTGATCATCATCTGATTGGCGTTGATTCCACGCTCCACCATCCATTGACACTTGAAAACTTCCTGCTCCACGGCTTCGAGCTTTGTCTCCACGCTCCCGGTACGCCTTGGTCCCTCCACATCGCGGATGTGCAGCACCCCCTCACGCATCTCGATGGTTTGAGGGTGTTGAAGCACCTCCGCGAGATAAGGGTTGATAACCCTCTCAAAAAACTTGTCCTTGGGAACGCTTGAAGACGCCATGATGCTCTAGATCTAAAACAGAAACAGCTCGAAACAAAAACAGAGGATATTTGGATGATACGGTGGTCAAAACCTTCGGGAGTATATATAATGAATTTTTACTGACCAAAATACGTAACATGCAAGAAAATGGAGTCCGGGAGGCACACGAGGTGCCCACGAGACAGGGGGCGCGCCCTACAGGGGGGCGCTCCCTCCACTCTCGTGGGGGCCTCGTGTCCCTTTCAGACTACTTCTTTCTTCCTAAAATTCTTAAATAATCCAAAACTGATAAAAATTGCCATTAGAGTTGTTTTGGAGTCGGTTTACTTACCGTACCACATGCCTATGCCTCTTCGGAGTCTGGAACGTTCTGGAAAGTGTACCTTATGTATTCCTCAGGGGTTATGGTTTCAATAATATTAGTCTCAACATTGATAGGATTACCTGAAATATAATGTTTAATTCTTTGACCGTTTACCACTCTCAGATTTGTGCCTTCGAAGTTGTTGATTTTTATAGCAACAGAATGATAGACCTCCTAGATAACGTAGGGACCTTCCCATTTTGAGAGAAGTTTTCCTGCAAAAAATCTTAAACGAGAGTTGAACAATAACACATAATCTCCAATGTTAAACTCACGCTTTTGTATCCTCTTATCATGCCAGCGTTTGACTTTTTCTTTGAAAAGCTTGGCATTCTCATATGCTTGGGTTCTCCATTCATCAAGTGAGCTAATATCAAATAACCTTTTCTCACCGGCAAGTTTGGAGTCATAATTGAGCTCTTTGATAGCCCAATATGCCTTATGTTCAAGTTCAAGAGGTAAATGACATGCTTTTCCATAAACAATCTTATAAGGAGACATACCCATAGGATTTTTGTGTGCGGTTCTATAGGCCCATAATGCATCATCAAGTTTTTTGGACCAATTCTTTCTAGACCTATTCACAGTCTTTTGCAAAATTAATTTGAGCTCTCTATTGCTCACCTCTACTTGACCACTAGACTGCGGATGATAAGGAGATGCTATTCTATGATTGACATCATACTTAGCAAGCATCTTTCGGAAAGCACCATGAATAAAATGTGAATCACCATCAGTCATAAGATATCTAGGGACTCCAAACCTCGGAAAAATAACTTCTTTAAGCATTTTAATAGAAGTGTTATGATCAGCACTACTAGTTGGAATAGCTTCTACCCACTTAGTAACGTAATCAACAGCAACTAAAATATGTGTATAACCATTAGAGGCAGGAAAACGTCCCATATAATCAAAGCCCCAAACATCAAATGGTTCAATAACAAGAGAATAATTCATAGGCATTTCTTGAAGTTTAGTAATGTTACCTATTCTTTGGCATTCATCACAAGATAAGACAAACTTACGAGCATCCTTGAAGAGAGTAGGCCAATAAAAACCAGATTGTAGTACCTTGTGTGCAGTTCTATCTCCAGCGTGGTGTCCTCCATAGGATTCAGAGTGACACTTGCGTAGAATCTGTTCATGTTCATGCTCAGGCACACAACGTCTAATAACACCATCTACTCCTTTATAAAGGTGTGGATCATCCCAGAAGTAATGTCTTAAATCATAAAAGAACTTTTTCTTTTGCTAGTATGTGAAACTAGGCGGTATATATTTAGCAACAATGTAATTAGCATAATCAGCATACCAAGGAGCAGTACGAGAAGCATTGACAACCGCTAATTTCTCATCAGGAAAGCTATCATTAATAGGCAGTGGGTCATCAAGAACATTCTCTAACCTAGACAAGTTATCTGCAACGGGGCTCTCGGCTCCCTTTCTATCAATAATATGCAAGTCAAATTCTTGGATCAAGAGAACCCATCTAATGAGTCTAGGCTTAGCATCTTTCTTTTCCATAAGGTATTTAATAGCAGCATGATCAGTGTGAATAGTAACTTTGGAATCAACAATATAAGGTCAAAACTTATCACATGCAAACACAACTGCTAAGAGCTCTTTTTCAGTAGTAGCATAATTTCTCTGGGCAGTATCAAGAGTCTTACTAGCATACTGGATAACATTCAATTTCTTATCAACTCTTTGCCCTAAAACAGCACCTACAGCATAATCACTAGCATCGCACATAATTTCAAAAGGTAAATTCCAATCAGGCAGCTGAACAATAGGTGCAGTGACCAAAGCATTCTTAAGTGTTTCAAATGCTTCTACACAATCATCATCAAAGAAAAAAGGAATATCTTTTTGCAATAAATTAGTCAGAGGCCTAGAGATTTTAGAAAAGTCCTTAATGAACCTCCTATAAAAACCAGCGTGACCAAGGAAACTTCTTATACCTTTTATGTCCTTGGGACATGGCATCTTTTCAATAGCATCAACTTTGGCTTTGTCAACTTCAATACCTCTCTCGGAGATCTTGTGCCCCAAGACAATGCCTTCATTAACCATAAAGTGACACTTTTCCCAATTCAGGACGAGACTAGTGTCTTCGCATCTCTGCAAAACTCGATCAAGGTTGCTCAAACAATCATCAAAAGAGGATCCATAGATGGAGAAGTCATCCATGAATACCTCACAAATCTTTTCACAAAAATCAGAGAATATAGCCATCATGCATCTTTGAAAGGTAGCAGGTGCATTACATAAACCAAAAGGCATACGTCTATAAGCAAAAGTACCAAAAGGGCAAGTAAAAGTAGTTTTAGATTGATCCTTCGCTGACACAGGTATCTGAGAGAAGCCAGAATAACCATCTAGAAAGCAAAAATGTGTGTGTTTGGATAGCCTTTCTAGCATTTGATCGATAAAAGGTAAAGGGTAATGATCTTTCTTAGTAGCTTTATTTAACTTACGGAAATCAATTACCATCCTATAACCTGTAATAATTCTTTGTGGGATCAATTCATCTTTATCATTAGGAACAACGGTAATACCTCCCTTTTTAGGGACACAATGGACAGGGCTTACCCATTCACTATCGGCAACGGGATAAATGATACCTGCCTCAAGGAGCTTTAGTATCTCGTTTCTTACCACTTCCTTCATCTTGGGATTTAATCATCTTTGAGGATCTCTAACTGGTTTGGCATCTTTCTCCACTGAAATTTTGTGTTGACATAATGTGGGACTAATGCCCTTAAGATCATCCAGAGTATATCCAATAGCTGCTCGGTGCTTCTTCAGAGTTTTCAATAATCTTTCTTCTTCTTTCTCTGAAAGGTTAGCACTAATAATAATAGGATATATTTCTTTTTCATCAAGATAAGCATACTTAAGATTATCAGTTAATGGTTTGAGTTCAAACACGGGATCGCCCTTGGGTGGAGGGGGATCCCCAAGAATCTCAACGGGAAGGTTATGTTTTAGCATAGGTTCCTGTTTAAGGAACACTTCATCTATTTCTTCCCTTTCCTTTATAAACATATCGTTTTTGTGGTCTAGCAAATATTGTTTTAACGGATTAGTTGGAGGAACAACAATGGAAGAAAGACTAATAATCTCATCCTTACTAGGTGGTTCCCTTTCACGAGGTTGTCTACTAAACTTAGCAAAATTAAACTCATGAGGCATACCATCTATGCCAATAGTGACAATATTCCTTTCACAATTAATCTTAGCACTAACAGTATTCAAGAAAGGTCTACCAAAAATAATGGGACAAAAATCATCTTGTGGGGAACCAAGAACAAGAAAATCAGCAGGGTATTTAACCTTCCCACACAAAACTTCAACATCTCTAACAATCCCAATAGGTTTGGTGGTATCCCTATTAGCAAGATTAATAGTAACATCAATGTCTTCTAATTCAATGGGTGCAATGTCGTGCATAATTTCTTTATAAAGATCATAAGGTATCGCACTAGCACTAGCACCCATATCACATAAGCCATGATAACAATGATCTCCTATTTTAACAGAAATAACAGGCATGCCTATGACAGGTCTACGTGTCTTAGTATCAGGACTAGCAATATTAGCAGTCTCACCCAAGAAAGAAATAACATGCCCATCTAAGTCCTCATCCAAGAGATCTTTAACCATAGCAATACTAGGTTCAACATTAATTTGCTCAGGAGGTGTATAAGTCCTAGTATTACTCTTACGAACAATAGTCGAAGCTTTAGCATGATCTTTTATCCTAACAGGAAAAGGGGTTTTTTCAACATAAGAAGTAGGAACAATAGGATCACTATAGGTAATAGTCTTTTCTTTGACTATAATAGGTGCAACTACTTTTACTTCAACAGGAGGATTATATTTAAACCACTTCTCTTTAGGGAGATCAACGTGAGTAGCAAAAGATTCGCAGAAAGTAGCTACTATCTCAGAGTCAAGTCCATACTTAGAGCTAAATCCACGGAAAGCATCGGTATCCATGAAAGATTTAACACAATCGAACTTAGGTGTCATATCTGACTCCTTACCATTGTCGGAACCCCAATCTTTAGAGTTGCGTTTAATTCTTTCCAATAAGTCCCATTTGAAATCAATAGTCTTCAGCATATAAGAACCAGCACAGGAAGTATCGAGTAGGTTGCAATTATCAAGAGAAAGCCGAGCATAAAAATTCTGAATAATCATTTCCCGAAAGAGCTCATGATTGGGGCATGAATATAACATTGACTTAAGCCTCCCCCAAGCTTGAGCGATGCTTTATCCTTCGCGAGGCCAGAAATTATATATGTAATTACGATCACGATGAACAAGATGCATAGGATAGAACTTCTGGTGAAATTCCAACTTCAATCGCTTATAATTCCAAGATCTCGTATCATCACATATCCTATACCATGTCATTGCATCTCCCTTCAAAGATAAAGGGAAGACCTTCCTTTTGACAACATCATCGGGAATACCTGCAAGCTTAAATAATCCACAAACTTCATCCACAAAGATAAGGTGTAAATCGGGATGCAATGTTCCGTCTCCTGCAAATGGATTAGCTAGCAGTTTTTCTATCATACCTGAAGGAATCTCAAAGTGAATATTTTCATAATGTTTTGTAGGTTGAGGAGAAACTCTTTGCTCTTCTGGCTGGGGTGAAGATACCCCAAACAATCCCATCAAAGGATTAGTTTCCATAGTGACAAGTGACAAAAAATTTCAGCACACTATATAAATGTTTTCTTACCAAGTTCCACTCACCAAAAGCGCTACACTCCCCGGCAACGACGCCAGAAAAGAGTCTTGATGACCCACAAGTGTAGGGGATCTGTCGTAGTCCTTTCGATAAGTAAGAGTGTCGAACCCAACAAGGAGCAGAAGGAATTGATAAGCGGTTTTCAGTAAGGTTTTCTCTGCAAGCACTGAAATTGTAGGTAATAGATAGTTTTGTGATAAGATAAATAGTAATGAGTAACAAGTAAAAAAAGTAAGTAAAGTGCAGCAAGGTGGCCCAATCCTTTATGTAGCAAAGGATAAGCTGGGACAATTTCTAATAATAATAAAGGAGCTCCCAAGGACACATTGGGAATTATCGTCAAGCTAGTTTTCATCATGTTCATAAGATTTGCGTTCGGTACTTTGATAATTTGATATGTGGGTGGACCGGTACTTGGGTACTGCCCTAACTTGGACAAGCATCCCACTTATGATTAACCCCTATTGCAAGCATCCGCAACTACAAAAAGAAGTATTAAGGTAAACCTAACCATAGCATTAAGCTTATGGATCCAAATCAGCCCCTAACGAAGCAACGCATAAACTAGGGTTTAAGCTTCTGTCACTCTAGAAACCCATCATATACTTATTACTTCCCCATGCCTTCCTCTAGGCCCATATAATGGTGAAGTGTCATGTAGTCAACGTTCACATAACACCACTAGAGGAAAAGACAACATACATCTCATCAAAATATCGAACGAATACCAAATTCACATGACTACTAATAGCAAGACTTCACCCATGTCCTCAGGAACAAACGTAATTACTCACAAAGCATATTCATGTTCATAATCAGAGGAGTAATAATATGCATAAAGGATCTGAACAAATGATCTACCACCAAGTAAACCAATTAGCATCAACTACAAGGAGTAATCAACAGTACTAGCAACCCACAGGTACCAATTTGTGGTTTTGATACAAGATTGGATACAAGAGATGAACTAGGGTTTTGAGAGGAGATGGTGTTGGTGAAGATGTTGATGGAGATTGACCCCCTCCCGATGAGAGGATCGTTGGTGATGACGTTGGTGATGATTCCCCCTCCCGGAGGGAAGTGTCCCCATCAGAACAGCTCCGCCAGAGCCCTAGATTGATTCTGCCAAGGTTCCGCCTCGTGGCGGCGGAGTTTCGTCCCGTAAGCTTGCCCCCGATTTTTCCAGGGTAAAAGTGATGATATAGCAGAAGATGGACGCCGGAGGCCCACTAGGGGGCCTAGGAGATAGGGGGCGCTCCCTATAGGGGGGGCGCGCCCCCTGTCTCCTGGACAGGGTGTGGGCCCCCTTGCCTATTTCTTTCGCTCATAAATTCTTATTAAATCCAAAAGGTTGTTTCGTGGAGTCTCAGGACTTTTGGAGCTGTTCAGAATAGGTTTCTTATGTTTGCTCCTTTTCCAACCAGAATTACAGCTGCCGACATTCCCCCTCTTCATGGTAAACCTTGTAAATAAGAGAGAATAGCCATAAGTATTGAGATATAATGTATAATAATAGCTCATAATGCAATAAATATTGATATAAAAGCATGATGCAAAATGGACGTATCAATAACCAATAGCGGAACCTAGATGCCCATATTGGTTTCTCATATTCTACGAAGATCTTTATCGGTCGAACCTTATGACAACATACGTAATTCCCTTTGTCTGTCGGTATGTTACTTGCCCGAGATTCGGTCGTTGGTATCTTCATACCTAGTTAAATCTCGTTACCGGCTGTCTCTTTACTCGTTCCATAATACATCATCTTGTAATTAACTCCTTAGTCACTTTTCTTGCAAACTTCTTGTGATGTGTATTACCGAGAGGGCCCAGAGATACCTCTCCAATACACGGAGTGACAAATCCTAATCTCGATCTATGCCAACTCAACAAACACCTTCGAAGATACCTGTAGAGCATCTTTATGATCACCCAATTACATTGTGGCATTTGATAGCACACAAGGTATTCCTCCGGTATCCGAGAGTTGACATTAAGAAAGCAATAGAAATAAACTGAACGATCATATGCTAAGCTAACGGATGGGTCTTTTCCATCACATCATTCTCCTAATGATGTGATCCCGTTATCAAATGACAACAAATGTCTACGGTTAGGAAACCTTAACTATCTTTGATCAACGAGCTAGTCTAGTAGAGACTTACTAGGCACATGGTATCTGTTTATGTATTCACACATGTATTTCACTTTCCAATCAATACTATTCTAGCATGAATAATTAACCTTTATCATGAATAAGGAAATATAAAATAACAACTTTATTATTGCCTCCAGGGCATATTTCCTTCAAGTCATACGTGCTTATGGAAAACAACTTGCATGACATCTTTTGTCCTACCCTCCCATGGCAGCAGGGTCCTAATGGAAACTAAGGGATATTAAAGTCCACCTTTTAATAGAGGACCGGACCAAAGCATTAGCACTTTATTAGTGAATACATAAACTCCTCAAACTACGGTAATCATCAGAAAGAATCCCAATTATTGTAACCTTGGGGTATGCAAATCATAGCTTGTAATAGGTGTCTACAACTTGCAAGATAGGATCAAGAACTCACATGTATTCATGAAAACATAATAGTTCCAGATCTTAAATCATGGCACCCGGGCCCTAGTGACAAGCATTTAGCATAGCAAATTCATAGCAACATCAATCTCAGAACATAGTGGACACTGGAGATAAAACCCTAACAAAACTAACTCGATTACATGACAAATCTCATCCAACCCATCACCGCTCAACAAGCCTATGATGGAATTACTCACTCCCGGCGGTGAGCATCATCAAATTGGTGATGGAAGAAGACTGATGATGATGATGGCGACAAATCCCCCTCTCCGGAGTCCCGAACGGACTCCAGATCAGCCTCCCGATGAACAAGAGGCGACGGCGGCTCCATATCGTAAAACGTGATGAACCCCTCTCTCTAATTTTTTTCTCCGTGAATAGGTACTTATAGAGTTGGAGTTAGGGTCGGAGGAGGTCCAGGGGGCCCACAAGCTTGTTAGGCGCACCCAGGGGGCGCCCCTAGGGCTTTTGGCCTCTAGGTGGACCACCTCTGGTTACTTCTTGCGCCAGTATTTTTTATATATTCCACAAAAATTCTCCGTAAATTTTCAGGTCAATCCGAGAACTTTGATTTCTGCACAAAAATAACGCCATGGCAATTCTTCTGAAAACAACATCAGTCCGGGTTAGTTCTATTCAAATCATGCAAATTAGAGTCCAAAACAAGCGCAAAAGAGTTTCAAAAGTAGATACGATGGAGACGTATCAACTCCCCCAAGCTTAACCCATTGCTTGTCCTCAAGCAATTCAGTTGACAAACTGAAAGTGACAAAGAAAAACTTTTACAAACTCTGGTTGATCTTGTAGTTGCAAATATGTATAGCCAATATTCAGGTTTTCAGCAAAGATTATGAACTAACCATATTCACAATAACATTTAGGTCTCATATTTACTCATATCAATGCCATAATCAACTAGCGAGCAATAATAATGAATCTCGGGTGACAACACTTTTCTCAAAACAATCAGGATACAATATGACAAAATGGTACTCCCTTTGTCCCATAATGTAAGACGTTTGACACTAGTGTAGTGCCAAAAAACGTCTTACATTATGGGACGGAGGGAGTATCACGCTAGCCGTTTCTGAGACCGCAAAACATAAATGCAGAGCACCCCTGAAGATCAAGGACTGGCTAGACATTATAATTCATGGCAAAAGAGATCCAGTCACACTCATACTC
This sequence comes from Triticum timopheevii, assembly GCA_963921465.1. Taxonomy (NCBI): domain Eukaryota; kingdom Viridiplantae; phylum Streptophyta; class Magnoliopsida; order Poales; family Poaceae; genus Triticum; species Triticum timopheevii. The sequence continues at coordinate 470,046,781 of OY997274.1, forward strand.
AACATCAATTAATAACAAAGAAGACAAATGATAGTGGTGCTCTCTAACTAGTGCTTTTTATTAGAGGATGATGACTCAACAATAAAGGTAAATAGATAGGCCCTTTGCAGAGGGAAGCAGGGACTTGCAGAGGTGCCAGAGCTCGGAGCTTTTAAAATAGAGATGAATATAATTTTGAGCATTATGTTTTCATTATCAACATAACAACCAAGAGATCTCACTATCTTCCATGCTAGATACATTAGAGGCGGTCTCCAAACAGAATGGTAAAGTTTTTTACTCCCCCTCTGTTGGGGATATAACCCGCGGAGTGACCCGCCCAGGAGGGGACGGGTACTGTTCGTGACTCATAAAATGAAAGGCTTAAGATGGGCTTGAGGAGACACGAAGACTAGAGGAAACTTAAGGCATGGACCTGTTGAAGGCCCTAGGCCCGGAGGTGTAAGCCGTCAGGTGGTGACTTGCCTGGTAAGGCAAGGTGACTTAGAAACCGAGTTGGTCACATTCTGTGATCCGTCTTGTACTCTTGTAAGCCCCGGGCCTCAACTTGTTTATATAAAGGCGAGAGCCAGCGGCAGGTTAAAAAACAAGTGATCAAGAGATAGGTCAAGTGATTCCGCTCCCTTGTAATTGATATACAGTCAGTACAAATCAAAGCAGGACGTAGGCTTTTACCTCGTTGTGAGGGGCCAAACCTAGGTAAACCTTGTGTACTTTGTCCCGCTTAACCCCTTCGAGCTAACCTATGTCGTGATGGCTCCACACCTAAGTCCTTTCACAAGGGCATCTGCTGTGACAAAACCACGATAGTTGGCACCCACCATGGGGCCAGAGCACGGTGGTTTCGAGTTCTTGAAGGGCGACTTCCCAGGGATCAAGGGATACGCCATGGGCCGGATGACTAAGAGTTGTCGTGGTAAGCTCTACATCGACGATGCTGGCTGGGGCACCAAGGCTAACTCAATCGAGTATGGGTACCGGGTCCCCTTTGGCAGAATTCACGTCTTCATCGGCAAGATCGGCGAGTCAGAGCCAGAGTAGGACATCTACATCGACATGGTCGAGTCGGCTCAGCGTGCGTGACCCCCCAGGGTTCAACCCGTCCGAAAGCATGTTTTCGTTGGTTTCAAGCAAGGCATGGAACATGCGAAAGGGTCCGAATCTGGAGGAGAGATGGCCATCTATTCAGGTGATGAGTCCTCAACCGGAGAAACTAAATCCATCTATCAGCTTAAAGACGGCGGGCTTGGGGGCTACTCTGATGGCAACAGTAATTTGGACCCCTATGAGCCGCCTTCCAGGACTGCAATCTTCATGGCTGGCACTGGGTCGGTTCTTAACTCGTTAACAACAACAACAATGACGTCTAGATCAATGGCTGCTGCGACGGCTAGGGCTGGCAGCTCAGCTCGATCGCTGGCTCAGGTTTTATCTGAACTCTTGGGCACTTTGACGGCTCTGTTAGCCATAGAAGTTACTACGAAGAATCAAGCACAACACAATGCGGAAGTTGCAAAGGTGCGAGATGAGGTGGCCAAAGCCCAGGAGGACCTTAATATAGAGAACATTAGGATGGCAGAGGAACGAGCCCAGATGGATGCTGAGTCACAGTGTCTCCAGGCGGAGGCTTTTCGCTTAAGTTTGGATCAAAACGCCTCTAATGCAGTTCTTTGAAGGAGGTATCAGACCCATTTGCCTGCACAATATGAGGCGCAAAATCTTTTTAACACACCTGGTGCAGGGCCAAGTAACCTGCTAGGCATGGCCCGGGCGGCTGAAGTTCCGGGGAGCGGGGCGGCGGCTCAGCCCCGATTACCAGACCCACCCCACAGAGATCGAACCCCGCCCCGGTGTTTTTCCACACCATCTGATCATTATTCCAACCCGGTGGATAACATGATAGCAGCAGCTACCCAGCTCCAGGCAATTCCTATCGCAGATGATACGGCTTTGCAACTGAGGCGCGGAATGCAATTGAGCTCTTACAGAAAGTAGTTGCACAGCAAGAGAGATATACACATAGTCATGAGCGGGTGCATTCGACATCCCTCCCAAGCCGCAGTTACAGCCGGCGCATTGAGTCATCAGCGGTTTCCAGTAGCGAGCAACAACGATGGCCAAATCAAGATGACCCACCCCATGGGAATAACCCGCCCCTTACTCATGCTCGGGCGATTGTGGATGATGCTAGAGCATGCCGAGAGGCAGAGGTCGCAGCGGCAGCTCAATTGGGGGCTTATCGACAGCCTCCGGTGACCCCTTTGACGTTAGTAGGGGCTGGTACAATTTCCAAATCTATTGGAGTGCCTTGTTTAGTGCCAGCTTTACGTAATGAACGCTTGCCTAAGGATTTTAAGGGTCCTCGCAAGGTGGCTAACTATACAGCTGATCTCCCCCCTGAGGCCTGGATTGAGAGTTATGAGTTAGCCATGGAGATGCTGGATGTCAATGATGTTGTGTGTGCGAAGTACTTTACTATGATGTTGATGGGCCAGCTCGGACCTAGTTAAAAGGATTACCCACCAACTCCATCAATTCTTGGGCAGAGTTGAAAGCACAGTTTGTTCAGAATTTTAAAGGAACATGCAAGCAGCCTTTGACGATTATTGATCTTGATAACTTTGTGCAGCGTGAGGATGAGTCGTCTCATCGTTGGGTCCGATGGATCTCAGTTATTATGCATTTTTCAGACAGTATTGCAGTGGGTCAGGCGGTTCTCTTCTTGGAGAAGAACTGTCATTTCACCCCTCTTAAGCAGAAGCTTGGGGGGCTTCAGCGTCATTCTAATGACATGGGAGAGCTCATCATGGCTCTCATCAAGTATGCCGACTCTGATACCACCAAAGATCCTGGATCTGATGATGAAAAATCCAACAAGGGAAAGAAGGGTGGCAATGGTAAGGATCAGCAGCAGAACGTGATAGTGCATAATGGTAACAACCAGGGTAACTGTGGTAAGCGCAGACAGCCTGATGGCGGGTCAGATCTTGTAGCCAACACCAACACTGGATATAAAAACCAATGTCGTAAACGCAATGGTAAGCAGGCCTTTGGAGGAAAGAACTTTAATATCGAGGCGATGATCAATGAGCCTTGCCCAAAACACAGCCTGCCCAATAAACCGGTGAATCATGCTTGGAAGGACTATTTCATCATGCAAGAGTACATGAATTCCAACTTCAATCAGAATCATGGCAACAATAATGGCCCACCTGGCGGGTCAGGATCCGGCTCATAGGGGCCCGGCTTTGGTGGTGGCGGCTCAAATTCTAAGTATCAAGGACAGGGCAACCAGGGTGGTTATTGTTGGGGAACGTAGTAATTTCAAAATTTTCCTACGCACACGCAAGATCATGGTGATGCATAGCAACGAGAGAGGAGAGTGTTGTCCACGTACCCTCGTAGACCATAAGCGGAAGCGTTATGACAACGCGGTTGATGTAGTCGTACGTCTTCACGATCCGACCGATCCAAGCACCGAACGTACGGCACCTCCGAGTTCAGCACACATTCAGCTCGATGAGGATCCCCGGACTCCGATCCAGCAGGGTGTCGGGGATGAGTTCCGTCAGCACGACGGCGTGGTGACGATGATGATGTTCTACCAATGCAGGGCTTCACCTAAGCTCCTCTACGATATGACCGAGGTGGAATATGGCTTAGGGGGGCACCGCACATGGCTAAGGAACGATCACGAAGATCAACTTGTGTGTCTAGAGGTGCCCCCCTCCTCCGTATATAAAGAGGGGAGGAGAAGGGGGCCGGCCAAGGGGGTGGCGCGCCCTAGGAGGGGGAAACCTACTCCAAGTAGGTTTGCCCCTCCCTTTCCTAGTCCAAGAAGGAGGGGGAAGGAAGGAGTGGGAGAGGTTAAAGGCAAGGGGGGCGCCGCCCCCCCTTCCTTGTCCTATTCGGACTCAAGGGGAGGGGGCGCGCCTCTTGCCCTGGCCGGCCCCTCTCTCTCTCCACTAGGGCCCAACAAGGCCCATTAGTTCCCGGGGGGGGGGTTCCGGTAACCCTCCGGCACTCCGGTTTTCTCCGAAATCACTCGGAACACTTCCGGTGTCCGAATATAGTCGTCCAATATATCAAACTTTATGTCTCGACCATTTCGAGACTCCTCCTCATGACCGTGATCACATCCGGGACTCCGAACAACCTTCGGTACATCAAAACTTATAAACTCATAATAAAACTGTCATCGTAATTTTAAGCGTGCGGACCCTACGAGTTCGAGAACTATGTAGACATGACCTAGAACTGTTCCCGGTCAATAACCAATAGCGGAACCTGGATGCTCATATTGGCTCCTACATATTCTATGAAGATCTTTATCGGTCAAACCGCATAACAACATACATTGTTCCCTTTGTCATCGGTATGTTACTTGCCCGAGATTCGATCGTCGGTATCCAATACCTAGTTCAATCTCGTTACCGGCAAGTCTCTTTACTCGTTACATAATGCATCATTCCGTAACCAACTCATTGGCCACATTGCTTGCAAGGCTTATAGTGATGTGCATTACCGAGAGGGCCCAGAGATACCTCTCCGACAATCGGAGTGACAAATCCTAATCTTGAAATACGCCAACTCAACATGTACCTTTGGAGACACCTGTAGAGCTCCTTTATAATCACCCAGTTACGTTGTGACGTTTGGTAGCACACAAAGTGTTCCTCCGGTAAATGGGAGTTGCATAATCTCATAGTTGTAGGAACTTTGTATAAGTCATGAAGAAAGCAATAGCAACATACTAAACGATCAAGTGCTAGGCTAACGGAATGGGTCAAGTCAATCACATCATTCTCCTAATGATGTGATCCCGTTAATCAAATGACAACACATGTCTATGGTTAGGAAACATAACCATCTTTGATTAATGAGCTAGTCAAGTAGAGGCACACTAGTGACATTATGTTTGTCTATGTATTCACACATGTATCATGTTTCTGGGTAATACAATTCTAGCATGAATAATAAACATTTATCATGATATGAGGAAATAAATAATAACTTTATTATTGCCTCTAGGGCATATTTCCTTCAGTCTCCCACTTGCACTAGAGTCAATAATCTAGATTATACAGTAATGATTCTAACACCCATGGAGTCTTGGTGCTGATCATGTTTTGCTCGTGGAAGAGGCTTAGTCAATGGGTCTGCAACATTCAGATCCGTATGTATCTTGCAAATCTCTATGTCTCCCACCTGGACTTGGTCCCGGATGGAATTGAAGCATCTCTTGATGTGCTTGGTCCTCTTGTGAAATCTGGATTCCTGTGCCAAGGTAATTGCACCAGTATTGTCACAGAAGATCTTCATTGGTCCCGATGCACTAGGTATGACACCTAGATCGGAAATGAACTCCTTCATCCAGACTCCTTCATTTGCTGCTTCCGAAGCAGCTATGTACTCCGCTTCGCATGTAGATCCCGCCATGATGATTTGTTTAGAACTGCACCAACTTACAGCTCCACCGTTTAATAAAAATATGTATCCGGTTTGCGATTTAGAATCGTCCGGATCAGTGTCAAAGCTTGCATCGACGTAACCATTTATAACTAGTTCTTTGTCACCTCCATAAACGAGAAACATATCCTTAGTCCTTTTCAAGTATTTCAGGATGTTCTTGACCGCTGTCCAGTGATCCACTCCTGGATTACTTTGGTGCCTTCTTACCAAGCTTATTGCTAAGCATACGTCAGGTCTGGTACACAGCATTGCATACATGATAGAGCCTATGGCTGAAGCATATGGAACATCTTTCATTTTCTCTCTATCTTCTGCTGTGGTTGGGCATTGAGTCTGACTCAACTTCACACCTTGTAATACAGGCAAGAACCCTTTCTTTGCCTGATCCATTTTGAACTTTTTCAAAACTTTATCAAGGTATGTGCTTTGTGAAAGTCCAATTAAGCGTCTTGATCTATCTCTATAGATCTTGATGCCCAATATGTAAGCAGCTTCACCGAGGTCTTTCATTGAAAAAAATTTATTCAAGTATCCCTTTATGCTATCCAGAAATTCTATATCATTTCCGATTAACAATATGTCATCTACATATAATATCAGAAATGCTATAGAGCTCCCACTCACTTTCTTGTAAATACAGGCTTCTCCAAAAGTCTATATAAAACCATATGCTTTGATCACACTATGAAAACGTTTATTCCAACTCCGAGATGCTTGCACTAGTCCATAAATGGATCGCTGGAGCTTGCACACTTTGTTAGCACCTTTTGGATCGACAAAACCTTCTGATTGCATCATATACAACTCTTCTTCCAGAAATCCATTTAGGAATGCAGTTTTGACATCCATTTGACAAATTTCATAATCATAAAACGCGGCAATTGCTAACATGATTTGGACAGACTTAAGCATCACTACGGGTGAGAAAGTCTCATCGTAGTCAACTCCTTGAACTTGTCGAAAACCTTTCACAACAAGTCGAGCTTTGTAGACAGTTACATTACCATCAGCGTCAGTCTTCTTCTTGAAGATCCATTTGTTCTCAATGGCTTGCCGATCATCGGGCAAGTCAACCAAAGTCCATACTTTGTTCTCATACATGGATCCCATCTCAGATTTCATGGCTTCAAGCCATTTTGCGGAATCTGGGCTCATCATCACTTCCTCATAGTTCGTAGGTTTGCCATGGTCAAGTAACCTGACTTCCAGAATAGGATTACCGTACCACTCTGGTGCGGATCTTACTCTAGTAGACCTACGAGGTTCAGTAGAAACTTGACATGAAGTTTCATGATCAATATCATTAGCTTCCTCACTAATTGGTGTAGTTGTCACAGGAACTGGCTCTTGTGATGGACTAATTTCCAATAAGGGAGCAGGTATAGTTACCTCATCAAGTTCTACTTTCCTCCCACTCACTTCTTTCGAGAGAAACTCCTTCTCTAGAAAGGATCCGAATTTAGCAACGAAAATCTTGCCCTTAGATCTATGATAGAAGGTTTACCCAATAGTCTCTTTTGGGTATCCTATGAAGACACATTTCTCCAATTTGGGTTCAAGCTTATCTGGTTGAAGTTTCTTCACATAAGCATCGCAGCCCCAAACTTTAAGAAACGACAACTTTGGTTTCTTGCCAAACCACAGTTCATAAGGCGTCGTCTCAACGGATTTTGATGGTGCCCTATTTAACGTGAATGCGGCCGTCTCTAAAGCATAACCCCAAAATGATAGCGATAAATCAGTAAGAGACATCATAGATCGCACCATATCTAGTAAAGTACGATTACGACGTTCGGACACACCATTTCGTTGTGGTGTTCTGGGTGGCGTGAGTTGCGAAACTATTCCGCATTGTTTCAAATGTAAACCAAACTTGTAACTCAAATATTCTCATCCACGATTAGATCGTAGAAATTTTATTTTCTTGTTACGATGATTTTCCACTTCACTCTAAAATTCTCTGAACTTTTCAAATGTTTCAGACTTGTGTTTCATTAAGTAGATATACCCATATCTACTCAAATCATCTTTGAAGGTGAGACAATAACGATACCCGCCGCGAGCCTCAATATTCATTGGACCACATACATCAGTTTGTATGATTTCCAATAAATCAGTTGCTCGCTCCATAGTTCCAGAGAACGGCGTTTTAGTCATCTTGCCCATGAGGCACGGTTCGCAAGTACCAAGTGATTCATAATCAAGGGATTCCAAAAGTCCATTAGTATGGAGTTTCTTCATGCGCTTTACACCGATATGACCTAAACAGCAGTGCCACAAATAAGTTGCACTATCATTATCAACTCTGCATCTTTTGGCTTCAACATTATGTATATGTGTATCATTACTATCGAGATTCAATAAAAATAGACCACTCTTCAAGGGTGCATGACCATAAAAGATATTACTCATATAAATAGAACAACCATTATTCTCTGATTTAAATGAATAACCGTCTCGCATCAAACAAGATCCAGATATAATGTTCATGCTTAATGCTGGCACCAAATAACAATTATTTAGGTCTAAAACCAATCCCGATGGTAGATGTAGAGGTAGCGTGCCGACCGCGATCACATCGACTTTGGAACCATTTCCCACGCGCATCGTCACCTCGTCCTTAGCCAATCTTCGCTTAATCCGTAGTCCCTGTTTCGAGTTGCAAATATTAGCAACAGAACCAGTATCAAATACCCAGGTACTACTGCGAGCATTAGTAAGGTACACATCAATAACATTATCACATATACCTTTGTTCACTTTGCCATCCTTCTTATCCGCCAAATACTTGGGGTAGTTCCGCTTCCAGTGTCCAGTCTGCTTGCAGTAGAAGCACTCAGTCTCAGGCTTAGGTCCAGACGTGGGTTTCTTCTCTTGAGCAGCAACTTGTTTGTTGTTCTTCTTGAAGTTCCCCTTCTTCTTCCCTTTGCCTTTTTCTTGAAACTGGTGGTCTTGTTGACCATCAACACTTGATGCTCCTTCTTGATTTCTACCTCCGCTGCTTTTAGCATTGCGAAGAGCTCGGGAATAGTCTTGTCCATCCCTTGCATATTATAGTTCATCATGAAGCTCTTGTAGCTTGGTGGCAGTGATTGAAGAATTTTGTCAATGACACTATCATCAGGAAGATTAACTCCCAGTTGAATCAAGTGATTATTATACCCAGACATTTTGAGTATGTGTTCACTGACAGAACTATTCTCCTCCATTTTACAGCTATAGAACTTATTGGAGACTTCATATCTCTCAATCCGGGCATTTGCCTGAAATATAAACTTCAACTCCTGGAACATCTCATATGCTCCATGACGTTCAAAACGTCGTTGAAGACCCGGTTCCAAGCCGTAAAGCATGGCACACTGAACTATCGAGTAGTCATCAGCTTTGCTCTGCCAGACGTTCTTAACGTCGTCAGTTGCATCAGCAGCAGGCCTGGCACCCAGCGGTGCTTCCAGAACGTAATTCTTCTGTGCAGCAATGAGGATAATCCTCATGTTACGGACCCAGTCCGTGTAATTGCTACCATCATCTTTCAACTTAGCTTTCTCAAGGAACGCATTAAAATTCAACGGAACAACAGCACGAGCCATCTATCTACAACAAACATAGACAAGCAAAATACTATTAGGTATTAAGTTCATGATAAATTTAGGTTCAATTAATCATATTACTTAAGAACTCCCACTTAGACAGACATCTCTCTAGTCATCTAAGTGATCATGTGATCCAAATCAAGTAAACCATGTCCGATCATCACGTGAGATGGAGTAGTTTTCAATGGTGAACATCACTATGTTGACCATATCTACTATATGATTCATGTTCGACATTTCGGTCTCAGTGTTCCGAGGCCATATCCGCATATGCTAGGCTCGTCAAGTTTAACCCGGTGGTGCTTCCAGGACGTAATTCTTCTGTGCAGCAATGAGGATAATCCTCAGGTTACGGACCCAGTCCGTGTAATTGCTGCCATCATCTTTCAACTTTGCTTTCTCAAGGAACGCATTAAAATTCAACGGAACAACAGCACGAGCCATCTATCTACAACAAACATAGACAAGCAAAATACTATCAGGTACTAAGTTCATGATAAATTTAAGTTCAATTAATTATATTACTTAAGAACTCCTACTTAGATAGACATCCCTCTAATCCTCTAAGTGATTACGTGATCCATATCAACTACACCATGTCCGATCGTCATGTGAGATGGAGTAGTTTCAACGGTGAACATCAATATGTTGATCATATCTACTATATGATTCACGCTCGACCTTTCGGTCTCCGTGTTCCAAGGCCATATATGTTATATGCTAGGCTCGTCAAGTTTAACCTGAGTATTCCGCGTGTGCAACTGTTTTGCACCCGTTGTATTTGAACGTAGAGCCTATCACACCCGATCATCACGTGGTGTCTCGGCACAAAGAACTTTCGCAACGGTGCATACTCAGGGAGAACACTTCTTGATAATTTAGTGAGAGATCATCTTAAAATGCTACCGTCAATCAAAGCAAGATAAGATGCATAAAGGATAAACATCACATGCAATCAATATAAGTGATATGATATGGCCATCATCATCTTGTGCTTGTGATCTCCATCTCCGAAGCACCGTCGTGATCACCATCGTCACCGGCGCGACACCTTGATCTCCATCGTAGCATCGTTGTCGTTACGCCATCTACTGCTTCTACGACTATCGCTACCGCTTAGTGATAAAGTAAAGCAATTACAGCGCGTTTGCATTTCATACAATAAAGCGACAACCATATGGCTCCTGCCAGTTGCCGATAACTTTGGTTACAAAACATGATCATCTCATACAATAAAATATAGCGTCACGTCATGACCATATCACATCACAACATGCCCTGCAAAAACAAGTTAGACGTCCTCTACTTTGTTGTTGCAAATTTTACGTGGCTGCTACGGGCTGAGCAAGAACCGTTCTTACTTACGCATCAAAACCACAAAGATAGTTCATCAAGTTAGTGTTGTTTTAACCTTCGCAAGGACCGGGCGTAGCCACATTCGGTTCAACTAAAGTTGGAGAAACAGACACCCGCTAGTCACCTGTGTGCAAAGCACGGTGGTAAAACCAGTCTTGCGTAAGCGTACGCGTAATGTCGGTCCGAGCCGCTTCATCCAACAATACCGTTGAACCAAAGTATGACATGCTGGTAAGAAGTATGACTTGTATCGCCCACAACTCACTTGTGTTCTACTCGTGCATATAACATCAACGCATAAAACCTAGGCTCTGATGCCACTGTTGGGGAACGTAGTAATTTCAAATTTTTCCTACGCACACGCAATATCATGGTGATGCATAGCAACGAGAGAGGAGAGTGTTGTCCATGTACCCTCGTAGACCGTAAGCGGAAGTGTTATGACAACGCGGTTGATGTAGTCATACGACTTCACGATCCATCTGATCCAAGCACCGAACGTACGGCACCTCCGAGTTCAGCACACGTTCAGCTCGATGACGATCCCTGGACTCCGATCCAGCAGGGTGTCGGGGATGAGTTCCGTCAGCACAACGGCGTGGTGACGATGATGATGTTCTACCAACGCAGGGCTTCACCTAAGCTCCGCTACGATATGACCGAGGTGGAATATGGTGGAGGGGGGCACCGCACATGGCTAAGGAACGATCACGAAGATCAACTTGTGTGTCTAGAGGTGCCCCCCTCCTCCGTATATAAAGGGGGGAGGAGAAGGGGGCCGGCCAAGGGGGTGGCGCGCCCTAGGAGGGGGAAACCTACTCCAAGTAGGTTTGCCCCTTCCTTTCCTAGTCCAAGAAGGAGGGGGAAGGAAGGAGTGGGAGAGGGGAAAGGCAAGGGGGGCGCCCCCCCTTCCTTGTCCTATTCGGACTCAAGGGAAGGGGGCGCGCCTCTTGCCCTGGCCGGCCCCTCTCTCTCTCCAGTAGGGCCCAACAAGGCCCATTAGTTCCCGGGGGTTCCGGTAACCCTCCGGCACTCCGGTTTTCTCCGAAATCACCCAGAACACTTCCGGTGTCCGAATATAGTCGTCCAATATATCAATCTTTATGTCTCAACCATTTCGAGACTCCTCGTCATGTCCGTGATCACATCCGGGACTCCAAACAACCTTCGGTACATCAAAACTTATAAACTCATAATAAAACTGTCATCGTAACGTTAAGCGTGCGGACCCTACGGGTTCGAGAACTATGTAGACATGACCTAGAACTGTTCCCGGTCAATAACCAATAGCGGAACCTGGATGCTCATATTAGCTCCTACATATTCTACGAAGATCTTTATCGGTCAAACCGCATAACAACATACGTTGTTCCCTTTGTCATCGGTATGTTACTTGCCCGAGATTCGATCGTCGGTATCCAATACCTAGTTCAATCTCGTTACCGGCAAGTCTCTTTACTCGTTACATAATGCATCATTCCATAACCAACTCATTGGCCACATTACTTGCAAGGCTTATAGTGATGTGCATTACCGAGATGGCCCAGAGATACCTCTCCAACAATCGGAGTGACAAATCCTAATCTTGAAATAAGCCAACTCAACATGTACCTTTGGAGACACCTGTAGAGCTCCTTTATAATCACCGAGTTACGTTGTGACGTTTGGTAGCACACAAAGTGTTCCTCCGGTAAACGGGAGTTGCATAATCTCATAGTTGTAGGAACTTTGTATAAGTCATGAAGAAAGCAATAACAACATACAAAACGATCAAGTGCTAGGCTAACAGAATGGGTCAAGTTAATCACATCATTCTCCTAATGATGTGATCCCATTAATCAAATGACAACACATGTCTATGGTTAGGAAACATAACCATCTTTGATTAATGAGCTAGTCAAGTAGAGGCACATTAGTGACATTATGTTTGTCTATGTATTCACACATGTATCATGTTTCCGGGTAATACAATTCTAGCATGAATAATAAACATTTATCATGATATGAGGAAATAAATAATAACTTTATTATTGCCTCTAGGGCATATTTCCTTCAGTTATAACCAGCAATATAGTCATGGTAACCAATAAGATCAGTCAGGATATCAGAGTAATCCAAAGCAGCTTAACAGTGGCCAGTATCATGTTTTCACCACAAGTCTTTGCAAACGAGATCAGAAGGTTCATAAACGTGCAGTCAGTGCAATAGAGCTGGTGGTACCTCAATACTTGAGGTGGTCAGAGCAATCAATCACATGGAGTCGAGAGGATCACCCGCCACGGGTTGACAATCCGAGTCAACTAGCGTTGGTGGTAGCCCCTCAGGTTGGGGGTTATAAATTCACTAAAGTGCTCATGGACGGTGGCAGCAGCATCAATATCCTTTACTATGATACCTCTTGCCGGATGAATTTAACTGATAAGGAGCTTATGCCGTCTTCTACGGTTTTTCATGGTGTGGTACCTAGTAAGTTGGCATATCCAATTGGCAAGATTACCCTGGAAGTGGCTTTTCGCGATGACTATGACCATAGAGCAAAGACGTTATGTTTTGAAGTGGTTAAAATCAAGAGCCCTTATCATGCCTTGTTCAGACGGCTAGCTTATGCCAAATTTATGGCACGGCCTTGTTATGTTTACTTACAACTTAAAATGCCAAGGCGTAAGGGCACTATTACAGTCCATGGCGATCGAAAATTGCACTGGAATGTGAGGAAGGAGATGATGTATATGCTGAGTCAGCTTGCGCCACGGAGGAGCTTAAATTTTATAAGGATAATGTTAACCCGGCTGATATGACCCCTTTGAAGAAGCCCACCACTGAGCAAGACCCTTTGTTGAATTATAAGTCGGCTGATGATATTAAGAAAGTTGACTTTGTCCCTGGCGACTCATCTCAGCAGTTCATAGTAGGGGCTAATATGGATCCTAAATAGGAAAGTGCACTCATCGAGTTCATCCGTGAGAATTGGGACATCTTTGCATGGAAACCCTCTGACATGCCGGGTGTAACGAGAGAGTTTGTTGAGCACACTCTTAATGTGGATCCTAAGTTTAAGCCGGTCAAGCAATTTCTTCGTTGTTTCAATGAATGATGATGTAAGGCTATTGGAGAAGAGGTAGCCCGGCTCTTAGCAGTTGGATTTATTGTAAAAGTTTTTCATCTGGAGTGGTTGGCTAACCCGGTGTTGGTACTTAAGAAGAATGGCACTTGGCGTATGTGTGTTGACTACAAAGATCCTAACAAAGCTTATCGAGCTGATCCATTTGCTGTTCCCCGTATTGACCAGATTATTGATGCCACAGCGGGTTGTGAGAGTTTATGTTTCCTGGATGCTTATTCTGGTTATCATCATATCAAGATGGCAGTTAAGGACAAAGAGAAGACGTCCTTTATCACCCCTTTTGGAGCCTTCTGATATGTCTCTATGCCTTTTGGGCTTAAGAGCGCTCATGCGACTTATCAACGCCATGTTCAGAATTGTTTTCACAGTCAGATTGGACGCAATGTGCATGCCTATGTGGATGATATTGTGGTTAAATCCAGAAAGGAGGAGAATCTCCTGGAAGATCTAAAGGAGACATTTGACAATCTCCGAGTTTATAAGATGATGCGTAACCCGGCCAAGTGTATTTTTGGTGTGCTTGTAGGCAAGCTATTGGATTTTCTGGTCTCAGAGAGGGGTATTGAAGCTAACCCGGAGAAGACTAAGGCTATCACCTCACTAGCGAAGCTAGATGTGTCAATGACGTCCAGCGCCTAGTGGGTTGTATTGCAGCTTTGAGCCGGTTTATAAGCCGCCTCGGCGAGAAGGTGATTCCTTTATACTAGATGATGAAGTAGACATGTCATTTTGTTTGGAATGATGCTACTAAGGTGTTTCAAGCATGATGTCTACTACGCAACTTTATTCTTGTAGACTCGTGTTGGGCCTCCAAGCACAGTGTTTTGTAGGACAATGGCAATTTTCCCTCAAGTGGATGACCTAACGTTTATCAATCCATGGGAGGCGTAAGATGAAGATAGTCTCTCTCAAGCAACCCTGCAATCAAATACAAGAAATCTCTTGTGTCCCCAACACACCCAATACAATGGCAAATTGTATAGGTGCACTAGTTTGGCGAAGAGATGGTGATAAAAGTGTAGTATGGATAGTAGATATGAGTTTTGTAGTGCGAACAATAAAATACAGCAAGGTAGTAAATAGTAAAACGGAGCACAAACGGTATTGCAATGATGGAAAATGAGGCCTAGGGTGCATACTTTCAGTAGTGCAATCTCTCAACAATGCTAACATAGTTGGATCACATGATTATCCCTCAAAGTGCAAAAAAGAATCACTCCCGAGTTCCTATTAGCGGAGAACAAAAGATAGAAATTGTTTGTAGGGTATGAAACCACCTCAAAACTATTCTTTCCGATCAATATATCCTAGAGTTCATACTAAACTAACACGAAGCAATTCTTTCCGATCAATCTAAACAAGAGTTCGTACTAAAATAACACCATATGAAACACATCAACCAACTCTAATGTCACCTAGATACTCCAATGTCAACATAAGTATCCGTGAGTTAATTCAAAGATATGCGCCAAACAACTTCATGATCATAATACTCAATCCACACAAATAACTACAAGGAGACCCCAAAGTTTCTATCGGGGAAAAGATAATAAAAATGTGCATCAACCCCTATCCATAGATTACCCCAAAGTCACCTCGGGAATCCGCAAGTTGAGTGCCATAACATATATCAAGTGAATCAAAATAATACCCGATTGTCACCACGAGTATTCATATGCAAGACATATATCATGTGTTCTCACATCTGAACATTCAATCCGACAAGACAAAACTTCAAAGGGTAAAGATTCAATTCATCACAACAAGTGCACTACAAAAAAATACACTTCCGTGATGATACGTGTTTGTCACAGTAGGTCGCGTTTTTTGTCATGCATGTACATCCATGACAAATTTATGACAGAATCAAGATAGTCATACCTGTGCTGTCGTAGAAGTGTTCCATGACATTACCAAAATTATCATCACGGAAGTGTCCACTTCCATGACGATAAATCGCGCGTCAGAGAAGTGCTTTCGTCAAGGGTGACCGACACGTGGCATCCACTGTAACGGAACGCCGTTAAGCTATCGGGTTGGATTTTGGATCCGATAACCCGTTAACAGCCCCGACCAATGGGAAATTTCCACGTGTAAAATTCTAAGTGGCCGAAGGGAACACTTGTCAGCTCGTCAGTGGGCCAGATGTCGCCCGTCCATAGGAGGAGACATGCCTATGATACGTCGACACGTGGCTGGGCCCAACAGAGGCCCATAAAAAGGTCGGCCTAGTCAAAGGCCTGTAGAACTTAATCAAGTACTAGTGGGCCAGCCCAATAACGGCCTGCTTAAGAAAGGCCCATTTATGGCCCGAAGCCAGATTTGGCCCGTTAATTGTTCGCCCAATATTTGGGCCCATTTACGGCCCGAAGCCAGATCTGGCCCGTTAATTGTTCGCCCAATATTTAGGCCCATTTCGGCCCGAACCCAGATCTGGCCCGTTAATTGTTCGCCGAATATTTGGGCCCAACTACAGCCTAGTGACTTTTGGTCAGTTAGAGGCCTGATGTAGACATGGGCCCATTTCAGCCCGGTGTGACTTTCGGCCCGGGAATTGCCCGTGCTGCCCATGGGCCATATATGGTCTGACGGGACATCGGGCCCACTAACGGCCCATGCTAAAGGTGGAAACAGTTAAGCCCAACGTGACTTTGGGCCTGTTAAAGCCCTGTCGCGTAATTCGGCCCGTTGATGCCTGTACTAAGCTTTCGGCCTCTTAAAGGCCAATGATATCAGTGGGCCAACTAAGGCCCGAGATATGTTTCGGCCTGGTAACGGCCCATGAGCTAACTGGGCCCAAAACGGCCCGGTCTACATTTCGGCCTGCTGAAGGCCCGTCGACGACTAGTGAAAATTGAGGCCCAACATGCATTTTGGCCTCCTAAAGGCCCGTGGTTTCATCTTGGCCGTAAAAGGCCAGTACAATATTTAGCCTGTTAATGGCCCACCGCTACCTGGGCCAAAACTAAGCATTTGGTCGACAAAAGGCCCAACTAAAATATAGGCCGGTGTAAGTTTGTGTCACATCCCTAGCTTCTGGTGCTGCCTAGTGTTTGCATCTTGCTTGCATCATGTTTAAATCTTTGAAACCTGAATTGAGGAAATTTGAAAGCCTCAAAACATTTAAATAAAAGAAGGGCAAATAACCCTGGAAAATGCATCCAAAGTTTCCAAAATGGTCTTCAATGGTGTTTGATAATTTTGGGAAGGGTTTTGATCCAAACCAAAAATATGGAACATTTTTGAGGAATTATTTTGGTCATTTGGATTTAAATTAATAAATATTTGAATTGGATTTAATTCTTCTATAAAAGAATTACATGTCCAATAATTCTGGAAACCTATGGGTGGCTCTAAATATATCCTAACAGACCACATAGGGATTTCCAGGAGGATATAAAATAGTTTGGTTTTGAAAACCAAATTCAAACAAATTGCAACCATAACAGAAATAAATAGAAAGACAGAAACTTACCTGAGCCCACTTACCTGGCCTTCTACTGTAGCAGCCCAGCCCACCACCGTAGCCATCCCTGTCGTCTTCCTCCTCGGACAGTAGGATGCAGGCGCGTGGCCGGAGCGCGCGGGCACACGACCAAGCCACCTCCTACCTCTCTGCCTGTCTCCCCGTCGCCCTAAGAATGCCACGCACCCCCCTGGACCGCTCTCACTCGATCCCGTGCTTCTCCCCTTATCTGCTCTCCCTCCCTCTCGCGCCCGAGCACCACCGTCGCTGCCGCCGCCGCTATCGCGCCCTGAGCCATTCCCTCGCCCCTCTGACGAGTCCATGAGCTCCGCCTCGACGTCCTCGACCTCCTCGCTCCGCCACTCGATGTCGGGCGCGCCCCTCTGCCCTCACCGAGCTCTTCCCCGACCGCCATCGCCGGAGATCCCCCTCGATGCCCCGAGTGCCTCAGGCCCACCCTGAGCACGCCGTCCACTCCAAGAAGATCGCCGTGAGCTGCTTCCCGTCCTCCCCCTCTTTGTTCTCTTCTCTGTGCACCGTAGCCGCCGCGCCACTTGTGCCCGATCGCCAGTCGCTGTCCCGAGCTCATTTTTTATGAGCTCCAGCCTCCCTAGCCACTGCTGCTTGCTGTGCTAGATGCAGGCGAGCTTCGGCTCCCCGTGGGTGCTCTCCGCCGCTCATTTGGGCGCCGGGAGAGCGAACCCGAGCCCTCCGTCGCGCCTGTTGCCACCGACGACGAGCCGCTGGCTGGTTAGGCCCTGTTGACCAGGGATTTGACCTCCCCTGGGTCACTGACAAGTGGGCCCCGGCCAGCTAATCCTAGATTAGTTTTTTTAATTAAGTCTAATTAGCCCAACTGACATTTTAGTTAGTAGTAATTTAACATTAATTAATTTAGGTTAGTTAGTTAGTGACTGACGTGTGGACCCCACACGTCAGGTTTGACCTGGACCCAGTCTGTTGACCTGCTGACATCACAACGACGTCATGCTGACGCAGTTAACCTTTTCTGGATTTATTCTTATTCTGAAAATTCCAGAAAATATCCAAAACTTCAAATCATATAAATTCAACCATAACTCAGAATGAAATAATTTATATATGAAAAATGATCAGAAAAATCCAATCTATCCATCTGTACCATTTTCATGCATGTTTGAACAACCTAAGGTTGCTGTATATGACAATTTGCATAACTGGCATTTAAATAAGCACATATGGAGTTTGAATTTGAACCCTTGGTTCAAACCAACTTCATTTAGTCTGTTCTAAGTTGCATTAGCCAAAACACACTCATTTTGCCATGTCATATTCATGCATCATATTGTTGCATTGCATTGATGTGTTTTCTCTGTGTTGCCGGTATTTGTCCCCTCTCGATAGACTTGGTTCCGACGATGAGTTCGATGACACCGATGAAAAACTATATTATCTTCAGAAGTGCCCGGCAAGCAAAACCCCCTTGTTCATTCCGATACAATCCCACTCTCTCGCTCCTGCTCTCTTTTACTGCATTAGGACAACGACGATTCAACTATTACATGCTGGGGTAGCTGAACCCCTTTATCCTCTGCATGACCTGTCATTGCCACAGTAAATAGATGAAACCCACTAGCATGAGTAGGAGTTGTTTGAGCCCTGATGTGCCTACTCATTCATGCTTGTCTGTCATGCCTGCTATTGCTTAGAGTTGTGTCAGGTCTGATTCATCGGGGATGAATTGGAGGTGTGTGAACATGTCCTACTGTGTGTGAGCTAAGTGTGTGAACATGATTTTGTAAAGGTAGCGGTGAGAGGCTATGTAGGAGTACATGGTGGGTTGTCTCATTGCAGCCGTCCTCAGGAACTGAGTTCTGTATTTGTGATCCATGAACAGTTACTACCACACATTGGAATGCTTAAGTTCCCCTCTCGACTTATTAATCAACCTGATCTCTGTCCAGGAGTTGCAACTAGTTTCTGGTGTTTGTAGGTAGTGTTAGTAGTCTACCAAGTGGCACCCGGTACAGGTGGGCTTGGGACAGACTAGGCACCATGGCACGGTGTACCAAGCGTAGATCCACCCGTCGAGGTGGGCTTGGGAACCCTGCTCACATCGTTTGGGGCCGTGAGTGACACCCCGGCCGGATCTCCTTGCGGATGGAACCCGAATAGGCGATAAACCTGGACGAGAGACTTGTGTGATTGGTAAGGTCGTGGCCGACTCCCTCGCCAGGCTTCCGCTTGAAGGTTTCCGAGATACACGACGTGTACATGGTGGTAACTGGCGAGAGCGTGTGTGAAGAAGTACACCCCTGCAGGGTTAACATTATCTATTCGAATAGCTGTGTCCGCTGTAAAGGACTTCTGGGTTGCCTGTACAGTTCATAGACAAGTGAAAGTGGATACTCTAAAATGCGCAAGATAAGCGTGAGTGCTATGGATGGCGTTCTCGTAGGTAGACGGGAGCGGATCCATAGTGGTGTATTGATATGGTGAATATGTGGACTCGTGTGCGCCACCTCAAAAGAGTTACCTGCAGTCATAGTTCAGGATAGCCACTGAGTCAAAGCTGGCTTGCTGCAGTTAAACCCCACCACCCCCTTTGTTGATAATGATGCATATGTAGTTAGTTCTGATGTAAGTGTTGCTGGGTACATTTGTACTCACGTTTGCCTATTTTATGTTTTTGCAGAGAGACTTCAGTCTTGCTAGTAGTTCCACGTGGACTTCGACATTTAGCTTGTTACCTCAGCTACGATCTTGAGCCCTCGGCAGGATCTAGTAGTTAGTCAGGCTTCTCAGCCTTTTTCATTTATAGTTGTATGTACTCAGACATGTTAAGCTTCCGCTTGTGCTTTGATTTGTGTGCTCTGAATGTTGGGTCATGAGACCCATGTTTGTAATATCTCGCTCCTCGGAGCCTACTAAATAAAATACTTGAGTTGTAGAGTCATGTTGTGATGCCATGTTGTATTTGCACATATCGAGCATATTGTGTGTATGTTATTGAAATGCTTGGTATGTGTGGGATCTGACTATCTAGTTGTTTATCCTTAGTAGCCTCTCTTACCGGGAAATGTCTCCTAGTGCTTCCACTGAGCCATGGTAGCTTGCTACTGCTCCGGAACACTTAGGCTGGCCGGCATGTGTCCTTCTTCGTTCCTGTGTCTGTCCCTTCGGGGAAATGTCACGCGATGAATACCTTTGTCCTGTTAGCCTGCTACAGCCCGGTTCACTGGAGTCCTGCTAGCCCAGTGCTACAGCCTGGATTCACTCGCTGATGACCGACACGTTCGATGCTCGGTCATGGATGCCTGTCCCTGTAAGTTTGTGCCACTTTGGGTTTACGACTAGCCTTGTCAGCCTGGGCTCCTTGTCATATGGATGCTAGCGACACTATCATATACGTGAGCCAAAAGGTGCAAACGGTCCCGGGCCTGGTAAGGCGACACCCATGGGAATACCATGCGTGAGGCCGCAAAGTGATATGAGGTGTTACATGCTAGATCGGTGTGCCATTGAGTCGGGGTCCTGACAGTTTGGGCCTGGCGCAATGTGTGAAGGCCCCAATAATTTGGGCCCAAGAAAGACGTAGGCTGGCCCAATTGTGGCCCGCTAAAAACCTGGCCCGTTAGAGTCGAATGTTTCGGCCCGGTCGACTACATCTGATTTTTTTTCAGATAGCGAATGATGGCAATAACTAGTAGGAATTAAGAACAAACCTACTCTATAAAATAAAGAAATTATGGCATAGTAACTAAGAATAAACCTACACTATACAATAAAGGATTTAAGGTATATTACATCCACTGGGCATCAAAGTTCGCCACCAGTGATCATAAAGCGCAACGAAGAAGCAGATTACAAAAAATGGGCACCATTGCAGCGTAACAAAATAATACTAAACCGAGACCACGTCCAAGACAGTTCAAGAAAGGTTAGCCTTGCTGGGGAACTGCTGCACAAGCTGCTGAACAAGGCTGTGATACTGGCCTAGCATGTCGGTCTTAGCTTCCAGGTGTAGCTGTTTAGCGATGAGGTTCTCATGGGTGTTCTCCGCAATCTTTCTTAGAGATAGGACTTCAAGTCGAAGTTGAGTTGCAGAATGCCTTTCTGCTAGAACTTGCGACTGAAGAAGTCGAACTGATTCAGACAACGAATTTTGTGAGCTTGTCTGACTGTTAGTCTCAAGTAACTTGAACACTGCATCAAGACAAGACTTTGGGGCTGTCTCGCTATCTTCAAGATGTTTTGCCTTCTTTGCTGCAATATATGTTGGGTTTGTCTCACAGCCTTCAGCAGACTTGTGCATGCCATCAGGCATATCACCCTGAAACAAAGCAGAGAGATGACAGGTTTTGCACGTGTATAAACAAAGATGATAACTGTTCTGTCAATTCTATCCAATTTCAAATTAGAAAATAAAGAGTAAGTTCAAAATATAAATAGCATAATTTGGCATTGTTCATAATGCGGGGAGCTTCACCACACTACTGGATTACCATGTCAACATAACAAGCATAGATGAAGGGCAAAGAAAATCATTGTATCTATTTTGGATAATGTGCATGGCATGTTGTTCATATCATCAGCCACATCAGTAAGACAAAACAGGAGATGACAAGGTGCAAACATGGGCTGCTTCACCACACACTGGATTATAGATCCACAAAACCAAGCATACATATAGGAAGTATTAAGTAATGTGCATGGTATGAATAAGGAATTTGGTTTTACAAGTAAAACTTAGAACTTACGGTTCTTACGAACATGCATTTTGGTAGAAACAGCAAACTAAACAGCAGTAAACGATAGGGAGTATGAGCAAATTAAACAGCAGTTGAGGATAAAGGCTTTAAAAGGACTGACTTACATTAATAGTTAACACCGGCTTTATAATGCCCTTCTCCATGTCAAGGGAAGGATAACTCAAGAATTTCAGCACAAAATCTTCTTCATAAGCATTGCCTGTACTCTACATTTTGTAGAGAGTAATTATAGATATGATAATACTGGAAGGGATAGAGGATAATGAAGATAAGATGCAGATTGATGCTACATAATCAACTACCAATCCCTGGAAGTACAAGCGTTACAGGACAAAATGTACTAACAAGAGCAATGGGCTACACTTCTGCACTGGCATTGTCTGTGTATTCTACTTGTTGGTAAGATTAAATATAGATCTGATCTTTTTTAGTAAATGGTGGGCAAGGGAGATAAGATGCAGAATGCTACAAAATGAACCAATCCCTCTTCCCATAATACAAGAGTGTTTTGAACACTGGTGTACTATACAAAACGTTCTTATATTATGGGACGGAGGGAGTAGCTGTTAATGTAAGTACAGTGATAGACCACGTTCAGTCCTTACAAGAGGACTGCAGAGCTAAACCTCTTCAAAAGCATTGGGTTAATTCTAAATTTGTGTAAGAGTCCATACGGATCTTATAATGTCCACCAAATGTACGATTACGAGGCTAACATGTCCAGTGATGCTACATAATCAAACAACTATGAAAGTAAGTATGGTCATACAGGGCAAGAGGTACTCACAAGAGCAATGCAGTGTGCAGTATAGTTGCGAGATTCTGTGGTCCCTTGAGAACGAATGTTCTTCTGCTAATAGTTTTTGTACAAGTGAGACATTAAGGCAAATGCAGAAATGTAGTTCAAATTGTGATGTGATATCATAGACAGTACCTTACGCTACAGCCGAGACCAATATGTACCAAGATTATTCCAGTCACCGTCGGATAAATGTAGCACCGGAGACTTTACAGAAATTTCGTTCAGAGGCTTGCCATCGAAGTGCGCTTGCCTCAGGTAGGAACGATACTTCATCAACGAGTGCTTGAAAAGCATAACCAACTCTTGCTCGTCATCACAATCCAGTTTGCTCCTCGCCTATTTAAAAGAATGAAATCTTGTGTCGTCTGTCAGCACATAGATATGTAGTAATGACCATGAATAAAATTAGTACATTACTTACGCGTAAGTTGCGGAGGAAGACTGGAAATTGTTCTGTGTCTGCGGTATAATCTTTCCATGAAGGAAAGATGCGCACAAAGTTCCTAACAACAACATAAGCTTCGTCTTCTAAACTGGGAAGAAATGGAACA
Source organism: Triticum timopheevii (assembly GCA_963921465.1). Lineage (NCBI taxonomy): Eukaryota > Viridiplantae > Streptophyta > Magnoliopsida > Poales > Poaceae > Triticum > Triticum timopheevii. The sequence goes on from OY997274.1 coordinate 470,069,896, forward strand.
GGGGTCCTATTTGCTGCAATTGGGGCTCTCTCTGGTTCAAAAAGGGATTTGGCAACTGGATTTGGTGTACTCTTTGCTGGAATGGAGGTTTTGCGTCGTACAGCTGGTGCTATGTCAACTGGCATAATCATACTGTTTGCTGCAGTTGGGGTCTGCTGAGTTGGGGCATCAGAAATGACCAGTGTAGTAGGGGTAGAGTCTGCTAGAGTTGGGGTATTTTGTGGGTCAGGTGATATTGCAACTACACCTAATAGGCTATTTGATTTATCAGGTGCCACTACATTTTCCAAATACTTTGCTTGTGCTCCTCCATGATCAGCAATCGCCCTCTTCCTTTTGAACGTCTGATACACAAGAACAACATTTGAATGGATAAATATGGTATGATGACAGATGGAATATGTACTGAAAATGGATAGGCAGGGCGTATTCACATACACGATGTGTAAACTAAGCTAATTGTCGTGGTATTCTCACGGGGGGTGTAAGACGACATATACCACAAGGTGGCTTCGTGTGAGGGCAAGACTGCTGCTGATAGGCCCGGGAGCGGGTATGCGAATAACACGCGGTAGTTTACCCAGGTTTGGGGCTCTCCGGAGAGATAATACACCTACTCCTGCATGTCTGAGTATATCTGATATATCTGGTACAGAGTTGCTCCTAGAGCTGTATCTGGGATCAGTACCATGGGTATCTGACTTTGTATATGCCTGTATGAGGCATGCTCTAGTGGCCGACTATGCCCATGGCTTATGGCCGAATGGATGTGTGTGAGCTCATGTGTGAGTGAATGAGGGGGTGGATGGATGGATGGATGCCATATATAGTGAGGCTAGCTTACTTCCTAAGCTATGTAGTGGCATGGGACAAGTGGGCATGGGGCACCATGCCCATGATGGTGTGGGCGTGATGTGCATGCCTCCTTGTCCCTGGTGCACTTTATAAAACAGTTCCCAGGGACAGATACACTGTAGATGATGTCGCGGTACGGTTGTCTCGTCGGTGTCGGGTCGGGCTGCAGTCGGCAGCCGGCTAGTTGGCGCAGTCGGCAGCCAGCTGGTGGGCGCAGTCGGCAGCCGGCCAGTTAGAGCAGTCGGACGGGGAGCCGGCAGGAGCGGCCGGGCAGTCGGACTGAGGGGCTTTGCTAGCCCCGATGTCTTGAAATATCGTCTTGCCGTCTTTGGGGTACCCGTCGCCAATTACTCCGACAGTAGCCCCCAAGCCTTAGGGCAACTTGGCAAAGTTGGGCGGAGATTTTTTGGCGGGTGTTCATGAAAGTGATCATGCAAAAGACAAAGTTAGTCCACGCAGATATATCAAATGATTGCTTTAGCATTGCAAGTTTTATGCGGAGGGTGCCGCGGTTTCGTCCGAGCCCCCTTCAATCTTTTTTGTGTTCCCTCCACTTTTTGGCTTGTGCTCTCGCTCGCCGGACAGCCTCTCTGCGGTCTGTGGCTGAGAGTGGGCCGCGAAGTGGAGTGTACAGTACTCAGACTCTTGGAGCGGATTTAACCGAGCAGATACTCATAAAGGAAACGGTCGGGTCGCCCGAAAACGTTTCTCTTCCTAGACCTTTTTCGTGTGGGGTGACCTCCAGCTTTTGCTCTCGCTAGCCAGACAGCCGCTCAGCGGTCTGTGGCTGAGAGGTGGGCCTTTGGTACTGCACACGCTACTAAGCCGTCTGCGGAAAAAACGTCTCAGGCCAAGCGGCCAGCCCCTTGGCCAACTATGGCTGGCACCGGGGCCAACAGTGGTGCAACTGTAATAAAATGCGGAGATAGCCCCTCAGCATCACTCGGGGTTATCCGTGCTTGCGTGGTACAAAAAATATGCGGTTGAAGAGCTCACATTGATTTTTCTGTAGTCGCGGTCGTCGAAGACAGCCGGCGAGAGTCGCGGTCGTGAAGCGCGTCAGTGCACCCGCTGGGTGTAGCCTTCGAGCCCCCGGGTGCTCGAAGGGGGGTCCCGGCCGGTCAGGCTCGACCGGCCAAGCGGCGAGGCATCTTGCAATGCCCTTTTTCTTCTTTTTCTCTTCTGCCGGCTGCTGGCAGTCGGACAAAACTCTTCACTTGTCTGCAATCTTCGCGGGGGCGCGCCAGCGCACCCGCTGGGTGTAGCCCCCGAGATTCGGGCTGACTGCTGAGTAGTCGGGCCGGATCTCCCGGTGACTACTTTGTCTTCTTCTTCGCGGGGGCGCATCAGCGCACTCACTGGGTGTAGCCCCCGAGATTCGGGCCGACTGCTGAGCAGTCGGGCCGGATCTCCCAGTGACTACTTTGTCTTCTTCTCTTTTTCTCGTCAGCCGGCTGTGCTCAAACGGGCCGACTCGTCGGTCGGCCAGGCAGCGAAGCGGGCAGACGAACCAGCCAGCCCAGTGGCAACGCGGGCTTTTGGCCGGAGCAGTCGGCTGGACTGCAGTCTGCAAAGTCGGATCCTACTTTTCCTTTCTTCTTTTCTTTCTTTTTTTTCTGCCAGTCGACCGTGGGCACCCGGCCTTTTCTTCACCCGGCTCTGGGCAGCCGGATGCACACACACATTTTTTTTCTTTCTGTCCGGCTTCAGGCAGGGAGCCGGACCCTTCTTTCTTTTTAGCAGCCGGCAGCAGACTGTAGCGAGGAGCAGCGGGGTCCGACCCGGGCATCGGGCGCTGGCAGAGGCGGGGCAGCGGGCCGGCCACCCGGAGCTAGCCCAGGCCGGGTATGGCGCGGAGGCGAGGGAGGAGGCCCGGCACGCGGGCAGAGCCGAGTGGCGGAGGCGGCAACCGGCCAGCGCAGCAGGCGGGAGACGGCGCGCGTAGGAGGAGGTCGGTCGACAGGCGGAGGCCGGCCGGGCGAGGTGACCCGGCCAACTGGCACGCGGGAGCCGGCCAGGCGCGAGCGACATCGGGGGCGGGATCCAGCGGACGGCGCAGGAGCCGGTCGAGGAAGGCGAGGCTACAGCCGGCGTGGGAGACTCGGAGCCGGCCCAGGACCGGCTGCGCAGAGGAGGCGGAGGCCGGATACAACCGGAGCGGGGCGGAGGCCGGCGGCTCGGGAACCCGGCGGAGGTGGGGTCATGGTAGGCCGGGCGCTACAGCCGGTGGCCGGGTAGCGGGAGGTGCAGGGGACCCGGCGACGAAGGACCGGGGCGCAGCCGGCCCGGGATGACGCGGGTGCGTAGGCGGAGCCCCCACCGACCACGAAGCAGCAGCCGGCTCGGGAGCTACGTGAGTTTGCGCGCGAGGCCAGCAGAGAGAGGATGAGGCAGAGATGGCCTGGGACCGGGCGTGGAGGCGCGCCATGCGCAGGGGCGAGGGCGGCTGTGCGGGTGCTCGCAGGGACGACGCAGGTGCTACCGACGCTGACCGCAGCTGCGCACATGCGGCCAGGCCACAGCAGCAGCGTATGAGTTAAAGTAGCAAACGAAGCTCGTGTTTGGGATAGTTTTGGTAGTGTTTGACCACGGTTGACTTGCATCTAGCTAGCTTGCGTAGATGAAATATGAAGGAGCGAACGCGCGTTCCGGCCGGAACAAGGCGCAGCACGGAGGGGAGTATACGCGAGCGGCGCGTGGATGAACGCGACCGACCGAAGCGAGGCCCGGCGCGGCACGCGCGCGGACGGACGGCCGGCGTTGCGGTGGTGATGACGAAGAGGCCGACGGTGAGGACGCGCCACCCCTCGTCGCCGTTCCGGGGGCGGGTCGATGTCGAGCCCCCGAGCGCTACCGGAGAGACGGTGCAACGCCACGGTAGTGAAGGCGAAGATGGTCCCGCCCGGACAGAGAAACCAGCAGCAGCGCGGTAGCATAGTACCGCCCCACGATGGGCGCCAAATGTCGTGGTATTCTCACGGGGGGTGTAAGACGACATATGCCACAAGGTGGCTTCGTGTGAGGGCAAGATTGCTGCTGATAGGCTCGGGAGTGGATATGCGAATAACACGCGGTAGTTTACCCAGGTTCGGGGCTCTCCGGAGAGATAATACCCCTACTCCTGCATGTCTGAGTATATCTGATATATCTGGTACAGAGTTGCTCCTAGAGCTGTATTTGGGATCAGTACCATGGGTATCTGACTTTGTATATGCCTGTATGAGGCATGCTCTAGTGGCCGGCTATGCCCATGGCTTATGGCCGAATGGATGTGTGCGAGCTAATGTGTGAGTGAATGAGGGGGTGGATGGATGGATGGATGCCATATATAGTGAGGCTAGCTTACTTCCTAAGCTATGTAGTGGCATGGGACAAGTGGGCATGGGGCACCATGCCCATGATGGTGTGGATGTGATGTGCATGCCTCCTTGTCCCCGGTGCACTTTATAAAATAGTGCCCAGGGACAGATACATTGTAGATGATGTCGCGGTACGGTTGTCTCGTCGATGTCTTGTCGGTGTCGGTCGGGCTGCAGTCGGCAGCTGGCTGGTTGGCGCAGTCGGCAGCCGGCTGGTGGGCGCAGTCGGCAGCCGGACGGTCAGAGCAGTCGGACGAGGAGCCGGCGGGAGCGGCCGGGCAGTCGAACTGAGGGGCTTTGCTAGCCCCGATGTCTTGAAATATCGTCTTGCCGTCTTTGGGGTACCCGTCGCCAATTACTCTGACACTAATGGCAGTTCAACAAAGTAGAAGCAATGCAAAGCATCAGTTGCAAGATATGTGCGAGCAATGTAGCCTTGGAAAGTTAGAGCAAGTATCTTAATGGGTGAATAAGATAGGGCATCTTCCTCTGACTCCTCCACTAGGGAGCTACATTGACTTAGGTCTCCCTCTAGCTCAAAATCACTGTTAGGATCATATTCTGAGAATCAATCTATAGGTGGAGAGCGTTTGCATTGCATTGCATCCAGACTTGATTTCAGTCCCTTAATGCCAAGTTTGACAGCCATGGCATTGTTCTGCTTTATTCTTTTCATGCGTGCAAGCTCATAATCACTATGATGTTGTTCAGAATCTGAGGTTCATGAAAACATAAAAAGTAGTCAGATTATCTATGGAATATATTGCGGATTCAACTCGGAGAGTGTCTCCCTATAAAACCCTGCATATGCAAAGTTCACCTCCCAACCGTGCTGACTAGACAACACACAGAAATACAAACCCCTTATGTCTCTATAACAGGCAGGCACACATTTCAAAACTGAAGTAGGAACATTAGAATCATATGAAATTCGTATTTGAACAAATAAACTAAGCAATTATGAGTGGCGTAATGTTTAGCTTCAAGGGTGGAGTGTTGGTAGTGCGACACAAAGCAAGTAGGCAGATTGTATTCCATGTAAAAGATCGAAACCTATGTAAAAGCTGAAATGAGACTTTCTTTCTATACAATGCAGTGTTCGTTACCCACACATGATGGAAGAGATCACATAGAGAAATACTATTCACTCATGTCTATGGTTCCATTATTTAGAAACAGGGTGGTCCACCCTAAAAGAATATTGACAACAAATATGACAAGGCAAGCATAGATGTAGTGAATCAATCATTTACTTGTGAGCTTATTAGGACAAGTATGCAGAATTGTAACTACAGTAAGAGATCGTCCAAAATCTGAATGAAGAAGTTTGTCTAGCACTTATTGTTTGCAACTAATCGACGTGAATAATTGGATATTATATCGAATGAGTAAGAAAGACTAGTAAAATTGTCAACAAACCTGGCTTGCAGTAGTAATCTGGGTCAATGTCACTACGACCAACAATCCAAAATGACTAGTTTCTGTTCCGAGGGCCGGAATTTTGAAAACCCTGTGAACTTTAGAGGTACTAAAGATTACCAAAACACATCTGAACCATTAAATGTAGGTAGCACTGAGCACACAACAAACCCTAATGACAGTCCTGCCTAATGAGTAATGAATCAATTAGAAAATGGGTGATGAGGAGTGGCTGCTGAGTGTTGAGGACGTATCTCGGGATAAATTGGGTTGTCTTGGTGGGTGCTGCATGCCTGAGCCCTGAACGGACTGGGAAGGTAGGCACGGCGGCGCGCCCGGGCAGCGGTGACGCTGTTGGGTGAGCGGCTCCTAGCCTCCTGTTAGTCCGGCGTCTCCTCCTAGAGTCATGCCGTCCGGGGACGGCAAGTCGTCAGCGAAGCAGGCGGCTGGGGGCGAGTAGAGATCGGAAGCGCGCAGCAGAATAGAGGGGAATCGGGGCCTGGGACGACCCAAAATCCCAGGGTGGGCCGGCCCACCGTGGGCACCCTGTAGAGATACACACCCGAGCGGCGAACATGCATTTTCGAAACTAATTTAGGAACATTTAGCTGACCAATTAAACAACTCTGTTTTAATAATATCATATTCATATTTGAACATCTAAGCTTGTTTAGCTTGATGGGTGGAGCAGTGTTATTATGACATGAAGCACGTATTCTGATCGTATAGTGATCATAAAAGGGGGAAACTCTAAGCATATTTTTTTTAGCAAAAGAGGGTTTCCCCTCCGATTTCTATTAAAGAAACCACCATGGAACCAACATGATCAATTAAACCCTAAGCATGATCAATTAAACCGTATTATGGCTGTGCCATGGCAGATTTGAAGCTGCAAACCGGAGAAATGATATTTAGCATCCATTGTTTGCTTCGAACTAAGAACTAAATTCTAAGAGCTGAAAAGAAAGTAGAGTAACCAAGTTAAGATATATTTTCTGGTTGAGATCAAAAAGTTGAGGAGATATGAAGTACCACCTCTCTTGCGGCGCCGTGTAGGCATCGGGGGTGCGATGGCTGTCGATGGCGTTGAAGCAGATCTGCAACGGTAGACGGGTGCATCGGGGGATAAGTCCCGTTGCGATGGAAGAGAAGTTCGTGTGAGCGGCCCCGGCAAAGAGGACGACGGCGCCGATGAAGCGAGAGGATGCGATGCAAGGCTATTGGTCCGTCGCCGTGGATGAGAAACGTCCATCTCTAGCAGTGGACGACGCGGTCTTGGTAGGCGCTCCGGCATGGTGGAGGACGGTGGCAATGGATGTAGTGGAGGACGGCGGCGATGGATGGGGTGGCGGACGGAGGCTAGTGTGGGGATGGGGTGTTCTAGCGCGGATGGTGTATGAATGGGAAAATGGAGGGAGAGATATGGGGAACCATGTTTTTGGGACGCGCCTGTCTGAAATATGGGAAAGTTACGAACTTAGCCCCCGTTTAAAATTTGGACGTCTCGTCGGTTGGGGATAGGACGGTAATCTTGCATCTTGCCAATATTTTCCCAGAGCGATTTCGGCGAGGAGAGGGTGCTTGGCGCCCATGGTTGGGCCCACGGTGTATGAACGGGGCTGACAGGTAGGGCGGTTGTGTCACGTCCGAGTGATGTTACAAACCTGCCCCTATTGAAAATATTTGCCTACATCGATTTCGGCCGAGTCGAGTTTGTTTTGCCGCCCACCGTGTATGAATGGGGAATGGAGGGAGAAACAGAGATCTTTCGGACGAGCTTGAATCAAATGTGTTTTGCCGCCCATGTTTGACGCCCACCGTGTCGGAATGGGCTCAGAGGCGGTCGTGTCACGTCTAATTGAAGTTACTAACCTACCCCTATTTAGAGCAGTGGAAATCGGGCCGATGGATTGTCCGTGTAATGGGTAGACAGTAATTTCCATCTCCCAAACACTTGGCTTCGGGTAGCCGACGTGGGAGTGGACATTTTGCTGCTTCTTTCGAATTTCGGGACAATAAGCATCCACGTTTACCCTGGCAACTAAATTCGAATCCATTTTGTATTCCTATATGAATCTTTATAAATCATTCTATGTGTTTTTATATATCTTCAAAAGGACGACAAAGATGTATTCCACTGTCATATATGAATATGGTTTACAAATGCCGATACTCAAATTCAGAAACTAGAATCCAGTTTAAGGTGAATTCGAATATTTGGAACACTTCATGTCCAACTCAAATGTCACACGCGGCATAATGTGTACTCCCATTTAGATATGTACACAAGCGATGTATCAAGATTCAAATACCGAGTCAATCAACCAAGAATGTACAGAACTAATAGACATATAAACACTTATAGAGTATATGGATCAATAATATCAACTAACATACATAAGCCAGGCCGCTGTACTTTTTTTGCTACAACAGCATCCCTTTTTTAGCTAGCATCTTGGCCCTTTCCGATGTGTGCCACTTATGGTCCATCTATACTACTACTATTGCTGAATGCACATTCAGCCCGATTGGCATATTTGTAGGTCTGGCACAGCAATCCAAATGAAATTTCTCCGAGTCTTATCAATTAATACAGACTTGTGCTCAAATAAAATTACAAACAAAAAACAAAAAAATAATTATTACATGATCTCTAAAACAAATGGTTTGACTGATTACATGAACAGACAACACAAAGATTATTCAACTATGGAAAGAACATTTCACCTATGATTTACCAAGTAGGAATTTAATTTCCTTTTTTCCTTCAGGACCTTAACAATATGGTCAGTCTCAGCTTGCCTCGTATTGAAATCTACCAAATATTTAATGGTTGTCTTGAGTACTGCTTGTGATTGTGTTGTTTGCTTCCTCAACATGTCAACTTCATCTCTAAGTGCAGAAGCAGAATCTCTTTCTACCACTAGTTTAGCCTCTAGAGCATCAGCAGTTGGCAATTCATAATGCACGATTGGGCTGGTGCCACTGCTGTGGGATGATGCAACATCCATGGGGACCTCGCTCTTTGATCTTGGGCTAACCTGTTTTGCCATTAAAGTTCCGATTGGATTCAGAAAAGTTGAAGTTAGCAAAACATCTCAACTGGGAGTTATAACAGCAAACCAGTTAAACAAACAAGGAATTAAAGAGTTTCAATTGGATGCTAAAAAGTAGTTATTAACATCATTGTAACCCGCTGTTGCAGCAGCAAAGCAGTTAAACAAACAAGTAGATATTTAAGTTAAGGCAAACAGGTAAGTCTTAACAGTAAGTATCAAACACATAGATAGGCGCAGTCTACAACATGATTAACAGGCTGTACCATTATGTAATCAGTAGCAAACTAAATCAAGCCAAGCAACATAATTCAACAATTTTGCAATAAGTGGCTAACAAAAATTCCGAGAAGCAGGTAACTGAACTTATGCTAGTTCTTTGTACAGGCACACTGCAACTTCTTTTTCGCTTACAAGGTTGTACGAAGGAGTCCATGGCATCAATTGCTTGGATACGCAGTCCCAATACTTCTTTCTTCCCACACTGCATGGGTAAGTCGAATGGTTAATCTGGTAAGATGGTGCGTCCTTGATATGTTATATGAGGACGTGTAGTCAAACTAGTTGTATCCAAACAAATCACACTGGCTTTTACTGTATATTTCATGCGATTACTTTTGGCATATCGAGATCTAAGCAATCTACAATAGGATGAAAAGCCTGGCATCCTTCACATTATTGGCGAACTCAGTTCATAGAAACAAGCAATTCAACAATTCTGTGGGTAAATCAAAAGCGCCACTGGAATATTTTTCACTATCCAATCATACACGCAAAAAGGGGCGACGCCACCATAGGGGCTGGTATGGGCGGCCGCCTCAGGTGGCTGGAAAGTGTGCACCTAGTTTGAGTCGTCCAGGTTGGCCCACGCTAGTTTTGTTCGTCCCAACGCATGAGCAGGCAATGTAAAAAATGAAGAAAAATGTTTCAATTTCGATGGGCCAATAACATAATTGCAAGGCAGGCCCTAAAGCAGGCTCGTGGCCCAAACAAGCGCCTCTCATATCGATCGACAGCAGGAAAAATCCCAATTCATTCGCTCCAGCCTCCAGTCTGGTTCGCTCCTAACCTAGCCACCATTGGACAGACCGACACAGCACTTCCTCGCGACCTCGTTGGAGGGCGGTCGCCGGGCTTCAAGCGAACGGAAGGACAAGAAGATGAAGATCCAACCCTGGGTGTAGCCTGCATGGGAGGCAGCGGCGGCAGCACGGGCATGGCATCGAGCTTGCGCAAACGGACAGTCGCAGCTTGCAAGACTAGCATGCGCAACGAGCAGGTACATCACATCCCTGATTATATCTAATTCAACTCTTAAATTTCTGGCCAATAGTTAAACCTGACGGTGTTGTAAAACTGCTTGTATGTAGGGAATCTATGAGAAAATGAAACCAATTTCTACTTATTTTATAACTCCCCCAATCAATACTGAACTGACTGAATCTGATGTATCTAATTAAGTTTCCGGTGCAAACATAAAAGCTCATGTTGTTCTTGAGCCTGAAGTGTCTAATGAACAGACTGCTAATGAAGGATTTGATGCAAACATTTTACATGCTCCTGGTGATGAACATATAGTGTCTAATGAGGGATCTAATGCAAGCATTTTGCAAGCTCATTGAATGATTTAGTGTCTAATGATGATCTACTATGTTGAGAGAGACAGAGATTTGTAGGCATTGAGACAACCAAATTATAGTGCATTTTCATAGCTTGAGGAAACATCGAGGCCATCTACTAGAAAGTCCCCGTATCATTACAACATAGCATAAATACTTTTCTAATATGTTGTTTGAAACTATTGGCACACTTGTGCAGGATAGATATATTGATATGCAGTTTGCGCACTGGTTATACGTGCAATTACACTTCGATATTTTCAGCCAGAGAACGAATAATTCAAGCAAGTACAGACCATGTTTGTAGTCCTTGTACACCGTGTTGCATTTTGTGTTTTTTGGTGCTTGCATCATTTAGTGTTTATAATCTGAACTACTTTGGATCATTAGTTGGTTGTCAAAGTGCATGTAGCTTCACATTTCTCAAGTTATGTTGATTTCCGGAGTGCAAGTGCCTTCGTATTTTTTAAGTTAAATGTTCGCCCCCGGTAACTTGAATTCGTGGATCAGCCACTTCACACAAATCATACACGAATGCCAGTACGAATTAAATGAAATGCAGGGACTTATGCTAGCTCATTGTACAGGCTCACTGCAGCTCTGCTTGCGCTTGGGATGTTCCATGTACAAGTCCATGTTACCACTTTCTTGGATGTGCAGGCCTTGTGCTCCTTGCATCCCCCTCTGCATTTTTGACACGGCGAATGGTTGATCAAATAAGAGGAATCGACCTTGATGTTGTACCGGAGGACAGATAATTACAAGGTTATACGGGTGTGCAGGATGTGTACCAGATCCCGTAGCGCCGTCATGCTTCGCTAAAAAATGGATTTGCTTGTTTCAGATGATATCTCCAGAAGAAATAAGAGTTAAAGTCAGAGTTGCATAGGCGTGTAAGCTAAGAGAGTAGTGAAAGGATATCCAAACATCGTCGGAACAGTGCACAAGGGAGTGATGTGTGGATACCTAGTTCGGGCCGGCGTTTGAGCATGCTCGCCTAGCTAGAGTGCGGGTCACTTCAGAGCCGTTGAGGGTGATGCGCTGGCATTGGCTGCCCACGCACGGATGCAGATCTTGAGTGGCAGCGAAGTGCTATGATGCGATGGACGAGACCGTTGGTGAAGCCCCAATGGCCTCGGGGGGCGGAGGTGCGACAATGTGCTCGGTGAAGTAGCCCCGGTGAGCTGGGAGATGGCGTCGGTGAAGCGCACCTGATGCGGTGGAACTCGGTGTTTATGAGGCACGTCGGTTGCGGCGGCCGACGTTGTCGGTGGACCACCCGGTGCGGTGGACGAGGGCGTAGATGAGGTAGCTTTGGTGCGGTGGTTAAGCGCGACCATCGTCTTTGTCATTTTCATCCGGCACAGAGGTGGGGAACGGTGGGGAAAGAGACGAGACGAGGGGCAATTCGAGGGATGGCGGCGAATTAGAGATTTGAGCAATCTGGGCGCGGAAGGGGACGGTGGAGAAGAGAGATTTTGCAGGGCTGGAATTGGGGACGCCAGATATTTCTATCCGAAACGGGGAAGCGCAAACTTATATTATTGTCGTCGTCCTTTTTTGGGGGGAGGGGGGTGGGTGGATGGGTGCTACGCGTCCGTCTGACACACGCGACCACCCCGACAGGACTATGCTTCGATGCCTTAAGGCACCTGCCTTTGTGTCCATGACATGTGGGCCCAAGAGGTGCCTGGCCCACATGTCAGTCACCCAAGGGCATTTGCCTTTAAGGCACCGAAGCAGCGTCCACCCCGACACGACCCTAGTCTGCCTGGTGTGCCTACATTTGAGAATGCAAACGAATCTTCTTTCATTTGCAAACGAATCTGTATGTATTACCATGCCCGTGTTTTCCTTGCAATAATTAGTCATCCGAAACGAGATACTCCATCCGTTCACTTTTGTAAGTCGTTTCAGACAACTTAAAATGAACTGTTTTGCACATTGTCTGAAATGTCTTCAAGGTCTTATAAAAGTGAACAGAGGGAGTACTATAAATTAATTAATGAGTTACTTGAAAAAAAATCGAAACGGTACCCACGCTAACGTGGATTAGAGTGTCACATAATTAGTTATTTGAATTAGAGTGTGTGTCACGCAGTTAGTTATTTGAATTAGAGTGTGTGTCACGTAGCGATCTCCAATTCTAACGTGGATTTCGCATTTCACTGTATCCACGCTACTTTTTTAATACAAATTCATATGTATATGATGAACACCATGGTAGTGAGAAAACTTTTGGATGGATTCAAACATATGACCTACAAAATAGCACAACAAATTGAGTCAATGTCAACTTTTCGAAACTTAGTATGGCACGAATTCGAAATAATTACCCGTATGCCCGGTTCTCGGTTCAAATCTTACAATGTACACCGAATTGAAACATCAATATTAAGTCCCGTACTATGTACATTCAAATGTTGTTTTTAGCCCCCCCCCCCCCCCCCCGCACAAATGCTACATACTTCCTGTATCGGTCAATCTTCCTCTCCTAACCACCTTAGGAAGCTATCGGTTTCCAACACAAGTTCATTCTTTCTCTCCATGTTTGGATCTCTAAGTCTCTCAACAACACAACCCCTTTCTCCATGCCGAGCTCTCTCCCCCCCCCCCCCTCTCCCTCTCACCCTCTCGCGCTAAATACATGCATTGCCTATCTAGCCCCCAACCTCTCGTGCGTACGCACGCACGTTGTATATCTAGGTCACTCCCTCGAGACTGTCTCACTCTTTCTTCCGCACGGTGGGCCACGCTCACTCAATCTCGCTCTCTTTATCTGAGTCTCGTTTAACCTCGTTTTCTTTCACACACAAATGATATATCTCCCTGTTCGGGCCTCCATCGACACACTCTATACTCTCTCACGCAGATTGTCTATCTAGGTTAGTCCATCCAAGCCGCCGCCACTCTTTCGACCTCATGGTGGGCCACGCTCACTCAATCTCTCTCTCTCGTTCTCTCTCTCTCTCTCTATCTATCTATCTATCTATCTATCTATCTATCTCCGTATGTCTCGATTGACCTCGCTCTTTCTCGGACAAAAACGATATATCACCATGTTTGAGCCCAATTCGACCTATTCACATTGTATACTCTCTCATGCACATCGTCTATCTAGGTCACTCTCTCCAACCTGTCTCACTCTTTCGATCGCACGGCGACCCTATGTGATCAGTTGACCTTGCTTCCTCCCACGCATAAAATATATCTACACGTCTGTGACTGGATCATCTCTCAAGCTCTACTTACAGCCCTCACCCTTGCCAAAAGCTCAATCGGACAATATCTCTCCGGAGCATATATATTTGTTCAATGATTGTCGGACCACACTCACTTTGTCTCTCTATCTATATGTATCTCAATTGACCTCGCTTTCTCACACCGTATCTTCCACGCGTTGAAGCTACTACCTCTACATCCCTTGCAAAGCCGGAGCTATTTACATTGCGAGGGGTACTCCAACCTTGGATTAATTTGTGTAGGCATTTATTCCGGTCGGTTTAGATTATATTTTCGTAGCATTTGGCCCACAACTACTCCAAACACCGTTGCAACCCACACAACTCCCCTAGTTGATTTCCCTCTGGCTCGGTCATCGCTCTCTCGCACGTCCTTTCTCGCCTTCAATGTCGCACCATGGTATTATTGAAAAAACTATATTGTTCTCTTTAATTATTATAAATAAGCTACAAAACTACACACCGATAGTCCACTTGGAATGGAACAAATTTCGACCCACAAATTAAAGTGCTACAAACTACACATCGAGGGGCCCACATGTCATGAAACAAATTTGGACCCATATACAAATTAAAAAAATAAAGGACGAGAACATGCGACCGGGCCTTCAAGCCGCACGTCAATAGGAAACATATACGTAGAATAGCAATGTTTGTTGTACCCCCTTTGTTCACATAATGTTTTTATATTACCACAGCCTAATTAATGGATAACATGTAATATTAGTTTTGGTACTATTCACCTTCACTTACTGGTGGGTTCCATGTGTGCTCTCTCTCTCTCCTCCCCTTCTGCGTTTAGACGCACGGGCAAACAGGAAGAACTCGTGGGCGATGTTGTCGTTGACCATATCTGGACGCGTTCACAAGTGACGGCACCAGTTTCACGTACTAGCAGCACTAGTCAGTGTGTACGTGCAATGCACGTTAATTTGAAAGTATATTAAGTGCATGCGGATATTAACTACTAGGATATTATTTGCATGTTGTCATGTGATTAGCACTATTTTTGGCATGAAATTAACTGCACGCTAAACGTGTTGAGCGCTCGACATTGAAGCAGTCTAGGTTGTTGGATGACAAGGAATACATGTGGCTTGACGACATTTTATATTTAATTCAATTCGGCTCTAGCAGAACATTCAATCGATAAAACCATACATTTTGTTCAGTCTGACTCCGACTTTAAATTATACGACGACCGATATAAAATAAACGGAAATGATAAACGTTCGGATTTTAAGCATGGCAATCCGAACGTTTTTCATGGCAAATTTAGATTACGCAGCGGCTGCGGGGCCGTCTCGCGGTGGGAAGCGGCTCCTCTGCCGTGCTCTGTGTGTCGTCGGGCCACTGACCAACGGCGACGGCGGCATCTTGCGCCGTTGTTGGCGTACTCCTAGACGTTGTCCTAGCTTCAAGGAAGGCCAAAATGTTCTGGACTTCGGAGCGAGTCAACTGGCAGGAGGAGGCGACTGGCATTGGTGCAAGGAAGCGGTCGACGGCGGCCATCCATGCCGCTGAAGGGGGCACTAGCACCCGCGCGGGGACAGGCGCTGTCAACGGCGTGGCGGAGACATTCGTGTGCATGGGCACCGGCACGGGCGCGCACGTCAGTGCACGCGCAGGTGCATGCGCTGGCAGGTGCACGGGCACCGGCACGGGCGTGCGCGTCAATGCACGCGCAGGCGCATGTGCTGGCAGGTGCACGGGCGCGTGAAAGTCGGCGGGGACCTCGTGGAACCCCGTGGCATCAAGCTCGGCGACAATATGCGGCTCCCAGCCCATCAATGCCATTGGTGTCGGTGTCAAAACCGGTGGATCTAGGGTAGGGGGTCACGAACTGTGCGTCTAGGCGGATGGTAACAGGAGACAAGGGACACGAAGTTTTTACCCAGGTTCGGGCCCTCTCGATGGAGGTAAAACCCTACTCCTGCTTGATTGATATTGATGATATGGGTAGTACAAGAGTGGATCTACCATGAGATCAAGGAGGCTAAACCCTAAAAGCTAGCCTATGGTATGATTGTTGTTCGTCCTATGGACTAAAACCCTCCGGTTTATATAGACACCGGAGAGGGCTAGGGTTACACAGAGTCGGTTACAATGGTAGGAGATCTACATATCCGTATTTGCCAAGCTTGCCTTCCACGCCAAGGAAATTCCCATCCGGACACGGGACGAAGTCTTCAATCTTGTATCTTCATAGTCTTGGAGTCCGGCCAACGATGATAGTTCGGCTATCCAGACACCCCCTAGTCCAGGACTCCCTCAGTAGCCCCTGAACCAGGCTTCAATGACGACGAGTCCGGCGCGCATATTGTCTTCGGCATTGCAAGGCGGGTTCCACCTCCGAATAATTCGTAGAAGATCGTGAACACCAGGATAGTATCCGGCTCTGCAAAATAAATTCCACATACCACCGTAGAGAGAATAATATTTACACAACTTCAATCTGCTGACGTATTTCGTGGCGTGACGTCACCCACGGCCAAGCCTTTACTCGAATCGTTTTTGTCATACCACCTCAGCGCGTTTAGCGAAGCGGTTTCCTTGGCACGTCTTGTCGAAGCAGAGATCGTGTCCCCTTATTCCGGGATTCTCATCAATACGGACGTGGGTAACCCAACCGCGCCCGTTGCCCCGCCCCCTCCATCGAAGGCGAGTTCCAAACGGTCACGGGGACGGCTCTTGGTATTCTCCCTCTATAATGAGACCAAAGCCTGTCCCTTTCCTTTGATCCTCAATCGAATCCGCCCCTCGCCGCGAGTTCCAACACCCAAGGCTCCAGATTCGGGTGCTTCGGACCTTTGACAATGTCCGGCTCTGACCTACAGGGCCGGTGGATGCCCTCTTCCGTCACGGAAGAAGACGTGCTAAAGCTGAGAGATGCCAGGTACCTAACCTATGATATTTCGCATAGGTTGCCCGCCCAAGGGCAAGTCATTCCCACTCCCGAGCCTGGTGAGAGCGTCGTGTTCGTGTCTCACTTCCGTCGGGGTTTAGGCTTCCCGATGGACCCCTTCGTGAGGGGGCTCATGTTTTATTACGGGCTGGAATTCCATGACTTGGCTCCGGAGTCCATCCTCCACATATCATCGTTCATCGTTGTCTGCGAAGCCTTCCTCCGCACTACCCCTCACTTCGGTTTGTGGCTCAATACCTTCAACGTGGAGCCGAAGATGATTGAGGGGCGCCAGGCAGAGTGCGGAGGGGCAATTATAAGTAAGAGGGCCGATGCTCCATGGCCCGAGGTCTCTTTTCAAGAGGAGCTCGGCTTATGGCAGCAAGAGTGGTTCTATATCACCGCTCCCAGGGGCAGCAGGCAGGTGCCGCCACCCGCCTTTCGCTCAGGCCCTCCACAACGGATGGTGTCATGGGTCAACAAAGGTCTTGACTGGGGTCTGTCCAAGGATGTACCAATATTGCAGGGCCGGATTCAAGACCTCCAAGAGAGGGAGGTCAATCTGGTCGTAGTGACGCAGGTTATGCTGATTCGGCGCCTTCTGCCCTGCAAACGTCGCCCCCTCCGTCTGTGGGAATTCAATCCGGAGGGACCGCGAGCTCTTCAACACTTCATGGGTACGACACCCGTGGAGATGTATAAACTGTTCTTCGGATCACAAGAGATGTGTCCGGACTTGACCGAGGACGCCGGCCTAAGCTACAATCTCCCGGATACTCAAGTAAGTAGTTCTGTGTCCGGACATACCGTTCGTTTATTTATCATGTGTTTGCCTTTTAACTAGCTATCCCTTGAACAGGAGTGGATAGCGCAAGCAAAACTGATACGGTGTCCGGCCCCCCTCCCGGAGACCACGGCGGATCTCGTGTTAGTCAAGATGCTGGAGGTTGCGCCTTCAGAAGAGGGCGAAGGGGAAAACAGGAAAACTACTACCTCTGCTAAGGAGGCTCTCAAGAAAGGGGGAACGAGAATCCCTCCCTCCAGGGGGAGAAGAGGACCGCTTTCGAAGATCCGGAGGCCAAGGCCTCAAAGCGGGGGAAGAAATCTTCACCGGAGGGTCCTGCGCCAGGAGAAGCCCCAGCCGCACTATCTCCCCAAGGGAATCAGCCCTCCAGCGAGCCGTAAGTAGAAAAAGGGGAGTTTCGTAGTAAGGGACATCCCCGTTTTTATTTCTGAGGATAACCGAAGTTCTTACCTTGTAGTTCGGATCTCAGCCCTTCTCAGCAGAGCTCATCTTCGGGGGATCTTCGTCCGGAGATGATGGAAAGCGAGACGCCTCCATCTGCCGCACCGTCAGGCGGGGCGGACGACCCGGAGGTGTCGTCGCGGAGGGCCTCCCTGAGTCCGGCGGGGCCAGAGAGTTCAGCACCAACTGGTGTACGACCGGAGGAGCTGAAGCATCTGCTCGAGAGGGCGTCTATCTCAGAAGATCACCGTACATTAATGGGTATGGTGATTGAAAGGATTTCATCCGCTGAGAGCGGGTTGCATGAGGCCGTCAGAAGTTTACTGACGAGGTTTGAGGTACATAAAAATGACATACCTTTTGATAGTTTTGCACATAGAGTGCGCCCTGTATAGATAGTAGCCCCTGAGACTCGGTACGTTGTCAAAAGTGACGGCGTGCCGAGGATCATAATCTCAGTGTTAAGATGTCGTCGTTCCTATTCAGGGGGCGGAGCGTTTGGTGGCCAGCCGGACTGATAGAGTTGCCGAACTGAAGCGGCAACTCGATGTTGCGGATGCGGACATCGCGCTGGTCAATAAACGACTTGACGAGTCACAAGGTTGGTGGTTTCTCCGCAGTCACCTAGTAAGGGAGCTGATGCCCACGCCTTACAACACGTATGCTTAATGCAGATGGCGCCGCTGCTATGGAGGGCCTTCAGGCCGAGCTTGCTCGAGCCAAGGAGCAAGCCAGAAAGAGTGATGCGGCTGCCTTGAGGGCGGGCGAAGAGCTTAAAGCCGAAAACGCTGCTCACTGCCGAAGCAGGGAGGAGATGGCCGAAGCGGCCGTGAAGCTGAAGGATGCTACCGACCGCTATGAGTTTCTCGAAAGAGAACGCCGAGTGGAGCGAGAGGACCTGAAGAAGGCCACTGCCGAAGCCAAAGATGCTCGCTCTGCGATGAGGGCCATAAAGGAGGAGCTACGTCAGGCCGGGGATATCGCGGCTGGAAAGCCCTTTCTGCTGCGTAGGAAGTTCACAGACCCGAAGTATGCTCAGTTGGGCTAGTTGTGGGGTGCGGAGGATGCTTATCTGAATTTGGCGGCGAGTGCGGCGGACGCGGTCGTGCACTTCTGAAGCCAAAAGGATCACGAAATGGAAGAGCCTTTTTGGTCTCAATACCATAGTCCGGAGCGTCCACTTCTGTTAACCTATCGGTTGGCTGAGTGGGATGAGCTGAACAGGTTGTCCGGACTTGCCATGAAGGATGTCGTGGCTCATCTGTGGCCGGACAGGCCCAAGCCGAAGAGTTATTTTGGCTTGGTGCAGCAGTTCCTTGATGCGGTGCCGCATATCAAGGCGATGAAGCGGTCGGCATGCATAGAGGGTGCACGGATGGCTCTCGCCCATGTCAAAACATGCTGGGCAGAGATGGATGCCACCGACGTTGCATCCCAAGTTTCGGACAGAAGCCGATTACCCACCGAACACTATTTTGAGGAAGTCCTGCCGGGCGCTCGTTTAATAGAGTCGCAGCGCTCGAAAAACGTTATGTTCAAATGACATGTATGATTTGTAAAACCATAGTTATAATATAAGGGCCTTTTATACTTCTGCGTTCAAGTATTGAAACATTTCCTGTGCGGCCGTTAACGTATATGTATATAACCTGAAAGATGGCAGTCTTCGGCTTCAGCCCCCACGCACATGGTGCGGGGGTGTTTGCAAAAAAGCGCATTTTCACACTTAATCCAACGTCTTGGTCCTGTGAAGGAGGTGATAGCGTGGCAAACTAGGCAACCAGACTATAATGCTTTATCACTTTCACTTAGCCATAGGATTTCGATGGTGGGGCTACTATATAGCCCCTAGGGGCACCGCGCTCTCCGAACTCGGGGTGCGTGTGTGCCTGACCGGGAAACGGTCCTTCGTCAAAGCGGAGGAATTCTAAACATTCCGGTGGTCGATCGAGTGGTTGACCAGTCTCTCGCTATATCATGACAGTCAGTTTTCGGCTTTCTCTACTAAGGTGCTCACCTGGCCGAACCGGGGCACAATCGTAGTAGTTCTCCTGGTGCTGCGCTAGCCGATAGAGCGGAACATAAGGCAGCAAAACACAGGAGCCGGGCAAACCCAACATTTGACCAAAGACATGATTCGGAGCTGATGCATATAAGGTCTAACTCAAGACACCAAACACTCCCTGAGGTATTCGGTCTTTATGATAATGGGTAGTATAATGCCCTAAGCCCCTAGTGTCCAGGTACGCGCGAGAACTTCTGACGCGGCCGATGCCAAAACGCCAGCCTCCTCCTCGGTTATGGTAAGAAACCGGGGGATGTGTATCAACAAGAGACAGTAAAAAAGGTTTATGCAGGGTCTTAATCTAAAAAGAATCCTTGTAACGGGTCCCTGCTGCACGTCTGCGCCTGTGTATCTGTTGTGCTGTATCCTGGACGGGTGTAGCACGTTGTTCATCTGTAAAAAGAGATGAACTTAGTTTGGAAAAATATCGTGCGAAAAATGTATTTAAAACAGAGTATGATTTGAAGGATGAATAAAATTGAGCTTTATTGGCTATCATTGTTCATGCGTGCAGCTCCCTGTAAAGGGGTATGCGGCTAATAAGCCCCTTGTTTATTTATACCGGACTCGCTTAACCGTGTCCGGGGTCTGAATGACCTATTTTAGGAGCTTTGATCAGCAAAGCCGTATTAGTGTGTGGCTGTCAAGGCAGTCTCACGTTCTTCCGCGGTCGAGGAACACTCGAAGTTTCCCTTCAATGAGATGATACCGCGTGGACCGGGCATTTTAAGTGTAAGAGACGCGTAATGCGGTATTGCATTAAAGCGGGCGAAAGCTTCGCGTCCCAATAGTGCTTGATGGCTACTTTTCAATGGGGCGATATGGAAGATTAGCTTTTCGCGGCGGAAGTTGTCGGATGAACCGAACACAACTTCTAGTAGTAAGGAGCCCTTACAATTGGCATAAGGGCCTGGCGTCACTCCTTTAAAGGAAGTGCTGCTATGGCGAATTTTGGTAGGGTCCATCCCCATTCTGCGGATGGTGTCCTGGTATAGCAGGTTTATATCACAGCCGCCATCCATTAGGACTTGTGTAAATTGTAGTCCGTCGATTATAGGATCCAATATCAAAGCAGTCCATCCTGCGTTTCGAATACTTCTGGAGTAATCCTGATAGTCGAAAGTAATTGGTTTTGACATCCAATTTCGGGACTCCGCTGGGGTGGACCGTGCGGCGCGTACTTTAGTAGGTGCCGCCCTATTTTTCCTTGTTATCACTTGAAGTGAATTTACTGTATTGATTTCTTGTGGGAAATTCTTTTGTTTTCCGGCGCTCTGCTTGTGGGGTTCGTCGTCGTCCTCGCTTGGTGTGTCGAGCCCCTTGTATTCGGCGTTAAGTCGGCCGGACTGCTTGAAGACCCAACAATCTCTGTGGGTATGGTTTGCAGGCTTCCCGGGGGTACTGTGGATTTGACATATCCTGTCCAAGATTTTGTTTAGGTTGGATAGCTTGTCACTGTTGTCCTTAAGAGGCAGTGTTTTGTTGTTCGGCCGAGAGCTTTTGAACCCGGCGTTGACCGTCGTGCTCTTTGGGCCATTTTCCTTAGTCCGGCGCTGATATTTTCTGCATCGTGGTTTCCCATTTCCATCCCTGACCTCGGATGTACTCGGGTCGCTGGTGCTGCATCTTGCCAGCCAGCTATCTTCTCCCGCGCAAAAGCGGGTCATGAGGCTTGCTAGTGCGGCCATTGTCCTTGGCTTTTCCTGGCCGAGGTGTCTGGCGAGCCATTCGTCTCGGACGTTATGTTTGAAGGCTGCTAGGCTTCGGCGTCCGGACAGTCGACTATTTGGTTCTTTTTGGTGAGGAACCTGTTCCAGAATTTGCGGGCCGACTCTCCGGGCTGTTGAGTTATGTGACTTAAATCGTCTGCATCCGAAGGGCGGACATAAGTCCCCTGAAAATTTGCCCGAAACGCATCCTCGAGCTCTTCCCAACTTCCAATAGTATTTTCTGGGAGGCTTTTGAGCCAATGCCGGGCTGGCCCTTTTAGCTTGAGGGGTAGGTATTTTATGGCATGGAGATCGTATCCTCTAGCCATATGTATCTGTAGGATGTAATCCTCAATCCAGACTCCGGGGTCTGTTGTTCCGTCGTATGCCTCTATGTTTACGGGCTTGAATCCCGCTGGAAATTCATGATCCAGTACCTCATCGGTGAAACATAGGGGGTGTGCGGCGCCCCTGTATTTGGGTGTGCCATTATTTTCGAACACTCGGCGTGTTGCGTTGCTCCCTGGAGCCTTCTTTCTTGGCCCATAGATGGACCTGACCGGGCCATCCTTTTTGCGAGGATCCTTATGTGGATCGTGTGCCGGTTTGTGTGCGGCGCCGCTTGCCGCTCTTTGCTTGTCATGTGGTCGTCTATCCGGCCAGGCGGCCTCTTTGTTTTTTGGCTGTGGGAGTTCTACGGCCTCCTCGTCAAATTCGGGCAACAGCTTGCGCTTCGGGTAGCTCTTTGCTTGGTGACTATCGTCGTATTTATCTGCGGTCTTGAGTACTTTGCTCCATCTCATTCTTAGTACGTCTTCCGCTATTTTGAGCTTCCGCTTCTGCTTCTTCAGACTTCTTGCAGTGGCGACGAGTCTTTTGTGGAGGTTCTTATGCTCCGATGATGTGTCCGGCGTGAGGTTGTCCGGACTGTTGTTTTTGCCAGGGATGAGTTGCTTGTCCAATTCGTCCTATTCGAGCGGTTGCTTAGTGGCATGTTCGTCGTCCACTGGTTCGCCCTGCTCTATGGCTGGGTCTATATGGGTGATGTTGCTGTCGAGGCGGGACTTCGGGCGGCACTTGCGTCGGCGTTTTGGCTGTTTTTCGGGGGAATTATCCTTCGCCGCGTCCCGTTGTTCCTCGTTGTCGCTTCCTTTTGATGTATCCGCCATGTATACATCGTGAGTTGAGGTGGCTTTCCAGTGCCCTGAGGGCGCTGGTTCTTGATCGTCTCTGGCATCATTGTCCATACCGTCGATGACTTCGGAGTCGAAGTCTAGCATGTCGGTTAGGTCGTCGACAGTGGCTACACAGTGGGTGGTGGGTGGGCTTTGAATTTCTTTGTCGTCCGCATCCCAACCGTCCTGACCGTAGTCCAGCCAGGGCTCTCCTGATAATGAGAGATACTTTAGCGAATTCAAGATGTCGCCAAAAGGCGAGTGCTAAAAGATTTCTGCAGCGGTGAACTCCATGATCGGCGCCCAATCGGATTCGATTGGTAGGGGCGCGGGAGGTTCGGAGTCCGGTGAGGAGTTCAGTGCCTCGGAGTCACGAGCTTCACAAGGGACAGGGTCGGTATTCGGCTCCATCGCCGTAGAGGTAGCAGCCCCCGAGACGGTGTCTAGCCACCCATCCTCGATCTGCGCATTCGGCTCCGAATTAAGGGTCGGAGCGGACTCTTGTGCGGCCTCCAGGGCACTGTCCGGCAGCAGAGCTAAATCATGCCCATCGAGACAGTGCGGCGCGCTCGGCTGTGGCTCGAGTCCGTCGAAGATCAAGTCTCTGCGGATGTCGGCCGTATACTTCAAACTTCCAAATCTGACCTGATGGCCAGGGGCGTAGCTTCCGATCTGCTCCAGATGGCCAAGCGAATTGGACCGCAGTGCGAAGCCGCCGAATACGAAGATCTGTCCGGAGAGAAAAGTCTCACCCTGGACCGCGTTGTTGTTGGTGATCGAAGGAGCCATCGGACCTATAGGTGACGACACAGAGGAACTCTCAATGAAAGCACCAATGTCGGTGTCAAAACCGGCGGATCTCGGGTAGGGGGTCCCGAACTGTGCGTCTAGGCAGTTGGTAATAGGAGACAAGGGACACGATGTTTTTACCCAGGTTCGGGCCCTCTCGATGGAGGTAAAACCCTACTCCTGCTTGATTGATATTGATGATATGGGTAGTACAAGAGTGGATCTACCACGAGATCAAGGAGGCTAAACCCTAAAAGCTAGCCTATGGTATGATTGTTGTTCGTCCTATGGACTAAAACCCTCCGGTTTATATAGACACCGGAGAGGGCTAGGGTTACACAAAGTCGGTTACAATGGTAGGAGATCTACATATCCGTATTTGCCAAGCTTGCCTTCCACGCCAAGGAAAGTCCCATCTGGACACGGGACGAAGTCTTCAATCTTGTATCTTCATAGTCTTGGACTCCAGCCAACGATGATAGTTCGGCTATCCGGACACCCCCTAGTCCAGGACTCCCTCAACAGGGATGGGCGCTGGCGCAGTCAGGCCGACGGGAGCCGGAACGGGAGCGTGGACAGGCGCAGCGTCTTCCCGCAAGGCTAGTTCAAGCTCGTCCCAAAGCGCCTTATGTTCTTGAGACTCCGGCTGGGTGTCTTCGTCATGAAACTGGAACACTAAGGGCAGACCATCGTGATGTGGCATGGTGTACGTTTAGGTCAGGCTAGTTGGAGGTAGATGATAGGAGAATCGGAGAGGAAGAGAGAGGATTGTAGCGATACCGGGTAGTGCGGGGTTGATTTTAAACTGCGGCGCCGGTGACACTAAAAGTGGGAGCAGTTGGGACGACGGTGGGCGGCGGAGCCTGGTCAAAGGGCTCGCCTCCCGGTGAGTCTGCACAGCGGTCTGCTTGCACGCCTCCCTGACAGCCGGCGCAGCGGTTTGCTCGCACGCCTCCCGTCGACTCACACGCTTGCTGGGACGGCACCTGCCGATGAGAAGTGGGGACTCGTGGCGGCACGTAAACGCCCACGGTTTCAATAGTGAAAGCGTTCGCCTTAACGTGATAGGTCTTTGTTCCAAAATACCTTGGCTCTTCATTTGTGCAACTTGTCATAAGCAGCTTGTCTCGAATTGAAGAAAAAACTTACGAAGTAATATTTGTGCCATATCACGTGACCATGCTCAGTTTCAAGAATTTATGCTCACTTTTGGATTTTCTGAAATTTAAGATCCAGGATTCGAAACAATATCATAACATGCATCATGCAATAATTTTCAAGCCGTACATCTGTCTTGTTGTATTTCTTAAGAAAGGATTTGGTCAAACATTTTGCTTAGTTAGACTTCAAACAAGTTATATATGCAGAGTAAAAGGATAATCCCTCCGTACCAGTGCATTGCCTGATATATTAACAAAAGTACTAGGCACGAACAAACAGGCTCAATTCTGTGCTCATCCTGGTGTAGTAGTAGTAGTAGTAGTAGTAGTAGTAGTAGTAGTAGTAGGAAATGCAGTTGACGGGTGACCTTGACGAGCGGCGACCGAGGGAATTGAACCGTGCTCGGCACGGTAGGTAACATTGTCTAGTTACTAAAGCATCCCTCCGTTGTTCATCGGTAGTCATTATGGACCGGGGACAAGAGGGGAATTTCCTAGGGCTGGAATTCTGGCCGCCAGATATTTCGACTTGAAACACTGAGGCTCGATTGGTTGGGGTTGCCTAATGTGCGTACCACACACGCCACCGAAGGACACGAGCCCATTTTTTTTAGGATCAACACGAGCCAAGGTCTGGCTCGTACGCCGTTGGGTCCTACCATTCGAGAATACGAAAGGAACCTTTTAAATTGCCGAACGAATCTATGTGTATTACATTACCCGTATTTTCCTTGCAAATACTAATCGCAACATGGTAATTGATTTATGACGAGTTGTTGAATTAGAGTGAGTTTGTGATATATTGATCTCAATGTGGATTTCACATTTCATGGTATCCCTAGTAAGTTTTCCAATGCAAATTCAAATTTAAAAGATGAACAATATGGAGGTGAGAAAACTTTGTATGTATCAAGCATATGACCACACACACACACAGAGAGAGAGAGAGAGAGAGAGAGACACGCACGAACACAACAACAATCCAATAAGTATAGTGCATCTATTTTTCCAAACCATGCATGTATGACACGAATTCAAAAATACTCCTTCTATTCCTAAATATTAGTCTTTTAGAGAGTTTAACAAGTGACTACATACGGAGCAAAATGAGTGAATCTAGACTCTAAAATATGTCTATATACATCCATATGTGCCAGTCCATTGAAGCCTCTAAAAAGACTAATATTTAGGAACGAAGGGAGTAAAATGTAAGACATCCATGGTCCTCAGTTCAATATTTAAAATGAACATGAAACTGAAATATGAATATTAAGTGTAGTACTACAGTACATGCAAATGTTGTGTTTAGGCGGAGCTATGATTGTCGGGGGTCAACCCCTCGACCTTAGATAAAATTGTGGAGCTCTGTTTAGGGTTGTTTAGATTATATTTGTCCCCACCCTCCCAACCACCGATTGGTTGTGCACCCCCCACCCCTCCTCCCCGGGAGAATATCATGTGCCCCCCATACCTTAGATGCTATATGCCGATACGAGTTGCTTGGAGCTTGTAGATCTGAGATATAGCAGCTCACATGATGTGTCTTAATTTTTTTGCAGGAAACCTTGATGAGTTTGAGAATTGCACACAATTTGTACAAAAACTACTTAGATGCCCTTCGATCCCATATCCAACGACCTCGAAGCTCATATCACCGTAGCATCTAAGATGAAGGAGGACATCATATTCTCCTGTATGTAAGAATACCATGTGCTACCACACACTAGATGCTTTGGTGATACAAGCTCTTCGGAGGCGTTGGATTTGTGACCCAACACCTCCTCGGTGGTTTGAATGGTTTTTTGCAGAAAAGCCCCAAAAGAGTTCGGCCACTTCTTACAAGCACAAAGACTGCTCAGATGCCATTGGATCTCAGATCAAACGACCTCCAAGCTCGTATCACCGTAGCATCCAAGCTGCGATAGCACCTTATGTTTTCTCGCACGGGAGAGTATGAGGTGCTCCCACACCATAGATTCTATGGTGATACGAGTTCACTGAGATCTAACGGCCCACAGAAAGAGGTTTGAATGTTTTCGCAATATATGGCTGATAGAGTTTGGGAAATGCGCAGAAAGTACAAGTACTACGCATGTGCCATCTGATCACTGATCATACGACCTAGATGCTCATATCACCGTAGCGGGTAATTAAGCTACGGGGAGCACCTAATATCAGCACCGGGGAGCCGTTGGATCGAAGATGCAGCGGCACACACGAGGCTTGAATGTTTTATTTGCAAAAAAACCTTTGGAGAGTTTGGAAATTGTGCATAATTACAAAGACTACTCCCAAGCCATTGGATCTCACTTCCAACGGTGTAAAAACTCGTATCACAATAGTATCTAAGCTGCGGCGTGGATGTGATATTCTATGCCGCTGTCATTTTTGTTCATAAACTTGCAAAAAACGTGTAACCCGTGCCGTTACTTGTCTAACCGCGCAAAGTGTTTGTTCAAAAAAACCATACTACACTGAAATATCAGAACAACACACGGGGGTCCCACTTGTCATTAATCAAATTTGGACCTAAAACTAACAAATCTGAAAGACGAGATTCGAACTGGCAACCTGGACTACAAAGCGTAAGTTGATAGCCTGAAAAAACGAACGGTTGTTGGCTTTGTCCCATAACTTGATTTTATACAGTACTTGCGTGGAGTAGAGTAGAGGGAGTGCCTCATCAACACGTGCATGACCGTTGTCTCACTTACTGGTGGGTATCAGGTCTGCGATCTCAATCTCTCTTCTCTCCATCGTCTAACCTTTGCACGGGCACACACGAAGAGCGGCGCTAGCTTGCCGTGGTGTTATTACAACTAAAAAAAGCTTGGAAAATAGAAGAATCGCCTAGAACAAGAGACGTTGTGGCTGGTCGAGACGGAGCTAACCGTGCCACGTTTGCATGATGAAGTTGTGTGGCTAGTGGGGTGTTTTCGACCGACTGGCTGGGTCTCGAGGTCGAACCATAGGTACTACGTCCGATACAGTATATTTTTACACGCACATTTTTCCTCCATGCTGAGACGTGGCACACCCTACCGCGCGGTTTTGGGGTCCTCCCGGGTGGTGCACGCATATATTCTTCCTGATGGGGGACGCCCTACCGTGCGTTTTCTGGGTCCTCCTCGGTCGTAGCGCCGAAGCAAGTAAATGAGTCGTCAAATCACGAAAGACCACCTTTCCCGCCGAGTACATCAGTGAAGCACGGTGGTTAGCTAGTTGGGCTAGTTTGACCGATTAGCTAGGCCGCCGCCAAATTTGTTTTTTCACCAATTTTTTATCTACTTACCGGCAGGTAAATTTAAATATCCACCGCAGCGTTGCTCTGGTGTTTGGGTGCGGCAGGATTTTTAATTTTTTGATTGACAGGAGCAGGCGCGGCAGGATTTTTAATTTTTTGATTGACGAGAGCAGGCGCGGCAGCAATTAGTCACGATGACTCCGCCTGTAAAAACCCACTGCTCCCTGATGTGAGAAGTCGTCAACTGGTGTTTTACCATGGTGAAAACCAAAAGATTCCCCGCTCCTCAGCTGGCTCCCTCTGCCTTCCTGTAGATTGCATTGCCTTTCAGCCGTTTCGCCCCCTTTGCTTCCTCTCCCCATTGCTTCTACCTGGTGCCATGGCGGCGCAGCAGATCACGGAGTCTGAGGTGAGGCACCTGACACAGGAGCTCCATGCCAAGGATGCGGAGCTCAGGGCCAAGGACGTGGAGCTCCGTGAGCTCAAGGAGGAGAGGAGTGCCTTGCTCCTCTGTTATGTGCAGGAGTTCATGGAGCTTCAAAAGCGGCAGGCATCCACCACAAAGATGCTTGAGGCGTCGGCGGCATTGCTGCAGAAAGCGGGAGATATGATAGGCCGTCAGGGGAGCCGGCTGGAGCGCGAGCGGGCCGATCGTGACGAGGTCCAGGATCGCCTCGCCACTTGGTGAACTAACTTGGCACACACGTGTTGCGGCTGCGCGATGCCTACCGTCGTGCCAGCACGACGATGTCGGCCGTCGGGCTAAACCCGTTCGACCACCCGGTCGACTTCAACGAGCTGCGGCTTCCTGACCTGGTCTCCTTCTTCACCTATATCTCCAAGGAGCCGAGCCATCTCCACGTGATGGTGGGGGCTGAGCTGGACAAGGAGGGGTTGCGGGCTGCTGTCGCCGTTGCCGGGCGAATCCTTTTAGGGCTCCGTCACCAGAATCCATTCATGCCATTGGACGCCGTCTTTGACGAGCTGGCTCCCGTCGACCGGGAGCGGGCTCTGCGGGCGGTTGCACCCTACATTACCGACGTCATGCGCCTCGAGAAGCAGAGGGACTTCGGTGGTGTTTACGCGCCCTCTGCATGGGCATGTCCATGTCTCGAAGCAACATGACTGTTGGATCAAACTTAGACGATGCAGGTCAGTCACTGTAGCACAAAGCGTGTGGGTGTGTTTGGTTGCATTCTCATCTCAATATAGTTGTTTCCTCTTCGTGTATTTTTTTCAACCTACTAGTGTGGACTCATGCACCCTTCATGCACTCTGCCAAACACCCAAAAGTGGGTCGAGAAGGGAACTTTTGCTCCCATCCCGTGCACCCTTCATACACCCTGTCTAACAATATTCGTGCTTCATATGGTTTATGTTTCGTGGAGTACTGTAGCACCGTACTCTCCGTGTGCTGTGGACCTAGTTCTGTTAACATTTCTCTCACCGTTCATTCTCGACTGGACAATCGAAAAAGCGGTACTATGTTACATATAGGAGTAGTTGACATGCGCACAACATCATTTGTTATCGTCATATCTTACTACACTAGCAACAAGATTGTGTAGTACTGACGTATGAACCACTGCACATGCCTAGTAGTAGGAGCACTGTGTATGTTCAAGTGGCTGCTGTGTTTCGCACTTCTCCGTCATAAGAGTGGAAACGCTTGCTGTAATCATTTTTTTCTTCAGAATGAAAAACAGTGGACACGCTCTACCGTGCGGATCCTCCTCCAGCCATGCACTAAATTACTCACTTTCACCGACGTGTGGGACAGCCAGCACCAGGGTCCACCAGCCATGTACTAAATTACTCCGTAGTAGAGTGACGGTAGACTACCCCGATCGAACCGCCGCAGTAATGCCCAATGAGCCGTCAAATCACAAAACCCCCCTCCTTTCCAGCAGTAAGTTGGACGGACAAAGCAACCATCATTTCACTCTTCTCTCTCAGCTTCCTCTCTTGAAGAAAACCCCCACTCGCTTCGCTTCTCCATCATCTCGTTCCTCCTTTCACTCTTCTTCTCAGCTTCCTCTCTTGGATGGACGCCGGAGCACCGGCCAATGTGATGTCTATGGCTCTGGCCAAAACCGTCGAGGCTCATGGTACGAAGAAGCGCAAGCACCCCGCCGAGACTACCGCAGACAAGCTCAAAGCCATCGCCCTATCCAAGCCCCCCTCTCCGGGATCCCTCATTAAGCAAGTCCAGGTAATGTCTCTTGTTGACGATCTTTTTCTCGATCTTGATTGTGTTTTTTCATCTAACACGCAGTAGTAGTACTGGTAGTACAACTTTCTGGGTGATCCTGCATGTGATTTTAGTGTGCCAAATGACGGTACTAAATTCCTCTTTTGACCAAAACATGCGAGAGGTTGACACTGATTTCTTATAGATTACTTTCAACTACTCCCTCTGTCCCAAATTACTTGTCTTAGTTTGTCTAGATACAGACGTATCTAATACTAAAATGTGACTTGATACATCCGTATCTAGAAAAATCTAAGACAAGAATTTTGGGACGGAGGGAGTACTTTATGAACATCAATGCTACCTTTTAAGAGGGTATATTTTCCTCAGTAACTTGTGATGGATTCATGTACCTAGGGTAGGGTCATAGACCTGATCTAAGTACCCTACCCAAGGACACCCTTAGAAGAGATCACCTTCCAGTCGACCATGAAGACCCACTCGTCTACCAGAAGGACTCGACCATGAAGACTCACTCGACTACCAGAAGGCCAAGAGGCACTCTGTACTGCAACGGTCTGTAATTAAGTAGACTTTATAATAGTTAAGACACTTTATGTGGGGCGTTACCAGTAACGCCCCGGACTTAATGTACCTTAAACTCTTCATTACGTGGGCTGGCAGGGGTCCTGGCGCACTCTATATAAGCCACCCCCCTCCACAGGCAGAAGGGTTCGCACCCCTGTAACTCATATACACATAATCCACTCGACCGCCTCAGGGCTCCGAGACGTAGGGCTATTACTTCCTCCGAGAAGGGCCTGAACTCGTACATCGCTTGTGTTTACAACCTCTCCATAGCTAGGACCTTGCCTCTCCATACCTACCCCCCACTCTACTGTCAGACTTAGAACCACGACAGTTGGCGCCCACCGTGGGGCAGGTCTTTTAGCGATTTTTGTGGAGAAGTTGCGATTCTTCCGAGTATACTCATCATGATGACTTCTGGAGTTTTGGTCGAGGGGCGCGAGATCCGTCTCGGCGCTCTCACCTTCGTCGCCGATGACTCCGCATGGCTCCAGGAGGCTCCACTCGACGTTGATGCGCTCCCCGTCCGCGGTGCGATGCATTTTCGCGCATGTGTCCGCGGCGTTCTGCTGCGGCAACCGTCGACCCCGTATCGGTCGACTCCCCTATCGGTCACCCTTCCGATCTCCCACCAGCGCAAGCACTCTGGTCGGTCGAGGCTCCAGCGGTGGGTGAAGCACGCGGTGGCTCGCGCGACAGCCACCGCCCAAGTCGCGGCAATTGAGCCCGACGAATCTCTCTACGGCCTGTTCGATCTGTCGACTGGCTCCGTAGAGACTGCATCCGAGTGCGATAGCAGTGATCCGGTGGCGGAAATCCTGATGGTCGATGGACCTCGCAGTCCCCCTGGCTTTGCCCATGAGGGCGGGGCAGGCGGCGGAGACGACCTCGCACGAGACCACGAAGAGTATCAGATCGAGCCACTCAACTCTCTGCAAAGAGAGGAACTTCGCCGCAGGAACATGGATGCCCTACATACTACCATTGTGGGAGAAACTCCCGAGGCTCGCGCCTTAGAGGAGGCACGCTTGGCCAATTTGGCCGAGCGCGCTCGTTTGGAGAACCTTCAGCGAGCACTCGACGAGCGCGCGCGGCGACGAGTTCCCGACGCCAATCAACATCAACTCTTCCCGCCGACTCAGGTATATCGAACCCCAATCCAGAATTTAGCAGCTGCAACCCGTATAGCAGAGTCCATCCAGCCCTCTCAGTCGGAAGCTGGCAGAGGCTTGATGCAGATCAGGGATTTGCTCCGGGCAGCAGGGGACCAGAATTCAGCCGTGTTGCAGTCGCGCAATAGAATTCACAGTCGATCCGTCGCTGCGAATACGGTTCAGTCGGCTCACAGTCCCAGATCGCCTCTGTGGCGTGAAGGGCGCGACAATCGGCGAGACCAGTACGGAGACCGACACGACCGAGATGATAGGCGTCGAGTGCCCACTTCCCCTCCGAGGGGTGGGTCTTACACTCCTCGGCAGCAAGATGACAGGCGTCAGCTCAGTGTGGGGCGAAGAGCTCCAGTCGACCCCAGGGAACCAGGCTTCAACGCGCGATCCATTATCGTGCAAGGCTTGGTCGACCGGAACAGAGCCCATCGGGGCGGGCCCGACAGAGATGCGCCCACAAGCAGTCGAGTGCATGTTTCAGGTCTAGAGTGTTTCAGCAGGGCTATCAGAGCCGCAGTGATCCCCCCCAATTTCAGGTTGGCAACAGGAGTCAGCAAGTTCACTGGTGAGTCTAAGCCTGAAACTTGGCTTGAAGACTACCGAGTGGCTGTTCAGATTGGTGGTGGGAATGACTAGGTGGCCATGAAGCATTTGCCCCTCATGTTGGAAGGTTCAGCCAGAGCATGGTTGAATCAGTTGCCTCCTAGCAGCATTTACACTTGGGAAGATCTGTCCCGAGTGTTCGTCAGAACGTTCGAAGGAACTTGCAAGCGACCAGCTGGATTGACAGAGCTGCAAGTCTGCGTGCAGAAGACCAATGAGATTCTCAGAGAGTATATTCAGAGATGGATCACTTTGCACCATACTGTGGAGAATGTGTCTGATCATTAGGCAGTCTACGCCTTCAAGGATGGCGTCAAGAACAGAGAATTGAGTTTGAAATTTGGTCAAACCGGAGACATGAACCTGAGTCGGATGATGGAGATTGCTACCAAGTACGCCAACGGCGAAGAAGAAGACTGACTCCAAAGTGGCAAGTACAAGCCGAGTCAGTCGGAAAAGGGAAACACCAGTCGGAAACAGAAGCGGAAGGCCAAACCAGCAGCTCCTGGAGAGGCTCTGGCCGTGACTCAGCGGAAGTTCAAAGGGAAACCTAAAGGATCCTGGAACCCTAAGAAGGTGAAGGATAAAGAAGGGAACAACGTGATGGATATGCCGTGTCACATCCACACGAAGAAAGATGAAGAGGGCAATATCATTTACCCAAAGCATACCACTCGCCAATGTCGACTCCTGATCCAGCAGTTTCAAGGAAAACAGTCTAAGGACAAGGAAAAGGAGTCGGACAAGGCCGAAGACAAGGAAGACAGTGAGGAAGGATATCCGCATGTCAACTCCACTCTGATGATCTTCGCAGATGTGGAAAGCAAGAGTCGACTGAAAGTCATTAACCGTGAGGTGAACATGGTTTCCCCAGCAAAGGCAAGTTATCTGAGATGGTCCCAAACTCCCATCACATTCGACCAGTCTGATCACCCGACTCATATTGCCACCCCTGGGAGGCAAGCTTTGGTGGTCGATCCAGTTGTCGAAGGCACTCGACTGACAAAGGTGTTGATGGACGGTGGTAGTGGGCTGAACTTGTTGTATGCAGACACACTGAAAGGAATGGGCATTCCGATGTCCCGACTGAGCACCAGTAACATGAGCTTTCATGGAGTTATACCTGGGAAGAAAGCCGAGTCACTCGGCCAAATAGCTCTGGACGTGGTGTTTGGTGATTCAAAACATTTTCGCAAGGAAAAGTTGACGTTCGAGGTCGTGGATTTTCAGAGTGCGTACCACGCCATTTTGGGGAGACCAACTTATGCACGGTTCATGGCTCGACCATGTTACGTGTACCTCAAACTGAAGATGCCCGGCCCCAAAGGAGTGATCACTGTCACCGGTGATCGGAAAAAGGCAGAAGAGTGCTTTTAGAAGGGCTCAAAGATTGCCGATTCCCAGGTGACAGCGGTCGAGTTTGAAGAGTATAAGCAAAGCGCAGGTCCGAGTGATTTGTTGCGATCCAAGAAACCCGCCATAGAATCTGCATTTCAGTCGTCCGGTGAGACGAAGCCTGTCCACATTCACCCGACTGACCCCAATGCAGCCCCGACCCACATCTCCACAACACTCGACCCGAAATAGGAAGAAGCGCTCATCCAGTTCCTCCGTGAGAACTGGGACATTTTTGCATGGAAGCCAGCTGACATGCCAGGTGTTCCCAGGGGACTGGCTGAGCATCGTCTTAGAGTCGACTCATCAGCAAAGCCAGTTAAAGAGCATCTTCGACGGTCCGCCGTCCAGAAGAGAAAGGCTATTGGTGAAGAAGTAGCTCGACTGTTGGCGACAGGATTTATCCGAGAGATATACCACTCCGAGTGGCTCGCTAATGTCGTCATGGTTCCTAAGAAGGACAAATCGCTCCGAATGTGCATTGATTTCAAGCACATCAATCGGGCCTGCCCGAAATATCATTTTCCTCTCCCTCACATAGATCAAATTGTTGACTCAACCACGGGATGTGAGAGATTGTCTTTTCTAGACGCATATTCCGGGTATCATCAGATCCGTCTGTATGGACCCGATGAGATAAAAACAGCTTTCATCACTCCATTCGGGTGCTTCTGCTATATCACCATGCAATTCGGCCTCAAGAATGCCGGAGCCACATTTATGCGAATGATTCAGAAGTGTCTGCTTACTCAAATCAGTCGGAATGTGGAAGCGTATATGGATGATATCGTCGTCAAGTCACGAAAAGGTTCCGACCTGCTCGCTGACCTCGCCGAAACATTTGCCAACCTCAGAAGGTATGATATCAAGCTCAATCCATCAAAGTGCACATTCGGAGTTCCTGGTGGAAAGTTACTCGGTTTTCTCATTTCCGAGCGAGGGATCGATGCTAATCCAGAGAAGATTGGCACTATTCTCCGAATGAAACGCCCTGTGCGAGTGCACGATGTCCAGAAGCTTACTGGATGCTTGGCCGCATTAAGTCGATTCATCTCACGACTCGGTGAAAAGGCATTGCCTCTTTACCGACTGATGAAGAAGGCAGACAAGTTCGAGTGGACTCCAGAAGCTGATGCAGCGTTTGCCGAGCTAAAAGCTCTGCTTTCCACCCAGCCGGTGCTTGCTGCTCCAATCAGCAAAGAGCCTCTGTTGCTTTATATCGCAGCCACAGGACAAGTCGTCAGTACAGTGCTTACGGTCGAGCGGGAAGAAGAAGGAAAAGCCTTCAAAGTTCAGCGCCCAGTGTATTATTTGTCTGAAGTCTTGACTCCATCCAAGCAGAGATACCCTCATTATCAGAAGCTTGTGTATGGAATATACATGACCACGAAGAAGGTTGCTCATTATTTCTCTGATCATTCCATCACAGTCGTCAGCGACGCTCCACTATCAGAGATTTTGCACAACAGAGATGCAACTGGTCGAGTGGCGAAATGGGCGATTGAACTTCTTCCCCTTGATATCAAGTTTGAGGCAAAGAAAGCCATTAAGTCCCAAGCAATAGCAGATTTCCTCGCCGAGTGGATTGAACAGCAGCAGCCGACTGAAGTTCACTCGGAGCATTGGACCATGTTCTTTGATGGCTCTAAGATGCTGATTGGTTCCGGTGCTGGGGTTGTCCTGGTTTCCCCCAGAGGAGATAAGCTCAGATATGTGCTCCAGATTCACTTTGATTCCTCCAACAATGAGGCAGAGTATGAGGCCCTCTTATACGGATTGCGCATGGCCATCTCACTCGGCGTCCGTCGCCTGATGGTCTATGGCGATTCAGATTTAGTGGTCAACCAAGTGATGAAGGGGTGGGACGTGAGAAGCCCAGCCATGACTGGATATTGCAATGCAGTGAGGAAGCTGGAAAAGAAGTTTGAGGGGTTGGAGCTCCATCATATACCCCGATTGAAAAATCAAGCAGCTGATGATCTAGCAAAGATAGGTTCCAAGAGAGAAGCCATTCCGAGTGGTGTGTTCTTGGAACATATACACACTCCGTCAGTCAAAGAAGATCCTTTCACCGAAGAAGCTCCACAGCCCAAGAGTGCCACAGATCCGACTGAGGTTGAAGTCCCAGCAGTGGTCGACTTGGTCATGGAGGTCTTAGTGATCACACCCGACTGGACAATTCCCTATATCGCGTATATCCTGAGAAAAGAGCTCCCAGAGGATGAGGAAGAGGCTCGGCAGATCGTCCGTCGATCCAAAGCCTTTATCGTTATCAAAGGACAGTTGTATAGAGAGAGCGCGACTGGAGTTGGTCAAAAATGCATAACGCCAGAAGAAGGTCGAATCATTCTCAATGATATCCACTCGGGGACCTGTGGTCACCATGCGTCCTCTCGGACCATCGTGGCCAAAGCATACCGAGCCGGATTTTACTGGCCGAGGGTGAATGAGATGGCGAAGGAAATAGTGGACAAGTGTGAAGGATGTCAGTTCTACTCAAATATGTCACACAAGCCTGCGTCGGCTCTGAAGTCCATTCCACTCGTCTGGCCTTTTGCAGTATGGGGGCTGGATATGGTCGGTCCCTTGAGAACA
This sequence comes from Triticum timopheevii, assembly GCA_963921465.1. Classification (NCBI taxonomy): domain Eukaryota; kingdom Viridiplantae; phylum Streptophyta; class Magnoliopsida; order Poales; family Poaceae; genus Triticum; species Triticum timopheevii. The sequence goes on from OY997274.1 coordinate 470,106,277, forward strand.
GGTCGAAGTGGCTTCACGCATGTACTGGTAGCAGTCGACAAGTTCACCAAATGGATTGAGGCTAAGCCAATCAAGAACCTTGACGCTGGTACCACTGTTAGCTTCATCAGGGAACTGACATTCAGATATGGAGTCCCGCACAGCATCATTACAGATAATGGGTCGAACTTTGACTCGGAAGAATTCAGGGATTTCTGCAACTCTCAAGGCACACGAGTCGACTACGCTTCAGTCGCCCATCCGCAGTCGAATGGACAAGCAGAGCGAGCCAATGGCCTGATCCTCAAGGGTTTGAAACCCCGACTGATGCGTGATCTCAAGCATGCGGCTGGAGCATGGGTCGACGAACTTCCCTCGGTGCTTTGGGGATTGCGGACCACACCCAATCGGTCGACCGGAAGAACTCCATTCTTCTTGGTCTACGGAGCTGAAGCAGTCTTGCCGAGCGACCTTCTTCACAACGCTCCTCGAGTTGAACTCTACAACGAAGCAGAAGCTAAGCAAGCGCGTCAGGACGCAGTCGACCTTTTAGAGGAAGAAAGGGAGATGGCTCTGATCCGATCGACCATCTACCAACAAGACTTGCGTCGCTTTCACGCCAGAAATGTGAGGGGTCGAGCCTTCCAGGAGGGAGATTTAGTTCTCCGAGTGGATCAGCAGAAACAACACAAGCTTGCTCCTTCTTGGGAAGGGCCCTTCATCGTCACCAAGGTTCTCCACAACGGAGCATACCATCTTTACAACGTCGAACACAATATTGACGAGCCCCGAGCTTGGAACGCGGAACTACTCCGCCCATTTTACACTTAAAGTTTTCACTCGGATGAGTTGTAATAAAGTACTTCTGTAGTTCATGGATTTCAAAATAATAGTGTCATAATTCCTCAATAATTTTTGTCACTTCTTATTTGTCCAATAAAATTTTCCCCTCAGTGGGTGACTTAGCCGCGAATCCGTTTCGCCTAAGTTTGTAAAAGACCTTACCGAGTGGTGAGCCAAACTCCCACTCGGAGGCTTAGCTGTGAATCCGTTTTGCCTAAGATTAAATAAAATCCTACCGAGTGGTAAGCCAGACTTCCACTCGGAGGCTTAGCTGCAGTCCAAGTACTCGCCTAAGTTATAAAAATCCTACCGAGTGGTAAGCCAGACTTCCACTCAGAGGCTTAGCTGCAGTTCAAGTACTCGCCTAAGTTATAAAAATCCTACCGAGTGGTAAGCCAGACTTCCACTCAGAGGCTTAGCTGCAGTCCAAGTACTTGCCTAAGTACAACGTACGCTTGCAGGGAGGATGAGGTGCAGGTCGACTGCGACCCTGTCCTCTAAGCTACGCCATAAGTACAACATACGCTCGCAAGGAGGATGAGGTGCAGGTCGACTGCGACCCTCTCCTCTGAGCTACGCCATAAGTACAACGTACGCTCGCAAGGAGGACGAGGTGCAGGTCGACTGTGACCCTCTCCTCTGAGCTACGCCATAAGTACAACGTACGCTCGCAAGGAGGACGAGGTGCAGGTCGACTGCGGCCCTCTCCTCTGAGCTACGCCATAAGTACAATGTGCGCTCGTAAGGAGGACGAGGTGCAGGTCGACTACGACCCTCTCCTCTGAGCTACGCCACAAGTACAACGTGAAAATCCTACCGAGTGAAGAGCAAACCTCTCACTCGGGGGCTTAGCTGCAGCCCAGTGCTCGCCTAAGATATAAAAATCCTACCGAGTGAAGAGCAAACCTCTCACTCGGGGGCTTAGCTGCATCCTAGTGCTCGCCTAAGATGTAAAAATCCTACCGAGTGAAGAGCAAACCTCTCACTCAGGGGCTTAGCTGCAGCCCAGTGCTCGCCTAAGATATGAAAATCCTACCGAGTGAAGAGCAAACCTCTCACTTGGGGGCTTAGCTACAGCCCAATGCTTGCCTAAGGTATAAAAATCCTACCGAGTGAAGAGCGAACCTCTCACTCGGGGGCTTGGCTGCAGCCCAGCGCTCGCCTAAGTGGATTAAGGAATAAGTCAACTGCAGTGAGCGTCTTGCTTTGAACCTGCAAAAGACATTTCGAGCCAAAAGCAATCATATTCAAACATCAAATCCAAGTTCGGATCGATACCTAAAGGAACCGAAAGTGCTCAGGCGCTAAGCCTGTTAAGGTTTATCGGTTACAACTCCACTCGGCATACCGAGGCAAATTTAAAGTGTCGGGCTTGAAAGAAGTTTTTTACCCCTCCTATGGAGGGCTGGAAGGTGCAACGAATTCATCAAGGTCGATTCCGTCTGCGATCCGAGTGGCAGCAGCGATGAAGGTTTCCATGAAGGACCTGAAGTCGTGTTTCTTGGTGTTGGCCACCCGGAGAGCCGCCAGCTTGTCTTCTCGCGCATCTTTGCAGTGGACTCGGGCCAGACACAGAGCAACATCTGCACCGCACCGAGCCGAGGACTTTTTCCAGTCCTGCACTCGATCAGGAACCGCGTTCAGTCGAGCCATCAGCGACTCGAGGTCGTTCTGGAGTGTCGCCCTGGGCCAGAGCGTCGAGTCGATGCAAGAAGTGGCGACCTTCAGCCTTGCAAGATAGTCCACGACAGCTGCAACACGGGACTCTAGTCGGAAAACATTCATGGCAACTTCATCATTCACTGGAGAATTGACGGGGTCAAGGTTTGGTTCCAGCTGGCTAGTCTCTTCTTCAAAGTTTTGGCAAAATTCTGCAAGGACAATCACCGAGTCAAGACAGTGGTCGAATGGAAAGGTCACAGTTGAAAATGATTATCGAGCGTAAAGGGTTACCTTCGAGCATAAGGAACAACTTCTTGGCAAGTCCACTCAGGAAGGCCTCCAGATCATTTTTCTTCCCAGTCAACTGATTGATCTTGTCGGTCAGGGCAGTTTTGTCAGTCTTCAGTCGACTGACTTCCTTGTTGGCAATCCCAAGAGCAGCTTTCAGATTAGTATTTTCTTCTTCGAGCTTGCTGACTGAAGCTAGCTTCTCGTCAGCAAGCTTGGTCTTCTCAGCTAGCTCAAGGTCTTTTTTCTTCTGGACCTCCTTCACCTTGCCTGCAAGTTACAACAAGGTCAAATTTTGAAACAAATGAAGGGAAAAAGGAGTCGTCGAGGTCTCACCGAACATACCTTTGGTCTCCTCCTTCGCCTTCGTCAGATTCTCCTGAACCAGCTTAAGATCTAGTTCGAGCTGAATGTGCTTGTGCTCCAGCTCGGTATAACGAGCCGCAAGGTCACAGGATTTCTGCGAAGAACCAATCGACAAAATATCAAAGATAATTCACTTCCGAGTGGATAAGAGAAAATCACGCGTTTCTAAGACTACAGCCGAATACAAACATTCGACCGTAGTCTCGGGGACTACACCCAGTGGGTGCACTCAGCGTGCCCCCACTAGTTCTATTAAAGACAGAGTCGACTAGTCGACCACCCCCAAAAAAAACAAAAAAAACAACAAGACGTATTCTTCAGACTGTAATCAACTGCAAGCAGTCGACCGCAGTCTCGGGGACTACACCCAGTGGGTGCACTCAGCGTGCCCCCACCGGTTTGGGAAATCCATTCGCTTCAGTCGAATGACGGAAGGACTTTACTTATAAAGCCTAAGGCCGACTGCCAGCAGTCGACCTTAGCCTTGGGGACTACACCCAGCGGGTGCACTCAGCGTGCCCCCGCTAACACGGAGTTTTTAATCGACACACCCAGTGGGTGATTGCTATGGATTCCGGAAAGAAAAGTTTTGATAGCATATCCTAACAGAACAAGCGATGGTCGACTGACCTGAACATTGCTTTGAAGGGCGGAGCTGGCGTCATAAGCTGCCTGGCTCGCATCCCGGATGGTCTTCACCTGCTCCATCATGATCCCCGCTTGGCGTATCGCTTCCTTAGCAGCGCTGGCTTGGTCCTCTGGGACGTGGTGCGTCGTGAAGAGAGAAGGTTGTGCGGCACTCGACGAAGCAGGATGAGCACTCGTCAACGGCACCGCGAAGGACACGGTGTGTCGAGTGGTGTTCTCCTCCCCCGCAACCAGAGTCTCGGGCGCCATCACATCCTGGGCCACCCTGCCGGCAGACGCTTTCCTGCTCCTCCTGTGCTTCAGTGGTTCCTCATCTTCATCATCATCAGGAATAGTGATGACGACATTGGATGGAGCTACAGAAAAGAATCAGAATCAGAGATCATGGGTCAATCGACTAAAAACGGAATTAAGAGTATAGTACCAGGGTTTGTGGTTGCTGCGTCCTCCATCTCATGGTCGTCAGCCTTGCCTGAGGTCTCAGAAGTAGCAGCACTGTAGTTCCAAAGTATCAGTCGGCTAACTCAAATGTCAACCAGAGATAAAGTTTGCACAAAACAAGAAGACTTAAACAGCACGATTACCCTGAGATGGTGGGGATGAACACCTTCATCTTCGGCTGGGGCTTGGTCGGCTTTGACGGGGCCGCCCTGGGCTGCTTCGACACCTTTTCAGTCGGCGCCGGAGAAGTGGTCCAAGGGCGCTTGGTCGACTGCGCAACAGTCGCAACCCCCTTGCCACGTTCAGTCACAGGATCATGGACAAGCTTCGACCACCTTTCCGAGCGCGGTGGTGCGACCTCCTCCTCCTCTTCCTCTTCGTCCTCCTCATCGTCATCATGATCATCATCATCTTCAGCGGCATCCAAGTCCCACTCCTCCTGGCTCTCGCCCCCGCTCGCTTCTCCCTCTTCAGTCGGAGCCTGTGCTCCATTGGGCATCGAGTACAGCTCGGTGAGGGCCTGATAGACATCAAGACAAAGATCAATCGACCGATTTGTGGAGCAAACAGAAATAAATATGACAAGAGTACAATGGAAGGTAGAGCAAACATACTTTGTCTGGAACGCTGTGATGGTCGAGTGGAGGAATCCTTCTGGATCCACGGGGATTATCCTTGTTCCCAGTGACCGCGGCCATCCACCTTTCCACCGTGGCGTCGTCGACTGCTTCCGGGTGGATCCGAGTCTCGTCTTCAGTTCCGCAGTACAACCACATGCAATGGCTCCGGAACTGAAGAGGCTGGATACGCCGCCTAAGAAAAACCTCCAAAAGGTCCATGCCAGTTACTCCGTCTCGGACCAGCTGCACCACGCGATCCATCAGCATCTTCACGTTAGCTCTCTCCTCCGGAATCACCTTCAGAGAGGAGGGCTTGTTCACTCGGTCCATGGTGAATTGAGGGAGTCCACTCGACTGCCCCGGCGTCGGCTCATTCCGGTAGTAGAACCAGGTCGACTGCCAGCCTCTGACCGACTCGGGAAACGTCATGGCTGGGAAGGTGCTCTTGTTCCTCACCTGGATCCCCAGGCCTCCACACATTTGGACAACTTGGGTTCTTTCATCGCCTGGGCTCGCCTTCTTCACGGTCTGAGAGCGACACGTGAATATGTGCTTGAACAAGCCCCAGTGCGGTCGACAGCCCAGAAAATTCTCACACATGGATACAAATGCAGCAAGATATGCGATAGAGTTCGGAGTGAAGTGGTGGAGTTGGGCTCCAAAGAAATTCAAAAAACCACGGAAGAAAACACTCGGTGGCAAAGAAAATCCGCGGTCGACATGAGTGGCCAGAAGCACGCACTCACCCTCTTCCGGCTGGGGCTGCCACTCTTTCCCCGGAAGCCTTGCGGCGCCATGGGGGATCAGCCCGTCGTTGGCCATGTTGAGGAGATCCGTCTCCGTGATGGTCGACCGGATCCAATCTCCCTGGACCCAGCCTTTCGGCAGGCGAGATCTAGACGAAGACCCGCTGCGACTGGTGGATCTCCCCTTCGCCTTCTCCGTCGCCGACGCCTTCTTCGCGCATTCCAGCGCCGCCGTCTTCTCCTTGACCATGGTTGCCGGCGAGATGCGCGAGGAGAGGTTGTGCGGAGGAGGGTTGGGCGGAGACGAGGAGAGCAGAGAAAGAATGCTGAAGCACTGTTCAAAAAACCCTCGCCGGGCGCATTTATAGGATCCCTTCCGAGTGGACGACGGGTGGGCCCGGTCGATCTAATCATATCCCGAAATAGTTGCGCAGACGTGATACGTGGCGAAAAAAGCGGCGCGGGGATCGAGGCGTCTATGCCCTATCCCATCCGAGCGCTGCGGTCCGCCCCGCTTCGCGCGCTTCCCCAAATTTCATATCCCGTAGAATCCGTGAAACAGCAGATCGGTCTGTCAGACGCGGGATTTCCTGCGATCCGTCACTCGGAAATCGGCAAAGTCCAAAAGATCACTCGACGAAAGAGAAGAATGGATCGAGTTGACCGAAGAAAAGTTGCTCGTTATCAACAAAGAGATTCTTAGTCCAAAACAACACATGACCAGTATGCGAAAGTCAATCGGAAACTGCATCAACTCCTTCCTCACTCAAGCCTCAATCCATTCGGGGGCTAATGATGGATTCATGTACCTAGGGTAGGGTCATAGACCTGATCTAAGTACCCTACCCAAGGACACCCTTAGAAGAGATCACCTTCCAGTCGACCATGAAGACCCACTCGACTACCAGAAGGACTCGACCATGAAGACTCACTCGACTACCAGAAGGCCAAGAGGCACTCTGTACTGCAACGGTCTGTAATTAAGTAGACTTTATAATAGTTAAGACACTTTATGTGGGGCGTTACCAGTAACGCCCCAGACTTAATGTACCTTAAACCCTTCATTACGTGGGCTGGCAGGGGTCCTGGCGGACTCTATATAAGCCACCCCCCTCCACAGGCAGAAGGGTTCGCACCCCTGTAACTCATATACACATAATCCACTCGACCGCCTCAGGGCTCCGAGACGTAGGGCTATTACTTCCTTTGAGAAGGGCCTGAACTCGTACATCGCTTGTGTTTACAACCTCTCCATAGCTAGGACCTTGCCTCTCCATACCTACCCCCCACTCTACTGTCAGACTTAGAACCACGACAACTTGTGTTATGGATACTGCATGTAATCCCTCTGCTCTCATGCCTTTGAAGACATGTTCTAGTGTCTTTGTTCACTCATTTCTGTGCGTATATATAGTCATATATGGAGTATAATATCGAAAATCATCTTATATTTCTGAATGGAGGTAGTAATAAAATATGGTTTCTGTTTGAATTAGAACCAGGTCCGCGGTGGAGATGAAGTTCTCAAAGTCATGCCGTGTGAACTGGAAGACCTAATGATGAGTTCTACTGTTGAACTATCCAGCTGCTGTGTCCTTGTCGCCATGTGTCCTGAACTAGTATTTTCCTGTAGCATTGTTGTCAGGCGTGTTCTCGAGGCTGTACTTGACCACAACAATTTCCTGGTTGTGCCTTCGATTACGAAGGGTGTGGTTCTTGTAAAGCTTCCCAACAAATCTGATGTGGCATGTTTTCATCATCATGTTTATGTGTGGAAAGACCACTCTGTTAGGTTCTCCAAGGTTGAAAAGATGGTGATGGTGCATGTAGACATCTCACAAGAAGTTCATGGCCTAGTCAGTTATGCGGGGTTCATCCCGTAGGTCGGTGGCAAGAAATAGTCTGCAGAGTTTAGTTAGTGCAACTTTGCTTGTCTGTAGTAAGTACTATTGTTCAGTACTTGATTTGTGTTTGTGAACCCTGTATTGTTTATTAGTACTGGCGCTTTTGGTGTGTGGTCAGTCCTGAGAATGGTCTATATTAATGTCTGTCCACTCAATTCAGTCTGTACATTTTGAAGTATCCAGATCATATTTTTTGTGAGGACGGTTTATCAATTATGGTTACACTCCAATATCTGTATGCATTGCAGGGTTTATCGCACCCACCAGGATTTCCAGTCCCATGGATGTTCGGTCCATACGATTTGTCACGACCTTTGGACTGTCCTGCTTGTGGGAGTAGGCGGGGCCCCTGCATGCCACGTGTAGTTGGACGATCAATCTTCTGTTTAGTACTTCAACATAGTGATTTCCTGGTAAGGATTCACTTGTGTCACATCAAGTAAATCTTATTGATTTACTGTCTAAATCTTATTGATTTAATGTCATGTTTTCTTTCTTTTCCTGCAATTTTACGATGCAGGTTTTGCCATGTGACATTCATCACAGAATAAACCGTTTGGTTTGCTCTACGATGGCTATTTTTGCAGGTCTCACTTCTTATGTCGTGTCAGTAATGAAGGCACTGTCCATCACTTATATTACTGGAAAAAATTGGATCAGTCTGTTGTCTGAGTACAAGCTGAATCCCTATGATGAACTGCAGTTTGGTTTAACAAAAATGCCACAATTAGTCCTTCTCGCGCTTAAAAGAAATGAAAAAAAACTGCATCACGTCACGGATCCTAGTCAAGTTAGAAAGTTGATCATAGCAAACCAGACACGATCGCTGCTGTCTCTCACACATCGAGCACCGGCAGTTGCTCTAGCACTGATAGCAGCAGGAGCTTAGTCTGATCCAGCTGAGGATTCGGCACCGACCGCGTCAGCGGACTAGTGTGATCTACCGGAGGGTCGGGCATCGACACAGGCACCTGCTCCGACACCGGCACCAGCTCTACAAGGAGCACCATCTCCGGCAGCAGCGGCGGCTTCGGCACCTGCACCAACACTTGCACTTGCATCTGGTCCAGCCCGTGCAGTTGCACTGGCAACAGACTGGGCTGCAGTTCGCACTTCATATACCAAAGTCCTTACAAAAACCGACATGTCCACCTTCTTGGTAAGCATTGGCCGCCCACGTGCTTCATTCTTTTTTCTTTCCATGTTGTTTCACATGATTCACTGTGTTGATCTAACTGTTTGGGTATGTCTTCTTGTTTGCAAACAGAGAATTCCTAGAGCAACGAGGGAGTCGTTCAACAATCCGGGAGACCGCGGCCAAGTTTCTCTTACCATGCGTAGCCTTGGTGTGAATGAACCTGCTCAATATACCGTAAGTACAAAGGATGGTCGCATGATGATTGAAGCTAAAGGATGGTCAAGGTTCAAATCTAAATCATATCTGGCGGTAGGGAATGATGTCAAAATCGAACTTTCTCGGCACGGAGAGCTGGTCCAAATCAACTTTGAAATTCTTCAGTAGCAGCACGCAACTGCCGAACTGATCTATCCTACGAAGATTTTGATGTAATAATCTAGCATGGTGAAACAAGTGTCCTGTGTGTATAAGTAGTACGACAGTATTATTTATCACATGGTATATCGTTGATAGAATTGCAACTCTGATTGCTGGTTAGGAACTGTCGTTCGATTTCATTCCAACAGCTGCCGTGCTTTATTCAATTTTGTGTATTCGCCTTGCGACAGCATCTAAAACCAGCGCCGTACCGATCGCTTGCAATTTGAAAAGCGCTGAGGTAGAACACATGTGCCCCCAAACATGCAGGGTCGGCCTGCGGCCCAAAGTCCAGAACCGTGAGCCTATCTGAGTATTATATTCTCAGCTGAACCCCCATAAAAAAAGTTGAACCCCCATAATGCCTGTGCGTTGCAGAGGGAGTATATTTCTCGGCAAGGTGAGCCTGTGATATAAAATATTTGTATATTTCTTTACAGAGGGAGTATCTCTCTGTCAAAAAATATATTTATGTGTAACTAGTTACCTCTGTCTTTCTACTTCCTTTCGCTGATATGTGGGGCAACCGGCAACGGGGTCCACGTGCCATATGCACAAATTAGAGTGCACAACTTCACGGTAGACACACCCCGGTCGTAGCGCCGCAGTAATGCCCAATGAGCCGTCAAATCACAACCCCCCCTTTCCAGCTTCAGTAGTAAGCTGGACGGACGAAGCGGCAATATTTCACTGGGCCTGAATCCCCTTCTCCCTCGTCTGCTTGTTCAGAGAAAACCCCCGCTCGGCGATTGCATAGGGTTTTCTCATGGATAACCAGGTACGAATTCTTCATCCATCCCCAATAAATTCAAGTCCCTTGGTCGTAGGTAATCCTAGGATGGCAGCCGCCGACGTTGATGCATTTTTCTTCGTACTGAATCGAGTGTGTTTCAGTTGTAGTGCCCAAAGTGCGAGTACCCTACAGATTTCTGCGCCCTCGGCGAGATGCCACACTTGTTCCTTCTCATCCTAACACAGCATTTTGAAACGCGCACAGTATGTTCCTAGAATCCTCTTTTCTATCCGGGAGGGTGGGGTTTTTTTGAACATGCTGTGTTCTCATATTATTTTTCCTGCAGTGTATTATTTGCTCTGCCAGAACACATGTACTCAAGATGCTCGGCCTTTCCATAACTGAATACACTAGTTTAATGGTCACAGTAAAGACAAGCCATGGATATTACTTCCGAGTTGGGTTCATGAACCAAGAAGATCGCTGCTTTTTTTATGGCCAAACTTGGATAAACTTTCTCAAGTGTTACGGACTGAAAGTTGGCGCACGAATGTTGATGGAAATAGCAGAACCTGGTCTCATCTTCACTGCGATCATCCACCCCGACGTCGTTCCAATTGTTCATCCATGTTAGTTTTGTATCTAGTTCTTGCTTGTTGCCTCGATTACTTCTTAATCCACCTATTCTGTCTAACTAATCACAATTTAGCTTTAGAATTAGCAACGAATCTCTCACGAAGATGCTACTTCTAACTAATATTTTCTTATAATTGGTGGCACGTGTAGGTTTTTTCAGAGTTAAGCAGTCTGCTCGTTTGTTACTCTGTAATAACTCGGCTGTTACTAATGGCACTGAAGTTGACTGGATCGACATCCACAAGTTCCTACACTTTATTGATCGTCTTGAGGTCCTTGTGGGGCGTTTCAATGGTTGAAGGCCACGTGGGATATGTGTGCCACTGCTGCACTCATTGAACAGGTCCAACTGTGTCGAGAAACTTATGGTACGAGCTGTTTTCTGTTATATATGTTGTTCATAAACTATTGCTTATACACAGTTTTACAGTTGTGATCTTCTTGAAACAGGAACTGCCGAGTTCTATTGTTCATATACAGATGCCTGACCATGGTCGGGTCAGACTTGCGCTTGGTCACAACATGATGTTTATGTCGACCTACTCAATTCCCCTTGGAGGTGAAAAGATACTTATTCATGGGTGGTCTCAAATAATGAAGGCCCGTCCATCTTGGAGAATAGGACAGAAGATTATGTTCATGCTTTTCCATGGCTCTAAAGCGAATATCCTATTTATTGACCATGTTGCGAGATGAAGCCGCTTTCAGAAGGTTGTGGATGCGCGGGGTGGCGCCTGGGCCTTGTCCTGGGGCTTGGCGGCCTCACCCTTGGTTAACTATAGGCAAAGTAGCACTGTTCGAGGCATGCTTTGTGAGGTTGAACCTGTATAAGTACTCATACTGCTTTCAGCTTTGGTTGTTAAGTGCCCCTGCTGGTTTTAGTTAAGGTTGTTAAGTACTCCTGCTACTTTTACAGTCTGTCGTGTTTCTTTAGTCATGTCTTCCTCCACCCGCCAAAACCAAACCAGCACCGGCAGGGCCGCCTGCTTCCGCCTCCCACGGCTGGCTGCGCCTCAGCGCACGCATCGCCGCCCCACCGTCTCCTAAATCGTTAACGTCGACGTCCTCCGTGTGCTTTGGTGCGCCCGCTGCGGCGCCGCCCTCTCGCGTTGTCAACATGGTCAACAAACAACAGGATTCGACAGAAGTACGTGGAGAGGATGACAGTAGGGGCCCACCACGTCAGCGTATGGAAAAATAAAATGCTTCCTCCTAGTGTTTTCCTGACATCTGGGACCCACGACATTGTGAGCGTATATAGTCAATAGACAAGAGAACAGCACAAGATCGGCTGACACCTGGGACGTAGCTACTCGAGCAGTATATTTTTTGTTTGGTATTGTTGAGACGGAGCAGGGTTTGAACTGGGTTGTGGCCCTAGCCCAGGCTTATATTTTATGTTCACCATGTGACCAGCCCAGCTATTTTTTCTTTGTGAAAATGAGCCCAGTTTATTTTTTCTGAAGAATACCCAATCTAGGCCTACTTATTTTTCTACGCCCTGATGGGCTGCAACTCTTTCAAGATGCCTGCAAATCTTGAAAGTAACATGAAATGGGTTGTAAATATAAAAACAGATGACAAATTGGCAATTACTTTATAATTTCTGATTTTTTCACATTTTCAGATTCCTATTTCACTGGGCATTAACCTAATTTAAATATATCTTCAAAGTACTTTAAATCTGGCTCGACATTTTGGTATTAAAAATAGTTTGGAACCCACAGAAATATGCGAAAGTGGCCCTGGCCAACCAAAAAAATGACTGCAATAAATTGCATAAGAAGTTGCCATGAGCTATATATAAATTATTAAAAAAAGATGGAGTGGTCTGACTTGTGGGCCTGTTTAGTTGACGCGTATGCAAGATTTTTAGTTATTATATACTAGGTCAACAAACGATTCTAGTAGATGTAACTGTTGGATGTCAATCCAACGGCCGTCGTGTTTCTTCAATCCCTGATCTTCTTGCTCCAGCCGCCAAAGCAGCGCCGGCGGGACGGCCTGCTCCCACCTCTCGTGGCCGGCTGTGCTGCCGCGCAGGCCTCAGCGCCCCCTACTACTCTCACCGCTGGCCAGGGCATCCCTCTACTCACCCACACCCCCTGTTATTCTGCGGCGACGACCGGTGAACCCTCGTACTCCTCTCCGCATGGGCTTCCACTGCCGCGTCGTCCTCTTCCTAGGCCTCGCCGTTGTCCACCGCCGTGGTGCTCTCGGCGCGGCGTGGTCAATGTGGTCAACGACCGACTTCCATCGGAAGAGTACTGTACGTGGAGAGGCTGACAGCTGGGTCCACGACAGCCGCAAGGAAGTGCCTCATTATTACGCGGAAAATAATTATTCCACCACCTGACAGCAGGGACCCAACGGACGGGCCACCAGTATTTCACGAAAAAAACGTTTCCCCCTGACTGCTGGGACCCACAGGACGGGCCACCGTATTTTGCGAAAAAAACGTTCCCCCCGCTGTCAGCTCGGACCCACCGGAAGTGCCTCCATATTATGCAGAAAAAAATGAATACCCCCCTGCTAGCTGGGACCAACCTTGGTGGGAGGCTGACTTGTGGGCCTACTAAGTTGACTGGGACGGAGGCCTTTGTCAACTTTAGTCAATATATGAACGATTCTAGCTCCAGTGACCGTACGATGTCCATCCAACGGCCGTAGTGCTTCTTCAACCTCTGGTCTTCTTGCTCCAGCCGCCCAAAGCAGCGCCGGTCGCGCCGCCTGCTCCTGCCGCCCGTGGCCGGCTGTGATGTCGCGGAGGCCTCACCGCCCCTACTACTCCTACCGTTGGCCAGGCCATCCCTCTACGCACCCACACCCCCTGTTATTCTGCGGCGACGGCAACCTCACACCGCAGCCGAACGAGTGAACCCTCATGCTCCTCTACGCGTAGGCATCCACTGCCGCGTCTTCCCCGACTCTGTGTCGTCCCCTTCCTAGGCCTCGCCGTCGTCCACCGCCCTGGTGCTCTCGACGTGGCGTGGTCAACGTGGTCAAGGAATGGCTTCCATCGGACGTGGACTGTACGTGGAGAGGCTGGCAGCTGGGTCCACGGCCGCGGCAAGGAAGTGCCTACTTATTACGCGCAAAATAATTATTCCTCCACCTGACAGCGGGGACCCACCGGACGGGCCACCGTATTTCACAAAAAAAACATTTCCCCCTGTCTACTGGGACCCACCAGCTACATCTTCGCACGCAAGGAAGTGCGTCCGAAAAAACAATTCGCTCCCCTGACTATTGGGACCCACCAGCTACATCTTCGCACGCAAGGAAGTGCGTCCGGGCAAAAAAAATCGCCCCCTGACTGCTGGGACCCACCAGCTACATCTTCGCATGCAAGGAAGTGCCTGACAGTCGGGACCCACCTGATCGAAGCGTACGTAGCGTTGTCATTCTGGTCGCGAACGTGTACGTACATATATACTAGTCGATGTAGAGGCGTGCACGTGTTGTAGTAGAGGTGCGTACGTGTCGTAGTAGAGGCGTGCACGTAGCATGTACACATACGTACAGCGGCCAGGGTGCAAGAAAGAAAATACGGCCACGTATGTGTACGTACGGCTAGGGCTCGTGTACATGGCTGGGTCGGAACGGAGAAATAGCGTCGTCTTCGCGTTCATCGGGAGGCAATGGAATGCGTCGTGTTCATCGGGAGGCAACGGAACGCGTGGGAGCCAACCGGCTGGGTCGGAACATAATGCGTGGTCGTCTTGATCGGGAGGGCTTGGACGGAACAGGCGATGGAAACGAGGCTTGGCGTACCGCGCAACGGAGGAAACGGACCTCCTACATTCGGAACGGGGTCCTGTTGATCGGGGGGGTGTGGCGTACCGCAAAACGGAGGAAACTGACCTCCTACGGTCAAAATGGGGGTCCTGTTGATTGGGAGGGGCGTGGCGTACCGCAAAACGGATGAAATGGACCTCCTACGGTCGAAACGGGGGTCCTGTTGATCGGGAGGGGTGTGGCGTACCGCAAAACGGACGGAACGGACTTGTGTTGGAGCGCTACAGTCGAAATGGGGGTCCTGTTCATCGGGAGAGGTGTGGCGTACCGCAAAACGGGACTCCACGGGATACTATTCATCTCCACCGTCGACCTCCTCCAGCCTCCACGGGCTACCGTCGACCTCCTCCAGCCTCCACGGGCTCCTGTTCATCCAGCCTCCACCGCGCGCTACTCCACCGGCTACTGTTCAACCACCCCTCCACGGGCACCCCTCCACCGTCTACTGTTCATCCAGCCCTCCACACCATGGGGTCCTGTTCAACCACCCCTCCACTGTCTACTGTTCATCCAGCCCTCCACACCACGGGGTCCTGTTCATCCAGAGGCAACGCCACCGCTCACTGTTCATCCAACCCCCCCCCCCCTCCGCAACGCTCACTGTTAATCCAATCGATCGGCTTCAGTTAGCAGCAGTAGCGAAGGAATCGCTCGATAGGGTTCAGTTAACAGCCATCGATCGACCGCTCGGGTTCAGTAACGCGTAGCCTGCAGTGCAATCGCTTGGGTTTAGTTAGAGCCCAACGCCTCGCTCGGGTTCAGTTAGAGCCAACGCCTCACACACACGCGCATACGTGTACGAGAGAAATGCGCATCGCTCGACCCCCGACCTCCCACCGTAACTGGCAACTCCCCGAAATTTTCCTCCCCCTCGCTTCTACTACGGTTTTTTCCATCATGGATGGCCCAAAGAATGTCATGCAGCTGCGTCTCCGACCCGCCCAGGACGAAAAGCCCATTTTCTGTCATGATTTTTTGTCATAGAAGTAGGATCCCACCACATCTATGATGATACCGGGTTTTGTCACAATTATCGTCATAGAAGTGTCATATGTATGACAGAAAAAAAATTCGTTCGGCCCAAAATGTCACGGATGTGTCTTTTTTTTGTAGTGGTGTAGAGAGGGGAGAAACATCATATGATCCATCTATGTTAACAAATCCCATGATACATCAAGATCGTGACATCTCAACAGTGCACGAGAGACAGGTTAAACACATAGCTACTGGTACAAACCCTTAGCCCGAGGGTGGACTACTCCCTCCTCATCGTGGTGGCCGCCGGGATGATGAAGATGGCCACCGATGATGATCTCCCCCTCCAACAGGGTGCCGGAATGGGCTCCCGATTGGTTTTCGGTGGCTACAGAGGCTTGCGGTGGCGGAACTTCCAATCTAGGGTCTCCCGAGGGTTTTTGGAATATTTGGGAATTTACAGGGCGAAGAGGGGGTGCGGGAGACCATCGAGGTGGGGACAACCCACCGGGTGCGCCTAGGGGCCCAGGCTGCCCTGGTGGGTTGTGCCCCCCTCATGGCACCCCCCAGGTGATGTTGTGGCCCATTGGTGGTCTTTTGGTCCATAAAAAATCCACAACAAGTTTCACGGTGTTTGGAGAAATTTCATTTCTGCACAAAAAACAACACCATGGTAGTTCTGCTGTAAACATCAGTCTGGGATAGTTCCATGCAAATCATACCAAAACCATATAAAATTATTGCAAGCATGGCATGAATACTTCATAAATTATAGATACTTTGGAGACGTATCAGCATCCCCAAGCTTAATTCCTACTCGTCCTCGAGTAGGTAAATGATAAAAGAAATAATTTATGAAGTGTGAATGCTAGCAAAGGGCACAAGTTTGATCAATGACAATTTCAATCACTTTTCCTAGCATCATAACAACAATTCTTTCTTATAAAACTTCTCACGACCAAGTAGCAACCAATTCACATGTTAAGGTTCAAACAATAAATTCTCTTGAAACTCAACAACCTAAATTCTTAGTCATCAAACAATTGCAATTCAACTTATTCAATAGAGTCTAAGTAAGATCTCCACATACTCAGCCATCATATAGTCTTGTATGATTGCTAACACTCACCGCATATACATGAGCAAAACATTTCAACCGGACACATAGAAAGATAGGGGCTTATAATTTCGCCTCCCAACGTATTCACCTCAAGGGTGATGTCAACAATAATAACTCATGCTACCCATATCTAACTAGATCTTTCCTCACCACATGATGCTTACCAAAAGAGAAAAATTAAAAGAAATAGAGAAAAAAATTGACTCTTTGCATAAAAGTAAATACTGAAAAGTAAAAGATAGGCCCTTCGCAGAGGGAAGGAGAGGTTGCCATGCAATTTTTGTTTGTATGCTCAACCCCCTAGTGCAAAAGAACGTCACGTTCTATTTCCCCTTGTGATAGCAACCTTTATTATGCAGTCTGTCGCTTTTATTCTTCGCCATCACAAGTTCGTACAACGCTCAATTTTCTCTTACACTAAATGATCTAACACTTTTAGAAGCAATTTTTATTGCCTTATTGCACCGATGACAACTTACTTGAAGGATCTTGCTCAATCCATGGGTAGGTATGGTGGACTCTCAAAACAAGATTTGGGTTTAAGGTTTTTTGGATGCACAAGTAGTATCTCTACTTGGTGCGGAATTTTTGGCTAGCAAAGATAGGGGGCAAGCACCACATGTTGAAGGATCTATGACAATATAACTTCTATGTGAATATGAACAAACATAAATCATTATGTTGTCTACCTTGTCCAACGTCAACAATTTTGGCATATAATATTTTGATGGGGGCTCACAATCACAAAAGATTTCCAAGATAGTGTATTTGCATGTGAAAGTTCTCTTCCTTATAGTAATCATTAAGGAATTTCTTGTATGACCAATATTGTGATTGTCAAGCTTCAAAAGATTTCACTTTCTCAACCCAATTTGAAGCTACCACTAGGCATGATATGAGCATACAATTTCAATTTCATGATATTCAATTCATTCAACAATTTACTCATAGGATAAAAGTGAAGCACAAGAGTAAATGACAAGCTACTCCAAAAACATATAAGTGAATATCAAGCAAGTAGTTATGTAAATTGGTAGCTAATTGTGGATTCTCTCTTATTTAAAAACTTTCAGATCTAAGTATTTTATTAAAACAGCAAGCAAAACAAAACAAAATTACATTCAAAGAATAGCACAACTCATGTGAAAAAGCCAAAACTTAGG
Organism: Triticum timopheevii; assembly: GCA_963921465.1. Classification (NCBI taxonomy): domain Eukaryota; kingdom Viridiplantae; phylum Streptophyta; class Magnoliopsida; order Poales; family Poaceae; genus Triticum; species Triticum timopheevii. The sequence continues at coordinate 470,123,754 of OY997274.1, forward strand.
CTCAACCGATACTAACCAATAATTGCTAAAGAAGAAAGTTGGGATGCCTACCGGGGCATCCCCAAGCTTGGATGCTTGAGACTTCTAGGAATATTAGCTTGGGATGCTGGTAATCCCCAAGCTTGAGCTTTTCTGTCTCCTTAATTCCTCTTATATCACGGTTTCCCTAAATCTCAAAAACTTCATCCACACAAAACTCAACAAGAACTCATGAGATAAGTTAGTACAAATCAATGCAAAACCTTATCATACTCTACTGTATCAAATCACTAAAATTATTATTTGACATGGCATACTAAATTCCTCTGCATATTTAATACTTCTATCCTCAAATAGAATCATTAAACACGCAAACATATGTAAACAATGCAACCATAACAGCAATCTGCCAAAACAGTACGGTCTGTAAAGATTGCAAAATTCATCATACTTCCCTAACTCCAAAAATTATGAAAATTTATCACATTGTAGAAAAATTATCATAGATTATTGTGCAAAAAGTTTCAACATTTTATCGCATTCTGACCTTTCTTGGGAATTTTTGCAACGTTAAACTTCCTGTTTTGAAACAACAACATGTAGACTTGCAAAATAAGCATGGTAAAGGCTATAATTGACACTTTTATTTAAAATAAATATGCAAAAAGTTATTCTAAATAACAGCAAGCAAATCCTAACAAAATAAATGACGCTCCAAGTAAAACTCATATCATGTGATGAATGAAAACATAGCTCCAAGTGAGGTTACCGATAATGTTGAAGACGAAAGAGGGGATGCCTTCCGGGGCATCCCCAAGCTTAATTGCTTGGATCTTCCTTGAATATTACCTTGGGGTGCCTTGGGCATCCCAAAGCTTAGGGTATTATCACTCCTTATTCTCCTCATATTGACATCTCACCCAAAACTTGAAAACTTCAATCACACAAAACTTAACAGAACTTTGTGAGATAGGTTAGTATGATAAAGAGCAAACCAATTCACTTTGGTACTGTCAAAGACAAGATTCATAATTGTTTCCACACAATGCCTTCTGTAGCATATCATTTCCACAACTTATATTGAGCAACATAAGCCATAGAAACTAGGAAAGAAGCAAACTATGCATTGAAAACAGAATCTCTCAAAAACAGAACAGTCTGTAGTAATCTGTACTCCAACCATACTTCTGCTGCTCCAAAAATTCTGAAATATTAGGAAAATGTAGAGAATTTGTATATCTATTACCTGTATAACATTCAGATCAAAATCATGTTCTAGTGAATTTCAAAATTCCTGGACTGAGCGCAAAAGTTTATGTTTTTGCACAAAATCAAGTCAACGATCATCCACACTATCCCAAAGGCTTTACTTGGTACTCTATTGAAACAAACGCAATAAAACATGATTAATACAGTAGCCTAATCATGTGAGAACACACAAACAGTAGGTAAAAGTGTTGGGTTGTCTCCCAACAAGCGCTTTGCTTTAATGCCTTTTAGCTAGGCATGATGATTTCAATGATGCTCGCATAAAAGATAAAAGTTGAAACATAACAAGAGCATCATGAATCATAAGTTCCTCTCTCATAATAACTTTCAGTAGCATCGTGAATAGTTTCATCCATATAACCATCACATAAAGCATTCTTTTCATGAACCAAAAGCATAGAAGATTTATCACTCTTTATGGTATACATGTCATCATAATAATCATCATAAGTAGCAACTTTGTTCTCATCATAGTCAATTGGAACCTGTCGGATATCGAGTTCCGGCAAAACCCTTGAGGTTCGAACACTGGGGTGTGCACGAAGATTTCCCCCTACCGAATCTCGCTCTCAGCCTCGCCACAATCCCTAAGCTTAACTAGATGAACTCACAGCACAAGATACACAAGATTTATACAGGTTCGGGCCACCGTTGTGGTGTAATACCCTACTCCTGTGTGTGACGGTGGATTGCCTCTTGGGCTGATGATGAACAGTACAAGGGAAGAACAACCTCCTGAGGAGAGCTGTTCTTGAGCTGGTGAGGTGTGTTCAGGGAGGAATCGATCCGTCCCTTCTACTGTGGTGGCTAGCCCTATTTATAGAGGCCCTGGTCATCTTCCCAAATATTGAGTGGGAAGGGATCCGACAATGGCCATTTTGAAGGGGGACAACTAGTACAAGCTATCCTGACTAAATGTTGTCTTCGTCTGTCAAAGGCGCTAGTGGTGACGCCGTCTTGGGCTCCACGGTGACCTCCGTCCTGCCGTCCTGCTGGTCTTGGTCGTGTTGCACTGATATGGAAACCTTTGCCTGATGCCTCGGTACTCCGCGCCTGCGCTTGCCCCCTTAGCACCAAAGAGGAAACGAGGACATTGCATGCACTGGCGCCTGCCTAGCCTTGGTCGTCATGGCTTGCATCATGGGAACCTCACGAGATACCCTTTGCCTTGATCTCTCCGCCACCTCGCGAGCCCGCCTGGTGAGGCCGCCCCTGAGGAGGCCTTGCGTCGTCCGCCCCACGAGGCTTGGCCCCTCGCGAGGGTCTTGAGTGTTTGTTGATGAAGACGAGCCGTACTGGGCCACTGGTTGAGCCACGCCGCGGGCCGCAGGCAGGAAAGTCTGGGGACCCCCGTTCCTAGAACGCCGATAGTAGCCCCCGGGCCCAAGGCGCACTCAGACTTGGCTTAGTGGCGAAGCCAAAGGGCAAGTGCAGAGCGCCGCAGGCCCCAACAGCCTGTAGTCTTGGTCGACGCGTGGTGACTGATTGGACGTGCGTCTCCGCTTCCCCACGCTGCCTCGGCAATTGCCCGACTTGACGAGTCTCTGCTGCATGCAAAAAGGGTTATCGTTACCTGCAATCGTGGAGGTCGACGGTTGGCCTCCCTTGGGCTATAAATGAGGAGGGGAAAAAGCCCCCATCGCCCATCTTTTCCCATTCCGCTCGCTTCTCCTCCCTTGCGCCGTTGCTTGTAGTGTCCCTCATGGCGCCCGCGAAGAGGTTTTCAGCCGCGGAGAAGGGGAAGGCTCGCCAGGAAGGGCCTGGCTCCCCTTCGCCCAAGCATGGACGCGGTCGCCCTCGCAAGCACTCTGCGACCCCTGCCGTGGCTTCTCGCGGTCGCGGCAGTGGCCCTTCACATGGTGGTGGTCGCCCATGTCGAGGCAGCCCGGTTGGTGGGGAAAGGCATGCTGTGGCTGTGCGGTCTCCCCAACCGCGCTTCCACTCGGCGGAGGTGCTGCTGGAGTTTGTCATGTGGTCGGAAAATCTGGCTGGCAACTGGCTTCAGCTCCCGCGCTTCTTCGTCGGCAAGCTGTCGGCCGCTGGCCCAGGCGGGCTCTGGTTGCAGGCGGATGGCTGCTGCAGCAGGGACTCCTGGGTCGCGGTGGAGGTCTCCGTCGCCGGCAACACAGCCTTGGCCCGAGGCTGGCAGATGTTTGCCCGTGCGTGCAGCCTGGGCAGGCCATGCACCCTCCACTTCACGTACGATGGCGACGCGACCCTCTACGTGAGGGTGTTCGGAGGGGATGGTTGTCGCGTTGGGTGCTACCCCGAAGACAGCGACGACGACAAGGTGCTCGGACTTGGCAACGGTTGTGACGAGGGTGAAGGCGAACCCGCTCCCGGAGGCGGTCGCGACTCGTCAAGCTACGGCGGTCCTCCTTCGGCGACAGCTCCTCCAGCGGCGGCTATGATCAACCGCCACGCCGCCGTGTCCGCCTCGAGGACGGCAGCGGGGCATCCCGTCACTGCACTTCGCTGAAGCGCGAGGTGGGGTCTGGCTGAGCTCAGGAGGTCGCCGCAGATCCCTCCCCGCGAACTGCTGCAAGGCGCATGCCACTTTTGTTTTGTTTTCCTTCCTTCCTACATTAAGAGAGACAAGTATGGGGGCGTGCAACAAACTATGATTTCCTAGTTAACTTGCTGCATTTATTGTTCCTGTGCTATGTCATGGCGTCATCGTTGTACGTTGGCGTGTGGGAACAACTTAGCTTGGTACATTTGAAGTAGTTCCCGCCTCGCGAGGTGCCCGCTTCAGGCCTTGCCGGATGCCTTGAGAGCTGCAAAAAACTCGTTGAGAGACTGTCATTTTCTGAACCCTGGCCGCAAGGGCTGCCGGCCACAGCCCGGCGCTTCGTGTCGCGGTACCCGAGGGGCACGGACTGGGAGGGATGCTCCCGCTGTGAATTCGAACGAGAGAGCCTTGCGAAAGTCAGAAGAGAAAGGGCTCACGAGGGCACCCGCGCAGCCCCCTCGCGAGGCTTGCGAGAGAGAGCAAGTCGGACAAAGAGCTGAAGACAGAAAACGAAGGCAGAAGATGATGGAACAGAACCGGCAAAGAACATCAGAAGCAACTTTAATCAAGGTTCAAACAAGGAAGAGCGAGCCAACTGCAGAAAGCAAATGAAAAGCCGCGTCCGGCACCTAGTCTAGCCTTCGATGTCTTCTCACCAGCGCGGAGCTAAGTGCTGCCACTGGGCGTGGGAGGGAGCCCCCGAGGCCCAAGGACGGCACTCCTGAGACTCCGGGGCGTGTACAACCCCACTCATTATTACGTGAGAGTGTCATGGGCGGCGAGCTTCACAAGCACTGGGCCTTCTTCACAGGCATCGGGCCTTTCTTCGGGCGGTGAGCTTCACAGGCACTGGGCCTTCTTCACAGGCATCGGGCCTTTCTTCGGGCGGCAAGCTTCACAGGCACTGGGCCTTCTTCACAGGCACCGGGCCTTTCTTCAGGGGTAGAACTTCCGGAGGTGCTGGATGTTCCAGGCGTTCGGGATGGGTACCCCATCCTGAGTCTCCAGGCGCGCGGCGTCAGGCCTGGAGACATGGATGACCTTGAACGGGCCCTCCCACATGGGTGAAAGCTTATGCAGCCCTTCCCTGGAGAGCACCCGCCTTAGTATGAGGTCACCTACCTCAAGCGTCCTGGGCGGATGCTGCGACAGTGGTACCGCCTCAGCACCTGCTGGTATCTTGCCGCCCGTAGCGTGGCTTCATGGCGGCGTTCCTCCCCCAGCACGAGGTCCATCCCCCGCATGGCGTCCTGCTGCGCCTCATCAAACGCCAGGACCCGCGTGGAACGATGCCTGGTGAGGGAGTCCTGGACTAGGGGGTGTCCGGACAGCCGGACTATCATCGTCCGCCGGACTCCAAGACTACGAAGATACAAGATTGAAGACTCCGTCCCGTGTCCGGATGGGACTTTCCTTGGCGTGGAAGGCAAGCTTGGCAATACGGATATGTAGATCTCCTACCATTATAACCGACTCTGTGTAACCCTAGCCTTCTCCGGTGTCTATATAAACCGGAGGGCTTTAGTCCGTAGGACACAACATACATTACAACAATCATACCATAGGCTAGCTTTAGGGTTTAGCCTCCTTGATCTCGTGGTAGATCCACTCTTGTACTACCCATATCATCAATATTAATCAAGCAGGACGTAGGGTTTTACCTCCATCAAGAGGGCCCGAACCTGGGTAAAACATCGTGTCCCTTGTCTCCTGTTACCATCCGCCTAAACGCACAGTTCGGGACCCCCTACCCGAGATCCGCCGGTTTTGACACCGACATTGGTGCTTTCATTGAGAGTTCCTCTGTGTCGTCACCGATAGGCTCGATGGCATCTTCAATCAACAACGCTGTCCAGGGTGAGACTTTTCTCCCCGGACAGATCTTCGTATTCGGCGGCTTCGCACTGCGGGCTAATTCACTTGGCCATCTAGAGCAGATCGAAAGCTACGCCCTTGGCCGTCAGGTCAGATTTGGAAGCCTAAACTTCACAGCCGACATCCGCGGGGACTTGATCTTCGACGGGCTCGAGCCAAAGCCAAGCACGCCGCACTGTTACGATGGGCATGATCTAGCTCTGCCGCCGAACAGTGCCTTGGTGGCCGCACACGAATCTGCTCCGGCCCTTAGTCCGGAGCCGATCGCCCAGATCGAGGTCCGGTGGATGGACACCACCTCGGGGGCTTCGACTTCCACGGCGATGGAGCCAAACACTAACCTTGTCCCTTGCGAAGCTCGTGACTCCAAGGTGCCGGACTCCGGACCGCCCGTGCCCCTGCCAATCAAACCAGATCGGGCGCCGGTTATAAAATTCACCGCCGCGGACGTCTTCCAACACTCGCCCTTTGGCGACATCCTAAATTCGTTAAAACACCTCTCTCTATCCGGAGAGGCCCGGCCGGACTATGGCCAGGACGGTTGGGATTCGGGAGACGAAGAAATTCAAATCCCACCCACCACCCACTTTGTAGCCACTGTCGACGATCTAACCGACATGCTAAACTATGACTCCGAAGACATCGACGACATGGACGACGATGCCGGAGACGAACAAGAACCAGCGCCTACAGGGCACGTGAAGACCACCTCGTCATACGACGTATACATGGTGGATACCCCAAAAGGAAGCGACAACGAGGACCAACGGGGCGCGGCAGAAGATAATCCCGCCGACAAACAACCAAAACGGCGATGCAGACGCCGCCCTAAGTCCCGCCTCGACAACAACAGCGCTCTTAATGACCCAGCAATACAGCAGGGCAAACCAGTGGACGACGAACACGCAGACAAGCAACCGCCCGAACAGGACAAGTCAGATAATCAGTCCAGGCCTGGCGAAAACAATAGTCCAGACGACCTCACGCCGGACACACCGCCGGAGAATAAAAATGTCAGGACCCCGACTCAATGCCATATCGATCTAGCATGTAACACCTCATATCACTTTGCGGCCTCACGCACGGTATTCCCACGGGTGTCGCCTTACCTTTGCCCGGGACTGTTTGCGCCTTTTGGCACACGTATATGATAGTGTCGCTAGCATCCATATGATAAGGAGCCCGGGCTGACATGGATAGTCGTAAACCCAAAGTGGCACAGACTTACAGGGACAGGCATCCATGACCCAGCATCGAACGTGTCGGTCATCAGCGAGTGAATCCAGGCTGTAGCACTGGGCTAGCAGGACTCCGGTGAACCGGGCTGTAGCGGGCTAACAGGACTCCAGTATTCATCGCGTGACATTTCCCCGAAGGGACAGACACAGGAACGAAGAAGGACACATGCCGGCTAGCCTAAGTGTTCCGGAGCAGTAGCAAGCTACCATGGCTCAGTGGAAACACTAGGAGACATTTCCCGGTAAGAGAGGCTACTAATGATAAACAACTAGATAGTCAGATCCCACACATACCAAGCATTTCAACAATATACACACAATATGCTCGATATGTGCAAATACAACATGACTCTACGACTCAAGTATTTTATTCAATAGGCTCCGAGGAGCGAGATATTACAAACATAGGTCTCATGACCCAACATTCAGAGCATACAAATCAAAGCACATGCGGAAGCTTAACATGTCTGAGTACAGACATCTACAAATGAAAAAGGCTTAGAAGCCTGACTATCTACCAGATCCTGCCGATGGCACAAGATCGTAGCTGAGGTAACAAGCTAAACGTCGAAGTCCACGCGGAACTACTAGCGAGACCGAATTCTCTCTGCAAAAACATAAAATAGGCAAACGTGAGTACAAATGTACCCAGCAAGACTTACATCAGAACTAACTACATATGCATCATTATCAATAAAGGGGATGGTGGAGTTTAACAGCAGCAAGCCAGCTTTGACTCGGTGGCTATCCTAGACTACGACTGCAAGTAACTCTTTTGAGGTGGCGCACACGAGTCCACATATTCACCATATCAATACACCACTATGGATCCGCTCCGTCTCCCTACGAGAACGCCATCCATAGCACTCACGCTTATCTTGCGCATTTTAGAGTATCCACTTTCACTTGTCTATGAACTTTTATAGGCAACCCAGAAGTCCTTTACCGCAGACACGGCTATTCGAATAGATGATGTTAACTCTGCAGGGGTGTACTTCTTCACACACGCTCTCACCACTTACCGCCGTTTACACGACATGTACTCGGCAACCTTCAAGCGGAAGCCCAACGAGGGTGTAGGCCACGACCTACCTAAACACTCAAGTCCCTAGTCCAAGTTTATCGCCTATTCGGGTTCCATCCATGAGGAGATCCGGCCGAAGTTTCGCTCACAGCCCCAAACGATGTGAGCAGGGTTCCCGAGACACCAAACGGGCGCCCGGTACACCGTGCCACGTGCCTACCGCATCACAGCCCACCCCTACGGCCAGTGCTACGCACGGCCTCCAGCATACTACAAACACCAGAAACTACTTGCAACTCCTGGACAGAGGACAAGGGTGATTAAGAAGCCGAGAGGGTCCATTGGCTTCGGGCCCAATGCGTGGTAGTAGCTGAATCATGGATCACAAACACAGAACTCAGTTCCTGAGGACGGCTGCAATGAGACAACCCACCATGTACTCCTACATGGCCTCTCACCGCTACCTTTACCAAATCGTGTTCACACACTTAGCTCACACACAGTAGGACATGTTCACGCACCTCTGATTCATCCTCGATGAATCAGACCCGACTCAACTCTAAGCAGTAGCAGGCATGAAAAACAAGCATGTATGAGTAGGCACAACAAGGCTCAAACAACTCCTACTCATGCTAGTGGGTTTCATCTATTTACTGTGGAATGACAGGTCATGCAAAGGATCAAGGGGTTCAGCTACCGCAGCAAGTAATAGATGAATCGGTGTTGTCCTAATGCAGTAAAAGCGAGCAGGAGCGAGAGAGTGGGATTGTATCGAAATGAACAAGGGGTTTTTGCTTGCCTGGCACTTCTGAAGATATTATAGCTCTTCATCGGTGTCATTGATCTCATCGTCGAAACCACGTCTATCGAGAGGGGATAGTTACCGACAAATAAAGAGGGACACAATCAATGCAATGCAACAAATATGATGCATGATAATGTCATGGCAATATGCTGTTGATTGAGCTAATGCAACTAGCAGCAAGTTAAATGAAGTTGGTTTGAACCCTAGGATCAAATTCAAACTCCATATGTGAAGGTTTAAATGCCATTAATATGATTTGTGCTAAACAGCAGCTGTAAGTTGTTCTAACATGCATGAAAATGGTACAGATGGATAGATTGGATTTTTCTGATCATTTTTCATATATAATTTATTTCATTTGGAGTTACGGTTGAATTTATATGAATTTTAGAAGTTTTGGTTATTTTCTGGAATTTCTTGTATAAAAATAAATCCAGAAATTAGTTATTGCATCAGCATGACATCAGCAGGTCAACAGACGTAGCTGCAGGTCAAACCTGACCAGTGGGGTCCACTGGTCAGTGACTGGGGCTGGTTAGTGCCGCTGACGTGTGGGCCTAGTCAACGGCCACATCAGCTTGGTCAAAGCTGACACGTGGGGCCGCTGTTGTTAATTTAAAACTAAACAGGGAATAAACTGTGGTTAGTTAGGCAGTGGGGCCCAGCTGTCAGTGAAACAAGCGCTAAATAACTGCCTCATTAGTGGCTAATGATGATGCCACGTCATCATCGCCGGAGTCGGGCCGGCGACGACCAACGGAGCGGCGGAGACGCATCGGGTTCGCGCTACAGGGCACAGTTTAGGGCGCGGTTGGGTTCTACGGTGAGCTGGTTCTCATGCGCATCCAGCGATTGTGGTGGCTGGCGCTAGTGCGAGCTGTAGCGGCGGTGGCGGCGAGTTGGGCGGCGACCGGAGTTCGGTGGTGCACGGGCGCGGTGTTGGAGCAAGCGGGCGATCAAAGCGAGCAGCGGAGCAGCAACTACGGTGTTCCAGGAGCAGGAAGAACAGTGGCGCGGTCGAGGAAGGCCCCGCAGCAGCAGGTCCAGCGGCCATGGCGGACGGCGAGCTTCGGCCATGGCGGAATCGGTGCTAGAGGACACGCTAGAGGAAGGGCACAGGGGGGGAAAGGAGAGGAGCTCACGGTGCATCAGACGGGAAGCTCGGCGGGCTCGGGGAGGTCGTGACGGCGACGAATCCATCGATGGAGTCCGGCGGCCGTGCTCGGAGAAGAACGATCGATGGTGATGCTATGGTGCTTCCGGGCTCGTGTGCTTCGGCGTGGAGGAGCTTCGTGTCGTAGCTGAGCTCGTGGACCAAGAGGAGGGGCGAGGGGAGCGCGGTGGCCACGGTGGTTCTCGTCGGCGGCGATGGGCGTATTCGGTGGCGTCGTAGGGAGAGAGCAGAGGAGGGAGAGAGGTCCAGGGAGAGAGGAAAGGGGTGCAGGGGGTGCTGGGCGTCTCCGTGGCGCGTCTGGAGGAGTCGGGGTGGAGGAAGCAGGCAGGGAGCTGGCCACGGCGATCGCGCACGCGGCGACACGCCTCTGCCTACTGGCAGAGGTTGAAGGCGACCGCTTCGCCCTGGTGGGCTGGGCCTCAGCTACAGTGCTGGGCCAGCAGGGCTGCCAGGTGAGCGCCAGGTAAGCTCTCTCTCTCTTTTATTTATTGTTTCTGTTTTCTATTATTCTGTAGTCTTTAGGGCTTTATTTAAAATACTTAAACAGATCCAAAAATCATGGAACTAATCATGGCTACTTTTTAGAATATATCCAACAGTAAACATTTTAGTTTATGATTATTTGAGCATTTAAAATATTTTATAGTATTTAAATGCCCAAATGAAAATACCATATGATTTAATTCAGAGCCCAAATATGACATGGAAAAGGTGCAACACCTCTGGTTAATGTTTCCAGCATTTTCCAGATATGATGAACATTTTTGAAAGCCATTTGGATTTACTGAAAATATTTTAGGTGAACCTAGTGAATTCCTTTGATGCTAGGGGTTTAGGCGATCCCCATTTCAAGTTGAATTAAAAATGACAATGATGCATGGATGCAATGCAACTAATTACAAGCAATGATCTAGGGATGTGACAACTCACCCCCACTAAACAAGAATCTCGTCCCGAGATTCAAGACGCGACGTAAGAAGACAAAGGGGACATAAGTATCACAAACTTCATGATCCAACTGCCTTTCTAGAGGATGCTGATTCAGTGCTCCAATTGATCTTGACGTCTTTGCTTTTGGGATCTTTATCCAACACGAGGACAGAGACACTCTACAAGGATGGATCATCTTAATGATCACAAGATCAACTCACGGAATGAGATGTAGGACATCTCTTGAGCTGAGAGGAAAAACACACATCATGAAGGATGGAAGAAACAATTTGATGAGGTTCCAGAGTAGCGAGGAAAAATAGTTGCCATGATACCACAATGAGACACCTTAGGGAAGGTAACTCGTAGAAATATCCCCTTAAGTGGCAAAAAGAATTACCTTTGATTTAGAGATCATTGAAACTCTTTATACCAGCCTAAGGCAATTCTCGAGCGATCGTTTAGAGAGGTTCGGTAGAATGGCATACCCGGATTAGAATGGATGATGTGGATTACCTTGTTGGAAACAGCACAAGGGATGATTTTAGTAACTAGGGAGAAGCTCAATAGTAGATAGTGAATCCACTGTTGGATTGGTTATAGCATAACCGAGGAAACTGAGAGCAATCCCAGTTAGTGCCGAGGTTAACACCTAGCGCTTGTGTGTGCTCTCAAGAACTTGAGCATTTCCATAATCATCAAGGTTTTACCAATATCCGTGTCAGGGATCCTGAACACAACATACTACCATGAAGAATGCCGGTGGAGGATGCAGATACAAAGGAAGACAACACTTTCTCAGATTTCACCTTAGCGGGGCCAAGGGGACTAAATCTGGATGATCGACCGAGAGACATTTAGCACTCCGCTTCTAATGTTCTCCTTGATGTACCAGCGTATCCCATTCATAGATATGGTTTGATATCTAGAACATCATGTAACAGGTCGGACTTCGGGAGCACAAAAATCATAAGGCACACAAATAGGGAATAATTCCTACGAAGTCCTTATGGAGAGGTGGCCAACTTCTTCAATCAAGATATTACAATAACAGGTCTTCCGTCTGGGTGTGTTGGCAACGACATCCATTTTACCGGGTTACAGAGAGACCAATAATATAATTCTTGGGAAACGTTCCAACCATCATATCTGCCTAAGATTCAGATCTGGTTGGTGTCAGAATAATCTAGACTCATCGAGTCTAGAATAATCTGCCTCGTGGGGCCCCTGTAGCTCCACCGGCATACTCCTTTCACCCATATATACCTACGTACCCTAAAACTTCCAGAACAGAAGATAGATCGGGAGTTCCGCCGCCGCAAGCCTCTCTAGCCACCAAAAACCTCTCGGGAGCCCGTTCCGACACCCTACCGGAGGGGGGATCCTTCACCGGTGGCCATCTTCATCATCCCGGCGCTATCCATGACGCTGAGGGAGTAGTTCACCCTCGGGGCTGAGGGTATGTGAAAGTGCAACTATCCCTAGGTGGTTTTGGTAATTCAAAACAACATATAGCTCATTGAGCTAATGCTATTCCAAGACTATTATTTCAGGAAAGCTCAATGAATGGCATGGCATGGATGATGAAAGTGGATCCCTCAAAATACTAAGGACAAAGGATTGGCTCAAGCTCAAAAGCTCAAGACTCTTCATTTTACATTTTAGTGATCCAAGATCACATTGAGTCTATAGGAAAAGCCAATACTATCAAGGAGGGATGAGGTGTTGCTTAATGAGCCTCTTGCTTCATGTTTAGTGATATGCTCCAAAACCCTCAACTACTTTCCCACATCCACAAATGACCTAAACCCAAAGCCAAAATCGGTCACACCGATTCTTCCTATCCGGCGCCACCGATTCCAAAAGTCATAGCCACTGCCACAAACCCTAAGCAAATCGGTCTTATCGATAGGCATCTCGGTCTCGCCGAGATGGGGTTGTAATCTCTCTGTTTCCCTTCATAACGTTTCGGTCTAACCGAAGTGAGTGATCGGTCCCACCGAGATTGCAATGTAAACTCTCTGTTTCCTTTTTGTAACATTTCGGTCTCGCCGAAAAGAGCAAATCGGTCCCACCGAGTTTACCTGACCAACTCTCTGGAAAGCTTATTACCAAATCGGTCTCACCGAGTTTGTGTAATCGGTCTTACCGAGATTACGTTATGCCCTAACCCTAACCAAATCGGTCTCACCGAGATGCATGTCAGTCCCACCGAAAATCACTAACGTCACTAGGTTTACTAAATCGGTCCGACCGAGTTTAACGATTCGGTCCCACCGAGTTTGGTAAATTGTGTGTAACGGTTAGATTTTGTGTGGAGGCTATAAATACCCCTCCACCTCCTCTTCATTCGTGGAGAGAGCCATCAGAACGAACCTACACTTCCAACTAACCATTTTTGAGAGAGAACCACCTACTCATGTGTTGAGGCCAAGATATTCCGTTCCTACCATATGAATCTTGATCTCTAGCCTTCCCCAAGTTGCTTTCCACTCAAATCCTCTTTCCACCAGATCCAAAACCTATGAGAGAGAGTTGAGTGTTAGGGACACTATCATTTGAAGCACAAGAGCAAGAAGTCCATCATTAATGCACCATTTGTTACTTCTTGGAGAGTGGTGTCTCCTAGATTGGCTAGGTGTCACTTGGGAGCCTCCGACAAGATTGTGGAGTTGAACCAAGGAGTTTGTAAGGCCAAGGAGATCGCCTACTTCGTGAAGATCTACCGCTAGTGAGGCAAGTCCTTCGTGAGCGACGGCCATGGTGGGATAGACAAGGTTGCTTCTTCGTGGACCCTTCGTGGGTGGAGCCCTCCGTGGACACGCGCAGCCGTTACCCTTCGTGGGTTGAAGTCTCCATCAACATGGATGTACGATAGCGCCACCTATCGGAACCACGCCAAAAACATCCGTGTATCCAATTGCGTTTGAATCCTCCAAACCCTTCCCTTTACTTTCTTGCAAGTTGCATGCTTTAATTTCCGCTGCCTATATACTCTTTGCATGCTTGCTTGAATTGTGTGATGATTGCTTGACTTGTCCTAAAGTAGCTAAAATCTGCCAAACTCTAAAATTGGGAAAAGGTTAAGTTTTTATTGGTCAAGTAGTCTAATCACCCCCCCCCCTTCTAGACATACTTCAAGGTCCTACAAGTGGTATCAGAGCTTTGGTCTCCATTTGCTTTGATTTCCATAGCTTTTGGTGGTCATAGCCTTGGTTTCACAACCTAGGAGAGTAGGGCGTCTAGCAAGGGAAATTATCACCGTAGAGGTCCTTACTTCGATGGTACTAATTTTGCTAGTTGGAATCATAAGATGAAAATGCATATTCTTGGACATAACCCCGCCGTTTGGGCAATTATTTGTATTGGCTTGCAAGGTGAATTCTTTGATGGGAGAGAACCGAACCGTGAAGCTAATGGGGAAGAATTGAAGATGCTGCAATACAACGCTCAAGCTTGTGATATCATCTTCAACGGATTGTGACCCGAAGAATTCAACAAAATCAGCCGTCTTGAGAATGCAAAGGAAATTTGGGATACTTTGATTGATATGCATGAAGGTACCGAGTCCGTCAAGGAATCCAAGTTGGATGTGCTCCAGAGTCAGCTTGACAAGTTCAAAATGAAGGATGGTGAAGGTGTCGCTGAAATGTACTCTAGGCTTGCTCTTATCACAAATGAGATTGCCGGCTTAGGGAGTGAAGAGATGACCGACAAATTCATCATCAAGAAGATTCTAAGAGCATTGGATGGAAAGTATGACACCGTGTGCACATTGATTCAAATGATGCCAAACTACAAAGATCTCAAGCCAACGGAAGTCATTGGAAGAATTGTTGCTCATGAGATGTCACTCAAGGATAAGGAGGAACTTCACAACAAGTCAAGTGGTGCTTACAAAGCCTCAAGTGAAGCCCCCACATCATCAAGTGAGAAACCAACCTTCAATGAAGAATTGAGCTTAATGGTGAAGAACTTCAACAGATTCTACAAGAGTAGAAGCAAAGAAAGAAGCTCCAAGTCAAGGTCTTACAATGACAAAAGATCTTCTAGTCGAGAGCGCAATTGCTACAATTGTGGGAGACCCGGTGTAACACCCCAAAAATTTAACCAGGTTATTGTTATTAAAATTTTGCCAAGAGTTTAAAAATTTTGCCTGCAAGAATATCTCTGTTGATTTCAAAACTTTTCCTTAAATATTAAGAAAATTTTCCCAAGTGGAATCCTTCCAAAACATATTGGACTTATTTTCCCTCTCATTTAAAAACATCTCTCAATCAGAAGATTTATTTATTAAATTATTTCACCCTGAGCTTTATTCATTAAATGACTTGTTTTGAGTTTTGGAGCTCTTTTTGTACTACAACCATTTGATATATTTATCTAAAAATCCAACCAAAATTTGGAGATGTCATGTGATGTCTCTAAATCACTTTTGTGCAATAATATATTTAATTCATTGCATATTTTGAGTGCTACACCTGTTTTCCTTCTCTGGTCCAGTGGGCAATTTTGCACTACAACCCTTTTAGATATTTCTTTCTAGCCTCCACCAAAATTTTGGGATGTCAGTAGGACCATATCATTCCATTATATGCAAAAATCCAGGGTTGTTCTTTGAAAATTTTGAGTGAAACAACCTCATCTTCATTCTGGCCCAACATGATGGTTTGTACAGCAACCACATTTTTAGTTGCTCCTTTATCCATGATTCCTTTTCCTACTTGTAGCCCTCCCTACTAAACCCCTAAGTCCAGGAGCATGCACTTATTGGATCATTTTTAGTTCATGAAATGATGCCATCCATCTCCTGTCCAGAACTGAAGTTCATCAAAACCTACACTAGCAAGTTTCTCTTTTTGCCAAACTAACCTTACCACCTTCTCTTGCTTCTAAAGGGACAATGATCTGGAGAATTTGGCCACTCCAAGAAATGCCTAAGTGCCCTTAGCATTTTGTCAAATACCTTATGGGCATGATCTGTTTTGACATGACTTTTGACATTGCACTGGGAGCTTGCACCCCTAATCGAACTAACATGTCCACTAGACTCCCAGTGGCTCCTGGCCCGGATCTGTTAAGTGCCAGCCTCACCCAAGCTCTGCAGCATGCACTGGCATTTCTTCAAGCACGTCCCGTGCATGCCCAGAGCGCGAGCAGAGTGTGCGTTTGGCGCACGCGTGCAACCGAGCCGCCGCGTCTCACCCCGCACCCGTTCCGACTCGTGACCACCTACAGCTAGCAGCCACGCACTCCCCGACTCACCACTACACGCCAGCCCGCCCTGGCACCCTACAGTGCCACCGCCAGAGCACTTTTGGCGGCACGCCGGCGTCGGCCGATAGCCTCTGCTCCGTTCAGCGCCGCCCAAGCCACCCCGGCTCGCCACCTGGCCCCTGGCACAACCCGAACTCATCCGCAAGCGTGTCCGCTAGCGTTCGTCGCCGCCACGACGCCATGCAAGCTACAGAGGGGCGGTTCGCCGGCGTCCTCATCCACCGCCGTGGAACCGACCTCGTCGCGCTATAAAAGGACGCCCCGAAACCTTCCGAGCATGCAGGTGACTCTTAAGCCATCCCCTAGGACCCCTTGGGGCAGCCAATCGACCCGGGGAGGTCATCTTCCCCACCTCCGGCAGCAGCGGCCGCCGCCATGGCCCCAGCTCTCCCAGCGCTACCAGGGCCTCTCCCTCCCATTTCTCTTTACCAAGAACACCTCCTTCCTTCTAGGAACCCAACCCCCTACTCGATTGTGATCGGGAACCACATTCGCCCCAAAACCACTCTGCCACCGAAGCCTCCTCCGTCGCGAAGCTCGCCGCCGGCAACTCCCTCCGTCCCCACCGGCCTGGCGACCACCGGGAGGACCGCCCTGGAGTGGCGGATCCATCCCCGCCCTCGGGGCCCCGCGAGGAGCCGCCAGTCGCCGGCGACGATCGCCGGAGCTTCGCCTCCGCTCGGGACAGAGAAAGGAGGGGGAAAAAGAAATAGTCAAACCTGACTAGTGGGCCCCCTGGACCCACTGTCAGTGTCTCACAGCGCCGTCCACGTGTTTAAGTGAAGGCGTAATCCACCCCAGTACGTTTCTCCCACTTCGAAAGCGTATTCCCCTCTGAAACGTTTTTCTTTTTCTGTTTTATTTAAAATCAGATTTGACCAGAACTTTGACTGGTTATATCTTTTTAAGTATAACTCCAAATGAGTTGATTCTTTCTCCTACATCTCTTAAATTCTGTCTAGTTTATTTTAAGATTTATTTGAAAAAATTTCAGAACAAATTTTTGTGATGTTTTTATTTTGTGTGTTAATTCATTTATATTGCTAAAATAGGATTTTTGAAGAGAGGAGAAATGTTTCAAGAGTTTGAAATGCACCCTGCCTTCCCGTGACCTGAAGGCAAGCATTCTGAACCCCGGCATAATATTTTAGTGTGTTCGATGACACGTTTATAACATCACCTCACTTTGGAGAAACTTGTTATTTCATGTGATATGATCATATGCATGGGTGCATGTTATTGATTTCCATGCTATTGGAAATGAACACACTTGTGATGATAATCATCCTCATGTGCCTTGCATGCATACCGGCAGGAACCCGGGAAAACCCCTGCCTTGGGTAGGCATGAGTTTGTCGCCGGTGTCCGTCGGGACGGTTATGTCTGGTATGGCATGGTAAGGTAATATGAGCGGTAACTCTGTTGGTTGAAATATATTCGTTATGCTAATCATGCAGGGAATACTTAAACCTCCTGATTCGACCATAGATCGAGTCTTGTTCCAGTAACCTCCATACTTGTTTCGTACTACCACTCGTCTCTACAGCAAGTAGAGTACGGTTCAGTAAGTTGTCAACCTCTTTCTAGCACACACCGTACAGAGAGGCCAGGGTGGAAGATACGGTTGTAGCTGGTAGGCAGGTCACCTGGTCCGGGGGCATGGGTGTTTCCGGTTGGGACCGAGAGGGGAGGCCACCCCTTAGAGCGCGCGATATAAATTTGATCCCATGCTACGCGAGGTTGTAGCCTCCCCACTTAGAGTTTGCTTGACAGGTGTCGTGGGTGATTCCAGACACGTGTGAGTTAAGCTGGTGTGTGCAAGTTAGGTGTGTTTTCAACTAAAAGGCCGTAGACGGAATTAGTCTTGATGGACTAAAGGAATCCGTTACTCGTGGGTAAAGAGTACACCCTCTGTAGAGATTAAACCTATTCGGATAGCCGTGTCCATGGTTAAGGATTACAGTCTGGGATGGGTCAAGTGTCGGTCTTAGTGTCGGTCTGCGGAGGTGAAACTGTTAAACCAGAAATGGAATTACTACTTGTGACTTGTGATAATTATGATTATTATTATTGTTGACTAACCCGTGATATTATTGTTATTATCGAGTATCTCTGGGACGGTTCCACCTCTGGGATATTCACTATGATTGTTTATTTTAAAGCCCTTTATGTGGTGTCGCTCAGACGCCCGACTGTGGCATTTCTTTTAAAGCCCTTTATGTGGTGTCGCTCAGACGCCCGACTGTGGCATTTCTTTTAAATCCCTTTATGTGGTGTCGCTCAGACGCCCGACTGTGGCATTTCTTTTAAAGCCCTTTATGTGGTGTCGCTCAGACGCCCGACTGTGGCATTTCTTTTAAAGCCCTTTATGTGGTGTCGCTCAGACGCCCGACTGTGGCATTTCTTTTAAAGCCCTTTATGTGGTGTCGCTCAGACGCCCGATTGTGGCATTTCTTTTAAAGCCCTTTATGTGGTGTTGCTCAGACGCCCGACTGTGGCATTTCTTTTTAAGCCCTTTATATGGTGTCGCTAAGACGCCCGACTGTGGCATTGCTTGTTATTTATTTCATAAATTTTAATACTACTACGTTATTGCATTTTTATAAATAACTTGCTTGCACGCATCAGAATTTTATTTATTTATTTTGACTGACTTCATGAGCATAAAATATTTTCAACACACCATCGTTATGTTATACCTGTGTTCATAATGTTTGCGAGTACATTCAAAGTACTCACTGGCTTGTCCCTGGCTATTGTCTTGGCCAGATTTTCTTGCACGGAGAGGAGCGACGCGATGCCAGCCCCGGAACCTAAGCAACGATGATAGCAGCCTCGTGAAGATAGGAGTTAACCTAGTCAGCTGTTCCTATTGGGAAATGGAGTCCCATAGACCCTGATGATCCTCAAACCGCTTCTGCCCTCAACCACTAGAACCATTTGTTGTACTCACAGGCCAGAATGGTCTTGTACTACATGTTTGTTTGTTTTTTTGCTTGGAATTTCTGTATCAAGTTGGAGCCTCATCAGCTAACATTAATCCTGGGGCTGATGAGCATGACGGTCTTTTCTGGAAATTTATTACCCAAAAAATCGGTCGTGACACCCGGACACTACTCCAATGAGTGTACAACACCCTACAAAAGAAGAGAAGATTCTCCAAGAAGAAGGAGCAAAAGAGAAGAATCACTACCAAGAGAGAGGAGGAGTAGAGATGATCGTTATGAACGAAGACCCTCACAGAGAAGCAAGGATTCGGAAAGGAAGGACAAGTCATCAAGGAGCTACACAAAACGAAGACATCAAGCTCATGTTGGTGAATGGGTATCCGGCTCCGACTCCGACAATCACTCCGAGAGAAGCTATCACTCCGACTCCGAATATACTCAAGATGAAGGTGTTGCCGGTCTAGCACTTGTGTCAACCAACTCCTACGACATATTTGACTCACCAAATGAAGGTGTTGGAAGATGCTTCATGGCCAAAGGTCCAAAGGTAACACATCCTGAGTATGTTGATTTCAATAGTGATGAAGAGACTTGCTTGTGGATGATGATTTACTTGTTGACAACTCTAGTGATGAATACTATGATGAAACGTCAATTAATCATGCTAATCAAGATAAAACGAATGACAATGATAAGGAGAAGATTGAGCTTCTAACTAAAGAAATAAACTCTCTTAAGTTAGCTCATGAAACTATCTACGAAGATCATCGAGAACTTTTAAGGGCTCATGAGAAATTACGCTTTGAAAAGCTCAATCTTGAGCAAGAGCATGAGTTCTTAAAAGCAATCAATGATGATCTCCGCAAGAAAAGTTCTTCTTACATTGTCAAGCGTTTACTCTTATCTACTTACATGCCTCAATTCAAGTCTAGTAACAAGTACAAGAAAGATACTTCCTCTAGTAGTAACAATAATAATGTCAAATCCAATATTGTTGCTTCTAGTAGTTCTCTTGATTCCACTAATGATTCTCTTAGCCAAGTTACACTTGAGCAAGAAAATAGCTTATTGAAGGGAATCATAGAGAAAGGTGTTTACAAGAGCCTTGCCGGGAGTAAGCAATTCGAGGAAATTATACGCAAGCAAGGAAGGCACCGGAAGAATCAAGGTGTTGGTTTTGAACGAAAGTTCAATGCCAATGGATTTGAGTGGGAAGAAGATCAATACCCCAAGACGAAGTTTGTTCCTCAACAAGAGAAGTGTGATCCTACTTCCTTCAAAGGAACACAAGCTCAAGATGATCTTCCACCACAAGACCACAAGAACAAAGGCAAGGACAAGCTTCAAGAAGAGATTGATTCATTTGAAGAAGCACCTAAAGCCTCGTTCAAGTGGGTCCCCAAGACTACGTCAAGTTCTACTTCATCAAGTACAACTACAACTCCAAGGATTCCCATCAAGATGATGTGGATCCCGAAGAAGAAGAACTAGAGAGTTCTTGAGGGTGACTCCGCCAACATTCTTCACTCATATCATTTTGGCAAGAACAAGTGCAATCAACTTCCACTTCTTGCACTAGTTCAAGGAGTCACAAACCCTCATGTTGGTCAGGCAAGGGACAAGGTAACCTAATGATTTCATGGACATCATCTTGTGTGTGCATCACTCTATGGCTATGGATATTCTTGTTTGTTCCTTGTGGGACTAACCCATGTAGGTAAGTTGAAAGTGCAACTCACTCCAAAGGATTGCTCCAAATGATCTACACCAACATTGAGCATCCACATCTTCAACACCTACATGAAGTCATCATCGACAAAACCCAAGGTTAGTTCATCCCTCTAAGGGGGGATGTCACATCTAGGGGGAGCTTAACTCTAAGAATTGAGTCAAAGCAACTCTAATGGTGTGAACACATCAATGCATTATGTAAAAGTGGTAACCCCACTTGAGCTTAAACGATGAGTATGACCTATGATCAAATGTTCTCATTTGACTCCTAAGTCAATATACTCATATATAGATGACCTAGTCATCGCCAATTGTTTGATAGATGCTAGAATTGGTTGTGCATGCTTTGCCACATATTTCATTTGCCATCTTATTGTGTGAGCATGTTGGTGCATATTTTACTCATTCAAGGACATCCACTTGTTGTTTTGATTGTTTGGGTTCTTTTCTTTTAGCCAAGTGGATGGACAAGAATGCCTAAGAACCTTCCTTAACAATCTATGCTTTTCTCATCTCAAACTCTATTCATGCTACATCACAAAATTTGATCAAGTCAAGTTCGAACCACTCTGTGTGAGGAGCACTCGGAGTCCCCGATTCTTCATAGACTTAAACTTCCAAAACCTCTTTGTGATTCTCGGTCAGACCGATTCCTCCATTTCGGTCCTACCGAGATCACCAAGTTGATCTGAGTTTTCAATCTCGGTGCAACTGATTTGAACTTTTCGGTCTCACCGATTTGCTATAACTAAACACAGTTATGCATCTCGGTGCCACCGAGTTGTTCCACTCGGTCACACCGACAGGGTCGGGCTATATACAGCCATGGGCAAAATTTTGGAAATTTCTCCGAAACCCTTCGCCCGCGCAATAGCTCGCTCTGCCATCGGAGGTCTCCGGATCATCTCCTCGTCGCCAGCAGCCTCCTGTCGCTGGTCTTCGCCGCCGTCAACGGATTTCGTCCCCACCATTGCCGCCGTAGCAAGTCCACCGCCAAGTTAGGGTATGGACTTGATCTTTGTGCTATCCACGTCTGATTCCAAGCACATTGTATTTTTATTGAATCTTGCCACGATTGAAACTCTTCTATCCAGCCAAAGTAGTCCATAGATTAGATGAGATTCAAATTCTTAGGGTTAGGTTTCCGTCGAAACCATCTCGGACCCACCGAGTTGAAAAATTCGGTCTCACCGATTTGGCTTATGCCATTGCACTAGTGACTCTCGGTCTGACCGAGAATTACTAATCGGTGCGACCGATTTGAGGATTCTGTGAAACCCTAGCAGTCTCGGTGCCACCGAACTGTGACTCGGTCCAACCGAGATCATCAGTTTAGGTTCCAAAACTGCTTGGTATCACCGAGTTTGAAAATTGGTTGATCCGAAATGCTTTCTGTGGAAAACTAAAACTGAACTTTTGGATCATTCTTTTGCAAAAATCTCTGCATTTTGTGATGCTCATCTATTCTATCTCATCTATAACTCTTCACAGGGTCAGCAGTCAGCTTTTGCAGTATGTCAGATCAGAGTGACAGCCAGAATAGGTCAGTAGAGCAGATGGACTTGAGTGAGGGCACTAGTCCCTCAACTACAGATGAAGGGAGCAGAAGTACTCCTAGCAATTTGCCTAAGGCTGCAACTAGGCAAAGGAGGAAAAGAACTTCAGATTCAGAGGATGAAGATTACAAAGCTGAGGAAGATGAGGCCACTTCCAAGAAAGTGGTGCTCAAGAAGGAATATGGCTCTGCACATAGTACTAAGCCGGGTCTGAAGAAGAAAGTTCCTGCCAAGAGGACACCAATGCCAAAGGCCAGAAAATCCACTCAAGTGCCAGCTCAGGCTCAATCCAAAGAAGCACCTGAGAAGAAAGTCACTTCTTCCAAACCTCAGAAAGTCCCCACTGGTGAAACTATGAAGTTCACAATTGAATCAGAGGATGGTGGTGATCAGGACAAGAAAAAGAAGAGAGCAAGAACCACAACTGCCAAGGTCCTTGGAAAGCCCTCTATGAGAAGAGATTCTGATGAAGAGGAAGAGGATGCTGCACCAGCACCTAAGGCACCTAAGCTTATGGGTGATGCAATCAGATCAGGGGCTGCAACATCCAAGCCCAAGGAAGCACCCAAAGCTTCCTCCAAGGCCAAGCAAGTTCCAAAGAGGAATACTAGGATTATTCCAGCTGCTGAGAAGAACAAGGCCCCGGTGCCCAATGTTGCTGAAGATGAGGATGAAGAAGGACAGGTCCTAAGAAAGCTCAAGCCCAAGATACCAGACCACAATGATGCCCATCCTGTGGCTGAGGACATGAGAATCAGGAAGGATTCAGGGCTGAGACTGTGGAGGATGGAAGATCCATATGCTTCAAGAAGAAGAACTGCTGTTGACTACAGGTTCCATACAAAGGAACAGCAGGACTTTTATGAAACAATTCTGCTGGACAAGAAGCCTATAGTCTGTGACATGAGGTGGGTCGACTGGACCTACATCAAGGACAGTTAGCAGCACTATCCTGGAGTGCAAGAAAGCTTTGTTGCTTGTGGAGTTGCTGATTTTGTTGGACAGAAGTTCACCAACTGGAATGATGAGCTTATCATGCAGTTCTACTCCACAGCACATTTTTACCCAGATGGTAGAATTGTTTGGATGTCTGAAGGTACAAGGTACCAATCCACTATTGAAGAATGGGCAAGTCTGATAAATGCCCCCAAGGAAAATGAGGATGACCTGGACATTTATGCAAAGAAGAAGTTGGGTCACAACTCCATGGCTCACATGTACAAGGAGATCCCAGACAAGGCAGTAGAGACTCACAAGTTTGGATCAGTTCACTTTCTGCTGTCAGGGTTACCAACCATTAATTGGATTCTGAGGCACACTCTATTGCCCAAGTCTGGTGACCATAACATGATCAGAGGGCATGCCATCAACATGTTGCATGTGTTTGATGTGCCACAGAAGTTCAAAGTCATGAGCCTAATAATTGAAACAATCAAGAGGACTGCAGCAGATCAGAAGAGGAGCTGCGGATATGCACCTTAGATTCAGGAATTGATCAACTCAAAGATGGGCACAGGGAAATATCAGTTGGATAAGGAACATTTTCCACTTTATCCAGACTTTGAGGACAATGAGGTTGTCATGAATGAAAATGATCCACAATCAGTTCAAGCTCAGGAGAAGAAGGAGAAGGCAAAGAAGGAGAAGGCTGCCAAGATGCCAACTCAAGAGGAGGCATCTGAATATATCTTGAAAACCAAACAGGAGCAGCTTGGTTACTTGATAGCATCTACACTGAGGATTGAGAAAGGACTGGCCACCCTCACTCAGAATCAGGAGAGCCTTGAGAGAATCATGGAACTCAAATTCCATGACCTTGATGTTAAAGTAACTGAGATTCAGTCAGTTATAGAGAAGCTGCAGGATGATATGCAGGAGAGACAGGGCAAGACTACCACCAATGTGTTTGCCAGAGTACCCAGAGCCCAGAGGTCAGTTGCAGTGCCAGTGACAGACACTAGAGCAACAACTTCAGCACCAGCTACTGCCCCTACAGTTCCAGTGCAACCAGCTCCAGCATCCACTCCAGCACCCTCTACTTCAACTGAAGCCTTCGTCCTCGGAGTCATCAGGACACCACCACCAGAAGATCAAGCCTGAGAGTCGATCTTGCACTATGCATTTTCTATGAACTTTTTGGTAACTTGTTGCCAAAGGGGGAGAAAAATGTATAGATCATAGGCTTCGAGAGAGAGTGTGTTGCTTTTGTTCTCTCTTGCTTTATTTGGTGGTTTTTTAAAACTTTGTTTGCTTTTGGTTGAGATACTATGCTTGTGAGACATTGATGATCATGTGTTTGATCATAAGCTACACTTATGCATGCTTGATATTATCCTATCTATCTTATGTGATCATTCACTATGCTTGGTGATGAGTGCATGTATTCATTGTTTATTATTTTGAGCGCTCCACCAAGATGTATGTGACATGGAAGAGTAACCCATGATCCTAATTCATTGTGCATTTGCAGTCCAAAGCAAATCTTAACCCATGCACAAATTTAGGGGGAGCTTGCTTATCACATACTTTTCAAAGCGACGATGTTATTCAATCTTATTATCTTTTGTCGAAGCTTTGATCTATATGTTGTCATCAATTTAAAAAAGGGGGAGATTGAAAGTGCAACTATCCCTAGGTGGTTTTGGTAATTCATAACAACATATAGCTCATTGAGCTAATGCTATTCCAAGACTATTATTTCAGGAAAGCTCAATGAATGGCATGGCATGGATGATGAAAGTGGATCCCTCAAAATACTAAGGACAAAGGATTGGCTCAAGCTCAAAAGCTCAAGACTCTTCATTTTACATTTTTAGTGATCCAAGATCACATTGAGTCTATAGGAAAAGCCAATACTATCAAGGAGGGATGAGGTGTTGCTTAATGAGCCTCTTGCTTCATGTGCTTAGTGATATGCTCCAAAACCCTCAACTACTTTCCCACATCCACAAATGACCTAAACCCAAAGCCAAAATCGGTCACACCGATTCTTCCTATCCGGCGCCACCGATTCCAAAAGTCATAGCCACTGCCACAAACCCTAAGCAAATCGGTCTTACCGATAGGGATCTCGGTCTCACCGAGATGGGGTTGTAATCTCTCTGTTTCCCTTCGTAACGTTTAGGTCTAACCGAAGTGAGCGATTGGTCCCACCAAGATTGCAATGTAAACTCTCTGTTTCCTTTTTGTAACATTTCGGTCTCACCAAAAAGAGCAAATCGGTCACACCGAGTTTACCTGACCAACTCTCTGGAAAGCTTATTACCAAATCGGTCTCACCGAGTTTGTGTAATCGGTCTTACCGAGATTACGTTATGCCCTAACCCTAACCAAATTGGTCTCACCGAGATGCATGTCAGTCCCACCGAAAATCACTAACGGTCACTAGGTTTACTAAATCGGTCCGACCAAGTTTAATGATCCGGTCCCACCGAGTTTGGTAAATTGTGTGTAACGGTTAGATTTTGTGTGGAGGCTATAAATACCCCTCCACCTCCTCTTCATTCGTGGAGAGAGCCATCAGAACGAACCTACACTTCCAACTTACCATTACTGAGAGAGAACCACCTACTCATGTGTTGAGGCCAAGATATTCCATTCCTACCATATGAATCTTGATCTCTAGCCTTCCCCAAGTTGCTTTCCACTCAAATCCTCTTTCCACCAGATCCAAAACCTATGAGAGAGAGTTGAGTGTTGGGGAGACTATCATTTGAAGCACAAGAGCAAGGAGTTCATCATCAACGCACCATTTGTTACTTCTTGGAGAGTGGTGTCTCCTAGATTGGCTAGGTGTCACTTGGGAGCCTCCGACAAGATTGTGGAGTTGAACCAAGGAGTTTGTAAGGGCAAGGAGATCGCCTACTTCGTGAAGATCTACCGCTAGTGAGGCAAGTCCTTCGTGGGCGATGGCCATGGTGGGATAGACAAGGTTGCTTCTTCGTGGACCCTTCGTGGGTGGAGCCCTCCATGGACACGCGCAGCCGTTACCCTTCGTGGGTTGAAGTCTCCATCAACGTGGATGTACGATAGCACCACCTATCGGAACCACGCCAAAAACATCCGTGTCTCCAATTGCGTTTGAATCCTCCAAACCCTTCCCTTTACTTTCTTGCAAGTTGCATGCTTTAATTTCCGCTGCCTATATACTCTTTGCTTGCTTGCTTGAACTGTGTGATGATTGCTTGACTTGTCCTAAAGTAGCTAAAATCTGCCAAACTCTAAAATTCGGAAAAGGTTAAGTTTTTATTGGTCAAGTAGTCTAATCACCCCCTCCTTCTAGACATACTTCAAGGTCCTATAGTATGTACCAGTAGCTATGTGATTGATCTCTCTCTCTCTCTCTCGTGTTCTCTCTCATGTTCCTCTATGGCACGATCTTGATGTATCCTGAGCTTTGCTATTGTAGTTGGATCTTATGATGTTTCTCGCCCTCTACTCTCTTGTGATGAATTGAGTTTCCCCTTTGAAGTTATCTTATCGGATTGAGTCTTTTATGAGAACACTTGATGTATGTCTTGCTGTGATTATCTGCGGTGACAATGGGATATCATGTGCCACTTGATGTATGTTTTGGTGATCAACTTGCGGGTTTCGTGACATTGGGAACCTATGCATAGGGGTTGGCACACGTTCTTGACTCTCCGGTAGAAACTTTGGGGCACTCTTTGAAGTACTTTTATGTTGGTTGGATGAATCTGAGATTGTGTGATGCATATCGTATAATCATTCCCACGGATACTTGAGGTGATAATGGAGTATCTAGGTGACATTAGGGTTTTGGTTGATTTGTATCTTAAGGTGTTATTCTAGTATGAACTCTTTTATAGATTGATCCGAAAGAATAACTTTGAGGTGGTTTCATACCCTACCATAATCTCTACGTTTGTTCTCCGTTATTAGTGGCTTCGGAGTGACTCTTTGTTGCATGTTGAGGGCTTGTTATATTATCTATCTATGTTATTATTGTAGAGAGAACTTGCACTAGTGAAAGTATGAACCCTAGGCCTTGTTTTCTATCATTGCAATACCGTTTACGCTCACTTTTACCATTAGTTACCTTGCTGTTTTTATTATTTCAGATTACAAATACCTATATCTACCATCTATTTTTCATTTGTATCACTATCTCTTCGCCGAACTAGTGCACCTATAAAATTTACCATTGTATTGGGTGTGTTGGGTACACGAGAGACTCTTTGTTATTTGGTTGCAGGGTTGTTGGAGAGAGACCATCTTCATCCTACGCCTCCCACGGATTGATAAACCTTAGGTCATCCACTTGAGGGAAATTTGCTACTGTCCTACAAACCTGTGCACTTGCAGGCCCAACAACGTCTACAAGAAGAAGGTTGTGTAGTAGACATCAAGCTCTTTTCTAGCGCCGTTGCCGGGGAGGCTAGGTAAAGGGCACTCACTCACACCCCGTCAACTAAGCTCTTTTCTGGCGCCATTGCCGGGGAGGTTAGCGCTTGAAGGTTTATCTTTAGATCTTGCAATCGAATCTTTTTGTTTCTTGTTTTAGCACTAGTTTAGTTTATAAAAGAAAACTACAAAAAATGGAATTGAGGATGCCTCATATGCTTCATCTTTTTAATGTCTTTCGTGAAAATGATGGGAAGGAAAATTGTGCTCAAGTACTAGAAGAAGAATTGCATAGAATGCTTGGCATAAAATATGTGAATGATGAGCATGATTGCAATTTTGTTAGTATGAATTCCTTGAATATCCATGATGCTAATGATATGCAAAGCCACAAGCTTGGGGAAGCTATGTTTGATGAAGATGATATTTTTCCCCCAAGCTTTGATGAGCAAATTTACTATGATGAAAGCATGCCTCCTATCTATGATGATTATTGTGATGACACGTATGCTTTAAATAATAATGATAACCATGAAACTTGTCATCTTGATCTTAATTCTCAATCATATGATAGTTATTTTGTTGAGTTTGCTCCCACTACTATTGATGAGAAGAATTTTGCTTATGTGGAGAGTAGTAAATTTTCTATGCTTGTAGGTCATGAAAAGAATGCTTCAGGTGCTGGTTATATTGTTGAATTCATTCGTGATGCTACTGAAAATTATTATGAGGGAGGAACATATGCTTGTAGGAGTTGCAATAATGTCAAGTTTCCTCTCTATGTGCTTAAAATCTTGAAGTTATGCTTGTTTTACCTTTCTATGCAAGTTGATTATTGTTCCCATAAGTTGTTTGCTCACAAAATCCCTATTCATAGGAAATGGGTTAGACTTAAATGTGCTAGTCATATGCTTCATGATGCTCCCGTTATGTTTCAATTCTTATCTTTTATGTGAGCATCATTGTCATCATCATGCCTAGCTAGAAAGGCATTAAAGAAAAGCACTTGTTGGGAGATAACCCAATATTTATCCTTAATGTTTTTGTGTGTCCACATGATTATGCTACTGTAGTAATCATGTTTTATAGCTTTTGTTTCAATAAAGTGCCAAGTAAGACCTTTAGGATAGCTTACGGTGATAGTTGTGTTGATCCTGCTGAAAATCAGAAACTTTTGCACCCAGTAGGTTAGTTTTGTTAATTCACAAAAACGTGATCTTGATCTGATTCTTTTTGCTCTGGATTGGTACAAAAATTTCTTAGGACTTCCTAATTTGGTAGAATTTTTGGAGTTCCATAAGTATACGTTTGATACAGATTACTACAGACTGTTCTGTTTTTGACAGATTCTGTTTTCATTGTGTTGTTTGCTTATTTTGATGAATCTATGAGTAGTATCGGAGTGTATGAACCATAGATAAGTTGGAATACAGTAGATATTACACCAATATGAATTTAGAATGAGTTCATTACAGTACCTATGTGGTGGTTTTATTTTCTTATACTGATGGAGCTTACGAGTTTCCTGTTGAGTTTTGTGTTGTGAAGTTTTCAAGTTTTGGGTAAAGATTCGATGGACTATGGAATAAGGAGTGGCAAGAGCCTAAGATTGGGGATTCCCAAGGCACCCCAAGGTAATATTCAAGGACAACCAAGAGCCTAAGCTTGGGGATGCCCCGGAAGGCATCCCCTCTTTCGTCTTCGTTCATCGGTAACTTTACTTGGAGCTATATTTTTATTCACCACACGATATGTGTTTTGCTTGGAGCGTCATTTCCTTTTGTTAGTTTTTGCTTGCTGTCATTTATAATAATGTTTTGCATCTTTAGTTTCAATAAAGAAGTCAAGGATAGCCTTTGCCATGCTTATTTTGCTAGTATACATGTTGCTGTTTGAAAACAGAAAGTTTACCGCTATTGCAAAACTTCCCTAGAAAAGTCAGAGCATGATATAATGTAGTAACTTTTTGCATAATGAGCTCTGATAAATTTATTACAGTGGGAATTTTAGTTCATAATTTTTGGAGTTAGGGAAGTATGTTGAATCTTGCATTCTTTACAGACTGTACTGTTTTGACAGATTGCTGTTATGTTTGCATTGTTTGCATATGTTTGCTTGTTTAATGATTCTATTTGGTGATAGGAGTATTAAATATGCAGAGGCATTTAGTATGCAATGTTGAATAATAATGTTAGTGATTTGTTACAGTAGGAAATGATAAGGTTTTGCATTGGTTTATACTAACCTATCTCACGAGTTCTTGTTGAGTTTGTTGTGAATGAAGCTTTTGATAAAAAGAGAAACCATGATATGAGAGGAATTAAGGAGACGCAAAAGTTCAAGCTTGGGGACGCCCAAGGCACCCCAAGATAATATTTCAAGAAGTCTCAAGCATCTAAGCTTGGGGATGCCCCGGTAGGCATCCCACCTTTCTTCTTCAACAACTATCGGTTAGTATCGGTTGAGCCTAAGTTTTTGCTTCTTCATATGAGTTGTGATATCCTTGCATTGTCATTTTCTTTAGCTTTGCTTGCTGTTTGAATAAAGTATAAAGATCTGAAATTATTAAATGGGAGAGTATTCACATAGTTGTATAATTATTCGACTACTCATTGATCTTCACTTATATCTTTCGGAGTAGTTTGTCATTTGCTCTAGTGCATCACTTATATCTTTTAGAGCATGGTGAGTCTTAAATAGCATGGTAATTTGCTTAATGTTAATATACTTGGTATTCAAGATATGTGAAACTTTCTTTTGAGTGAATTGAATACTAAGATAAGTTTGATGCTTGACAATTGTTTTGAGATATGGAGGTGATAATATCAAAGTCGTGCTAGTTGAGTAATTATGAATTTGAGAAATGCTTGTGTTGAAGTTTGCAAGTCCCGTAGCATGCACGTATGGTTAAAGTTGTGTAACAAATTTGAAACATGAAGTGTACCTGGCTTGTGCATCCTTATGACTGGCGGTCGGGGACGAGCGATGGTCTTTTCCTACCAATCTATCCCCCTAGGATCATGCGCGTAGTACTTGATTTTTGATGACTTCTAAATTTTTTCAATAAGTATATGAGTTCTTTTGACTAATGTTGAGTCCATGGATTATACGCACTTTTACCTTTCCGCCTTTGCTAGCCTCTTTGGTACCGTGCATTGCCCTTTCTCACCTTGAGAGTTGGTGCAAACTTCGCCGGTGCATCCAAACCCCGTGATACGATACGCTCTATCACACATAAACCTCCTTATATCTTCCTCAAAACAGCCACCATACCTACATATCATGGCATTTCCATATCCATTCCGAGATATATTGTCATGAAACTTCCATCATCATCATCATCATGACATACATTACTTTTGTCATATTGCCATTGCATGATCATGTAGTTGACATCGTATTTGTGGCAAAGCCACCATGCATTATTTTTCATACATGTCACTCTTGATTCATTGCACCATCCCGGTACACCGCCGGAGGCATTCATATAGAGTCATATCTTGTTCTAAGTTTCGAGTTGTAATCCTTATGTTGTAATCAATAGATGTGTGATGATCAACATTATTAGAGCATTGCCCAAAAAAAGATAGGCCAAAAGAAAAAAAGAAAGGCCCAAAAAAATAAAAAAATAAAAAGGGCAATGCTACCATCTCTTTTTCCACACTTGTGCTTCAAAGTAGCACCTTGTTCTTCATATAGTGAGTCTCATATATTGTGCCTCAAAGTAGCACCTTGTTCTTCATGTAGTGAGTCTCATAAGTTATCTTTTTATACTAGTGGGAATTTTTCATTATAGAACTTGGCTTGTATATTCCTACGATGGGCTTCCTCAAATGCCCTAGGTCTTCGTGAGCAAGCGAGTTGGATGCACACCCACTAGTTTTCTTTTGTTGAGCATTCATAGCTCTAGTGCATCCGTTGCATGGCAATCCCTACTCCTCATGTTGACATCAATTGATGGGCATCTCCATAGCCCGTTAATTATCCTTGTCAATGTGAGACTTTCTCCTTTTTTGTCTTCTCCACACAATCCCCATCATCATATTCTATTCCACCCATAGTGTTATATCCATGGCTCACGCTCATGTATTGCGTGAAGGCTGAAAAAGTTTGAGATTATTTAAGTGTGAAACAATTGCTTGGCTTGTCATCGGGGGTATAGAAGTTGGGAACATCTTTGTGTGACGAAAATGAAGCATAGCCTAACTATATGATTTTGTAGGGATGAACTTTTTTTTGCCAGGCTATTTTGAGAAGACATGATTACTTTGATTAGTATGCTTGAAGTATTATTATTTTTATGTCAATATGAACTTTTGTCTTGAATCTTTCGGATCTGAATATTCATATCACAAGTAAGAAGAATTACATTGAAATTATGCCAAAGTATCACTCCGCATCAAAAATTCTTTTTTATCATTTACCTACTCGAGGACGAGCAGGAATTAAGCTTGGGGATGCTTGATACGTCTCCAATGTATCTATAATTTTTGATTGCTCCATGCTACTTTATCTACTGTTTTAGGCAATATTGGGCTTTATTATCCACTTTTATATTATTTTTGGGACTAACCTATTAACCGGAGGCCCAGCCCAGATTTGTTGTTTTATGCCTATTTCAGTGTTTCAAGGAAAAGGAATATCAGACGGAGTCAAAACGGAACGAAATCAACTGGAGAAGTTATTTTTGGAAGGAAACCCACCTGATGGACTTGGACCCCAAATCAGAAGATACGGGAGGTGCTCACGAGGGTGGGGGGTGTGCCCACCCCCCTAGGGCGCGCCCCCCTGCCTCGTGGGGCCTCCGTAGCTCCACCGACGTACTCCTTTCGCACATATATACCTACGTACCCTAAAACTTCCAGAACAGAAGATAGATCAGGAGTTCTGCCGCCGCAAGCCTCTGTAGCCACCAAAAACCTCTTGGGAGCCTGTTCCGGCACCCTGTCGGAGGGGGGATCCTTCACCGGTGGCCATCTTCATCATCCCGGCGCTAGCCATGACGAGGAGGGAGTAGTTCACCCTCGGGGCTGAGGGTATGTACCAGTAGCTATGTGTTTGATCTCTCTCTCTCTCGTGTTCTCTCTTGTGTTCCTCTATGGCACGATCTTGATGTATCCCGAGCTTTTCTACTGTAGTTGGATCTTATGATGTTTCTCCCCCTCTACTCTCTTGTGATGAATTGAGTTTCCCCTTTGAAGTGATCTTATCGGATTGAGTCTTTTATGAGAACACTTGATGTATGTCTTTCCGTGATTATCTGTGGTGACAATGGGATATCATGTGCCACTTGATGTATGTTTTGGTGATCAACTTGCGGGTTTCGTGACATTGGGAACCTATGCATAGGGGTTGGCACACGTTCTTGACTCTCTGGTAGAAACTTTGGGGCACTCTTTGAAGTACTTTTATGTTGGTTGGATGAATCTGAGATTGTGTGATGCATATCATATAATCATGCCCATGGATACTTGAGGTGACAATGGAGTATCTAGGTGACATTAGGGTTTTGGTTGATTTGTATCTTAAGGTGTTATTCTAGTACAAACTCTTTTATAGATTGATCCGAAAGAATAACTTTGAGGTGGTTTCGTACCCTACCATCATCTCTACGTTTGTTCTCCGCTATTAGTGGCTTCGGAGTGACTCTTTGTTGCATGTTGAGGGCTTGTTATATTACCTATCTATGTTATTATTGTTGAGAGAACTTGCACTAGTGAAAGTATGAACCCTAGGCCTTGTTTCCTATCATTGCAATACCGTTTATGCTCACTTTTACCGTTAGTTACCTTGCTGTTTTTATTATTTCATATTACAAATACCTATATCTACCATCTATTTTGCACTTGTATCACTATCTCTTCGCCGAACTAGTGCACCTATACAATTTACCATTGTATTGGGTGTGTTGGGGACACAAGAGACTCTTTGTTATTTGGTTGCAGGGTTGTTTGAGAGAGACCATATTCATCCTATGCCTCCCACGGATTCATAAACCTTAGGTCATCCACTTGAGGGAAATTTGCTACTGTCCTACAAACCTGTGCACTTGCAGGCCCAACAACGTCTACAAGAAGAAGGTTGTGTAGTAGACATCAGTAATACTAAGGAAACATATTTCCAAGTGATGCTCATCTCAAAATCCTACACCTACCCAATCCTTCGAGTGAAGCCATTGGAAATCTCATATCAGTTCAGTCAATTTCTTCAGTGACAGAGACGAAGACCTTCTGGTATCTAAGGAATTTGTTCTGACTGAGGAGTTAGGAATTCTCTAGTGCGGATTGCCTACACAGTGAGGAACATGATAGCCCTGAGGAATTCGAACCTCAAAATATCCGACCGTTGTTGAGCTGCGCGCTAGCCGTTCCAAAATATCCTACCACCTAACGGTCATATCTGCCATGGGCATTTGTCTTATCATGTCGGGCTGCTCCCTAGGCTATAAATAGCCGCCCCCTACAACCACTAGCTGGTTGGCTGCTCCGAGAGAAACTGACACTTGTCATTTGAGAGCATCCCATCCTCTGAGGACTTTGAGAGAAAATCATCAAGTGAGAAAACCCAAATCCCAAACCCAAACCTACAAACCCCAAAGTGATTGAGCATCACTGAAGAGATTGTTCCTGTGTGGAACTGACGCTTGTTACCATTGAGGACTGTGTATCCGCTAGACGGTTAGGTGTCATGGTCTGAGCATCCAAGAGGAATTGTGGATTGCCGAGTGACCAAGTCTGTGAAGGTTTGGAAGTCACCTGTGAAGACTTACCGCTACTATTGGGCGAGGTCTGTGTGATCTTAGCTCAAGGAGAATACGGTGAGGACTGTGTGCCTGGGACTGTGTGTCCCCGAGTTTAAATACTCAGCCGCTCCAACCAGACGTACAATTGTCACAACAGTTGGAATTAGTCTACCAAAACATTGTCTTCACTAAGCCAACTGGTTCTATTTCCTCAACCCTTTCATTTCCTCATTATGTCATGATGAACCTGATCATTACTGTTTGAAGACTTTGACTGAAGACATTCTCTATTTCCTAAATCCAAATTCTTCAGTCTGTTTGTCTTCATTCCTGCTTATCCTGTGTTTATGCTTTCTGTACTCTGTGTCTGTCTTTCATTTCATCATGATGACTATGTTGTTGCTCTATTATGCTTATACCTGAGTACTTATTCCGCTGCAAGTAGTTCTTCACTTAGGAATTTCCTCACCCTGAAATTTCTTAGTGAAGAATTCATAAAAATCGCCTATTCACCCCCCTCTAGTCGACGTAACGCACTTTCAATTGGTATCAGAGCAAGGTACTCCCTTGTTCTGTGTGATTTTGGTTTAACTGCCTGGAGTTTTAGTTATCTCGACTGCATGAAAGAAGAGCGTGTCTTGCCCCATCTTTGACGGTCATGAGTATCCCAAGTGGAAGGCCATGATGAAGAAGCGACTCATGGCTATGAACAGCAAGCTGTGGACCGTCTCTGAGATTGGTCTTACTGATCTATGCAAGATGGCGGAGGCTGATGACATTCGCAAGTACATTCTACTCAACCTCACAGCAAAGGATGTCATTTGCTCCTCTTTGTCCCAAAATCAGTTCAGGAACGTCATGCATCTCAACCATGCGAAGCTAATCTGGGACCGGCTCTTTGAGGTCTACGAAGGTCATCATACTCGTCATGATCCTTGGTTTGAGGACTTCAAGGAATCACTCAAGGAGATGACTTTCGCACCTGAATCATCATCCTCTTCACCATGCCTTATGCAAAGGGTGCCAAGGTAACTGAATGCTACCTTTCTGAATCTAGTGATCATGAATCAGGTGATAAATTTGGCCCCAGCTATGTCAAACTTTCTTCCCTTGCCACTAAACAACAAAGAGCTCTTGAAAAAGATTCGAAATCAATTAGACAGAAGCGATGACCTATTGGGTGAGGAATTGAATCGAACTAAGACTCTAACAGATAATCTTCAGAGACTTCAAACTCGGTTTGACAACCTTCAAAATCATCATAACACTCTCTTAACTGATCATGAGACGCTTTCTTATGAATTTCTTCAGAGAAAGCAAGATCTTGAGATGTTAAAAGCGAGTTATGAAGATCTTCAGAAGGAAAATGATTCATTGCTTGCTCAACAGATCAGTTCCACTCAGGAAGAATTTATTCCACCATGTCTTAAATGCATTGAGCGTGAATTTGCTAATTCATCACCTGAATGTTCAAATGCTTCTACTGCTACAAATTCTTCAACTGTCTCTGTGGTCACTAATTCCTCATCTGAGGATACCACATGTATCACTGACGATAATGCAGGGCTGAAGGAATTGTATGTGACAGGCATTTACAAAAGCCTCAAAGGGCATCAAACTCTTTGTGATGTTCTCAGAAAGCAGATCTTGAACAGGAACCCTAGGAAAGAGGGTATTGCCTTTGAGAGGAAACTCAATGCTGATGGAACCTACTGGAAACCTGAGCAGTACCCCAAAACCTCATGGGTTGCTGCGAAAGGACCTCCTGTAGATCCATGCAATTTATCTGGGTTTACTTCTGATTCTTCATATCCCTTTGATGAGTCATTTGACTCCAACTACAAACTGTTCAAGAATCAGAACGGTGAAGTATTTGCTCGATATGTTGGAACTAACTGCAGGAACGATCCCCCTATGAAGAAAATCTGGGTTCCTAAAAGTTGCCTTGAAAATCTTCAGGTGTATGTCATCATGACACCACCCATGAGGAATAGGAACCCCAGATCAAATTTTTCATACGGACCAAATTCTTAATATGGATCCAAGTCCTCATATGGACCTAATTCTTCACGTGGATCAAATTCCTCACATGGATCAAGATCCTCACATGAACATCATCGTGCTAACACTTCTGTTTCGCAGGGAAAGTCTAAGGGCCATGAATATGTGCATTATTCTTCAAACCATTATGTTCATAAGTTCTCGAAGAATTTCTCTGCTTATTCATATGCTTATCCTAACCACTCTTCTGTGAAACGAAGTGCATTGGCTTCTATGCCATCATTTTCTTATGGAGCTCGCAGAATGATGAACTCTTTGCCACCCCTCCCTCTAGATGTGGGTGGTGAAGAAAAACAACTAATCTCTTATGCAGGGTCAGGTCTCCAGACGAACTTAATCGTCTGAAGAATTTGCTGGAGACCTGAATGTGCTTGAAAGGACGCAAGCAAAACATGAAGAAATGAATCATTCATTTCTCACATCCTCGTATTGCTATATTTGTTACTGTTGATGAAATTGATATCATATTCTTCACTGATGAAGTATATGGGTTCGTAAGTTGCACTAATTCATCTGCAGGATGAACAACCCAGAGCTACTGAGTGGGTCCTCGACAATGGATGTACAAATCACATGACTGGTGACAGAAGCTTGCTGATGGACACTGATTTGTCACCATCTCATCTGAAGCATATCACTTACGCTGGCAAAGGCAACAGCAAGGTATTGGGTCTAGGTAAGGTTGCAATCTCAAAGGATAAACACATGGACAAAGTCATGCTTGTTGAGTCCTTAGGATTCAATCTTATGTCAGTATCAATGCTTTGCGATCTTGATATGGTTGTTGTTTTCAGCAAATTTCGTTGCCTTGTGCTAATGGAATCTGACAACTCCAAAGTCTTTGAAGGCTTTAGGAAAGGAGACTTGTATATTGTTGATTTCTCTGCAGGACCACAGCCAGCCACATGCCTACTCACAAAAGCTTCATAATGTTGGTTATGGCATCGACGACTTGGTCATGCTGGGATGAGGAACTTGCATACACCCAGGAAGAAGAAGCACGTCATTGGCATCGAGGGTGTCAAATTCCTCAAAGATCATCTTTGTGGGGCTTGTGAGGCTGGAAAGATCACCAGAGCCAAGCATCCCATGAAGACTATCATGACCACTTCTCGTCCCTTTGAATTACTTCATATGGATCTATTTGGCCCTACTCATTATGCCATGTTCACTAGTTCTGCATCATTATATGGCTTTGTCATAGTTGATGACTATTCTCGTTACACATGGGTGCATATCATCACTTACAAAAATGAAGTGCAGGAAGTCTTCAGACGATTTTCCTCAAGGGCTTCCACTAAATTTGGTGTGAAGATCAAGCATATCAGGAGTGATAATGGAACTGAGTTCAAGAACACTGGCCTCGATGAATATCTCAATATGCTTGGTATTACTCACGAATTATCTGCTCCTTATACTCCTCAGCAGAATGGCGTCGTGGAGCGCAAGAACAGGACTCTTGTTGAGATGGCTCGCACTATGCTTGATGAATACAAGACAACTGAGTGCTTCTGGCGTGAAGCAATTGATACTGCATGCCACATCATCAACAGGGTATATCTTCACAAATTCTTCAAAAAGACCTCATATGAACTCCTCACTGACAAGAAACCCAATGTAAGTTATTTCAAAGTCTTCGGTGCTAAATGCTAGATTAGAGATCCTCACCATCACTCTAAATTTGCACCGAAATCACATGAGGGTTTTATGCTTGGTTACGGAAAGGACTCGCACACCTACAGAGTCTTCAACATCAACCATCACAAGGT
The DNA here is from genome assembly GCA_963921465.1 of Triticum timopheevii. Taxonomy (NCBI): domain Eukaryota; kingdom Viridiplantae; phylum Streptophyta; class Magnoliopsida; order Poales; family Poaceae; genus Triticum; species Triticum timopheevii. The sequence continues at coordinate 470,162,008 of OY997274.1, forward strand.
TGTTGAAACTGTAGATGTGCGATTCGATGAAACTAATGGCTTGCAAAGAGAGCACCTACCTCCTGTGCTAGATGAAATGTCACCTGAGGAATCCATCAAGTTCAAAGCTACTGAGGATGTCATCCCTACTGAAGAAATTGCTGAAGAAGTCATTCCTGACCATGAAGAAAATCATGCTGGTGCTGCTGAAGAAACTGGTCCTGAAGAAACTGTTGGGCCTAAGCAAAGTCATCAACCCGCACATCCTCGCATTGCAAATGAAGTGCAAGTCGAGAAGATCATCGATGACATTCGTGCATCAGGTCCCCTCACGCGCTCAAAAGTTTCACATTTATCTAACTTTTGTGGGCATTTTACATCTGTCTCTATCGCAGAGCCCACCAAAGTAGATGAAGCATTCATGGAATCCGAGTGGATTCAAGCCATGCAAGATGAATTGCATCAATTCGAGCTCAACAATGTGTGGGAGCTTGTCAAGCGACCAGACCCACGCAAACACAACATCATCGGTACCAAATGGATATAACGCAACAAACAAGACAAAAATGGCCTCGTGGTGAGGAATAAGGCTCGTCTTGTGGCTCAAGGCTACACACAGGTTGAAGGAACTGATTTTGATGAAACTTTTGCACCTGTTGCTAGACTTGAGGCTATTCGCATATTTCTTGCTTATGCTATCTATCATAATATCATCTTACAACAAATGGATGTGAAAAGTGCATTCCTCAATGGTAAGCTTGAGTAAGAAGTATATGTTGCTCAACCACCAGGTTTTGAGGATCCAAAATTTCTAGATCACGTCTACAGACTCAACAAGGCCCTCTATGGCCTCAAGCAAGCACCTCGGGTGTGGTATGACACACTGAAGGAATTCCTCATGAAGAAAGGCTTCAAACCCGGTTCACTTAACCCAACTCTTTTCACCAAATCATATGATGATTAATTATTAGTGTGCCAAATATATGTTGATGATATTATCTTTGGCTGTACTAACCAACATTACAGTGATGAATTTGCCTATATGATGAGTGAAGAATATCAAATGTCTATGATGGGAGAATTGAAATTCTTCTTAGGTCTTCAGATTCGTCAACAATACAATGGCATATTCATATCTCAGGAGAAATATCTCAAGGATGTGTTGAGGAAATTCGGCATGCAAGATTGCAAAGGCGTCAAAATTCCTATGCCCACAAATGGCCATCTATGCACTGATGAAAATGGTAAAGACTTCGATCATAAGGTATACCACTCCATGATTGGCTCTTTATTGTACCTATGTGCATCTAGGCCGGATATTATGCTTAGTGTTTGCATGTGTGCCCGATTTCAAGCTACATCGAAGGAATCACACCATAAGGCTGTGAAGCATATTCTTCGATATCTAGCTCACACACCAACACTTGGATTATGGTATCCCAAGGGCTCTTCCTTTGATCTCATTGGATATTCAGACTCTGACTATGTTGGCGATCGGGTGGACCGCAAGTCAACATCAGGCACATGTCATTTCCTCAGACGATCCTTGGTATGTTGGTCCTCGAAGAAGCAGAACTGTGTATCACTCTCCACTGCAGAAGCTGAGTACATTGCTGCTGGATCTTGCTGTGCTCAATTACTATGGATGAAGCAAACACTCAAGGACTATGGCATCAACGTGAAGAATGTGCCTCTCTACTGCGACAATGAGAGTGCCATCAAGATTGCTCACAGCCCAGTTCAGCACTCGAAGACAAAGCACATCCAGATTCGTCATCATTTTCTTCGTGACCATGTGTTGAAGGGCGACATCTCCATCGACTATGCAAATATTGAAGACCAACTGGCCGATATCTTCACTAAGCCCTTAGATGAGAAGAGATTTAGCAAGTTGCGGTGTGAGCTAAATATCTTAGTATCTTTGAATGTTCTTTGAAAAGGACACACATCCTAACACTTATGCTGACTTGATGACTTAGATGTGCAACACACGAAGTAACGTTTTTCTTCAATCAATGAAGACTAACCTCTAAGTGTGAAGAAATTAATGAAGAAATTGATTCTCAGAACCCTACGAGAATTGTACGCTATGTCTGAAATCAGCTTTCTTATACGATGGGTTACGCCACCAACCAAAGTTGAAAATATTCAATTTGAGTTTTTCTTCATTTTTGAAATTCCTCAATTTTTTAAATTCTTCAACTTTGCATTGTCTTCACTCTTTCCGTCGCTGTTCTTCATTTGACTATATATATATGAGTTTATGTCCTCTACAACATTCACTTATTGCTAATTCTTCAAGTTGATTTTTCTGCTAAGTGAATGTGATCGGACCCTTCCCCCTCTATGCTAAACTCAACCCAGTCTGTTCACAAATTCTTTATGTTTATGTGTGTTCTATTTGAAACTCGTTCAAATTCTTCATTGTGTCCTTGTCAGCTGAAGAAATTGCGAACGACACTTTAAAATATTCTTATCTGAATTTTCGGTTTTTGCCGCTCAAACCGTTATGCATTCCACGGTATACTTATCTATTCACCCACAATCTCCACTTCTCAGTACGTGGGTGACACGTGTCGCGCGAATGAGAAGGGTCAGGGGCATGTTCATCCAAATTCTTAGGGCAAACAGTTATTCATCTCCGCTATAAATACCCCCTCCCCTTCCTCATTTCACTTTTACTCCGCTCGAACTCACTCCCTCGCTCGAGCTTCTCAAAACCTAGCGCCGCCGCTACCTCCATCGTCGCCGGTGAGGAAGAGCTTCACTGCCTTGACCTCGTCGTCGTGGTACTCGCGCCGGCAGCGAAAATCTTCTCTCCGCCGCCGCCATAGACGTCTTCCTCCGCCAAGTTAGGGTCTGGAAGATCCGAGCCGGCGAACTTCCCAATCTACACTTCCAGTTCGTCGTGTTCTTCATCAAGGGTAATTAAAAGTTACTTTTACCACATTTATTCTACTGATGATTTTCATCAAATCTTCAAAAGGTGTTTATTCTTCAACCTCCACACTCTAAACACCTAGCACAAATCTTCAGTTCTTGATCTGTTTCTCTAAGTGATGTTTTTCTTCATGATTCCTCAATTGTGTGAATCTCATGATCCTCACAACTCTGGAACCTAAGACAAAGAACGCTTAGTGAAATTCTTCAAGGCACATCGGGTCAATTTCCTCAAACTTCATGAAATTTTACAAAACCTTATGAGAACGCATATGACCTCTCCAAATTCTTCGCACCTATACTCTATTCACAGGTACTCATGACAGCTGCTGAATCACTAGGTTCTCATCAACTTAACTCATTTGCAGCATTCCTCGAAGAAAAGTTGCATACATCTTCAGAGAACTCAATTGTGCAAATTCCTCAGCTGAAGAAAATGGCTGATGGTAAACGTCCTCAGAAAGGAGGAAAGAAGCTTGAAGTAAACACTGCCTTTGAGATCCCTGCGGATATCTATGCAGGGTACTACACGCCTGATGAGGCAAAACATGGAAAGGAAATGAAGAATGAGCGCAAAGTGCGCATTCAAAGGATCGAAAGGAGATGGGCTAGAGAGTGGAGGGAGTACAGATATGTTACTCCCAAATACATGAAGAAATTCGCTCTTAACCCTTCGTGCTCAAGACCTCCTCTGGCACCTGGACAACTAGCTGATCCAACAAGCCTTAAACGTGGTGAGGATTATGCTGATGAATGGGTCAGGCGGCAAGCAAAATTGGCCAAGCAGGCCAAAGAAGCAGTGAAGAAATTCAATGAGGATTCTGTTGCTGCTGCTGCTGCCGCTGCTGAGACTTCTTCAAGTAAGAAGGTTATGCCTAAGAAGCCAGCCAAGAAACCACTTTCCTCAGTAATGCCCTCACAGCAAAGTTCTTCTGCAATGCCCTCATGGCCAATTTCCTCACTGCCACCGAGGAAAATTCCTCAAGCTACCCCAGTTCCTCAAACTGCACCAATTCCTCGGGCTTCAAAACCCTCAGCTCCTCCGGCAAAGTCCTCAGCACCCGTGCATCTTGCCATGTGCCAAAGGACCACAGGCATATCTATTGCCTCAGGAGCCTTAGCGAGTTCTTCTACTCACCCTTCAACTATCGGTCCCACTCTGCTGAAGACCAAGGCCACTGTTGGACGAGGCACTAGACCAAGTCCTCACAAGAAGCAGGTGGTCTTTCAAATCCCATCTGATGATGAGGCTGATGATGATGAGCTTGCCGATATCATCAAGGACAGACAGCAGCGGGCCGCTAGAGCCAAAGGAAGTGTTGTGCCCCTACTTTTGGATCCAAAGAAGATCCTCGATTTCATCGACCTCTAGCACAAGGATCCCAGTGCTCCAATGCCTGATTTGGGCCTCACTCCTGGACAAAGTCATGTTGTGACGGTGTTCATCGCTGAAGAGAAATGGAAGTATGACCAAGCCAGGACAGTGAAGAAAGCGCAATACAAGAAGCAGTGCTACCTAAAGGACAATGTCCTCAATCTTTCGCCTGAGCAGCTCCTTGCACTGCAAGCAGAAATCAAAAAGCTCAGCAAAGAATTTGAAGCCTATAAGGCTGATTGGAAGGGCGCCAAGGTCCGATTCGTCAAGCTGACGAAGAAATTCACTTCAAGTGTTGCTGCTCCTGTACGCATTGAAGTCACTCCGGCTGAAGCATCTGCTCAAGCCACTGAAGGAATTGTCAGCACCGCTGATGAACATCAGGCTGCTGATGAAACTGCAAGCACCAGGGCTGCTGAAGAAATTCCAGCCTCTGAAGAGACTGCCAGGGGAACCACTAGTGTTGCACCTGAAGAAATTGCCAGGCCAGTTGAAGGCTTTGTCGCTGCGCGTGAAGAAACAGCTCAAGATAGGCCAACTGCATCAGTTGTGTCTGAAGAAATTGATCCCACTGCCACTGCTCCGCCCGCACCAACACCAAGTCCAATTCTTCCTTCTGCTCTAGAAGTGAAGAAAACCAAAACTGTGGATAGTGCTGCTTTGAAGAAGAGGAAGGCATCAGCTGCCTCAGAATCTTCGGTCCCCAAGAAGGCAAAGATTTTGACAAGTTCGCAAGCATGCCATCTAAGGAACTTGTTCCTCATGGCGAAGAATATCAGATTCCTGATGAATCTGCAGAAGAAGATCCCTCTGATGCTTCCATAGAGCAGATGGACGAAGAAATTGAAGTTGATGCATTCACTTCAACCCCTCCGGTATCATCGCCAATGCCTTAGTTTACTGTGGAAGAAGCTGGCATTGAAGAAATGGAAGTGGATGAGGATGTGGACATTGGCTGCACCACTCCCGTGATGAGTGATGATTTTGGGGAGAGTCAGCACCCCAATACTCCTCTGTTCACACCAATCCAACAAGTTCCTCAGTCCCCAGCTCCAACTGAAGTTCAAATGGGATCTGAATAAATTCATGCCACCCCTTCCATTCCTGAAGAGATTCCAGCCACTAGTGCTGATGAAAATGTTGTTGAAGAAATGGAGGCCCAGGCTGCTACTGAAGCAGAAGATATTCCTCAGCCTGCGGCTCCTAAAATTGAAGTTCCTGAAGTTATTCTTCAGATTACTGACACTCCTCAGCCACAGCCGAAGAATCCATTCTCCAAGACTCCGAGGTTCAAGGCTGATTCCTTCTTCAATGTGCATGTATTCTTCACCGAATATAATCCATATGATTCTGCTCGTCTGAGGAGGAAGCGATTCTGGACTGCCAGCCAAGCTAATTTCTATTCTTCAGTGATGTTCAACAAAGACAAAGTCTTCGATCATGAGCATATTCCTCACTTGGATATGGAATCACTGCCTTGCTTTACGCCAGTCCTCGCTGCCATTCATGATGCTGGCCTGCTCAATTTCTGCACTGACATATGCGATTGGAATGAAGAACTCATTCTTCAATTCTACGCGATGCTGACATCACAGGCAATGCTGGAGATGTGAATTCATGGGTGTTGGAATGGATGACAGAGAACACACACTACAAGACACCGGCAACTGAATTGCTTCGTGACATGCCTGTCAGTCCTCCCCTAGAAGGTGCGCGTCTGATCTATTCTAAAATTGAGCTGTCAGATCATTTTATGCAAGTACTGATGAAGCCATTGAAGCCTGCACAAGCCTCAAGGACCAAATTCCTCGTGAAGGAATTGCAATATGTGTCGAGGACAGTCTATCGCATTATGACGAAGCCATTGAGTCCAATCAAGGGCCACGACTCAAATGATGAAGAAGTCGTTGGCATCATGAAGAATCTGTTGTTCAATATCATGCACAGTATTCCCATGAATTATCATGATTTCTTCATGAGGACTCTGGTGAACGTCGCAATGTCCCCGTTTGAGTTGAAGCCTTACGCTCCCTGGATAATGAGATTCCTCATAATAAGGTCTTCACTCAACTACAAAGCTGATACACTTAACCAATGTAGTGCACTTAACCATGGCAGCTTCTTGCCCCCGATTGAAGTCCTCAAATGGACATTTTCCTTAGCTGATGAAAGGGCAAGGCCACTACTGTCATTGATGAAGGCATTCGACCATTGGATGGACAGTTCCGCAAAGCTGCTTCATACTCAGCCAATGATGATTCTACTACTCATGATTCTGCCGCAAATGCTTCAAAGCAAAGTCCTTAGGCAACAGCTCCAAGGGTGATGATTGGTCGTGAGCTTCTCCTCAGTCTTCATCAAAAGGTGGATCGCAATCACAAATGGGTGAAACGCCAGTTTGGTTCAATTCTTCACAATATGACTGCAACTTATAATTCAGTGAAGAAGAACCATTACTACCTCAATGAAATGTTCGGTCGCACCTGGGCTATATTGTCTCACCTATACGGTGATGAGGATCTCAAGCAGATGGGCTTCAAGCAGGACTTCGGCTGGGCTAAACCTCCACCGAAGAAATTCAAGAAGGTTGAAGTTCCTCCTTTGGTGCCCAGTTCATATTTCTCGTCCCGCGATACTGATGAAAATGAAGATCTGGACGACACTGCGGCAGGCCCTACTCCAACAGACGACCCCAACAACGCTGGCGCTCCTCCATCGACTTCGTGAAGAAATTCTTCAGGGGTGTTAGTCCTCACTTTTCGTCCCTTTTGGTCATTTGATGAAAAAGGGGGAGAAATTTGAGTTAGCCTTCAAGCGGGTCAATATATATGGGCGTTTTTTTTGTTAAGTTGCAACTCTCGCTCTTCTGAAGTTTTTGTTGATCGAGTTGTAAACTTAAGTCTGATGGTGACCTGATACTCTTGCTCTGTTTTTCTGCATGTTATTTCCTCATTAATCATATGCACGCATGCTGAATCACATCAGTCACCATATTTCATCATGCATTTCAAATTCTTCATTCTATATGTTAAATGCGTGTATGAATTACAAGATATAGGAGGAGTTTCTCCATGATTCTACTCTTCAAATGTGCATTGCCTCAAAAGCAAATACCTCACTATGCACATCTTCAGGGGGAGTTCTTCTATATCTTGCAATCAAATTCCTCAATTTTGAGTACTTTCAATTCATATGTTTATCCCCGTTGAAAACTTAACCTATATTGTCATCAATCACCAAAAAGGGGGAGATTGCAAGTGCATCTAGTACCCCTTAGTGATTTTGGTGTATTGAAGACTTCTAGGTTAAGGGACTAATATGTTTGTGAGTGTACACAGGCTCTATAAGTCAATGAGGAGTTTGATATTTACACTGAAAGTCGACCCCTAAAAATGAATGTCTTTGGCTGAAGACTTTGGTTTTCCTGAAGACTTTGAAAGTGAAGAAATTGGTGTGACCTTGAAGACTTCGATATTCATGCGAGGAATCTGAAGCGTGAAGACTTTTGTTTTCATAGTTTCATTTTCTTCTTTTGAGTCATAGGAAACACCGTACTGTTAAAGGGGGTCGAGGTAATACTAAGGAAATAGATTTCCAAGTGATGCTCATCTCAAAATCCTACACCTACCCAATCCTTCGAGTGAAGCCATTGGAAATCTCATATCAGTTCAGTCAATTTCTTCAGTGATAGAGACGAAGATCTTCTGGTCTCTAAGGAATTTGTTCTGACTGAGGAGTTAGAAATTCGCCAGTGCAGATTGCCTACACAGTGAGGAACATGATAGCCCTGAGGAATTCGAACCTCAAAATATTCGACCGTTGCTGAGCCGCACGCTAGCCGTTCCAAAATATCCTACCACCTAACGGTCATATCTGCCAAGGTCATTTATGTCTTATCATGTCGGGCTGCTCCCTAGGCTATAAATAGCCGCCCCCTACAACCACTAGCTGGTTGGCTGCTCCGAGAGAAACTGACACTTGTCATTTGAGAGCATCCCATCCTCCGAGGACTTTGAGCGAAAATCATCAAGTGAGGAAAACCCAAATCCCAAACCCAAACCTACAAACCCCAAAGTGATTGAGCATCACTGAAGAGATTGTTCCTGTGTGGAACCGACGCTTGTTACCTTTGAGGACTGTGTATCCTCCAGACGGTTAGGCCTCATGGTCTGAGCATCCAAGAGGAATTGTGGATTGCCGAGTGACCAAGTCTGTGAAGGTTTGAAAGTCACCTGTGAAGACTTACCACTACTGTTGGGCGAGGTCTGTGTGATCTTAGCTCAAGGAGAATACGGTGAGGACTGTGTGTCTGGGACTGTGTGTCCCCAAGTTTAAATACTCAGCCGCTCCAACCAGACGTACAACTGTCATAGCAGTTGGAACTGGTCTAGCAAATCATTGTATTCACCAAGCCAACTTGTTCTATTTCCTTAACCCTTTCATTTCCTCATTATGTGTTGATGAACCTGATCATTACTGTTTGAAGACTTTGACTGAAGACATTCTCTATTTCCTCAATCCTAATTCTTCAGTCTGTTTGTCTTCATTCCTACTTATCCTGTGTTTAAGCTTTCTGTACTCTGTGTCTGTCTTTCATTTCATCATGATGACTATGTTGTTGCTCTGTTATGCTTATACCTGAGTACTTACTCCGCTGCAAGTAGTTCTTCGCTTAGGAATTTCCTCACCCTGAAATTCCTCAGTGAAGAATTCATAAAAATCGCCTATTCACCCCCCCCCCCCTCTAGTCGACATAACGCACTTCCAGAAGGAGGCTGAAGGCCTCCACCGAGAGCACATTGAGGCCGGCACCACCGTCGATGAGGGTCTTGGTGACGGCCACCTGGCAGATGGTGGGCGTGAAGAGCATCGGAAGCGCACCCGATCAGGCGGTGTTGATGGGGTGATCTTTCGAGTCGAAGGTCAGGTCGGCCTTGGGCGCCACCCAACCCGGGGGAGCTCCTTGCCATGGGAGGACGGCGCTGATCTGGCGATAGAACGGCTTGACATGGCGATTCGAGGGTGGCGCCTATGAGCCGCCCAGGAGAGCTGCGACGACCGGGGGCGCCGGCGCTGCGTAGTGGGCGAGGAAGAGGTCGCGCAGCTCCTCCCAGGAGGCCACGGAAGAAGTCGGCAGGTTGAGTAACCACGCGCGCGGGACGCCAGTAAGGGCCATGGGAAGCCAGTTGGCCATCTCTGGCTTGAACTTGTGCGGCCACTGCACCTGCCGCAAGGCGGGGGCCAAGGCTCGGAGCCCCCTGGCCCCAGCACTAGCGCCGGTCGCCGGAGCCGAAAGCGCGGTGTCCGCCATGAGGGCGAAGCGCGGTGTTGGCGGAGTGCGGGTCGACGGAAGGAAGAGCTCCGACACACCCCTACCTGGCACGCCAAATGTCGGATATCGGGTTCCGCAAAACCCTTAAGATTCGAACACTGGGGTGCGCACGAAGATTTCCCCCTACCGAATCTCGCTCTCAGACTCGTTGCGATCCCTAAGCTTAACTAGATGAACTCATAGCACAAGAGACACAAGATTTATACAAGTTCGGGCTACCATTGTGGTGTAATATCCTTCTCCTATGTGTGGCGGTGGATTGCCTCTTAGTCTGATGATGAACAGTACAAGGGAAGAACAACCTCCTGAGGAGAGGTGTTCTTGAGCTGGTGAGGTGTGTTCGGGGAGGAATCGATCCGTCCCTTCTACTGTGGTGGCTAGCCCTATTTATAGAGGCCCTGGTCCTCTTCCCAAATATTGAGCGGGAAGGGATCCAACAACGGCCATTTTGAAGGGGGACAATTAGTACAAGCTATCCTAACTAAAGGTGGTCTTCGCTTGTCAAAGGCGCTGGTGGTGACGCCGTGTTGGGCTCCACGGTGACCTCCGTCATGTCGTCCTGCTGGTCTTGGTCTTGTTGCACCGATATGGAAACCTTTGCATGATGCCTCGATACTCCATGCCTGTGCTTGCCCCCTTAGCACCAAAGAGGAAATGAGGACACTGCGTGCGCTGGCGCCCGCCTGGCCTTGGTCGTCATGGCTTGTGTCACGCGAACCTTGCGAGGTACCCTTTGTCTTGATCTCTCCGCCTCCTCGCGAGCCCGCCTGGTGAGGCCGCCCCTAAGGAGGCCTTGCGTCGTCCGCCCCGCGAGGCTTGGCCCCTCGCGAGGGTCTTGAGTGTTTGTTGATGAAGACGGGCCGTACTGGGCCACTGGTTGAGCCACGCCGCGGGCCGCAGCCAAGCAAGTCTGGGGACCCCCGTTCCCAGAACGCCGACAAAACCTCTTCCAAAATAGTGGATGTATCATAAAACAAAGTCATGACCTCTCCAAATCCACTTTCATCTATATTGTAATAAGATTCAACGCCCTCCAAAAATAGTGGGATCACTACTACCTAGAGTTGACACTCTTCCAAACCCACTTTCATCATTGTAATCATCATAAATAGGAGGCATGCTACCATCATAATAAATTTTCTTATCGAAAGTAGAAGGGATCAAAGGATCATATTCATTATGCAAATCATCCCCAAGCTTGGAACAAGCATTATTTTCAGCAAATAAATCTTCAAACATTTCATACTCATCAAACATAGCATCCCCAAGCTTGTGGTTTTGCATATCAGCATAATCATTCTTATCAATAGCATGAATGGCACCAATAGTATAGCAATCATTATTATCATATTCTTCCAAGCAAGTGCCAAAAAGATTTTCAAGATCATAAAAGACATCATTGTCTTCACAAGCATAATCATTACAACAAGTATTAGGCATCACAAATCATACTCAATATCATCATCCACCATCAACATATTTGATTCACTTTCATGAGGCACAATGGTGATAGGAGCAATATTACTTGGCAGAGTTACCTTTTTACATCTACTTTTTCTTCTTTTCTTTTCTTCTGTACCACCTCACGTGTGGGTTTAATCAATTTTTTCAAGCTTCTCATTGAAGAGATTGATTGGATAGGAAGCTCCTCCTTGTTACCTGATACATCGTAATAAACACTAGGAGGGTATTGGGAAATATTTTCCCTTTCATTAGTACTCTCTTCATATTCTATTTGTTTTCTTGTCTTTAGATAGTTGGTAATATAAGGATTCTCAATACAATTTACCGCACAAAACATATAAATTTCCTCTAGATCAAAATCAAGAAATCTATTGAGATTAAATTTTGGAATACCCTTAGTTATATGTTTCATTTCTTCATACCCCAAAATAAGACTAAGTTCTTTATGATGCTCAAGGGTAATCAAGTTATCACAATTTTTGGACATGATTTGATCATGAAACAAATAGCATTGGATATTTAAGTGACCACGTTCGTTGCAAAGTTCACAAGGATGGCGAGAGATATTAAATCTTTCCGCACAATCATCTAGCCTCTCTTGCAACTTTTTCATTTCTAAATATTTATGCTTCTTACAAAATCCATCTTCTCTTTTTTGTGTGATTTTGCACTCCCAATTCACTCCGCAAAAATTGACATTCTTATAGGAGACATCATTATCATGGCTAGTGCAATCATCATTAGCATTTTGGATATTCAAAGAATTCATACTAACAACATTGCAATCATGCTCATCATTCAAATAATTTGTGCCAAACATTTTATTGACTTCTTCTTCTAACAATTGAGCACAATTTTCCAAACCATCATTTTCCAGAAAGGCATTATAAATATGATCAATAATATGATGCAACCTCAATTCCATTTTTTTGTAGTTTTCTTTTTATGAACCAAACTAGTGATAAAACAAGAAACTAAAAGATTCAATTGCAAGATCTAAAGATATACATTCATGCACTCACCTTCCCGGCAACGACGCCAGAAAAGAGCTTGATGTCTACTACGCAACTTTATTCTTGTAGACTCGTGTTGGGCCTCCAAGCGCAGAGTTTTGTAGGGCAGTAGCAATTTTCCCTCAAGTGGATGACCTAAGGTTTATCAATCCATGGGAGGCGTAGGATGAAGATAGTCTCTCTCAAGCAACCCTGCAATCAAATACAATAAATCTCTTGTGTCCCCAACACATCCAATACAATGGCAAATTGTATAGGTGCACTAGTTCGGCGAAGAGATGGTGATAAAAGTGTAGTATGGATAGTAGATATGAGTTTTTGTAGTGCGAACAATAAAAACAGCAAGGTAGTAAATAGTAAAACGGAGCACAAACGGTATTGCAATAATGGAAAATGAGGCCTAGGGTGCATACTTTCAGTAGTGCAATCTCTCAACAATGCTAACATAGTTGGATCATATGATTATCCCTCAAAGTGCAATAAAGAATCAGTCCCGAGTTCCTATTAGCGGAGAACAAAAGATAGAAATTGTTTGTAGGGTATGAAACCACCTCAAAGCTATTCTTTCCGATCAATCTATCCTAGAGTTTGTACTAAAATAACACGAAGCTATCCTTTCCGATCAATCTAACCAAGAGTTCATACTAAAATAACACTATATGACACACATCAACCAACTCTAATGTCACCTAGATACTCCAATGTCACCATAAGTATCTGTGAGTTAATTCAACGATATGCGTCAAACAACTTCATGATCATAATACTCAATACACACAAAGAACTACAAGGAGACCCCAAAGTTTCTATCGGAGAAAAGATAATAAAAACGTGCATCAACCCCTATCCATAGATTACCCCAAAGTCACCTCGGGAATCCGCAAGTTGAGTGCCATAACATATATCAAGTGAATCAAAATAATACCCCATTGTCACCACGGGTATTCATATGCAAGACATATATCATGTGTTCTCAGATCTGAACATTCAATCCGATAAGACAAAACTTCAAAAGGTAAAGATTCAATTCATCGCACCAAGTGTAGAGAGGGGAGAAACATCATATGGTCCATCTATGTTAACAAAGCCCATGATACATCAAGATCATGACATCTCAAGACTGCGCGTGAGAGAGAGAGATTAAACACATAGCTACTGGTACAAACCCTCAACCCTGAGGGTGGACTACTCCATCCTCATCATGGTGGCCGCCGGGATGATAAAGATGGCCACCGGTGATGATCTCCCCCTCTGGCAGGGTGCCGGAACGGGCTCCCGATTGGTTTTCGATGGCGAAGCTTGCGGCGGCGGAACTTCCGATCTAGGGTCTCCCCGAGGGTTTTTGGAATATTTGGGAATTTATAGGGCGAAGAGGGGTGCGGGAGACCACCAAGGTGGGCACAACCCACCGGGGCGCGCCTGGGGCCCAGGCGCGCCCTGGTGGGTTGTGCCCCCCTCGGGGCACCCCCAGGTGCTGCTCTGGCGCATTGGTGGTCTTTTGGTCCATAAAAAATCCACAAAAAGTTTTGCGGTGTTTGGAGAACTTTCATTTCTGCACAAAAAATAACACCACGGTAGTTCTGCTGAAAACAGCATCTATCCGGGTTAGTTCCATGCAAATCATACCAAAATCATATAAAATTATTGCAAACATGGCATGAATACTTCATAAATTATAGATACGTTGGACATGTATCAAAGAACTCAAGAAACAGTTTGCTGAGCCGCCTGTCCTCGCTGCCCCTATTGAGAAAGAGCCCTTGCTCCCATATGTGGGGGCTAATAGCAAGGCTGTTAGCGTGGCAGTTGTTGTGGAACAGAAAGAGGCGGGTAAGGATTACCCAGTTTAGCAGCCAGCTTACTATGTCAGTGAAGTGTTGATTGAGTCCAAGCAACTATACCCGCATTGGCAGAAACTGGTGTATGGGGTGTTCATGGCGAGTCACAAACTGAAGCATTATTTTCTTTGTCATCCTATTACTATGGTCAGCTCTGCTCCTTTAGGAGACATTATTCAGAACAGAGAGGCTACAGGTCGGGTTGCCAAGTGGGAAACTGAAGTCGGGCCTCGTGGTTTGAAATATGTGCCAAGGACATCCATAAAATCTCAAGCATTGGTGGATTTCATAAATGTCTGGACAGAGTTGCAGACACCTGAGGAGAATCCCGACAACACCTATTGGACAATCCACTTTGATGGGTCTAGGAAGTTGCAGGGCTCGGGGGCTGGAGTTATGTTGACTTCCCCACGAGGTGATAAATTCTGTTATGTTTTAAGGCAAATGTTCCCTTGTACTGACAATGCAGCTGAGTATGAGGCGTTACTCCACAACCTTCGTATGGCCAAAGATATGAATTTGAGTTGGTTCAGGTGCTTGGGCGACTCAGATCTCGTGGCTCAGCAAGTCTCAGGCACGTGGGATTCCAAAGACTCGCTTATGGTGGCTTATCGCCGGTCGGTTGACAATATTGCCGGTCACTTCAAGGGTTATCGGGTGGATCACCTTGATCGATGGAAGAACGAGGCGGTTTGATGCCTTGAGTCGGCTTGGGTCTCAACGTAAGCCGGTGCCTCCTAATGTGTTTCTTGATGTGTTGCATAATCCATAAGTCAAGTTGCCATCAGAAGAAGACCTTGTTGTTCCTGACCCGGAGGCGCAGCTGGTGGTGGCTCTTCATGCTATTCCTGGTTGGACGCTTCCCTACTTGGCTTATATGACCCGGGGCGACTTACCCAAGGATGAAACTTTGGCAAGGCAGATAACCCGGCGGTCTAAGTCTATGACTATCATCAACGGTGAGTTACACCGATGCAGTGTGACAGGCGTGTTCTAACGTTGTGTTTTTCCTGAGGAGGGCTGTGAGATCCTATGAGAGATTCATGAAGGTGATTGTAGTCATCATGCCAGCTCTGAGTCTTTGGTGGATAAAGCTTTTCGTCATGGTTTTTATTCATTGACAGCTCATGCTGATGCAGAAGATATCGTCAGTAAGTGTGATGGATGTCAGAAATTTTCTCGATGAGCTCATGTGCCGGCTCAAGAGTAGAGGATGATTCCAATAACATGGTTGTTTGCGGTCGGGGGGCTTGATATGGTTGGACCTTTTAAGAGGTATAAGGATAAGAAGACCCATCTGTTGGTAGCTATTGACAAATTTACTAAATGGATTGAGGTAGAACCGGTCAGCAAGTGCGATGAAGCGACTGCAGTTCAATTTGTTAAGAAGCTGATCTTCCGCTTTGGTTATCCTCATAGTATCATCCCTGACAATGGTACTAATCTTTCCAAAGGAGCTATGAAAGAGTTTTGTCAACAAGAGCATATTCGGCTTGACGTTTCTTCAATAGCTCACCCACATTCTAATGGTCAAGCTGAACGAGCCAATCAGGAAAGCTTGAGAGGTATTAAGCCCAGGATTATGGTTCCCTTGGAGCGCAGGTCGGGTTGTTGGGTGGAGGAATTGCCTTCTGTGGTTTGGAATATCAATACTACCCCCAACAGGTCAATAAGCTATACGCCTTTTTTCATGGTCTATGGTGCAGAGGCGGTCCTCCCAAGTGATATAACCCATGACTCGCCCAGGGTGGCAGCTTATGTTGAAATTGATAACGAGATGGCACGTCAGAACGCGCTTGATGTTTTGGATGAAGAGCGTGATCATGCGATGGCCCGGTCGGCGATTTATCAACAAGATCTGCGTCACTATCACAACTGCAGAGTGAAGACTCAGGCGTTTCAAGAGGGCGACTTAGTGCTCCGGCTGATTCAAGGTCAAACTGACATGCATAAGTTGTCTCCACCTTGGGAAGGATCTTTTGTGTTCACTAAGAACCTCAACAATGGCTCGTATTATCTGATTGATCTACGTGAGCGTACAATGTCACACACCTCTGAGCAGGAGACCAACATGCCATGAAATATTGCTCATCTTCAGCCCTACTATACTTGAGCCGCCGGCTCTCCCCATTGTACATATTTTTTTACGATGTGTATATATCTTTTTATGATCAAATACAATAAAGTCGGCATCCCTGAGCAATTCAGGGCCTCTATCGTTTCATTTCTATGTATCTGAGCCTTTATTAATTGATCATAAGGTCACTTGGGCGCTTCCAACCCACCGGGTTTAGCTTTCATACCCTCTTGACTAGGCATGAGACACCAAATTATGAGTTATCCTGCCTGTTTGTAACTTGCTACTCCGCCAGGTGACCCGCCGAACTCTTAACAGTCAATCTTTTTAAGACCCTAAAATTGTTAAGGTTAAAACAACGGCTTGAGTCACGTGAGAGCTGGCTTACAGTGAGCTAGGGTACACTCAATGATTGTGCGGCCTTGAAAGCACCAGGCCTGTGAGCCAAATTGTTTGGTCATGTCTTGAAAGACGGCCTAGCAAATATTTGAGATTTGTTGTATTTCCCTCTCTTTGATTTTTTGATGTTTTTATTAAGTTTTTGCTTTGTGCAATTTTTTGACTACCCGAGTCGTGACGCTCCTGATTATGATGCTCATATTTTTGCACTTTCGGGTTGTAAACCGCCCTGGCTTTGGACTTCAAGTCGCCAGTATGATTGATTGGAATAGTTGTGGCTATGTGGCTACAAGTCTCTAGGTTGTCACCCACACTGGCTATTGATGTTTAAGCCGTCGGCATGATTCGACTCTACAGGGCATGCAAAACTTATGAAAATAAGAGTATTGGAATGGATCACAAGTATGATCACATCAGGCATGTCATCAAGAGTAAACTAGGTGGATCAAAAGTCAAGATTAACATGCATGAAGGCATGACACGACAAATTATTGTTTTCAACTATCTTATTACAAGGCTTTGCTTTGAGCCCGCAAAAGTTTTAACTTCAGATGTTTTTGGAGCGATGCTCCTATAAGCCGGCCTGAGAGCCACCTCGATCATCATCACTATGATTAGTTTTCTTCCGGCCGCCTTGAGGCTTGTGGATCATCTTGCGCCGGTTCTTTGTCGTCGATCATCTGAAGATCAGTCGTTGTCCAATCGATGCCGGTTAAAGCTTCGAAAGTGGCCTCATCATTGAGTATAATAGAATGATCAATGTCAGGGGCGAATATATGCTTACGCCAAGGAGGAATGAGATTGACAACATCATGAGTTGGCGGCTTAATCTTCCGATTGTTGCCATCGTAAGCCGCTGTGTACTTGCTTAAGTCTAGCTCTTCAATGATCTTGCAAGCCACGGGGCGCATCTCTCGGACACACTGATTGAAGTCTTTCTCTTAAAAAGGTGACTGGTCATCTTTGAATTCCGGGCACCCGGTGGCTATTTCCTCTGGGTCAAGCTCAGATTGCCATGCTTTGGCACGACCAAGAGCAATGATGGCTCTGGCTCTAGCGGCTGATGCTCGTTGTTCTTCAATCTGGCTTGGGACCGTGGAAAGATGATCCAGAACAGTCTTGATTTGACTTGGCAGCTTTCTGTTACCTCCTAAGGCCACAAGAGTTTGGAGTGTGCCACTGTATAACTGCCATGCTAAAGAATAAATGGCCTTCAGCTTCAATAGCATGTCTTGACCAAGGCTGGCACTCCTGGGGCCTGTTAAGAGGATATATAAGAGTTGCCAGGCGAGTTAGCACTGCACATATATATATATATATGAAAAGCCAGGCGGGTTACCGGATTTAAATGCATCTTATACTTACCGAAGACGACGGCTGTCATTTGGCTAATGTGTTGTTTTAAGTCGGATAACTCTTCAGTTACCGGCTTAAGAGCAGCTTCTGCATCTTTGGCCTTTTTGGCTAGAGCAGCCTTGTCAGTCTCCCAGGCGGCTCTCTCCATAACAAAACATGCTTTAAGTTTTTCAATTTCTTCCAACGAGGCCTTCAGATCTGACTTGGCCTTGGAGGTTTCGGTCTACTGCAGCTTTAAACTTTTTCTTAAATCGCCAACTTCGATTCCTTCATGTTCAATTCTGTCTAGAATAAACAAGACAATGGTTACATCACAAGGAGCAAGTTTTGGTCATAAAGTTAATTAAATTACAAAGCATATTGCAAGCAATACGCTTGGCACTTGGGTGCTAATGTAGGTCGTTTCAAATTTCTTACGACCCAGCTCAACTGTGTTGGGAAACGTAGCATGCAATTTCAAAAAAAATTCCTATGCTCACGCAAGATCTATCTAGGAGATGCATAGCAACGAGAGGGGGAGAGTGTGTCTACATCCCTCGTAGACCGAAAGTGGAAGCGTTTGACAACGCGGTTGATGTAGTTGAACTTCTTCTAGCTCCGACCAATCAAGCACCAAACGTACGACACCTCCGAGTTCTACACACATTCAGCATGATGATGTCCCTCGCCTTCTTGATCCAGCAAGGTATTGAGGAAGTAGATGAGTTCCACCAGCACGAAGACATGGTGATGGTGATGGTGAACTGATTCTTGCAGGGCTTCACCTAAGCACCACAAAACTATGACCAGGGGTGTAAACTGTGGAGGGGGGCGCCACACAGGGCTGACGATTGTTGTTGTGTGTTCTAGGTGCCCCCTTCCCACATATATATAGGTGGGAGGGGAGGAGAGGCAGCCATGGGGCGCCCCAAGTAGGATCTGAATCCTACTTGGGGTTTCCCAAGTGGCGCCCCCCTTCCTTATTTTACCGGAGAGGAAAAGGGAAGACGGAAGGGAGGAAGGAAAGGGGGGCTGAAACCCCTCTTCCTTCTCCCAGTTGGCCTCTACCATAGGGGGGGCACCACCCCTTGTGGGCTGGTGTGCTCCCCTCTCATGGCCCATATGGCCCATTATCCCCCTCGGGGTCCCTGGTAACCCCCCCGGTACCCCGATAAATACCCGATACTATCCGAAACACTTCCGGTGTCCGAATACTATCATCCTATATCAATCTTTACCTCTTGACCATTTAGAGACTCTTGACCATTTAGAGACTCCTTGTCATGTCCGTGATCTCATCTGGGACTCCGAACAACATTCGCTCACCAAATCACATAACTCATATAATACTAAATCGTCATCGAACGTTAAGCGTGCGGACCCTACGGGTTCAAGAACTATGTAGACATGACCGGGACACCTCTCCGGTCAATAACCAATAGCAGAACCTGGATGCTCATATTGGCTCCTAAATATTCTATGAAGATCGTTATCGATCGAACCGTAATGACAACATACGTTATTCACTTTGTCATTGGTATGTTACTTGCCCGAGATTCAACCGTCAGTATCTTCATACCTAGTTCAATCTTGTTACCGGCAAGTCTCTTTACTCGTTTCATAATACATCATCCCGCAACTAACTTATCAGTCACTTTGCTTGCAAGGCTTCTTATGATGTGCATTACCGAGAGGGCCCAGAGATACCTCTTTGATACTCGGAGTGACAAATCCTAATCTTGATCTATGCCAACCCAACAAACACCTTCGGAGATACTTGTAGAGCATCTTTATAATCACCTTGTTATGTTGTGATGTTTGATAACACACAACATATTCCTTTGGTATCCGGGAGTTGCATAATCTCATAGTCGAAGGAATATGTATTTGACATGAAGAAAGTAATAGCAATAAAACTGAACGATCAATATGCTGAGCTAACGGATGGGTCTTGTCCATCACATCATTCTCCTAATGATGTGATCCCATTATCAAATGACAACTCATGTCCATGGTTAGGAAACTTAACCATCTTTGAGTAACGAGCTAGTCTAGTAGAGGCTTACTAGGGACACAGTGTTTTGTCTATGTATCCACACATGTATCAAGTTTCCGGTTAATACAATTCTAGCATGAATAATAAACATTTGTCATGATATAAGGAAATATAGAATAAAAACTTCATTATTGCCTCTAGGGCATATTTCCTTCAAACTGGTCAGTTCAAGCCAGCCCTTGGAGGCTACATGTTTGGATTTCTTAAGTGACTATAAGTCTCGGCTCAACTTGTCAGTTTCAGCCGGCTCTTGGAGGCTACATGTATTTCTTAAGTGACTATAAGTCCCGGCTCAACTTGACAGTTTAAGCCAGCCCTTGGGGGCTACATATTTGGATCTTAGAGCTAATTATCAGTTTGTCTCATCTTGTTACTATGAAATTATTGTTGAAAATCTACACAAGGTTTATTCAAGTTTAGTATTTGAAGACCCGACTCATCTTGATAAGATAAGCCGGCCTTGAGAGGCTACAGTTTGGAAATTATGATGAAGTCTCAAGCATATTCAACATCTTTTCTTATACTTAAGACTTGGCGTGTGTATAAGTACATATGGAAAGTGGTTAGTAACATACCTCATAGCATTCCTTCATAAGGTTCACTAAGCCGGCTTCCAGGTCACGGCTAGTATGAAGGCGGTTTAGATAACCTGCGTGGATGTCGCTCACACTCAGGGCAACATAGCTATCCAGGTCCAGCCTCGCCTTGCCATTTTCTAAGGAAGGAGATTCTTCCTTAGTACTGTGCTTGGCCAGCACCGTTGAGACTCCTGGCACTGTGTAAGCCGTCCCGGTGATAGTCACATCATCAGAGTTCTTCTCAAAGGGGATCTCTTCAGATGGTTTTGGAGGAGTCGGCGACTTAGGGCTCGGCGGGTCATGGCTGGCCGCTGGGTAAAGCTCAATATCCATTTGCTTAGGGATGGTGGCATTGATTGATGGTGGTGGGTCATTAATGGGCTCTTTCGGATCTTGAGTGAGGGCCTTAGAAATATCTGTAGACTGCTTTTCTGGCTCAGCAGTCTTGGGATCCTTTGAAGACCCGCCAAGCTTCTACTTTTTGCTTGCTTTGGCAATACCTCTGCAACAAAGATACAAAGTATATGAGTATGTCATTTCAAATCATTGATAAACACTTACCCTTGGGCAACTTTGGAGACAGGCATCTGGGTTCCAAAAGAGTTGCCAGACGATGGAGGTGTCTTATGATAATTTGAGTTAGAAGGATTAAGAGGCTGGCGTATGAAGTCGGCTAATGGATAAAGAGGGTGGGGCTCATGTGGCACCTCATGTTGACACTTGCGAAGAATCGGCGTATTTGGTAAGTCGGAAATAAGGTCCTGAGAACCGCTGCTCTGGGTCGGGCACCTTGCTTCATGTTGTTGTTTCTTAAAAAGAAATTTGGGATCCAAGTAAGCAAGAGGACGAGAAAATATCACCTTCCAAATGACTCGCCGAGTTTTCTGTCTTGCCAAGGGTTCTGAGTTGGAGACATGGATTACCTCTGCTACATCAGCTTGACTTGTTTCTGCGTCATCTTGAGAAGAGTCAGCATCAATAAGTTGCATAAAAAGACGACCAAGGGAGTCAAGTTCTACCTCTGACTCATCATCAAGCTTGAGCAGCTCTTCAGCAGATGGTTTCTTGGGATGACCTGGACCTCGTGTTTTTGTTTTGGGTTTCTTGGTCGGGGCAGCAACAGGTAGTTTCTTCTTCCAAAAAGGGTAGTTGGCCTGTTTAAACATAGACATGAAAAGTAAGGAATATGATATACAAGAAGTAAACAAGCAAAAGGAAAGATGGTGTAAAATACTTACAGCCGGAGGTGGATTGAGTTTGCAGAAAGGGTTTAGTCCCATTTTGCGGTAGTTGTCCGTGGGCTTCCCGAGCAGTGATTTGACTACATCATTGACATCCTTCTCACTCAAGGATGTCTGATTAAAACACTACGGATCTTTGGTATCTCCAGTGTATTCGCACACTAAGCTGCCGCGCCAGCTCAAAGGTATTATCCTCCAAGCAACCCAGCAGCGGGTTAGGTCCACTGCAGTTAAGCCATTGGCTACCGATGCCCTTATTTATGAGAAGGTGGGGGCATATTTAACGCGCTCTACGGCGGTTAACCGGTCTGGAAGTTTGCTGTGGGTGTTGAGCCGGAAGGAGCGATAACCCCGTAAATGATTTTCATCGGCCGGAGAAGTGTCTCTGCAATAGAACCAAGTGAAATTCCAATCCTTGGGGTGACTATGCTGCTTGGCTCCAGGAAAAATTATGTCTCTTCACCGCTGAATAGAAATTCCCCCAAGTTCCAAGTTGGGTCCATCAGTCATCTCGGTTTGACGGTTGAGATAAAAATACTCTCTGAAGAGGTTACTCTCCAAGTTACACTTCGCAGAATACTTGAAAATTGCACAAATTTGAGACAGAGTTGGGGCTAATGTCTTGAGGATGAAGTTGGTAAAAATTCGGAGCATCATGGAAAAACTTTGACCCGGGTGGGGGAAAACCACAGAGCATGTGGTCTGCAAAGATCACGACTTCGCCCTCTTGGGGTTCTGGAGTTGTTTCAGAGCCAGGGACCCGCCAGTGTATGGCCTCTTTGGATGGTAAAATCCCCATGTCTACATACTCCTATAATGAGAGTTCAGAGACTTGGGAGGTGACTCAGTCGCAAGAAGTGGGAGTCTTAGTCATTGCTGACGGGTTAAGACCTATGGCCTGGGAAGAAAAGTATGGTGGGTTAAAGTCATGGTGATGAACTGCCTAATGATTATAAAATTCATGATTAAGTCGACCATTTGCTGGTGAATCACAAGTTCATGGTTAAGTTGAGCAATATAAGCTGGCAAGCATTGCCGGCGGGTCGCACAAAGCTCTGCATCTCTTGGCTAGTTATAAAGTTATGATTAAGTCGACCAAGTTCTGGCGGGTCACAAAGGTTGAAGCGGCCCAAACAATGAATGGCAGGTCAGTTGTCTATCAAATCAAGATGGTTGAGATTATGCTAAGTATGAGATAAAACAAGTTTCATGGATTGTGCCTAAAATTTTGGATCTACGACAGTTTAAGAAATGAAGGATAATTCTGAAACCTAAGGTACGGTAGTGAAAAGTGGGCGAGCCATATATGGATTCTGAATAAAGAGGATTTACATGAGATGCAAGATAAGGGCTAAAACTGCTACCGCACGGCTTCAGTACTATTTTTGGATTGAACTAAGCATAGGTGGAAGAAACTATGATGAACTTGGACGAACACGACAAACACCGACGAACTAGGGTGACCTAATGCAGATTGGAAGTGAGAAAAGATGAATACATGGTGATGCTAATGAATAGCGGGTGGGTGTCGCGATCTCTGGTCACAATCAGGTTGATGCAGCGGCCAGGATGGAGTTGCTGGTGAAGATCGACAGGGGCGGCGGAGCTCTTGCAGCGGCAGTCGACGCGAGGAAGAAGAAGAGAGAGGGGCGGAGGTAAAAGTTAAAAGAGCCCCCCCTCCCCCCGTCCCTATTTATAAGGAAACAAAAATGGCATGCACGGAAATTGAGGAGGGACCATGCTTATCTCAACAGTAAAGACGCCTCGATTCTTGGGCGGCCAGTTAATGAAAAAGATCCGTTGTGATTTCATGGTATTTTTATGGACTTATTTTGTGTGACGTCATGGCGGGTTGCAGTGGTTTATTTAAGGTTAAGCTTTGAAAAGATGACTCACCAACTGAGGCAGTGAAGATTGACATGAACAAGTTCAAATCAATCTGGGACCTAATGTTGGGGATATAATCCGCGGTGTGACCCGCCCAGGAGGGGCCGGGTTATACTGTTCGTGACTCATAAAATGAAAGGCTTAAGATGGGCTTGAGGAGACACGAAGACTAGAGGAAACTTAAGGCATGGGCCTGTTGAAGGCCCTAGGCCCGGAGGTGTAAGCCGTCAGGTGGTGACTTGCCTGGTAAGGCAAGGTGACTTAGAAACCGAGTTGGTCACATTCTGTGATCCGGCTTGTACTCTTGTAAGCCCCGGGCCTCAACTTGTGTATATAAAGGCGAGAGCCAGCGGCAGGTTAAAAAAACAAGTGATCAAGAGATAGGTCAAGTGATTCCGCTCCCTTGTAATTGATATCCAGTCAGTACAAATCAAAGCAGGACGTAGGCTTTTACCTCGTTGTGAGGGGCCAAACCTAGGTAAACCTTGTGTACTTTGTCCCGCTTAACCCCTTCGAGCTAACCTATGTCGTGATGGCTCCACACCTAAGTCCTTTCACAAGGGCATCTGCTGTGACAAAACCACGACACCCTCCACCAACAATCACACTCCATGGTTAGCTGAATCCACCGGTACTATCCATACCAACAACAGTCCTAGGGAAGTTTTGTTTAATTTATATTTTGATTTGATTTTGGGCATGGAACTGGGCATCCCGATTACCAACCACTTTCTCGTGAATGACAAGTGAATAAACACTCATCATGAGAATAACCCACCTAGCATGGAAGATACTGACATCCCCTAGTCGCTACATGAGCGATTCGGGCATACAAAACAGATTATTATTTGAAGGTTTAGAGTTTGGCACATGCAAATTTACTTGGAAGGGCCGGTAAATACCGCATATAGGTATGTATGGTAGACTCATATGGAACAACTTTGGGTTTAAGGAAGTGGATGCACAAGCAGTATTTCTGCTTAGTACAAGTGAAGGCTAGCAAAAGATTGAGTGACCAACTAGAGAGCGACAACGGTCATAAACATGTATTGAGATTAATCAACATTGAATTCAAGCATGAGTAGGATATAAATCACCATGAATATAAATATCGTGGAGGCTATGTTGTGTTTGATTCAACTACATGCGTGAGCATGTGCCAAGTCAAGCCACTTAAATCATTCAAAGGAGGATACCATCCTATCACACTACATCATAACCATTTTAAATTACATGTTGGCACACAAGACAAACCATTATCCACTCCTAGCTAATTAAGCATGGCATGAGTAACTATAATCTCTAATTGTCATTGCAAACATGTTTCATTCATAATGGGCTGAATCAGGAATGATGAGCTAATATGTTTACAAAAACAAAATAGGTCGAGTTCGTACTAGCTTTTCTCCACCTCAATCATTTCATCATATATCGTCATTATTGCCTTTCACTTGCACGACCGAACGGTGTGAATAATAATAAGAGTGCACGTGCATTGGACTAAGCTGGAATCTGCAAACATTTATTCAGAGGAGAAGACAAGGTAATATGGGCTCTTTGTTACATCAACAATAATGCATATGAGAGCCACTCAATATTTTCATTATGGTCTTCTCCTTACAACCCAAAGAAAAAGAAAAAGAATTTCAAAGAAACACACTGAAATATTTTTGGAGTTTTTGTTTTTCCGAAGAAAGTAAAACGAAAACGACAAAAACTATTTACACGGAAAAGCTCCCAACAAGCAAAAGAAGAACGAGAAATCTTTTTGGGTTTTCTTTTAATACTACTACTAAATAAACTAGAAGGAAAAACTAAAAAGAAGTGAGAACTATTTTTTTGGATATTCTCAAAGTTTTTCAAACACGCAAGAGGAAAGCAAGAAAAATAAACTAACATAGATAATGAAAAAGTATGAACACCGACAACTGAAATGAGTGTGTGAATATGAACGTAATGTCGGTGAGAAATACGTACTCCGTCAGGCTTAGGCTTTTGGCCTAAGTTGGTCTAGGGCCACGGCTGGCCTGGCGGATATCCACAGTCGTAGTTGGGGTTGTACTGAGTTGGGCCGCTACCGCTTGGAGGGCTGCAGCATGAAGGCGAGCGGCCTTCCCTGCTCTTTTATACTCATATGCCTCCTCTCTGGTTTATGAAGTATCTTCTTTTTACCTAAAAGTCAAAGAAGGCGGGAGCGGGAAACGTAATATAGAAGACACGCTCCCTGTCAAAGATTAGTCGGTACTGAAGGGGCTGTTCGCTCCTCTCAAGAAACTGGTAACATACCATAGCATCAGAATCAAGGTAAGCAGGTGGTAACTCGAGGTAACGTCCATAGCATCAGAATCAAGGTAAGCAGGTGGTAACTCAATGTCATTTTCTCTTATAGGTACCCAAGATAATTAGCAAACCGGGTGGCATAAATCCCACCAAAGAAATCTCCATCTTTAGCATTATTATGTAACCTCCTTGCAATAATAGCCCCAAGTTATATAGTTTATCACCCATTACCGCACTCTTGAGGACACTAAGATCTGATGCACAAAGATGGTTATGATCATGTTTACCATTAATGCATCTACCTATAAAGAGAGCAAAATAATGTATAGCAAAAAAGTGAATGCTCCATATAGTAGCTTGTGTTACATTTATAGTTTCTCCCCTAGTGATGCTAGCAAGAAAATCAGTGCAATCAGCATTAAGAGGTTCACTATGAATGCCCCGTTGCGGTATTTTGCATACTTCATTAAAGGGAAAACTTTGTTTTTTGTCACTCTAGCTTTGGCCTACTTTGCTTATGCCACTCTAGAATTTGACATATCACTTTTGGCATTCTTACTTTTTGACAATACATCACAAATGCCATTCCGTTGCAAAAGCAATAACTTTCATTTCACTTTTGCCACTCTTAGATTTTGACAATGTATCATAATTGCCACTCTTAAATTATTGCTTTTGCCACTGAATGACACTTGTGATGTATTGCCAAAAACTAAGAGTGGCAAAAGTGAAATGTCAAATTGAGTGGCATAAGCAAAGTGGTCAAAAGCTTGAGTGGCAAAAATAAAGTTTTCCCATCAACAAGTGAGCTACTCAGCCATACTCCATGATTGGTGAAGGACAATCTCGTCCTTTCGAACGAGCGTCCCAAACCCCAAACCGGTCGCGGAGAAAGAGGGGAGGTGTGGGCTCCCTCCCTCCCCAAGACGGACGACCAGACCCCTGTCTTTTTTTTTTTGTTCGATTCCCACTCCACTCGGCGGATTCCTCGCAGTTTCCTGTCTCTCCTTTGCGGACGTGGGCCCGCCAGAACGCCGCTTTCATCAGTCCTCCACTGCCCGCTCCTCTCCTCACTCACTCACACTTCGCCTTCTTTCCCCATCCCCAGGCGGCGGCGGCCCCCTCGTTCCCACTCTCACTCTCACAGCATCCGGGCTCCAGAGCGGAGAGACGCTAGAGCGAGCGAGAGATGGGGGAGACGAGGAGCTGGAGCTCTCTGGTAGTGCACATTCTGGTGATCGCGCTCTGCCTCACCGCCTTCGGCTTCGCCATCGCCGCCGAGCGCCGCCGTAGCACGGTACTGTACGCGTCCTTCTCTCTACCCGCCCCTGCTTCCTGCAAGTGCCCCCAGCCGCCGCGCGTCTCTGGATCGGAGGGATCCCGAGAGGCCGGGCGTAGATCATCTGCGATTTTGTCTGAACCACCGAGGGTTCTTGCGTAGGGCATTCCTGCCTTCGGTTGGTTGGTGGAGAAAAGTTAGATTAGATTTTGTTTGAGCACATACCTATCTGGGTTTGGTGATCAGGTGAGCCCAGCCCAGATTTGTTAAAACTGCTAGTACGTAGTATTTATTTATTTTGAAAGAAAGAAAAAAAATCAAGTTTCTCATCTCGCTCGAGTTAGTATTTGCTCAGCTGATGCACGAGCGTTCAGGTTCAACCGTTCACTGCTCCGGTGAGAAACGCAGGAAATTCTAAGCTATACTTACTGTTTGGGTGATGTGGATTGGGTTGCTTTGGGAACTTCTTGTACTTGTATTTCGTTCAGGCTGTAAAGATTTGAACCCAAATCGTCCCATCTCTAAACAAGTTTGGTTTCTACAGTATATATTTGGCGTCTTTGATTTCCAGTAACGCAATAATAGGGAACATTTAGGTGCAATTTCATGCCCACTTGAATTCTACATGATTGAATTTGCACCAAAAGTTGTTCGGTTGCGGCCTTGGAAAAATAAAGGAACCTAGTGAATTCAGAGAGCTTTTGCAAGCTGAATGTAATCCGGGTGTTTGATCATTTTAAATGATCTTTGTTCAAAAAAAGGAACCTGCCCAAAATGGTCGAGTTAATTGGAAAATTCTTATGAATGCAGTGCAAATGAATCAGTTGGAAAAAAATCATGTGGGATGCAAACCTGAAAATCAAACAGCTCACTGTCCACGCAAGAAGAACTCTACCCATCTCATCCTTAATGTTAACCTAGAAGGTACTAGTCAATCTGCTCATCTCAGCTACAATCATTGGTTCAAACCTAGATTCTTCTGTATTGAAATGAAGTGTACATATTTTAGCCGAGGCTTTGTGAGGTCTAGTCCACCATATTCAAGGGCATCTACCTTGAGAAGATTTCTCATTTGGCCCATGGAGGAGCTAATCCGTGGATCATGATGGAGAGGAAATGGGCTGGACTTGAATGGCAGATTGATCTTCCGCAGCCGCGGAGTGGCATGAGAGATATTTTCTCCACATATAATCAGCTGATAATCTTATCAGTAGTAGTTAACTTTGAACAGTTTTTTTCATTTGGTGATACCAAATAGTCGAAGTGTTTCTGTTTTTATTTACACATCAATTCTTCTTATCGAAAACCGATCAACATTGGCAGCTAACTATGTCAATTACAGCAAAAGTTTCAATTCTTTTTAGCAGCTTTATGCAAGGTAAATGACCTGGATGATGGGCTGCATCATCCTGGCCTATTTCCCCCTTGATTAGTTTCTGTCTGTTTTATACTTCTGCTGATCATGAATAACTTATCACTTACTTTCTTGTCACAACAGGGTTCGATAGTCACAGACATCAACAACTCCACATATTGCACTTATGACTCCGATATTTCCACCGGCTATGGTGTCGGCGCCTTCCTATTTCTCCTCTCGGGCCAATCACTCCTTATGGGAGTTACAAAGTGCATGTGCTTTGGCCAACCGCTCGCACCCGGTGGAAGCAGAGCCTGGTCCATTATCTACTTCGTATCTTCATGGTAATTCCTATGCCCCACAGGAAACAATTCTTTTCTTTCACTGCCCAAGTTATGTTACCCTTTAATATGTAACGAGCATTTACCTGCACATCATCAGGATCACATTCATAATCGCCGAGTCCTGCCTGATCGCCGGAGCGACAAAGAACGCGTACCACACCAAGTACAGGCACATGATATACGCGGGGAGCTGGACCTGCGACTCTCTGCGGAAAGGGGTGTTCATCTCGGGGGCGGTCTTTGTGGTGCTCACCATGACCCTGAACGTGTACTTCTACATGTACTACACGAAATCGACGCGCCAGGCCGCCAAAAAGACCAACAAGGCCACCGCCAACGTCGGCATGGCTGGCTACGCATGACGAGGGAGAAAGACTCTGGCTTGATGGACTTGCTTGTGTGCTGGATTTAGATAGGTATTCTGGAACAGAACGTAGTAGTTTCTGGAAAATGTAGCGTGTGGTATGGCTCTCTATGATCAGATCAGATGTGTTTGTTCAGGCCTAGTTCTCGTCTTGCCTGATCTACAGAATATTTGATGTCTAAGACAGCGGCATTGTGATACTCCTAGATCCAAGTTGTGAGCGTGAGCATGATCATATGAGAGGGGTGAACCGGATGGTCCACTGCAAACAGGATAAGATTTTTTATTTTTTTTTGAGAAACGCAATACAGACACTCACTACTATGAACGCATGCCCCGTGTGAGCATGTCCTGGGAGACTGATCCGAATTGAAATTAACAAAATCACCACGGGGGTTCCACTATTGACAAAAATGTCGTCTCCTATGAGAAAACATCCCCTCTATTAGAAACATACTCCCTCCGTTCCTAAATAGTTGTCTTTCTAGACATTTCAAATGACTACTACATACGGATGTATGTAGACATATTTTAGAGTGTAGATTCACTCATTTTGCTTCGTATGTAGTCACTTGTTGAAATGACTAGAAAGACAAGTATTTAGGAACGGGGGAGTAAATGCTAAACCTATAGTTTGATCCCTCGTGAGCCGAGAGTACAATCATCCTCCTGTGAGTCTACGACCTCACAGGGTTGGTTCTGACAAAGTAAGAAGTCAACCCCAACAACGGGCGGCCTATCCTTGTTAGCTTTGGTAGGGCAGGATAGTACTCCCTCCGTTCCTAAATATAAGTCTTTGTAGAGATTGCACTATGAACCACATACGGATGTATATAGATGCTTTTCAGAGTGTAGATTCACTCATTTTACTCCGTATGTGGTCCATAGTGGGATCTCTCCAAAAACTTATATTTAGGAACGGAGGGGGTATATCCCACATGATGGACTAATAATAGATGACCATGGATTTGTTGAAATTTACAAAGCCTACTTACGCATGAC
Organism: Triticum timopheevii; assembly: GCA_963921465.1. Classification (NCBI taxonomy): domain Eukaryota; kingdom Viridiplantae; phylum Streptophyta; class Magnoliopsida; order Poales; family Poaceae; genus Triticum; species Triticum timopheevii. The sequence goes on from OY997274.1 coordinate 470,192,148, forward strand.
AGGTAAATTGAATTGTAAGGACGAAAGATTTTGCAGTTTCTTCTATTTTTTTGAAACAGAGACATTAGTTTTGTCTCATCTATTAATTAAGAAGAGAATAAAATTTGTGTTACAAAGACCCCCTTAGGGTGTGAGCGTGAGCATGATCATATGAGAGGGGTGAGCCGGATGGTCCACTGCCAACAGGCTAAGATTTTTTTAAAAAAAATTGAGAAACACAATACAGACACTCACTATGTTGTGAGCACATCCGGGTATTGCATGCATGCACCCCCTGTGTGAGCACGTCCGTGAGACTGATCTGAAAGGTATTGAGATTGACAAAATCATCACGGGCGTTCCACTATTGACAAAATTTGAGAAACGCAATACAGACACTAACTATTATGAACGCATGCATGCACTGTGAGCATGTCCGGGTATTGCATGCACGCACCCCTGTATGAGCACGTCCGTGAGACTGATCCGAAAGGTATTAAGATTGACAAAGTCATCACAGGCGTTCCACTATTGATAAAAACATCGTTCCACTATTGACAAAAACATCGTCTCCTACCGGGAAAACATACCGTCTTTATTAGAAACATAAATGTCAAACCTATAGTTTGATCCCTCGTGAGCCGAGAATACAATCATCCTCCTTCTACGACCCCACAAGGTTGGTTCTGACAAAGTAAGAAGTCAACCCCAACAACGGGCGGCCTGGTCATGGATTTGATCCATGAAATGATGAATGGAGCTCCGGCCACAATATCGGCGAAGAAGGACAACTAGTAAATCCGATCCCCTATACGTCCGCAGACGGGCCCTCGTATTTTCCTCCCGGCATCCACATATCTCAAATCCGGACTCTCAAATCTATGCAAATCCATGCACGTTGATCATACAAGCCAATGTCACACGTAAATAGCAAATGTTGGTACGAAGCATAGATGACGTTTACATAAAATTTATTTTAAGTGCCAAACTCAAGCATTGGCTCCTTGGTTGCCATTGTGGGTTCACATATGCTCCACAAGATCATTGAGATTCTGATGCATCTGCAAAAAGTTCATAAGCTGAGCCGCATCTTGATCTTCTGGGATTTCAACTTGTTCTCCAGGTGTTTCGAAAACATGGGTTTGGGCTACACCATCACCCTCATCCTCGACAACCATATTGTGCAGGATAACATAACATGTCATCAGATGCCACAAAGTTTCTGATTCCCACATCATTGCAGCGCTCCGCACAATTCTCCAATGAGTCTGAAGCACACCAAATGCCCTCTCCACATCATTCCTAGCCGCTTCTTACATTGCTACAAAGTGGCTCTGTTTATTGCCATGCGGTACGGATATGGTCTTCACAAACGCCGCCCACTGAGAATTAAGAGCAATGAGGCAATGGTGAGGTTTGCGAGGAAAAATCCGCATCTCATGCAGTACAAGGCGGAGTTCTTCTAAAAGGGGGACCACGAGCACCAGAAAGCGAGGCGCAAGAAGGACAAGTATTCCAACAACCAGATAAAGGTCGAGTCCAACGACGAAGTTCAGCAAAAGGATGCAGCACGACAAGGGTAGTGATATTTAGGAATCGCTCACACTATGTTCAAAAATTTAAATGTTTGCAAGTTTAGACCATGGCAGTGTGATCAATGTTGTTTGGATGTTTGCAAGATTGAATGTTTGGAACTTTGGGTTTATATCATCTGTTGAACTGCACTCAAACATAAAACTGGTGTCCAAACCTCACTGTTTGGTGCCCTAAAATACATCATCCGTGCCCTTGATCACACTGCCATGAAGTTTGTTGTAAGAGCATCTTCAACCGATTAGATCATCGGTTGGAGATGCTCTTACAAGAATGGTGATGCATGGCTTACCTACGCACGCAGGATATTGACGCCCAATAAATTTATCTAATCAACCAACTCGCAGTTTCATATGCGTGTGCATTATGGCTTGGCATTAGCAAGTATCCAGAGCCTTAGGGTTGTTAGTTAGCATGCCCACGGGCTTGTGGTATATAACTAACTTACAAAAAAAAATCCAAACATTTATCTCAGGGAACTCTGCACACCGGAAGAAAGGGAGATCGAGCATAAAACAAATACAGGCACACTGGCCCTGAAACTCAGGCTAGTTGTGCATTCAAGCGAACATCCTTCCGGACGGCTAACGGCCTGACCAGCTAGAGCAGCAGCTTGATCATGGCCAGCGAGAATTCATGTAGCCTCAGACAAAATTGATTACAAAATTTAAAACTGACGTCACAACATTAACATTACACAAGACGACGGATAATTAATGATGCACATAGGCATAGGCATGCACTTCTTTCGCTAGAAGAGCCATCGCCGCTACAGAACATAGCCAAAGGCAGATCCAAAGTTAGGCGCCACCCTTCTATTTGCTGCCTCCAATGCGATCCTGTTTGACAGACAGAGTAGAGATTTCATTCGACCATAGACGATCCGGACGCCATTGCGTTCGAACTTATTGCTGCAGCAGCGCATCAAAATATACCTGAAGCATCTGCATCAGTTTGGGGTTCGCCTCCAGAAGTTGGCAAAGCTTCGCACGATCGCTTAGAAGGCTCTGTAACAAGGAAAACTGTGGTCAGACACATTGGCAAATGACTATTTTTCTAGCACGTTGCTTCAGTAGAAATTCAAATAACCTGGATTGCTTCTTGAGACGAGAAGAAGTGGCTCAGATCGATCTCCGGTTCTTTCTGCTGTTGAGATGAACCATCCGCTTGTGCAGTCTGGCTAGCAACTTGTGATTGTTCACCCGCTTGTCTCAGCGTTTGCGCCGCAAAGTCCTGCTGACTCGGGTAAAACTGCATCTGAGGAACAGGAACTTGGTTCTGAAACTGCAAAGTCATCTGCGACTGGATACTATTTTGCGCATATGACTGAGGCTGCTCCTGGTGTTGCTGCCATTGAAGAGAAGCAAGATGTTGCTGGGTCTGGGATGGATGAGGCTGCTGAGGTAGTGGTGGCGGTGGAGGTGGCCGTGCTTGCATTGAAGAAACAGAAGACTGAGGATTGGACCCACTCTGTGGAAGGCCAGATGAGAGTTGAACATGTTGAAGAGATGTTCCGAAGAATGGACTAGACATTGGAGGCCTACCCATTAGAAATTGTGATGCAAATGATGGCAACAAATTGGACAGAATTGCGCTGCCAGATGCAGAATTTATGCCTAAATTTGCATCGTTCATAAGAGATGAAGACGGGTTAGGCTGGACAACACTAGTGCCTTGATTATACAGATGAGATGCAGGAGAGCCAGAGCTCATTGCAGAATGTTGGGTTGAATAAGGTTGAGCAAGGGGTGCCATTGGTCGGGCAGATGAACCAGAGTTGAAGTGCTCCATAGGGACCCTATTTACTGGAAAATTGTTCCACAAGAAATTGACGTCTGCATTAGGAGCATTCGATGATGAAGTACCGTTGCTTGCTAGGGCATGTTCAGTTTGAGCCTGAAAATGGAAGTTCACATTTTAGAATCTAAATTGCAATATCAAGTAAAAAGCAACATGGAGACATAATTAGAGCTTGAAAAGACCTGTCTTCCATTACCTGAAGCCCTACAAAAGCGGTAGGCATACTAGCCTCAAAAGGTTGTACAGGATAATTAGATGGGTAAGCTGGTGGTCCATCCCTAGCGCTGTCCCTTGCATTGTAAGATGATGACCTCCTTTGACTTGACTCAGGACTTCGTGTAGGCATGGAAGAAGTTGGTAGTGGCATTGGTGGCAGAGGTGGTTGGTTTCTGGAAAACCTATGATCGTGTCCATGAGATCCAGATGACAGAGAACTCTCAGACAACTTATGTGCACTTCTCTTCTGATAAGTATTAGGACGCAATTGTTGCAGAGGTGCTTCTGCCGGACGCTTGTTATGAGAGGAAAAGTATGCAGGTTCATCAGCATGATCACTGAATGCACTCTTCTCTGGGGCTGGGCTAGAAACTGAACCTTTTCGCTCCAAAGGAACATTAGCTTCTGGAAGCATAGCTGTCCGAGAAGATATGTCAGCACCAGGACTCTCATTGTTCTTTGAGACAGGTATGTCCCTCCGAGAAAAGGGACTTTTTTCATTCTGCTGATCCTCTGTCTCCTCAACAACTGGACCTGGAGAATTTTCCCCAATAATGACAGGCGGTTGTAGATTATCATCCGGTTGAGGAAAAGGTAGTTTGTCATCTGACTCCAATTCCTCGTCAAAGACTATATCAATTTCTTGATCATCATCAAGATCCGCCTTGGGTTGTTGCGGTTTCTCCGTCTTAGCACGGACATTGTCATCCAAACTTGTCTGACTCTTTACTTGGGGTGCATCCCCAGATGGGGCTGGCACAGGATTTTGACGCTCCCTCTGCCTTGCCATAAATTCATCTACATGAATAGATGGGGGTCTTCCACTAAGTGTTCCGCGCGGAGTAGAATTTACAATATTTGATGCACTGCTTGCACCATCTATGTTCCTCTCTCTTGCAACATAATCATCTACATGCATTGAAGGTGGTCTACTTGTGTTTGGTTTCCGATGACGGAAAGTGTCTCTGCGTGCATGACCTGTAGAGACACTAGTTGTATTTAAACTTCGACCAAACTGTCCAGTAGGTTCAGGTGCTTGATTGTCTTTTATACGTCTACTTGCAGCCTCTCCCAATGCCAGTTTTCTGCTAGCAGATTGACCAGCAATTAGCTGTCTGTCGAGAGAAGAATCGGGCAACTCCCACACCAACCTCTTCGAAAATTCACCCTCAACCGGTTCTTCTGAATCAGCAATAATCTTCCAAGCATTTGAAAAGAAGAGAACAGATTCATGATTCACAGACACACTGGCTAGGGATGGCATTAGACGAGATGTCATGACAACAGAACGAACCACTCCAAATGGCAAGTAAGTGCCTTCAAGAACCATCTGCACTGAATCTTCTAATAGGCCAGCATTCTCAAGAATAGAGCACAGTAATGTGATGGAACTCTGAACCTGTTAATGACGTCACCATGAGAAACATGAGATTAACAAAAAAAACGTAACTCGGTAATGATAGGTATACCTGATTTAGAAGACTCTTTCCAACAGAATTTGACAAATGATCATAGCCCTGGGATATTTTCTCCTCAAAAGTCTTCATTAAAACTGTACTCTCATCCAAACTATCATCAGAGGATTTCAATGCAAGACTACGTTCAAAGGGGTGCCCAAATAGACACCTCAATATGATGGGACCCTCAAGACTGTAACAAACAGAAACAATATAAGTACCTCATTATGTTATCCTGACCCATACAAAAACTGCACTGAAGATGTAAGAATGCTTATACATCATAAATGCATCCACGGTTGCAGATACTGGTCTTTTTGAAGAAGAAAAATATTTGCAACCTTAACTGATATTAAGTTATTATCATTCAGATCTACTCTTCAAAAGAACAGTACAAACATGAAGAACCAATTGCCAGTTAGATACAAAAAACTCTACAAAGAAAAACAAAATCACCAGCCAACAGAGTAAATCAGAATAAAACAAATTGCCATCACAACTGGAAATAATTCATTTATTCTGCATATAAACAAGATATCTGGCAGCGTGAGGCCGTGAACAATTATTTTAATATAGTGATTAGTAGTTAGCTTTCCAACATGGAGATCATCTGAATCACCTATGTGGATGATTAACTTAACCCCAAAGCATGCCTCAAGATTAATTACGAATTTGATGGAGTCAAGACATTTAAAGATTAGCATCAATATAATAGCTTTTAAATTTATTTTTCCTTTTCTTGCACACTATAGACCACAAGCTCATATCACAGCCAGTAGACTTTAATATAGTAGTTACATGCAGGAAACCCAGTGCGTCATGCAAATGGGTTATATGAACATTTGACGAATTTGGATGCAGCCTAGGAAACTGGAAACTGCAAAGATATAATCGCACATGTATTTTTTTATTACTTCTCCTTTTCTTGCACACTATAGACCACAAGCTCATATCACAGCCAGTAGAATTAAATAGTACTTAAATGCAGGCAATCCAGTGCTTCATGCAAATGGGTTATATAAACATTTAACAATTTGCATGCCACCGAGGAAATTGGAAAGTGCAAAGATATACTTGCACATGTATTATCAAAATATTCATAAGGAAGAACATGAAGTGATGTTTACCTGTCACCATACTGGCTAAGGGCAATAGCACCAAGTATAAAAGAATAAACTGTTTCTACACAATAATCTGTTGGATTATTAGCGTCAACACATTTCAGGAGTCGCTTGAAGCACTTCAATAAAGGGGTAAAGCAGCGCCAGTTATCCATATTTGGTGGGTCATGATAAGTGTCACTCTCAGTTTTCTCCTCATCATCTTGGCTAAGAGTTTGGAGTTGTGAAAATATCAAAGGCACTGCACTTCTACAGATATAGGAAGAAGCCACTTCCTTGAATGCCATGGAACAAGCAAACATTTCTCGTCCAACTGGTAAAACCTGACATCCATCTTATAGCATGATGAGTATTGAAATGAACCATACAAAAAAACATGAAAAGAAACATGAATAAAATATAACTTCAGCATTAAGGATGGCATGCACCACAAGAGAATCAAATTTAAATAAAAACTGATCAACTGCAGCACTTCTCCATCAGAGAATATGCTATTCAGATATTGCCACAAAGCCGTCTGTTAAAGTACAACATATGACATAATTCATGTGTATTTTAAGTATCTAGGGTATTTTAAAATGGTTGAACACAAAATTTTGGAATTCAGTTTCTTAAACCGTAAGTAGCAACACAACACTGTCAAAGGAAGAAGAAAAAGAAAGTAACAGCTGAAGAAACATTATCACCATTCCATGTCCTCATTCTCAGCATATCCTTCTCATGTACTCCCTCTACACTAGTGTAGTGTAAAAAACACTCTGATATTATAGGACGGAGGGAGTATTTGAACTTCAGCTATTCCTTTAGGTTTTCCACTTCCAACGGTATGAACTTCCCAATGTATGATCTCAGACACTTTTGTAGACCCTTTTAACTAGGACTACTCCCCCAAAAAAGGAACTAACTGCACAGGGCAGTTTCAACTCATAAATGGCTTCTGGAATAGGGAACACTTGGAAGATAGTATTTCATTACAAAAGCTTGATATCAATCTTTCAGAGTAGTAAAACTAAAGAAACCACAACAAAACAGACCACATCCTGGCTTCACTACAGTAGTGACCTAAGCTTGAGAATCAAATAGAGAAGTAAACGCTAGCGATCCGACAACCATCTTATCATATATAACACGAAAGATATTTTACCTGGCATAAGAGCAAGAGGTGATGCATGATAGAAGAGCACTCCTCAACGCTAGCATTCTCTGAGGACCTACTTTGAGTTAATATAATTAGTTTTCAAATGTAAATGATGAAGTAGTTCTGAAGTAGATAGTTTACTAGTTGTGAGCTTACTCTTCAATAGCAGTCTGCTCTTTGCCAGATGGCTGGGCACTGAAGATAGATGTGAGACATCTGAACAAGGGAATCCTCCATTTGAGCATAAGTTGGTCACTTCTGTAGGCTCCTCTTTCAGACATCGTCTTATCTTCCAAGTAAGATGCGTTGCTGCAGTTCTTTAGTAACTTATTAAGAACCCGCGCAATTCCCATTTTCCATAGCAATACCTGAATAAAGAGAACATGAGAGGAAAAAGAGAGAAACAATATACACAGGTCATGAATAATAAAGAGCCTCTCACCTTGCCATTTGGATGTTCTGACAATTTTGCAATGAACTTAAGTAACTGATGCACCTGGAAACAATGCAATTAAAGTATTAAACAACTTCAGATTGATGATGCTGAGGGCTATAAATGAAGAACTAGATTTAGGGGAAAAGAAGAGCTCATCCAACCAAATATAAGTGCCCGGTAACTAAAGGAATGTGCTTGTGTGTTACGAGAACTAGCACACAAGTAGAATTACTGTTCCAAAGTTTTACTGGACTGTTACTAGTCAACAATGATACCGGCCCAGAGTTAAATGCCCCATAAATAGTAGAAGAGGGGGACACTACAGAGAGGCCCATCTGAAATAAACACGGACAAACCCACATACAGGTCAGGTTCCCCCCAAGAAACTAACAAGTTTTCCAGAAACAAGCCAGCTTCTGTTTGCATGAGGCCAGCATTTAAATCATTTTTTCAGCGCCACCTCAATGGAGTTGATTAATTAATATGTTTGAAGTTTGAACCATATATAAACCTCAAGAACAGAAAAAATGAATGCTAAAAATGAAACAAAGTGGTCTTCCAGAACAAAAGAAATCCAGGATTGACCACAGTTCCAGGAACCTGAACACTAGCCAACCAATTTCTGTTGGTGACTGAACGCACAGGGCTTCATAATTACAATCGTCATGTAATGTCAGTTTTCTTCAAATAGTATTTCTACAAATTTGTTGGACACAACAAAACCTGTTGGGATCAGAAGATAGCAGTGTGGACCTAATATCGACTTACTAAACAAGATGGTTCCAACAATAGTGTCAAAACGGCAGGTTAGTTAGCTAGTTACTAAAAGCTGGTCAAACAAGGGATTAATTACACTTCTCATGAGGAAATGCCTCCAGAACTTTGAACAGTAACCAGAATGATATAGTATTTAACAGACATTTTTCTGGCGCATAATAACACTCAGCTATGCAGCCATAATCCCTATACATTATCATACCTTAAAGACCTCTCCCTCTGACAGGGAAGTTCCATCAACCTTGTCATTCAACCAAATAAAAATTGGTCGCAGAAGAACCACCGCGCACTCAATCTTTTCAGAGGCAACACGAACAATGAAGATCCGGAGCATGTCTTGTATCACCATCAAGGCCTATGTGGTTCGATAGCTATATAAGTATTTGCTATAGTGAAAAGTCATTTGCTTTGGAGTGAAAAAAGCATCAGATAAAAACAAATCCAGGACATACCGAAGTAGCAAAGTTGTCAATGACACGTGCAAGTCTATCAAGTTGTGGCATCAATCTTACAAGTAATACAGACACATGTTCAGGGCGCAGGTGCCAGTTCACTTGTTTCTCAACTTGAGGTCCTAGAATTGTTGCAGTACTCAAAGATCTAATAGCACTCAGAGAAGGAACTTCGACATTCCACATCCATATGCCTTCATCTGGGAAAAGATCACCCTTCAAGCACAAGAAACATACACAAATGAGAACCGGTACCGATCTTACAATTCTGCCACCTGCGTTTTTTAATGGAAACAAGTAGATATCTAAAGGATACAAGCATAAATAAACGGCTTACCAAGAGACAAAGAAGGCTGCAGGCATCTTTTGGACCTAATGGTACTGATGCATTAGTAGGCTCAACATTTTCAAGAAGGCAATGAAATAGGCCAGGTGTCCAATTATACAATGGCCAGCAAGCAAGTGCTGAGGTAATAAGCTGGCAAACCACACCAAAGCTTACAGCAAAACTAGGAAACATGAAAGACAGATCGGCCGCACAAGCTGCTAGTCTTGGGCTGAAATTATACAACAACAAAATATTATGTAAGATAGGGGAATAGGAGAGGGGGGAGGGGGAGGGGGAGTTGCTATGCATAGAGGGCTATCTGAATACCTGACTTCTCGGTGTAGCCGCAGAAGAGCAGTAAGAAGTTTTTTGTTGCGGTATTGTTCCTTTGTTCCCTGCCAAGGTGGATACATCCAAGATCATTGATATGAGCAGCTTGAGGCAATTACATGCTTACACTGAAGCCATATTGAAACTGAAAGCATGACAAGGAATAGGACAGAACATATTACATGTAATATCTGAAGGAGGTTTATCAGCAACACAAGAGAGGGAGTCATGAGATCGACAAGGGCTTGTTCATGAGTTCGGTCTAAAAGCAATTCTGTGGTGGAACTTAGTTCAGCACCTTCATCAACAAGGTAATCTAAAGGAAGAATAAGAGAAAGAAAATGGTTTTAGCACAAAAAAAAGCATATAAACATCAGTCAACTTCATGAACAAGACAATATAATCACCTACTATAAGCACATTTTTTGAATAATAATCCAAATAAAGCACAAGGTGCTCACCGTAGCTATTCGACAAGCGTTCAAGCATAGACTTGCAGTTCATCAGGACTATGTATATAACAGTAATCGCACCTTCTTCAAACAGGGAAGAAGCCACAGCCTTCATCGATAGCAAAAAATGATGGCATGAATAATTCATTGCAAATTAAACGTCATGAATAAATAGAACACAAAAAGGATGATGAGCTTACCTTATCTTCTGAAATAAATGCTAAAATGCGGAAGGCTGTTGTCAATTGAACCACAGAAGTGCTGCACAAAGCAACTCCATCAAAGTACTTGTTTGTAACAAGCTTCCCAAGAAGATTATCAATGACTTGACCATCTGAAGTATTATTTGAATCTGCAACTACATTCTCGACATCCATTGAATCTGACACAAGCACGTTTCCAGAAGAAAAATGGGCATCTTCACCAGAAGCTAGAATAGCAGAATAACGAAGAAGCCCAACAGCACCATTTCTCTGATATATAACACCAGCATCAATCCATTCAAGCAACCTTGTTGGAGCATCTTTCCTGTTTGAACCTGGAGAAGACGAATGCAACGCCTTGTGCAGATCAACAGCAAATCCAATCCATGACTTGAGGGATGAAGCAGTTGAATCTGCAACCAAGACTTCAAGAATCTCCGCTGCTGAATGGAAGATAGCAAGACCCAATGGAGAACCTCCTGAGATAAGACAGTCACGAAGAGATGTAAGCCTTCAATCAGAACCTCAGACAACATATCAAGAAGTACAGGATCGTTCCACTGACCATTTTTAATCATGGTTGAATCGAGATCCTTGTATGAAGAGATGGAACTCAACAGAACTGATATTGCCTACACCAGAAATACTTATATCACCCACAATGCAAGTTGCATTAAGAATGACAAATGAAATGAACAACACACACCTCAGGGAAGTAGCCAAGAGCTAATAATGCTTGGCGACCAGAATCGGACCTGCACCACATGATGGATTCTGTAAGCTATATATGGACACTAGAACCAATAATATAAAAATAAATAACTTGTGCGCCAATTTGTGGACACACATAATTGTCTTAGCATCTCAAAATTCATAAATACACTTCAAATTAAGTATTCCTTATCATAGTGTTACTTAGGATATCAAAATTATTGATATTGAGCAAAACACTGAAAGAGGATAAAGTAAAATTATTGAGTAAACTTTCAACAATATCACTCACTCCTTGTTTATTCAGAGAGAAACATAAGTTAAAAAATAAGAATTATAGAAAGGCACTTTGTACCGAAAGACAATGTCAATATTTGGCCGCTCACGTCATTGTTTTACACAACTAAACTGCGATCACAAGCAATTTCATAAACTATCCACCAAACACTAACTTCAGTACTGACCTCGAAATGGCACAAAGTTCCCAAAGAACCCATAAAAGCTCATCAGAATTTGGAGGAACTGCAAGTAGCCTATTGGCAGCACTTCCCTACAGAAGAAAATAATTCAAGTCTGATCAAATGAATTATGTTAACACATCAACAGAAGTTAAAAACAAATTTCACAAAGAAACCAAAACATAAAAAACGGAAGTTAGAAAAATCAATTGCAAGTTAAACAATATTAACAGAAGTAGATGTAACAGCATGTACTGTGTGGATGAAACAATTAACAACAAGTTGGGGTAACATCAGCTGAAAGAATAAGTGGAAACAAGATGCAAAAGATGGCAGTGTACACAATGTAGGAGAACTTCTCTATATTTGATGGTTTGAACAGAACTACTAGAACAAAAATTTCCTTAGGTGAAGAACAACCCCCACATTCCAATCTAATCTAACTTTAAAGTTCCAAGTTTCATCCTAGTAATTATATTCATATCTCTGAGTTCAAAAGATCATAAAATCAGTACAAAATTGATAATTCTGATGCAATGAGCCTGCACAAACCACTTTAAGATGTAGCTCTGTGATCATTCCAACTTCCTGGGGGCGGCAGAAGAATCCTTTTGACAGAAGAACGAAGGCATGCCTAAGAGTTATGCATTCTGTTTTATTCATATCTTTACCATCTTGAAGAGAAAGAACTATAAGCTCAGTTGCTTCAGGTTGACTGAGCAAAAAAGATAACCCTGGGGACAGAAAAACATGAGTTCGGGTCATAATGTGAGAAAAACAAGATTCAAAATATCCCAGCTTAAAAATGTGCCAATCAAACCTGAGCGACAAAAAAGAAGGGAGAGGAGAATGGATTCAATTGACGATGTGATCTCCATCAATATTTCAGCAGCAGGCCCACTTGCCAAATGCATTACAGGTGATGATAATAAGGCTGCTGACAGAGGGAAAAAACCTCTTTCCTGTTCTACAAAAAACATAAAGCTAGAGTCACATTTCTAACAGAAGTGCAGCTATTGCTCAGCGTCAAGATGATAACCAGCAGTGTAAAACAAGCAAGAGTAGCCACATGCCCATAATAAATGTGTATTTGGAGTTACATCTTGTGTTATAAACTGTGTGGATGTTGTATATTTGTGATATTCACTGGCATGTCGTGGATGTCCATACAAACAAAGGAGACTGCCAAAATTTGTAACAAAAAATCAGACTTTGAGATTCCGTGCAGTGTGTGGTAGCATTCTAGGTTGGGTTGATACCTAGGTGGTACAGCCTCCACCAGTACATGCCCTCCTTCAGCTAGCATCCCTCTAGGTCAAGCTGCCGTCACTTAAATCCCACTGACGGGTGTTTATCCCCATCATGACTAGCGGTACATGGCACTTGGTATCAAGGCAGTCGATTGGTCACTGTGTCAGCATGACCATGGCTGAGAAGAGCAAGGTGTGATTCAAGCTGCGGCTGCTGCTAAGCCCGTCGCAGTGTTTATTCTCCTGTTCCCATCAAGGACTCATGGTGTTCTAATGCGACACGCGCCACTATCACTAGCCCTCTTTGATATTGGAGCAAATTGTGCCAAAAAGAAATTTCAAATGAAGATGTGTATAAATGTCACATGCATATGGTTGGGCACAATTTTCATTTATATTTATTAGTAGTTGATCACCTTCCAATGTTAGCACTCTCCTTATAAAGAGTTGAGATGAAAATGACAGTCTAAACCAATCTAAGAGATAAGGCATACTTAACAAACTTGGAATTAACTAAATAGACTGAGATGGGGAATCCTCGGCTGACTTGAAGATCAAGTTGCCACCGGTTGCCTGTACTTATCCTTGACGCGGCGGCCATACCCGGCCCCAAATGACAACAGTATTCCAGACATCATATTGACATCATAAGAAATGAAAGGTGCACCATTTGTGGAACTTCACTTCTTTCATACTCCATGGGCCCTTCTCAAAGTTGCCATGTTGCAAACAATTTCATAAAAAATATGGTATATTTTGCAGATTGACAACAAGAGCTAGTTCAACTTACATCAAGATTTAAAGCGTGTGTAAGTAAAGAATACACAAAGAAAAACAAGAAGTGCATATCCCATGTTACCTGGATAAGAGATAACAAACATGAATCGGTGTCAAATTGCAAGAAACTGTACTTGGAATTAGTTATAAGACCAATTGTTGCTTCGAATGAAAGTGAATCTTCCAAATGACTAGACTTGGATATTCTTCTAGCAATAGCCTCTGGCGAAGGATCTTCAATAGGGCCACATATCTTTATCAATTTCTGCATCAAGAAATATAATCGTAAAATAACTGCTAACCCGCTTCACTTCCAAGGAGGAAAACAGAGTGTATGTGCAGCTGTACGGAACTGGGCCTTTCCTAAAGAGAGCAGTTCTAGAAACTTACCGACATTTCGGCAAGCTCGTTACTTGCAAAAATAAGAAAAGAAACTCTGTCCGCGGAAAGTTCATCAGAAGGCAGATTGGAAACCACCTTGATCACGGCAGACTGCAACACAACCATAAGCATCATATAATCTGGAGAGTACACTAACAATAGATTTATCGAACAGTGGGTAGCTAAGAATATTCAAACCTCGTATCTAGATAGTATCTCATAAAAACGCAAACGTTGAAGAACATATGTAGCACGAGAGGCGATATCATGTCTTTCTTTTTCCAGTAGAAGCTTCAACAAAGAACAGTAGCCATCACTGCTGCCGGTGGGTATACTATTCCGATCACTTCGTGGCCACCATCCCAAGAAAGCTTCACATCCAACACCATGCCGAGTAGCATTCTCAACAATACCTAAGAGAAGCAATGTAGTAGCTGTAGATTTGGGTGTCTTCCAACAAAGCAGATTAATGATTTGCTCCATCCCACCAGCATCAACAAAATAAAAGCAACTCTCTTTTGATGAGCATATTAGGAGAACCAAACTCAAGGACATCACCAACCAGTTATTCTGAAACAAAAAAATGGCATAAGATAGATAAATCATCTAACACATTAGACATCCATATGACAGTTCATCAAGTGGCATCAGATAATTACCTGAGAAGGGCATTGTAGATCAAGTAATGAACAGTTTCTATAATATGGGAAACTATTGTTGAACAACTCAAATATCGTTTTAGTCATAGGCAACTCCTCCAATTCGATGGCAAAGCCATCATCATCACCAAAACGAGTAGCAGCGACAAAATGGACATTTTTCCAAATTTCAAACAGCTCATTGCTAGCTTCAGTGTGAACATTATTACTTTCCTGAGGATCAAGATTACTCTTGCTGAAGCCATCTGCCAAGTCTTGATTCCAACTATGTGGCATGCAGTTTGAATTAGTTACATATTTTGAAACAGCTGAGATAACTGCACTTCCTAGGTCAGGGATCAGGTTCTCCACATTGGGTATTTGGTGCATTTTGAGAGCTAAATATAGTATTCTCTTCACTTCAAGTGACAAGTCCAAATCTGTGGACTGAAAACTCAATGGTTTGATTGAAGATAATGACTCTTCAAATTTGAATTTGGATGAACGTAGTGCCGGTGGAAGGTCTTCAAATTTTCCCTCTGACGGAGAGCTGACCACATTGGCAAGAGAATGATCCAGGCCTAGTTCTATGTTGAATTGACCAAGGTCTTCGGCAGTATTCCCATAAATTACAAGAGTGAGACTGCGATAAGTTCCCCGCAGCACTAGATGATTTGTTACAATAGCCTGTAAAGTAAAAGAAACAAAGAAAAATGTCTCAAGCAACAGAACAGACCAACTCTGAATGGATGAACAAGACAAAGATGTGGCAAACATAAGCAACTGAAGACTACCCGTTATAATAATAAACAAAAGGCAAGAAAAATGAACGGAGTGACATGCAGCATCGGTCATTAAGCATGTGCAACTGTACCACATAAGCAACTGGGGCAGTATCCATTCAACTAAAACCTGTAAACTTTCCAGTTAACAAGTTGATAATTTAACATAAATTCATAGCAAGCATAGCATTCACACATTTAGTAATGCAGATGGAAAAAGCAGATACAACAAGCGGCCAGAAAGGATAGACATATATAGGCACAAGATAGGAATATTTATCAAACTTGAAAACAAATGACATACCTCAACTTCAAGCACATTGGACGAGGAGTGTGAATACAAGAAAGGCAGGCAAAGGCGCCTAAATCGAGACTCCCCATCGCAGTGAACGAAGACTTCCAAAGCAAATGATGGTGGGGATGTTGCACTGATATAACACAAACAACATTAATGAAGGAAAATAGCCCAACAATGAGCGGCAGAAGAAGAATATTAATACATTTCAAACTGTCTGCACGTAAGTCCTCACACGACTGCAGGATAATGTAATTAGCTTACTCAAGACTCTTAAATTAAAGGGAGCTAGAATATTCAGATTGATATAAGACATTTTTTATAGAAGTATCATTGGCGATCAATAAATTACATTTGTCCGGTATGTTTCTATGTCAAAATCAAAAGTAGAACCTTTTCAGTAATTCATGTGATAGTGCAAGGGGAAATCATTTCAGCATCCACTGGGAGCCCAAGTTACGTAATTAAAAGCACATGATTCGTATCTGTGAGCCCAAGTTGCATATTATTTAGATTCAATTTTATTAAACACTTCACAAACTAGCATCGAGTCTCATTTGTACTACATTAGTGCATGGTGTTCCCTGTTTTCCAATAATAATGCACACTTTCATTTCCATGTAAATTCGGAGATTGATCAAGCACTTCTATGTCTTACATTATGGGACAGAGGGAATAGTTATTTTTGCACCGTTGATTGACTCAATGGTATATAATTATGGGACAAACTACATTGTCAGGTGATTCTGTACATTTTAGTGTGCACCTAACTCCATAATGGTTATCAAGATTAATATATTCTGTTACTTTAGAAACATAGTTATAATATTCTGAGCTCTACTGCTCTGCAATATCTTCCTGCCAACTGCGCTGCTAGAAACTAAAACACATTTCATTTGTTATCTAACTCTAGTGCCAATAAAAAATACAGTTATTGGTTATGTAACTATAGTGATGCCTAATTTTCAATCTTTACTAGATACAGTTGCAATTGTTATACAATGTAAGTAGGTAACACCTACAACATCTACATTCAACTAATCCACATTGCTACGATCTTCGATTTTCTCTTGTAAGAATCTGGGCCCAGAAAATAAGTAGTAGCCTACGGATGTGTTCCCTTGAGCCCAAATACCACCCCACGAAAAATTTACCTAGCCAAGGTTTTGCTTGCCTACGATTTGGCCAATGTGGCAAAGAAAAAGCACTAGAGTGGCCAAAGGGGTATGGCCATGCCCAAAAAAACACAATTTATAAACCACAACGGCCAAATAAGTACAGAGGCACTCTTTCACAGAACACACTTTTATCAGATCTCACCTTCACAAGTGCAAAAAGTATAAGGAGGAAATTTTCTTACCCAACAAGAGATATGTTTGGTGTAGAAGGAGCAGCATTTTGCTCAAGAAACTCACAGGCAGTAATCACAACAGGTTCAGAAAATAGCACCTGCATGATGCAACATAATTAAGTGAACTCAAGGACAAGTTATATATTCGAATTTAATTAGATAAATGAGTTTCCCTCTCACTCTCTCTCAGGACAGTAATTAACTGTAATCTTTAGCACTAATGGTGAATAGCTGAAGCACATATAATTAATGCATTCTGCATATGTTCATCTTAAGAAGCTTTCTTAATACTACCTTTGTCATAGCATAGGATGTATAGGAATTGACAGTTTAACACTGTCTCCAAAGTCACACTTTGGCCATCAGTTTCTACGAAATCATGTGCTTCAAATAACAATAAGTACATATTATTGAAGAATTTTTGTGATGGATCTAACAATACCAATTTAGTATTGTAGATATTGACAATTTGATCCATCATAATGGTCAAACTTAAAAATCATTTGATTGGCATAGATTCTTAAACGGCCTACATTACGGCTCAGAGTGAGTACTTATAGTAAAAGGCTGGAGTAGGTGTTATTAGTAAAAATAGCTGGTAGTTACAAGAACACTTTGTTACCTTTGTTTGGGCATGGATTGTGAATCCCAAATGAGACGGTTACAAATAAGATCCTGTCTTTTGCTAATATTTACAAAGCTAACCATAGTTAATATCATTCAATCGATTTCAGAAGGACACACAAAGAGTTTATCCGGTCGATATATTCATTGAATATGTCTGTTCCACGTAATGTGTATGTGTGGGCGCCTGTTTGCAGCATGTTAACTACTCCCTCCGTCCCTAAATATAAGTCTTCTTAGAGATTTCAATATGGACTACATACGGATGTATATAGACGTATTTTAGAGTGTAGATTCACTCATTTTGCTCCGCATGTAGTCCATATTGGAATATCTAAAAGGACTTATATTTAGGAACGGAGGGAGTATATGTTTGGCGCTAGTGACAACTTGACTATATTGGACACGGACAAGTGGAGCCACATTGCTGAGGATGTTAGAGACCGTGCACATGAACTTCTTCACAAACATGCGTGATTCATTAAGCCTGAATATGTGCCTAAGTTCAAGACAGAAAAAGTCGATATACTTATTTCATAGAATTGCTTCAGATATACTGGAAAAGGAAGTCGAGCATAAAACAAATTCTAGTATGTAATTATGTGCCAGTTTGGTGCACCAAAGAACATCCGGGATACTAAAAGCCGTCGAGCTTAACAATTCAAACGTCTGCTGACCAAGCAGTAGCAATATTTGGTGGCAGATCGCGTAGGAGACCAACACAAAAGGAGGGGGGGTGACGCGCACCTCGTCGACGTACTCGTCCAGCTGAGAGTGGAGGATCGTCTGCGCGAACAGCACGACCGGCTCCGGGCGTCCCATCGAAGCGGGCCGTATATTTCTCGACACCGGACCTCCTGAGCGAGCGAAAGCAGGGGCGCTAAAACCCTAGCGTCCGCCGAAGCGTGCAAGGACGAGGGAACGGGGGACTTCGCGATGCGCACGCGGGTCGCCGCAGCCTCCGTGGTGAGACGAGCCCGCGCGGGGGTGCGGCGGCCTGTTTGGCCCTCTCGGTCCGCGGCGGCGGCGTGGGGTGGGGTGTGGGGGGGACGAGACGGAGGAGGACGAACCAGGTATTCTGAAGGCTCGGAAGGTTTTTTTTTAGTGGGTTCGGAAGGGTTTTCCCTTTTCATAAGGGAACCAGGCGAAACGGGCTTAACTTGCATGTTACCGACCTGGACTGTGATAAAGCATCTCGGGGTCCACCAAGTCACGAAGCGCTACGAGGCGATTAGGAGGCGATCGTCGAGGCGACCGCTCCCTCTCGCTAGGGTTAGGGTTTGGTGATCTGGGGTGGTTTGAATTTGGTGAAACTCGGGGTGGCGACGGCGTCTCCCTGGGGTACGATCAGCCTTGAGTCTCCGAGTTGTGGTGCGGCGCACATGGCAGGGGAAACGAGTGAGAAGGGTGCAGCGGCGGCGAACAGATCTACTTCGACCCCTCCGGCGGCTGCGGCGACTACGCCGACGCGGAAAGCGGGGGGATCAGCGAGCGGGGGAACAACCGGATCCCCGGCCGAGTGCAAGACGCCGGATCCAGCTGCGAGCCTCTCGGCACGTTTAGGCGGCATGGTGCTTATGGACAAGGAAGAGAAATGATTCGATTTTGAAGATCCAAGTCCGCATGTTCGTAAGGATTACCGATGGTCGGTTGTTGGTAAGGTCTGCTCTCCCCGTCCAATGAAAATGTCAGTAGTTGAGAAGACACTGCCGAGGGCCTGGGTTTTGCATAAAGAAGCAAAATTCGCAGAGATTGGGCCGAATATCTTCGAGGTGCATTTTGGTTCTGAGGGTGATTACAGGCACGTCATCTACAATGGCCCATGGCAGTTTGACTTCAGCGTCCTTGTGATGAAGAAGTATGAAGGAAACGTTAGGCCGTCTGAGATGATCTTTGATAAGATTGATGTATGGGTAAGGATCTCGGACTTGCCATCGGACAGGAGGACGGAAGCGTTTGGTAAGGCTTTGGGTGACTGGCTGGGAGAGACAGTACGTGTGGATGTGGACAAAGATGGATTTGCAAGGGGTCAGTTCTTCCGGGTACGGACTAAGATCTCTGTATTTGAACCACTGGTTAGAGGCATACACCCGAAGAAGCAAAAAGATGACAGGGATAAGACTTGGTTTGACTTCTACTATGAGAAAATCCCTCATTTTTGTTTTGAGTGTGGGAGGCTGGTTCATAAGGAGGGAAACTGTGAGCCTCCCGTTGACTCGTCAATGCAGTGGGGTGGCTGGCTACGGGCCTCCCCAGGGAGGAACAATTCTGGTAAGGAGGGATCGAAAGGTGGAGCATCATATAGTAACTATAATCACAGCCAGACTAGCTCTCACACTGGTGAGACGGAAAATTATGATCATGGACAAGCTAGAGCTAGAGATATTCCTACTAAGAGGAATTTGCAGTCTGAATTCTCTCGCACCTCGGACGATCGCACCGGCGATCGCTCCAAACAAGGAGGTGTGGAGGTAACCAGCCCAAATAGGGTGAGAGGCAATACTGCAGGAGTGCAAGGAAATGATCTTCGCGATAGCCTAGAAGCTAGGAGGGAGAAGGACCTGAGAAGCAAACTTATGGAGAAGCGCACAGGCCCTATTTTGGGAAGCCAGGTGGAGGCGGGACGCGAGAAGATGGTGCAGAACATAAGCAATGATCACTCCAGGAGTTACGTGGGAGGAGGCGCTAACGGGCGCCATGCAGAAGCGGGCCGGGTTGACCCACTGGGGCGACCCGACATGCATGCTACCCGAGATCGGCGACGTGGCTATTATGTGCGTAAGGAGAGATCAGGATACTATCAACGCCACCATTCGGAGCCACTTGGAGGGAGGGACGGTGAAAGTAGGAAGAGGGGTCAGAGGCAAGTGTGGAGGGTGAAAGGAGATGCTGATGTGAGGAGTGGGGAGGATGAGTTCATTCGCGAAACTCGGCAGAAAACTGCTTCGGTGTTTGATCGCATCCAAGAGTGTACTGATAAAGCGGCGGACCCTGGGGCTCAGGGCCGCCGAGCACAATGAATCTCCTAGCTTGGAACTGTCGGGGACTGGGGTTGGACTCGACAGTTGGTGAACTACGGGATCTTATTCGATCTCACAACCCAGGGGTGGTTTTTCTTTCGGAAACAAAAAAATCAGTGACAGCGATGGAGAGGTTGAAGTGGAGTCTGGGCTTTACTGGCGGTGTTGCGGTAGGATGCAGAGGGAGGAGTGGGGGTTTAGCTTTGTGGTGGAGGGATCATGTGCAGGTCAAGGTGAGGCCGTGGAGCCAGTATTTCATCGATGTAGAGGTAGAGTGGGAAGGAAAGACCCATAGGATCACTGGATTCTATGGGGAGCCTAAAACAGAACTTCGTAAAAAGTCATGGGATGCTCTCCGGTACCTCCGTGCCCAGGACAATCTACCTTGGCTTTGTGTTGGGGATTTCAACGAGGCCCTTTTTCGCACGGACCAAGTAGGGGGAAATCCGAGATGTTTCAATCAGATGGAGGATTTTCGAGATTGCCTTTCAGAGTGTGGCCTCGCAGATCTTGGTTTTTCAGGCTACCCATACACTTGGGATAACAAAAGAGATGGCTTTGACAATATCCAGGTGAGATTGGACTTGGCTACCAGCAACGATGGTTTTCTTGAGATGTTCCCGGAGACGTCGGTGGAGCATCTACTATGTGAAGAGTCAGACCACCAGGCCCTTTTGGTGCGGATTATGGAGACGGCTCCAATTTGCACCGGCGTGGGGGGCAGGCCATTCAAATTTGAAGAAGCATGGCTCCGTCATGATCAGTACGAGGGGATGATTGAGGAGGCTTGGGAAGCATCGGGTACGGGAGAGGAGGGGCTGACTGCGGTCTGGGAGAGACTGGGTCGAATGTCAGGATCTATCCAGAGGTGGGCAAGAGAAGTGTTTGGGTCGATCAGGAGGAAAATCAAACAGTTGAAAGCTCAACTTCTGGAGGCAAAGGAGCGAGCGCTGATTTCTGGACATCATTATGAGGTTAGGGAGCTGGAGGAGCAGCTGCGAGAGGTGTATGAAAGAGAAGAAGTCATGTACAGGCAGCGTTCGCGGGTGGACTGGCTCAAAGCGGGCGATAAAAACACTAAATATTTTCAGAATCGGGCCTCGCACCGAAAGAGGAAGAACACGATCAAAGCTTTGAGGAGGGATGATGGAACAAGATGTACGGTAGATGATGAGATGAGAGCAATGGCCGCGTCATTCTATGAACACTTGTTCACTTCGGAGGGCTCGGTAGGCGCGGAGGAGGTGCTGCAACATATTCAGGGAGTAGTCACGGAGGATATGAATACAGCGTTGATCGCCCCGATCACAGACACTGAAATAGAGACGGCTCTATTTCAGATGGGCCCGACTAAATCTCCAGGGCCGGACGGGCTCCCGGCGCTCTTCTATCAGCGACACTGGTCACTTCTTAGGGATGATATTTGCAGGGTGGTTCGTGATTTTTTGGAGGGGGTAGCAACCCCGGAGGGTTTTAATGATACGGTGATTGTTATGATACCTAAGGTTCCCTCTCCGGAGTTGCTATCCCAGTTTCGACCAATCAGTCTATGCAATGTGCTGTACAAGATTGCTACAAAGGTCCTTGCCAACAGATTAAAAGGTATACTGCCAGTTCTTATCTCAGAGGAGCAGAGTGCATTTGTGCCAGGTCGCCTGATCACGGATAATGTGTTAGTGGCCTATGAATGTGTACATGCCATTCGCAATAGAAAGAGGAAGAAACCTTTATGTGCTGTTAAATTGGATATGATGAAGGCCTATGATCGTGTGGAGTGGAACTTTCTGCAACTCATGTTAGAGAGGTTTGGATTTGCTCTGCCATGGATAGCGAGGATTATGCGGTGTGTGACTACTGCTAGCTTTTCGGTAAAGCTGAACGGGGCCTGCTCTAGGCGGTTTTTTCCATCCCGAGGGCTTAGGCAGGGAGACCCTCTATCGCCATACTTGTTCTTATTCTGTGTTGAGGGTTTTTCGGCGCTCCTGAGGAGAGCACAGTCTGAAAACAGGATGAAGGGTGTTTCGTTTGGAGGCACTGGCCCCCATATCACCCATCTTCTATTTGTCAATGACAGCATCGTGTTTCTAAAAGGCCGAACGGAATATCTACAAACGCTTAAGGAAATTTTAGCAACATATGAGGCCGCGTCTGGCCAAAAGGTAAACTTGCAGAAGTCGTCTATTTTCTTCGGCAAGGGATGCCCAGACACCACAAAAGAGGAGCTCAAATCAACTTTGGGTCTGTCTTCAGAGGCTCTTAGCGAGAGATACCTCGGTCTCCCAACACTGGTTGGAAGATCCAAGGAGGGAACTTTTCAGTATGTCACCGAGAGCTCGAAGGGCAAATGTAGCGGCTGGAAGGGCTTGGGCCTGTCTAAGAAGGCAAGGGAGGTTCTCATCAAGTCGGGACTCCAATCCGTGCCTACCTTCACCATGAGTTGTTTCCACCTCACAAAGAAGACGTGCCGGAACTTGAACTCTATCTCTTCAAAATTCTGGTGGGGGGCAAAAGATGGTGAGCGAAAGGTACACTGGATCTCTTGGCAGAAGATGTGCACGTCCAAATGAGATGGAGGAATGGGTTTTCGTGATCCAGTTGCATTTAATCAGGCTTTGCTTGCAAAACAAGCATGGCGCCTTCTGCAAAACCCGGGGTCCCTAGTTGCGAGAGTGCTCAAAGCGCGCTATTTTCAGGAGGGGTCCATTATGAGTGCAACGTGCCCTTCTTCAGCCTCATATACATACAGGAGCGTGTTGCACGGCCGGGACCTCCTTAGGGAAGGACTCGTGTGGCGCATTGGTGATGGAACCCGTGTCAACATACAGCACAGTAACTGGATCCCGAGGAATGGTTCTATGAAGCCACTTGGACAGGTTTTTGTGCAGGGGGTGACTAAGGTTGCCGATCTCCTGGAGGCAGATGGCAAGACGTGGAACAGGCAGCGGGTTCTGGACATGTTCTCCCCGGATGATGCATAGGATATTTTTCAAATTGTGGCGGGAGGGATTGGGGCAGTGGACTATTAAGCTTGGAATCATACGAAGAACGGGGTCTTCTCGGTGCGTTCAGCATATCATTTGAGAATGGCCATGTTGAGAGCAAGGACCGGACGGCCGGAACCCTCTAGCTCAGTTAATAAACACAAGGGGTACATGGCTCTTTGGGATACTAATGCACCGGGGAAGGCCAAGATTCACATATGGAGATTGATCTCAAATGGCCTGGCGGTTGGATCGGAGCTCCATCGGAGGAGGATTAAACCCGGCGTTTTCTGCGCAGTCTGTGGGCGCGAAGAAACCATCATTCACAGGTTCTGGTCATGTCAGCACTCGGTTCTGTTTTGGCAGCTACTTCGCTCGGAGATGGGAGATATGGTGGCGACCCCCCCATGGCAGTTAAACTCCCAGGGAGAAGTGGCGCGCTGGTTGTTGGAATGGCTAGCGGAGGCCATGGATGACGCGAAGCAAGTGATGGTGCAAGCGCTATAAGACCTGTGGATAGCAAGGAACGAGACACGCGACGGCAAGCGAATGCAGGAGCCACATGAAATATTGGGCTCGGTGTTGTTGCATATCACAAAGTGGAGGCTGACTAACCCCAGGACTTTGCCGGGGAGGATAACTCAGGAAACGCAGCGATGGGAACCGCCGGAGGAGGGATGGACCAAGGCCAATGCGGATGGAGCGATTGCAAAAGTGGTTGGCAACGCCGGTGGAGGGGTGGTACTCAGGGATCATTCCGGAGCGTTCAGGGCAGGAGGTTGTCACTTGTTCTTGGGCGTTACGGACCCTGAAGTAGCAGAACTTCTGGCATGCAGGCGAGCTCTCGAGGTGGCAGGAGAGTTGGATGTGCAGCGAGTTCATGTGGAACTAGATGCTAGGGGGGTGGTGAACATGTTGCAAGCTAACAGAAGGGAGCTTTCGGCGGCTGGTCCGTTGGTGGAAGAGATCAAAACGATGCTAAGATCGTTTGAGGAGTTTAAAGTTTCGTGGGTCCGTCGTTCAACAAATGTTGCCGCGCATAAGTTTGCTAGAGTAGGGGTAGGCGATGAACTTTGTAAGGTTTGGTTGGGGGCTCCCCCAAACTTCGTTCTTTCTGTTCTGTCGGATGAAATTCCGAACTCTTTTAGTTAAATAAAGCGGCAATGTTTGACCCTCAAAAAAAAAGATAAAGCATCTCCATTCAAACTAACAAAAGAAGTACCCCTCAAAAAAATGATTGGAACTATAAAAAAGAGTATGATTATTTAAATAAAACTATAAATCTGAGTATGATTAGTTGTAAAAATAAAAAACTATAAATCCGACATCAGATTTCTAGCCTTTCCCCGCGAACCCTAGTTTTGTTGTTCGATCGAACTGCATGGATCTCAGCACACCCTGGTTGCCACGTCATCGTTTGGATTCGTTTGTTCCATGCATGGGAGTCAGATTTACGCCTCCAATCTCCCTTGCCTTCGTCGTTATTGTGTTCTCGCGCCCAGAAACTTGAGCCAGTTCCCTCTCCCCCTTCAGTTTTTGAAAGATGGCCGGGGAAGGCAGCCACATCTCGGCCGTGAAGCCCAAAAAGGGCGCCGAGAAGGGAACCACGGGGAGCGAGCAGTCTACCGGAGAAAGCTAGAACCCCCTGGCATGAGGGGGTTGTGGCAGCCCTTGACCGTCACCGAGGAGAACATCATTGCGCTCCAAGACGTCGGGTACCTGTCGGGGCTCGAGGTTGCCCTGTCCCGCTCTCCCCTTGTCAAAGGGCCAACGGGTCTCACTTCTGTCGGGGTTCCTAAACATCACATTGGTGAGTGAGTCGTCTTCATATCCCATCTCCTTCGGGGTTTGGAATTTCCCATTCACCCCTTCCTCGAGGTCTTCTTTATTTCTACATCCTTCAATTCCACCACCTTGCACCTAACTCAATCTTCCACATCGCTTGCTTCATCACATTCTGCCAAGCGTTCCTCTGCATCGAGCCCAACTTTGCACTCTGCCACTCTGGCTTAAGTTCTTCTGCATCAAGATGCGGATGAACGACCCCATCGAGTGTGAGGCAACGATGGTAAGCAGGATTCCGGGTACCAAGTGGCTGCCGACGAAGTTTATCGTGTTGGACATATGCCCTAGAGACAATAATATTATATTATTATATTTCTGTTGTCATAATTAAGAGTCTATATTCTATGATATAACTGCTATGGTCATGAAATATGCGATTTAATGGAAAACTCATATGCACGTGTGGAATGATAAATGGTAAAGAATAGGTTCCTAGTCTTACCCCTAAGACTGACTCAAGTGTTGTTGGTGATCATGTTTTCCGGATCTTAGGATATCGCTAAAAGTAATGATAGTCCTAAAACAATATTGAAAGTATGATGTTAGAAGAACGATCGTATTGAATCGACCCAAACTTGTTGGTTATACTTTGAAGTTTGAAATGATATTGTTTGACATCAATTATTATAACACGGAGTGTTAACATGTATTTATAGCTCCTTAAAACATGAGAGTATCTTAGTCACTTCTTACCATAGGTGGACTTTGGGGTTGCTCAAACTTCACCTGTAACATGGTGATCATAACGACAACTTACAGGTTCATCAGAAAGTTTGACAAGAAACTAGATAGCTCAAGAGTGGAACTTGCTTCTTGAAAGTGCTAGTTATCGACTAGAGGGGGGGTGAATAGGCGATTTTTATGAAAGTCTTCAAAACGTGGAAGTTTCGAAGACAAACAATAGAAATGACCTAATTGATATGCATCGGAAGATAAACTACAACAAGCAAACCATAGTCAAGTATGGAATAATGTGAAAGTACAAAGACTAATAGCAGCTTAGTAGTAAGGATCAGGATGGAAGATAGTATGAAGCCAACCAACGATAGTAGTCAAGCAATGAAGTCAAACAGGTACGAAAAATAGGCAATGACTTCACGAAGACAAACACTAAGTAATGGGAGGGAGAAGATAGAACCAGTCACTTGTTGAAGACACAGGATTTGTTGGACCAGTTCCAGTTGCTGTGACAACTGTACGTCTGGTTAGGGAGGCTGAGATTCAACTCAGAAGACCGCGTCTTCACCTTATTCCCCTTGAGCTAAGGACACACAGTCCTCGCCCAATCACTCTGGTAAGTCTTCAAGGTAGACTTCCGAACCTTCACAGACTTCGTTCACCGGCAATCCACAATGACTCTTGGATGCTCAGAATGCGACGCCTAACCGGCTGGAGGATTCACAGTCCTCAAGTGTAATAAGTCTTCAGGTCACACAGACAAAAAGACTTCAGTGATGCCTAACACTCTTTGGCTCTAGGTGTTTGGGCTTTGTCCTCGCAAGGATTTCTCTCTCTCAAAGGCTTCGAGGTGGGTTGCTCTCAAACGACAAAAGCCGTGCACTAACTCTGAGCAGCCACCAATTTATGGTGTAGGGGGTGGGCTATTTATAGCCACTAGGCAACCCGACCTGATATGTACGAAATGACCCTGGGTCACTAAGGAACTAACACGTGTTCCAACGGTCAGATTTCAAACACACACGACAACTTTACTTGGGCTACAAGCAAAGCTGACTCATCCAGCTCTGGATAAGATTTGCTCTCATTGTCTTCGCTCGAAGACATAGGATTTGGGTTGAGCATCACTTCAGTCATTCTGACTTTGTTCACTTGGACCCCACTTAACAGTACGGTGGTTCCTATGACTCAACAAAGAAGAAAAAGGAAACAGCGAAACGACACAGTCTTCGCGCTCCATAGTCTTCACTCAATGTCTTCTCATGTCATAGTCTTCAATATGAATATCTTCACATACCACCATTGTCGTCAATGTCTTCATACATTTTTAGGGGTCATCTCCGGTAGGTAAACCGAATCAATGAGGGACACTACCTGCGTTATCCTGCAATTCTCACAAACGCATTAGTCCCTCAACCAAATTTGTCGTCAATACTCCAAAACCAACTAGGGGTGGCACTAGATGCACTTACAATCTCCCCCTTTTTGGTGATTGATGACAAACTGGTTGAAGTTTTCAACGGGGATAAAGTATGTGAAATTGTAAAGGATAGGGTATTGTCTTCATAAGTGGCAAAGGCTCCCCCTGAAGATGTGCATATAAGTAATTTGCTTTTGGAATGCAAATGCACATGGCAGGTTGTACTTGTGGAGATCCTCTTCAACTTATGAAGATAATTCATCATGCATGAAATGATATAACTAAGAGAATGACATGCATAATGAAAAATGGACGTCTGCAGAATGATCTAAGTGCGGAAGTTATCATCGCACATGCAGAATTTATCATCGCATCACAGAAAAGCAAATAAGTAGTAGACGACCATTGAGTTTAAGTGTTACAACTCAAAGAACCAAATGTATCAAAAGCGAGAGTTGTAAACACTGGGCAAAATATAAAGCAATTGCCCATATGAACCCGCTTGAAGACTATCAAACTCATATGCTTCTCCCCCTTTTGTCAGTAAGGACCAAAAAGGTTTGAAGACATAGAGCATCTGCTCGTTCCCATGAGAAGTAGGTGAAGCTGTAGGGTTGTCGTTGTTGCTTGGCGGCGCAGACGAACTTGGTGCAGTGTCGATGCGTGCAGAAGTAGGGGGCAGTGAAGTAGCATCGTCTTCATCATCGATCACTTTAGCATTCACTGTTGCCACAGAGGAAGAATAGTCAGAGTCTTCAAGGGATGGAGTTCGACGTAGGACAGCATTCCGTGGAGGAGTGGAGTCAAACTTGAATCTTTCAGTGAAGCCATCGTCTTGAAGATCTGCTTCAGCACTGAGCAGCGTCAAACTCTTCCATGATCGCCGACAGGTCTCGTGAGTGACAAAAGCATTCTTGGTGGCAAGATTTCGAATGCGACTGACGTCCACCAAGAGGCTTTGCATCTGTCGCTTGAGCCATAAGTGATGCTTGTCTTGTTTCTGATGCAGTGCCACAAGAAGTTCTCGGTCATTTAGGACGCGAGAGCGCTTCTTAGGCCTTTGGGAAATTATGCTCTCAGTAGCTTCAGTTTGCGCATGGTGAGGCAGACGAGTGTTCCCAGCCATTGGATAGACACGAGTTACTGCTTGGACTCCTTCCATGGGTTGAGTGAAGCTTTGGTGATCAGCATTTTGAAGACAAAGAGGCTTCTTGGCAGGCTCAGGGTATATGGCTTCAACTGACATATCAACCCCTGGTAGAAAGATCAGATGATTGCGAGCAGAGGGCTGATAGTTGATAGTAGAGTGTAGCTTGATGAGGCGCATGACCCATGGAGCATAGAATTTCAGGCCAAAAAGGTCAGATCCAGACGCAGCCAGTTGCCGGATGAAGAATTCTTGGGGTATTGAGGCTGATGCCATTGAGGATGTAAAAGACCAATGTCTTCATGGCTCCTTCAAGTTTTGCAGCTGATGAATGCCCTTTGATAGGCCATAGAGTTCGCCTGATGATGTGATATATTGTGCGAGGCAGATACTCAAGGTCATCAACAAAGAACTCCTTTGGGTATTCAGAGTCAGGTGGCAGATGCTTCATCATGCTCAACATCTGGCTCATGTTGGGCTCTGGCTTATGGAAGATGCTCTCCAGTGCATTGCGGTGGAGTTGACAATCAGGTTCGACCAGCTCTCCGAGAGTGGGTAGGCCTGTAAGCTCAATGACGTCAAGAGCTTTGGCTTCATGATGAACATTTCCTGTCATCCACTCGAGAACCCAAGTCTTTGTATCCCTGTAGTAGCCGCGAATGTGGAGGGTAGCATAGAATTGAAGCAAAAGTTCCTCATTCCAATGTTCTTTGTCTGTCACAAAGCTGAGCAGACCTGCATCAGTCAAGTGCTTCTTCTAAGCATGGCAGTCCAGCAATGGCTTCAGTGTCGAGACACATATGAGGGTGCTTCAGTGTCCAATATTCAATCTTATGAAATTTTTGATAAAAGTAGATTTGGAGAGGTCATGACTTTAGTTAATGTTAATCCCACTATTTCGGATGAGTGTCAACTTTGCATGCATGTGGATCGTGTTGAAAATATTTTATGTGATAGCTATTTTATTGAATTTGCTTATGATCCCACATGTAATTATTATGAAAGAGGAAAATATGGTCGTAGAAATTTTCATGATAATAAATTACCTCTCGTTATGTTGAGATTGCTATTGTTTCTTTCCACTTCCTTGCATATGCTAGTTTTTGCTTGCTATGATAATTTGTTTGCCTATAAGATGCCTATGCATAGGAAATATGTTAGACTTAGATGTGTTTGTCTCGTGTTTCATGATGCTCTCTTTGTGCTTTAATTCTTGTCCTTGATATGAGCATCGTTAAAATTATCAATGCCTAGCTAGGGGCGTTAAACGATAGCGCTTGTTGGGAGGCAACCCAATTTTATTTTGTGTTTTTTGTTTTTGGTTCTGTTTAGGAATAAATAATCCATCTACCTTCTGTTTGGATGTGGTTTTATGTTTTAATTAGTGTTTGTGCCAAGTAAGACCTATAGGATAACCTACGATGATAGTTGATTTGATTCTGCTGAAAAACAGAAACCTTAGCGCTCACGAGATTAGCTGCCATTTTTACTGGAGAGTGCTTTTGCGTTGATTATTTTTGCTGCTGATAAATAAACAAATTCTACAGGACTTCCTGTTTTGGTAGAATTTTTTGAGTTCCAGAAGTTTGCGTTAGTTACAGATTACTACAGACTGTTCTGTTTTTGACAGATTCTGTTTTTCGTGTGTTGTTTGCTTATTTTGATGAATCTATGGCCAGTAAATTAGTTTATAAACCATAGAGAAGTTGGAATACAGTAGGTTTAACACAAATATAAATAAATAATGAGTTCATTACAGTATCTTGAAGTAGTCTTTTTTTTCTTTCTCTAACGGAGCTCACGAGATTTCTGTTGAGTTTTGTGTTGTGAAGTTTTCAAGTTTTGGGTGAATTCTTTTGATGGATTATGGAACAAGGAGTGGCAAGAGCCTAAGCTTGGGGATGCCCATGGCACCCCCAAGATAATCCAAGGACACCGAAAAGTCAAAGCTTGGGGATGCCCCGGAAGGCATCCCCTCTTTCTCCACTTCCATTGGTAGTTTACTTGGAGCTATATTTTTATTCACCAACATGATATGTGTTTTGCTTGGAGCGTCTTGTATTATTTGTGTCTTTGCTTGTTAGTTTACCACAATCATACTTGATGTACACACCTTTTGAGAGAGCCATACATGATTTGGAATTTATTAGAATACTCTTTGTGCTTCACTTATACCTTTTGAGCTTGATAACTTTGCTCTATGTGCTTCACTTATATCTTTAGAGCATGATAATTTTTGCTCTAGTGCTTCACTTAGATCTTTTAGAGCACGGTGGTGGATTTGTTTTAAAGAAACTTGATCTCTCATGCTTCACTTAGATTATTTTGAGAGTCATTAATAGCATGGTAATTTGCTTAATGTTAATATACTTGGTATTCAAGATTTGTGAAACTTTCTTTTTTGAGTGAAATAAACTAAGTTTGATGCTTGATAATTGTTTTGAGATATGGAGGTGATAATATCAAAGTCGTGCTACTTGAATAGTTGTGAATTTGAGAAATACTTGTGTTGAAGTTAGCAAATCCCGTAGCATGCACGTATGGTTAAAGTTGTGTAACAAATTTGAAACATGAAGTGTACCTGGCTTGTGCATCCTTATGAGTGGCGGTCGGGGACGAGCGATGGTCTTTTCCTACCAATCTATCCCCCTAGGAGCATGCACGTAGTATTTGAATTTTTGATGACTTCTAAATTTTTGCAATAAGTACATGAGTTCTTTTGACTAATGTTGAGCCCATGGATTATACGCACTCTCACCTTTCCGCCTTTGCTAGCCTCTTCGGTACCGTGCATTGCCCTTTCTCACCTTGAGAGTTGGCGCAAACTTCGCCGGTGCATCCAAACCCCGTGATACGATACGCTCTATCACACATAAACCTTCTTTTATCTTCCTCAAAACAGCCACCATACCTACCTATCATGGCATTTCCATAGCCATTCCGAGATATATTGCCATGCAACTTCCACCATCATCATCGTGACATGCATTACTTTTGTCATATTGCCATTGCATAATCTTGTAGTTGACATCGTATTTGTGGCAAAGCCACCATGCATTATTTTTCATACATGTCACTCTTGATTCATTGCACCATCCCGGTACACCGCCGGAGGCATTCATATAGAGTCATATCTTGTTCTAGTTTCGAGTTGTAATTCTTATGTTGTAATCAATAGAAGTGTGATGATCATCATTATTAGAGCATTGCCCTAGTGAGGAAAAGGATGATGGAGACTATGATTCCCCCACAAGTCGTGATGAGACTCCGGACGAAATAAAAAAAGAGAGAGAGAAAGGCCAATAAAAAAAAGGAAAGGCCAATAAAAAATGAGAGAAAAAGAGAGAAGGGGCAATGTTACTACCCTTTTACCACACTTGTGCTTCAAAGTAGCACCTTGTTCTTCATATAGTGAGTCTCATATACTTGTGCTTCAAAGTATCACCATGTTTTTCATATAGTGAGTCTCATAAATTGTCTTGTTTATACTAGTGGGAATTTTTCATTATAGAACTTGGCTTGTATATTCCAATGATGGGCTTCCTCAAAATGCCCTCGGTCTTCGTGAGCAAGCGAGTTGGATGCACACCCACTAGTTTTCTTTTGTTGAGCATTCATAGCTCTAGTGCATCCGTTGCATGGCAACCCCTACTCCTCATGTTGACATCAATTGATGGGCATCTCCATAGCCCGTTGATTATCCTCGTCAATATGAGACTTTCTCCTTTTTTGTCTTCTCCACACAATCCCCATCATCATATTCTATTCCACCCATAGTGTTATATCCATGGCTCGTGCTCATGTATTGCGTGAAGGTTGAAAGAGTTTGAGATTATTTGAGTATGAAAAAATTACTTGGCTTGTCATCAGGGGTATAGAAGTTGGGAACATCTTTGTGTGACGAAAATGAAGCATAGCCTAACTATATGATTTTGTAGGGATGAACTTTCTTTGGCCATGTTATTTTGAGATGACATAATTGTTTGATTAGTATGCTTGAAGTATTATTATTTTTATGTCAATATGAACTTTTATCTTGAATCTTTCGGATCTGAATATTCATACCATGATTAAGAAGATTTACATTGAAATTATGCCAAAGTATCACTCCGCATCAAAAATTCTTTTTTATCATTTACCTACTCGAGGACGAGCAGGAATTAAGCTTGGGGATGCTTGATACATCTCCAACGTATCTATAATTTTTGATTGCTCCATGCTACTTTATCTACTGTTTTGGATTATATTGGGCTTTATTTTCCACTTTTATATTATTTTTGGGACTAACCTATTAACCGGAGGCCCAGCCCAGAATTGTTGTTTATTGCCTATTTCAGTATTTCGAAGAAACGGAATATCAAACGGAGTCCAAACGGAATGAAACCTTCGGGAACATGATTTTCTCACCGAACGTGATCCAGGAGACTTGGACCCTACCCCAAGAAGCTTCCGAGGAGGTCACGAGGGTGGAGGGCGCGCCCCCCTACCTCGTGGGCCCCTCGGAGCTCCACCGACGTACTCCTTCCTCCTATATATACCTACGTATCCCCAATAGACCAGAGGAGGAGCCAAAAACCTAATTCCACCGCCGCAACCTTCTGTATCCACGAGATCCCATCTTGGGGCCTGTTCCGGAGCTCTGCTGGAGTGGGCATCAACCACGGAGGGCTTCTATAGCTATTAGCTAGATGGCTTCTTCTCTCTTTTTGGATCTCAATACAATGTTCTCCCCCTCTCTCGTGGAGATCTATTCGATGTAATCTTCTTTTTGCGGTGTGTTTGTTGAGATTGATGAATTGTGGGTTTATGATCCAACTTATCTATGAATAATATTTGAATCTTCTCTGAATTCTTTTATGTATGATTGAGTTATCTTTGCAAGTCTCTTCGAATTATCCGTTTGGTTTGGCCAACTAGATTGGTAGTTCTTGCAATGGGAGAAGTGCTTGGCTTTGGGTTCAATCTTGCGGTGTCCTTACTCAGTGACAGAAAGAGTTGCAAGGCACGTATTGTATTGTTGCCATCGAGGATAACAAGATGGGGTATTTACCATATTGCATGAATTTATTCCTCTACATCATGTCATCTTGCTTAAAACAGACTTAACGTTTGTCTCTGTGTCTTCTGCTGACATGGACGCAGTGAAGACATTCGACAGTTTCAATAGAATGCATATGATTTGGACAGATAGAGTTTGAGATAGAAAGCATAGAGAGATTAGGGTCCGATCACATTCACTTAGTTCAAAAGATTCAACTAGGAAGACATAGCTATAAGTGAATGTTGTAGAGGACAGACCACTAGTATACATATCAAAAGCAATCAAATCAACATAGTGAAGAAAATCATGAAGATAAGTTGAAATTGAAGACAGACCAAATGCGAAGACATTGCAAAAATAACGCCATGAGTGAAACACTTCAAACCGAGAAATTTGGTGGTGGCGTTACCCACCGTATAGGAAGTATTAGACCCAGACACGACGCACAATTATCGTGGCGCTCCGAAGTCAAATTCCACGTTAATGTATTCACACTTAGAATGTAAGTCTTCATTGATTGAAGATATACTTTACTTCGTGTGTTGCACATCTAAGTCATCAACATGCACAAGTGTTAGGATGTGTGCCTGATCACAGGACATTTGAGGATTCCAAGATATTTAGCTCACACCGTACCTTGCAAAACCTTTTCTCATCCAAGGGCTTTGTGAAGATATCTGCCAGTTGCTCTTCAATGTTGACGTGAATGATGTCAATATCTTTCTTCATGACATGATCTCTGAGAAAGTGATGACGAATTTCAATGTGCTTTGTCTTCGAGTGCTGGACTGGATTGTTGGCAATCTTGATGGCGCTTTCGTTGTCGCAGAGAGAGGTACTTGTTTCAGATTGATGCCATAGTCCTTGAGAGTTTGCTTCATCCATAGAAGCTGAGCGCAGCAAGATCCAGCAGCAATGTATTCAGATTCAGCAGTTGAGAGTGATACACAGTTCTGCTTCTTTGAAGACCAACACACAAGTGATCATCCCGGAAAGTGACATGTGCCTGATGTAGACTTGCGATCCACCTTGTCACCAGCATAATCAGCATCCGAGAATCCAACCAGATCAAATTTTGAGCCCTTTGGATACCACAATCCGAGTGTTGGGGTGTAAGCCAACTATCGAAGAATTTGCTTCACAGCTAAGTGATGCGATTCCTTTCGTGCCGCTTGGAATCGAGCACACATGCAAACACTAAGCATAATATCTGGCCTAGATGCACATAGGTAAAGTAAGGAACCAATCATGGAGCGGTATACCTTTTGATCGAACTCTTTACCATTGTCGTCGGGACCCAGATGGTGTTTGGCAAGCATTGGAGTCGTGTAACCTTTGCAATCTTCCATTCCAAACTTCTTTAGACAATCTTTGAGGTATTTTTCTTGAGATATGAAGATGCCATTCCTTTGCTGACGAATTTGAAGACCAAGGAAGAACTTCAGCTCACCCATCATGGACATCTGATATTGCTCTTGCATCATGTATCCAAACTCATCACTATACTTCTGGTTGGTGCAGCGAAAGATAATGTCATCCACATATATTTGGCACACAAACAGTTCACCATCATATGTCTTCGTGAAGAGTGTGGGATCGAGGGATCCAGGTTTGAAGCCTTTGCTTTTCAGGAAGTCTTTGATCGTATCATACCAAGCGCGAGGAGCTTGTTTGAGGCCATACAGTGCCTTGTTTAGCTTGTACACCATATCAGGATGTTTTGGATCTTCAAAGCCAGGTGGTTGAGCAACATATACTTCTTCTTCAATCTTGCCGTTGATAAATGCACTCTTCACATCCATTTGATATAGCAAGATGTTGTGGTGGTTAGCATAGGCTAGCAGTATGCGAATAGCTTCAAGCCTAGCCACAGGAGCAAATGTTTCATCAAAGTCAATTCCTTCAACTTGAGTATATCCTTGAGCCATAAGATGTGCTTTGTTTCTGACGACTTGACCATGCTCATCTTGCTTGTTTCGATATATCCATTTTGTACCAATAATGTTATGCTTGCGAGGGTCAGGACGCTTGACAAGTTCCCAAACATTATTCAGCTTGAACTGTTGAAGTTCTTCTTGCATAGCTTGTATCCATTCAGGTTCCATAAAGGCTTCAGCAACTTTCTTGGGTTCTGATATTGACACAAAAGAAAAGCGCCCACAGAAATTTGCTAACTGTGTTGCTCTTGAGCGAGTAAGTGGACCAGGTGCATTGATGATATCAATTATCTTCTCAATTTGTACTTCATTTGCAACTCGAGGATGAACTGGACGAAGACTTTGCTCTTGCTGATCATTGTCATCATTGGGAGGATTGTCTTCAGTCTGAGCATTGTCTTCAGGTTGGTTAGGTGCAGAAATGATAAGTTCCTCTTCAGGCTGTGCTTCAGAAGGCATGATTCAACCAGTTCCCATCAGCTTGATAGATTCGCTGGGCGGAGCTTCGTCTAGTGTACTTGGCAGGAGCTCTCTTTGTGAACCATTGGTTTCATCAAATCGCACGTCCACAGTTTCGACGATTTTATAGAGATAGAGGTTGAAGACTCTGTAAGAGTGCGAGTCCTTTCCATAACCGAGCATGAAGCCTTCGTGAGCTTTAGGTGCAAATTTTGACTTGTGACGGGGATCCTTGATCCAGCACCTAGCTCCAAATACTCTGAAGTAGCTGACTTTTGGCTTCTTGCCAGTAAGGAGCTCATAGGATGTTTTGTTCAGAAGCTTATGGATGTAAACATGGTTGATGACGTGACATGCTGTATCAATAGCTTCAGGCCAGAACTTTCTTGGTGTCTTGTACTCGTCTAGCATTGTTCGAGCCATCTCAATGAGGGTTCTGTTCTTGCGCTCTACAATGTCGTTTTGCTGAGGTGTGTATGGAGCAAAGAACTCATGAATGATTCCCATTGTATCCAGATAAAGATCAAGTTCGGTGTTCTCGAACTCAGTGCCGTTGTCACTTCTGATATGCTTGATCTTGACGCCATAATTGTTCATGGCTCGATTTGCGAAGCTTCTGAAGACATCTTGCACTTCAGTCTTGTAGAGAATTATGTGCACCCATGTATATCTTGAGTAGTCATCAACAATGACGAAGCCATATAGACAAGCAGTTGTTGTGAGGGTAGAGTAGTGAGTAGGGCCAAATAAGTCCATGTGTAACAGCTTGAAGGGTTGAGATATCGTCATGATTGTCTTCGAGGGATGCTTGGCCCTAGTCATCTTTCCAGCTTCGCAGGCACCACACAAATGATCCTTCTTGAACTTGACACCCTCGATGCCTATGACATGCTTCTTCTTGGCGAGTGTGTGTAAGTTCCTCATGCCAGCATGCCCCAGCCTCCGATGCCAGAGCCAGCATTCTGAAGCTTTTGCAAGAAGACATACGGCAAGCTATGGACCTGCTGAGAAATCTACCATGTATAGATCATCTTTCCGATACCCTTCAAAGACTAGAGACTTGTCAGATTCCATTAGTACAAGGCAACGATATTTTCCGAATAGCACAATCATGTTCAAGTCACAAAGCATTGAGACAGACATTAAGTTGAAACCAAGGGATTCAACAAGCATCACTTTATCCATGTGTTGATCCTTTGAGATTGCAACTCTACCTAGACCCAATACCTTGGTTTTACCAGTGTTAGCAAATGTGATGTGACTCTTGTCTGGTGGATGTAAGGTTGAGTCCATGAGAAGACTTCGATCACCGGTCATATGATTAGTGCATCCGCTGTCCATAATCCATTCTAAAGCATGAGGTGTCATACCCTACAATGCAGTTAGGAGGATAGGCTTCACAAAGAGTGTTGTGAAGCATAAGCATTTGATGCACACGAGGATTATCACAGCTTAGATCAAGGTTAGGACTCATAGTATGACTGGTAAGTGATTCAGATGTGAAATACATAGTAAGACCATTTTATCATGCGTCCCTTAATGTGTTTTAGGTCCCCAGCAATAGCATCGGACGCCTTTGATTACAGGCTGGAGACCTTTCCCTGCAAAAGAAACTTAATTCTTCTTCACCACCCACATCTTCAGGGGTGGCTTAGAAGCAATGAGTCTAAGTGCAGCATCTGAGAACCTCGGCTCTGGAGCCCTAGCAAATAGCCTTGTAGGAGATGAATGATACTCATATGAATAAGCAGAAAAGTTCTTAGTTCTATGAACATAGCGGTTTGAAGACACACGCTCATATTCATAAGTTTGAGTACGGTTTCCCTGCAAAACATTGGCGTTAGGGTGACTCAGGTGAGTCCTGTATCTGTATGAAGCCTTTGGGCCATATGAAGCCATAGGTCTGGGGTTTGTCTTCTTCCCAGGTGGTGTCATGATCACATTCACTGGAAGATTCTCAAGACAACTTTTGGGAACCCAGATCTTCTTCATAGGTGGTCCATTCCTGCAGTTAGTACCAATATACCTGGCAAACACTTCACCATTCTGATTCTTAAACAATTTATAGTTTGCATCAAAGGATTCATCAATGATGATAGGGTTAGCGCAAGTGAAACCAGATAAGGTGGATGGATCTACTGAAGGTTCCTTTGCAGCAACCCATGTGGTTTTGGGATACTGCTCAGACTTCCAGTAGGAACCATCAACATTCATTTTCCTCTCGAACCCAACACCCTCTTTCCTAGGGTTTCGGTTCAGAATCTGCTTTTTGAGGACATTGCAAAGTGTCTGATGCCCTTTCAGACTTTTATACATCCCTGTTTCAAGCAATGTCTTCAACCTAGCATTTTCATCAGCAATAGTAGTGGTATCCTCCGCAGAGGGGTTAGTTACCACATCAGTAGTTGAAGACAATGCAACAGTAGCAGCAGTGGAACATTCAGCAACAGAGGTAGCGTTATCACGCTCAATGCATTTTAGACATGGTGGTTCAAATCCATCCTGAGCGGGACTGATCTGTTGAGCGTGAAGTGACTCATTCTCTTTTTGAAGATCTTCATGAGCCGCTCTCAATTTCTCAAGCTCTTGCTTCCTTTGAAGATAATCATAGGAGAGCTTTTCATAAGTGGTTGAGAGCGTTTCATGACGACTTTCAAGTTCTTGGTACTTAGCATGAAGATTTTTTATGTCTTCAACTAAGGACTCTGAACGTGTTATTTCCGCGTCCAACAGGTCATCGCTTTTGTCTAACAGTTTTTGAGTATGTTCCATAGCTTTTTGTTGTTCAGTTGCAATTTTAGCAAGTGTTTTGTAGCTGGGTTTGGATTCACAATCAGAGTCATCTTCACTTGATGTTTGAAAGTAAGTGATACGTCTCCAACGTATCTATAATTTTTGATTGCTCCATGCTACTTTATCTACTGTTTTGGATTATATTGGGCTTTATTTTCCACTTTTATATTATTTTTGGGACTAACCTATTAACCGGATGCCCAGCCCAGAATTGCTGTTTTTTGCCTATTTCAGTATTTCTAAGAAATGGAATATCAAACGGAGTCCAAACGGAATGAAACCTTCGGGAACGTGATTTTCTCACCGAACGTGATCCGGGAGACTTGGACCCTACTCCAAGAAGCTTCCGAGGAGGTCACGAGGGTGGAGGGCGCGCCCCCTGGGCGCGCTCCCTACCTCGTGGGCCCCTCGGAGCTCCACCAACGTACTCCTTCCTCCTATATATACCTACGTATCCCCAATAGACCAGAGGAGGAGCCAAAAACCTAATTCCACCGCCGCAACCTTCTGTATCCACGAGATCCCATCTTGGGCCCTGTTCCGGAGCTCCGCCGGAGGGGGCATCCACCATGGAGGGCTTCTACATCATCACCATAGCCCCTCCGATGAAGTGTGAGTAGTTTACTTCAGACCTTCGGGTCCATAGCTAGTAGCTAGATGGCTTCTTCTCTCTTTTTGGATCTCAA
Source organism: Triticum timopheevii (assembly GCA_963921465.1). Taxonomy (NCBI): domain Eukaryota; kingdom Viridiplantae; phylum Streptophyta; class Magnoliopsida; order Poales; family Poaceae; genus Triticum; species Triticum timopheevii. The sequence continues at coordinate 470,231,704 of OY997274.1, forward strand.
TACAATGTTCTCCCCCTCTCTCGTGGAGATCTATTCGATGTAATCTTCTTTTTGCGGTGTGTTTGTTGCGACCGATGAATTGTGGGTTTATGATCCAACTTATCTATGAATAATATTTGAATCTTCTTTGAATTCTTTTATGTATGATTGAGTTATCTTTGCAAGTCTCTTTGAATTATCCGTTTGGTTTGGCCAACTAGATTGGTAGTTCTTGCAATGGGAGAAGTGCTTGGCTTTGGGTTCAATCTTGCGGTGTCCTTACTCAGTGACAGAAAGAGTTGCAAGGCACGTATTGTATTGTTGCCATCGAGGATAACAAGATGGGGTATTTATCATATTGCATGAATTTATTCCTCTACATCATGTCATCTTGCTTAAAGCGTTACTCTATTTTTAACTTAATACTCTAGATGCATGCTGGATAGCGGTCGATGAGTGGAGTAATAGTAGTAGATGCAGAATCGTTTCGATCTACTTGTCACGGACGTGATGCCTATATACATGATCATACCTAGATAACCTCATAACTATGCTCAATTGTATCAATTGCTCAACAGTAATTTGTTCACCCACCGTAGAATACTTATGTTCTTGAGAGAAGCCACTAGTGAAACCTATGGCCCCCGGGTCTATTCTCATCATATCAATCTATATCACTTTATTTACTTGCTTTGTTTTTACTTTGCTTTTACTTTTTACTTTGCATCTATCTATCAAAAATACCAAAAATATTATCTCTATCAGATCTCACTCTCATAAGTAACCGTGAAGGGATTGACAACCCCTAAGTGTTGGTTGCGAGTTGCTATCGTGTTGTGCAGGTACGAGGGACTTGCGCGTGACCTCCTACTGGATTGATACCTTGGTTCTCAAAAACTGAGGGAAATACTTAAGCTACTGTGCTGCATCATCCTCTCCTCTTCGGGGAAAACCAACGCAAGCTCGAGACGTAGCAAGAAGAATTTCTGGCGCCGTTGCCGGGGAGGCTTACGCAAAATTCAACATACCAAGTACCCATCACAATCCCTATCTCTCGCATTACATTATTTGCCATTTGCCTCTCGTTTTCCTCCCCCCCACTTCACCCTTGCCGTTTTATTCACCATTCTTCTGTTCGATCTTATGTTTGCTTGTACCTTCTTTTTGCTTGCATCTTCGCTCGCTAAAAGTCCATGGATCTTGATCCGCTTGCCAGTCTTTTTAAGGGATCCAATTATGATGAACCAATTCCTAGTAATTTGGATGCACTAGATTATCTTTATAAGGTTTTGCCTGAAATCCGTGAAGTGAATCACGATAGATCTTTGAATAAAAAGCATGATTGGAATGATTTTATTATAAAATCTTTTGTTGTCAATTATGCTAATAAGATGCAAAACCCTAAGCTTGGGGATGCTAGTTTTGCTATGTCCTCTACTCGTTGCAATGATCATGATCGGGGTGATTCTTCTTATGATCTTGAAAATTTATTTAATCCCCATGATGAATATGAGATTGATAATAGTGTTTGCAATAATATTGAAAGTGGGTTTGGAAGAGTGTCAACTTTAGATCCCACATATTTGGAGAATATTCAATCTTATGAAATTTTTGATAAAAGTAGATTTGGAGAGGTCATGACTTTAGTTAATGTTAATCCCACTATTTCGGATGAGTGTCAACTTTGCATGCATGTGGATCGTGTTGAAAATATTTTATGTGATAGCTATTTTGTTGAATTTGCTTATGATCCCACATGTAATTATTATGAAAGAGGAAAATATGGTCGTAGAAATTTTCATGATAATAAATTACCTCTCGTTATGTTGAGATTGCTATTGTTTCTTTCCACTTCCTTGCATATGCTAGTTTTTGCTTGCTATGATAATTTGTTTGCCTATAAGATGCCTATGCATAGGAAATATGTTAGACTTAGATGTGTTTGTCTCGTGTTTCATGATGCTCTCTTTGTGCTTTAATTCTTGTCCTTGATATGAGCATCGTTAAAATTATCAATGCCTAGCTAGGGGCGTTAAACGATAGCGCTTGTTGGGAGGCAACCCAATTTTATTTTGTGTTTTTTGTTTTTGGTTCTGTTTAGGAATAAATAATCCATCTACCTTATGTTTGGATGTGGTTTTATGTTTTAATTAGTGTTTGTGCCAAGTAAGACCTATAGGATAACCTACGATGATAGTTGATTTGATTCTGCTGAAAAACAGAAACCTTAGCGCTCACGAGATTAGCTGCCATTTTTTACTGGAGAGTGCTTTTGCGTTGATTCTTTTTGCTGCTGATCAATAAACAAATTGTCCAGGACTTATTATTTTGGTAGAATTTTTTGAGTTCCAGAAGTTTGTGTTAGTTACAGATTACTACAGACTGTTCTGTTTTTGACAGATTCTGTTTTTTGTGTGTTGTTTGCATATTTTGGTGAATCTATGGCCAGTAAATTAGTTTATAAACCATAGAGAAGTTGGAATACAGTAGGTTTAACACCAATATAAATAAAGAATGTGTCGTGGAGGCTGACCCACAGACACCTATGGGGCCGGCGGACCGAGCCCCTTTCGGTTCGGCGGGGGGCGGAGGTCGCGCGAAGAGCAGATCGAGGCGGAGCACACGAGCGGTTTACCCAGCTTCGGAGCTCTCCGGAGAGATAATTCTCCTACTGCTGCATGTCTGATTGTATTGAGTTCTTGCTCGGGAGCGCTGAGTGCTACAGTACGCACTAGCTGCTAACGAGACCGAGCGCGAGTGTTTTCTGGTGTCGAACCCCCCTCTACATTGCGCATGGGCCTCGTTTTATATGCTCAAGGGGTCACAGACAGGTGGCAACGTAGACAAGGGTAAAAATGGAAAAGAATTGCGGTTGGTACAACTACTTGTACAGTGTATCATACCTAACCCTGACGGCAGGGGACAAAGGCATTAAATGCCCGTCTGCGTCGCCCAAACAGTGCAAAAAGGGACCGTCAGGGGCGCCACCGCTCGCCACGATGGTAATCTTATCAGCGTCGCTTGCCACCTCGCACGACTGGCTGCACAGCCTCTTGCCACGCGCGCCTGGAAAGGTCTCAGGGCGACACGTTGGTGGATGTGCTGGAGCGCAGGTACAGAGTGGTAGCTTGCCGCGGCAAGTGCCTTGCCGCGGTCGTTGTCTTGTCGCGTCCGGAAGCTTGTCGCTCACCGGGCCTCGCCGGGACGCGTGGCGCGTCGCGGCAAGTTCCTTGAGATGCCTTGGTTGGCCTTCCCGGCAAGCTCCTCTTGCCGGGGTCTTGTCTCCTTGGCTTGAATACTTTGTTCTTGAATGGCTCCAAAGGAACCATGGAGGACCTTGACGGTCACCCGGCAAGCCTTGCCGCGGGGTGCTGCGACTGCCAGTGCACAAGTTCGGGATACTAGGGTACCCCTACTCTAGTACACCGACAGGAGCCCCCGGGCCTGGGCCACACACGGTGCCGAGCGCTGTTGGGCCAGGCCCAAAACAGGGCACGGGCACGCGCGGCCTGGGTTACGCCGTATCTTGCTCCGTATCCACCGCGCCCTCCCCGAACGACACACGTTGAATGCGGCGTCGTGGGAGAGATCATGGGTGGTTTCTTTATTCGTAAAGACGGAACGTCCGCCACCTCCCTCTTTAAAAGCAGGGGAAACAGGGGCAGTTCGCCCATCTCGCTAGTTACTACTCCAATCTCAGAAACTTCCGCCGCTCCCCCCTTATTCCCAAAGCCGAAAGAGAGCAGCGCTCCGCCCCCCATCGCCACCAGCACCACCAACACCGTCGATCCCCCCACCACCTCCGCCATGGCTCCGAAAGCCGGCAAGGGGAAGGGCGTGAAGTCGACCGAGGCGCAGCGGCTCGCGGCGCTGCGAAAGGAGCGGACAACCTTCCCCCCAAGCTCGCCGCGAAGGAGATGAGGGAGTACTACTACCCTCTTCTGGTCAACGGAGACACGAGCGCATCCGCACACGAAGGTACTCTCCGCCGCCGCTTCGGAACGGGCTCCGAATGGATATCCCTTCTTCGCGCTGTTCTTCTACTGCGGGCTCTGCCCGCCTTTCTCTGAATTTTTCTACGACATCATGAACACCTACGGGTTCCACCTCCTTGACTTCACCCCCAACGCCGTTCTGACCATGGCAGTTTTCGCACATCTCTGCGAAAACTTTGTCGGAGTCCACCCAAATGTAGCCCTTCTCCGCCACTTTTTCATGCCCCGGGTTGAGAGAGGGGAGCCTTTATCCGGCGGAATCGCCTGGATCTCGAGAGCCGGCAAGAAGGAAGCTTATGTGGAGGGAGAGCTCCGCGGCAAGTGGGAGGAATGGAGAGCAGATTGGTGCTGGATCATCGAGGAGAACCCGCAGCCATTTACCGCCCAGCGCCAAGCCCCAGTAGCGCGTGACAACGATTGGAGCAACGTGGCCCCGGAAGACGATAGGCTGAAGATCGCCGTCACCCGGATCCTACTCCTCAGGCTTGCCGGGCTCACTGCAGGCGCTGTTGGCGCAGATTTTCTTCGCCGCTGCATCGCCCCCCTGCAGGAGAGGAGGAGGCCCGCCTGGGAGTTCGGGGGTGCGGCGGACATCATGAGGCTGCGCCCGGGCCTCAACTTCAACTTCAATGTCCTGGAACTGGACGCGATGCTCAAGGAACTGTTCAAACACGACCCTCAACATCCCGAATGGTTCAGGTTGCCGAAGGGTGTCGTTCCGTTGTGCAACAACTCCTCGCTCGACCGCATCTGTGCAATGATGCCGCTGTGCGATTCACATGGAATTGTCCCAACTTGGCAAGAGCCTGCAGACGACGTCGTGCAGGAGTTCTTTGACAGCTTGGTAGAAGTGCTGGTACGTTCTGATGAGCAGAAAAGCCTCACCCGCGACACCACCGATGCGGAGATGCAGCGCATCGCCACTAGGGCGGAAGAGGCGGCGGCAGCCGCTGCCGCGGGCGAGTTTGGATTCACAGTGGAGGAGGCAGAGGCAGTAGAGGCGGCAAGCCTTGCCGAGCGAGATGAGCTTGTCGGCGAGGGAGAGCTTGCCGGGCCTGAAGTCGAGTCGGGCGATCCCGCCGAGGGTGCGAGCGGCTCGTTGGAGACCAACTCCTCTTCCTCCTCGTCTTCAGACAGCCCGCCACAAGCAGAGCCCCCAGCTCCACCAAGAAGGCGTCTCCGCAAGGTTGGGGACGTAGCGGGGCGGCAAACGAGTCAACAGCCGCCGCGCTGCGCGGCACGCTCCACCGCGACAAGCACTGTTGTCGCGGGAGCGTCCCACGCCGCTGCGACAACTGGAGCAGGGTCCTCCTGGACCACCGCTTCTACTCCTGCCGCTGCCCCCGCCAAGCGGTTAAGGGAACCTACTCCTCCGCCTCATCGCGCCGAAGGTGGGCCGGACTTCGACCTCTCCGCGCTCAGCTCCGACGAGGAAGAAGAAGAGTAAGATTCTTTGCTGTCCTTGTAGTTCTTCAATTCTTGCTGTTTTTTGTCTTGTATCTGACTTGCTTTTACTCTGAACCCATTCCTTTTCAGGACTCTGGCCCAGAGAGCGGCGAAGAGAGCCAAGGTCCCGGTGATTCTCATCGAGGACGAACCCACCGCGACAGTGGGGGGCGTGTCCGAGACCACCTTTTGCCGGACCCGGCAACTGTTCCCCAAAGCAGCCCCCAGCGCAGCCCCCAGCGTAAGTATATGGTTTATTTCCCGCTGTTAGGTGTGCATGGGTGCTCTTTCTTTGCTGATATCTGACTATTGGTTTGTGTAGGAGCAGAGCAGCCTCACGAGGAGCGCCCGGAAGCCGCCCCCGACATGCCATCTGCTTCGACTACACCGCCAAGGGAGGATTCCCCGGCAAGGGAGCGTTCTCCGGCAAGGGAGAATTCTCCGGCAAGGGACAGTTCTCCGGCAAGGGACAGCACCAGCGACCCCCCGGTGGTGGAGCCCATGACTGTAGAACCCAGTACAGGTAATCCCCTCGCTTGAAAACTTCCCTTGGGTTCTTCTTCTTCTGATCTTCTTTTTGGATATTCGCTTGACTCTTCTCCCTTTTCCGGCCGTCAGATCCCCCTGTCACGGAGCCGATGGAGACCGAGGTCGCCGGCGAGGAGAACGCGCGCGACAACACCAACGACGCCGCTGCCACCAAAGAAGCAGTTGGCGCTGATGAGCCCGCCGGCGAAGAGGCCGCCAAAGCTGCCGCCGCAGAAGCTGGCGAGGGATCTGGCGATCGCACTGACGGCCCCGAGGTCGCAGGAGCGACAGGCGCTACGCCGACTGCCGATCCCTCCGCCGCTGCCGTAGCGTCAGGCTCCGAAGAGCCCCAGCCCGGCGCCTATTTGAAGGCCGTTGATGGTGTCTTCATCAAGCTCCCCTGGGCGTCAAGCTCCAGGGCGCCGGTCGAAGGAGAAACCTTGGATGGAGAGGTGCTCACCTCCGCTGGGCTGACGCTGGTTGATGCACCGAGCAGCAGCAGTGGCGAGTCTGAGGAGGTGCAGCTGCTGCAGAAGCTGGTGTCGCTCTACCGCGCTCGGCAGGCCAAAGTGGAATCCCGAGAAGCACTTGTCGCGCAGGCAGGAGTGGACATCGAGAAGCACGCGGAGGAGCTCCGGGGTCGCAACCAGGAAGCTCTCCGGTCCCTGGCAGAGAAGCGGGAGCAACTCGCCGAAGAGCGGAAAACCTTCCTCCTCGAGAAGGCCGAAGTTGAAGAGCAACAGCGGCTTGCCGCCGAGGAGCTGTTTGCGCGGGAGGGCGAGTTGGCGCAGCGGAAGGTCAATCTTGACAGCCATGAGGAGGAGCTTGCCGCGCGTGAGCAAACATTCGGCGGGGCTCTCAAGGAAGCAGAGGACGCTGTCGCAGTTGCCGAGGCTGCCAAGAAGGAGCTGGAGACGAAGGTGGCGCAACTGGAGGCCAATCTCAAGACGAGCGGTGAAGAGCTTGCCGCGCTCAAGCGTGAGCGCGAGAAGGACGCCTACACCCTTGGCGAGCTGCAGGTAGTCTCGCCAAGAAGGGCAAGGAGCTTAGCGCCACCAAGGACTCCAACGCAGATCTTGAGTTGAAGCTGACTACTTTGACCAAGACGCTGGACGGCGCCAGGGAGCAGGAGGTGGCCTTGAAGAAGCAGATCAAGGCCGACGAGGCGCTGCTGGCAAGTGCTGCCGCCACCCATAACACTTTTAGGGAGAATGTGGAGCACTGGACGGAGGGTCTCGTGGATGTTGCCGCAGCCATCGACAGGGAGCTGGCGCAGCTGGGGATGGAGGATTTTGGGTATCCCTCCGATGAGAACCTCCAACCCAGCGCCAAGTTCACCTTGTTCTTCAAAGGCGTGGCGACGGCCCTCCAGCGACTCCGGGAGAGGATCCCAAAGCAGCTGGCCGACGAGTCGCGCAGAATCTGCGCGGGAGCTCTTCAAAAGGTGTTGGTGAAGGTGGCCTTCCGCAACCCAGGCCTCAACCTCACCAACGTCCTCAGGACCCTGCCGCCGGAAGCTGATCTGGAAGCGCTCAAGACCCTTGTCGCACCCATTGTGGACAAGGTGAGCGAGATCAAGAGGGTTGATGGCGATTGCGTAGATTAGGCCGCCCGTTTCTCCTTTTCTTGTCACTGCTGGTTATGTTACGAGAACAATCTATTAGAGCTGCGACAAGCTATCTTGTAATATAACTTTATTTTGGGTATCGATTGCTATGTTATTTCCTTTACTTGATTCCTTCCTTTGTATGTTTTTGCCCTACGCTTTTAGGGAACTTGCCGGTGCAGGCACCTTAGCCGCGAGCGCTAAGTGCGGGACGTCAGCAGCCTGCTGGCGGTGCCGCTACCGACAAGAAACCTTGTCGCAACTAGTCGCGGCTCACTTAAGTTGTTGAGCGGACTCGAAACAAAGTAAGGGCGCAACTAGCTACGAGTTGGTTCCTCCGTGCACAGGTTTTCCATACAAAGCACGGTCGTTCGAGGAAGATAACTTAAAAATTTTAAAACTGATTGCTCAAACTTTGGCAACTTAGCTTTTCTGTCGTTTGCTTCCCGGTAAGGCGAAACTTTCTTGAACGACGCCTGGTCCACACCATTATCTTCTCCTTTCCCCCCGGCAAACTTGTGGGCGAGGGGACCTTCCTTTCTTTGAGAAAAAGAAAGAAGAGAAAATAAAGATATGGAGCCTTACGGCTCGTTATTGCTTACCGGGGATAGGCGCTGCACAAAGTGTCAGATAACACATGCAAAAATAGAAAGCATGAAATTGACAAGATGTGCGGAGCACATGAGCTTTACTTATGCACGGGGTCTGCGCCCGGCTTTGTACAAAGGATTACATGCAACAACGGCAAGTCTTGTACAAAAGGTGGTTGCCGGAACAGGTTCCGGCAACCGCGCCTTACGGGTAAAACTTACGAAGATGCTCAATGTTCCAGGAGTTGCTCACCGGAATGCCATCTTCGGTCTCAAGGCATACAACGCCAGGCCTAGTGACTCGTTTCACCCGGTAAGGGCCTTCCCACTTCAGCGTCAACTTGTTGGAATTCTTGGCGGACTGAACGCGCTGAAGAACAAGGTCGCCTTCCTCGAGACTTCTGGCATTAACTTTGCGGCTATGGTAGCGGCGCAAAGCTTGCTGGTATCGAGCAGCTCGTACAGCAGCTTGAAGACAGTCTTCCTCAAGGAGCAGCGTGTCATCTTGTCGCAGCTGCTCTTGCTCAAGCTCATCATAAGCGAGCACTCGAGGTGACCCGTACACGAGTTCCGTGGGGAGAACTGCCTCTGCTCCATAGACTAGAGCGAAAGGTGTTTAGCCGGTGGCTCGATTTGGCGTCGTCTTGATCGACCAAAGAACCACCGGCAGCTCCTCAATCCAGTTCTTTCCGCACTTGTGCAGCCTGTCGAAAGTCCTGGTCTTGAGCCCGCGCAACACTTCAGCATTTGCCCTCTCTGCTTGACCGTTGCTTCTCGGATGAGCAACAGAAGCGAAGCAGACCTTGGCGCCAAATCTTGGACGTACTGCATGAAGGTGCGGCTCGTGAATTGCGTGTCGTTGTCGGTGATGATCCTGTTAGGGATCCCGAAACGGCAAACAATCGACCTGAAGAACTTGACTGCTGACTGTGCTGTCACCTTCCAAACTGCTTCCACTTCTGGCCACTTTGTGAACTTGTCGATTGCAATGTACAAGTACTCAAAGCCCCTGACAGCTCGGGGAAAGGGGCCGAGGATGTCGAGCCCCCAGACCAAAAATGGCCAGGATAAAGGGATCGCCTGGAGAGCTTGAGCTGGCTGATGTATCTGCTTGGAATGGAACTGGCACGCTTCACACTTGGTTACTTGTGCAGTTGCATCCTGGAGGGCTGTCAGCCAAAAGAAACCTTGCCGGAACGCTTTGCCGGCAAGTGCTCTTGCGCCAATGTGGTGACCACATATGCCTGCATGTATCTCTGCCAACAGCTTTTGTCCGTCTTCCCGGTGAATACACTTCAATTTCACACCGTTGAGTCTTCTTCTGTACAGTGTGTCGTCGACAAACCGGTACATACTTGACTGCCGGGCTACTCTTTCCGCTTCTTCTTGCTCTTCGGGAAGTTCTCCTGTCTGAAGGAAACGAACAATCTGCTGTGCCCATGCTGGAGCTTGCGGCTCAACAACAAGGACTAAAGGCACATCTGCTGCTGCGGGAACATCCGCTTCTACGGCGAGAACCTGCGGCTCTGCCGGAGCTTGGCGTTCCCCGGCAAGCTTGCCGGAGCAAAACTTGCCGGGAGCGTCTGCTTCAACGGAACAAACCCTAGGGCTTGCCGGAGCAGACTGCTCCTCAGCACCCTTGGTGTTGGTCTTGGGGACCTTCTTGGCGGCGGCTTCGGGGAGCTCTGCCGGAAAATAGTCACCAGAAATCAACTTCCTCTTCTCGCTCTGCCTAGTTGATGGTGTTACGGACGGTTGAGTCAGTTTGAGCACAAAGATCCTTGGTTCCACAGGTAACTTAAGTGCGGCGCACTTCGACAGGCCATCTGCAATGTCGTTCTGAGCTCTTGGAACATGTTCCATCTGTAGGCCGTCAAAGTGCTCTTCTAACTTTCTCACTTCATCAACATAAGCTTCCATCAATGGACTCTGATAATTCTTGTTCACTTGGCGGACGACAAGCTGCGAGTCACCCCTGACAATGAGCTTCTTGATCCCAAGGTCTGCTGCGATCCTGAGACCGGCAAGCAAACCTTCATACTCTGCGGTATTGTTCGTTGCTTGCTCCTTGGGAAAGTGCATCTGGACTATGTACTTGAGGTGCTCGCCGGTGGGCGCGACAAGTAGCACGCCCGCACCGGCGCCTTGCAGCGAGAAGGCACCATCAAAGTACATCAACCACTCTTTGCTTGCTTCCTTGACGGGGATCTCGTTTCTGGGATTTCTTCATCTGGTGTTGGCGTCCATTCTGCTATGAATTATGCCAATGCTCTGCTTTGGATAGTTGAAGTGCTCTCAAACTTGAGGCCAAAGCTTGACAGTTCCAGTGCCCACTCGACAATCCTGCCCGTTGCTTCTGGATTCTGCAGTATCCTCTTCAGCAGAAAACGAGTGACAACTGTGATCTCATGTGCTTGGAAGTAATGGCGCAGCTTTCTCGAGGCCATGAGAAGGCCGAAAAGCAACTTCTGCACACCAGAATACCTTGACCTAGCCCCCTGCAGAAGGGAACTGACAAAGTAAACTGGGCGCTGCACCATTCTCTTCTCCTCACGCGTCTGCGCAGATCCATCTTTGTCGGGACCAGAGCTTGTCGGTGAAGTCCCCTGCTCGTCGCTGGATGCATCTGTCGTGGTTGCTGGCTCATCATCCGCCTCCCTCTCCGCTACTAACGCAACACTAACCACTTGATTGGTTGCCGCTATATACAGCAGCAACTTCTCTTGTGGCCTAGGTGCGACAAGTGTTGGAGTGGAGGACAGGTATCTCTTCAAGTCCTGCAGCGTAGCCTCCGCTTTCGGAGTCCATTTCATTGGGCCTGCCTTTTTCAATATTTTGAAAAAGGCAGGGCGCGCTCAGCAGACCTAGAGATAAACCTGCTGAGAGCAGCCACGCAACCGGCAAGTCTTCGTACATCCTTGACGCGCTTTGGTGCTTCGATCTACTCAATGGCCTTGATCTTGTCGGGATTGGCTTCAATTCCTCGCTGAGACACGAAGAACCCGAGAAGCTTGCCGGAGGGGACTCCAAACACACACTTCTCGGGGTTAAGCTTGAGGTTAATCTTGCGCAGATTTGCAAAGGTTTCGTCTAAATCTTGAATCAGAGTTGCCTTGTCCTTGCTCTTGACCACTATGTCATCCATGTAGGCTTCCACATTTCTGTGCATTTGTGGCTCAAAAGCGTCATGGACTACCCTTGCAAATGTTGAACCAACATTCTTTAAACCGAAAGGCATCCGTATGAAACAGTATGTGCCACATGGAGTGATGAATGCGGTTTTCTCCTCATCCTCTTCTGCCATGAAGATCTGATGGTATCCTGAGTATGCGTCAAGAAATGAAAGCAAGTCACATCCGGCCGTGGAGTCAACATTCTGGTCAATGCACGGTAAGGGAAATGGGTCTTTGGGACAAGCTTTATTGACATCGGTAAAGTCGATACAAAGCCTCCATTTCCCGTTTGCCTTGCGCACGACTACAGGATTGGCCAACCACGTAGGATGGAGCACTCCTCTGACAAGGCCTGCTGCTTCCAACTTCTTGATTTCTTCTGCGATGAATTCTTGGCGCTCCACTGCTTGTTTCCTGACCTTCTGCTTGACGGGCCGCGGATGAGGACAGACGGCAAGGTGGTGCTCGATTACTTTCCTGGGAACACCGGGGATGTCAGACGGTTGCCACGCAAACACGTCGACGTTCGCCCACAGGAGAGCAACGAGCGCGCTTTCCTATTTAGGGTCGAGAGTGGCACTGATGGTGAAGGTACCACCAGTGCCGTCCTCCTTGGCGGACACCTTCTTGGTCTCTGGCGGAGCTGCCATTGTCTTCTTATGCTTGCCGGTGGAGCTCAATGGCGCATCCTCGACGGTAGCGCAACACTCCGAAGAGGTGCGCTTGCCGGAGTGGGCATCAGAACTCTTGCCGGACTTGGTCTTCTTCTTCCCCGCCGGGAGCTTCAACGGCAAGTGACTTGCGATCTGTTGCGGCTGCTGCGTCCCGGTAGATCTTGTCGGCGCAGATAAGAGCATCCTTATTGTCGCTAGGGATAGAGATGACACTTATCGGGCCTGGCATCTTCAACATGTTGTATGCGTAATGAGAGGCTGCCATGAATTTGGCGAGTGCTGGACGACCGAGTATCCCATTGTAAGGCAATGGAAAGTCAGCAACGTCAAAAGTGACCCTCTCAGTCCTGAAGTTCAACTCGCTGCCAAATGTCACCGGCAACATGATCTTTCCCTTCGGCTTGCTCCTTCCCGGATTGATTCCTTGGAATGTGCCGGTCTCTTCGAGCTCGCTGTCAGGGATCTGGAGTTTCTGGAGTACCGCGAAGGAGATCAGGTTCAAGCCGGCCCCGCCGTCAACTAGCATCTTAGTGACCTTGAGGTTGCGGATAGTTGGTGAAACCAACATCGGCAAGCACCCGACCGCAGTTATGCGATCAGGGTGGTCCTCAATATCAAAGATGATAGGCGTGCTGGACCATTTCAGAGGCTTGCGTGACTCGACGGGTGGTTCTGCCGCATTGACTTCCCGCACCCACTGCTTGAGCTGGCGGTGTGAAGTATGCAGAGAAGCACCGCCGTCAATGCACAGGACCTCTGTGGCTTTCTGGAACTCCTGCCCACTGGTCTCATCATCATCCATATCTTCATCGTCGTTGTCATCTTCATCCTTGTCGCGGCCGCGGGGAGGTCTGTCTCCTTGCCGCTGCTTGGCCTTGCCGCGGCGTCCTCCTCGGCCGGGGCGCTTCTTGCCGGATCCTCCAGTACCTTCTTGGTCCTTCTCCTTGTCGCGTCGCTCGTATTCAGCCTTTTGCTGCTCGACAAGCTGCTCGACCTTCTTGCAGCTCTGGAGGTCATGGCCCTTGGTGCGGTGGATCTTACAGTATTGCTTGCCGGTGCCGTCCTGCTTGTCAGTGACCGCCACAGCTTCGGCTTCCTTGGTGCCACCTCCGTTGCCGGACTGCTCAACAACTAGCACATCTTTGCCTTTCTTCTTCCTGTTGTTCCGCCACCAGTTTTTCTTTGCCGGGGCGGCATCCTCGCTGTCAGATCCTCCTGCTCCTGTATTCTCTCCGGGGAGTTTCCTCCCTTCCTCAGCACGTGCACACTTGTCGGCCAGGGCATATAGCTCACTGACGTCTCTGATCTTGCACATCGCCATCTCCTCCCGCATCCTGCGGTTTCACACATTCTGATGGAACGCGCTGATGACCGCGGCAGGGTGGACATCATGGATGTTGTGCTGTACACGGCTGAATCTCTGAATGTACTTGCGCAGGGGCTCTCCTTCCTTTTGGGCGAGCAGATGAAGGTCGCTCTCTTGGCCATGAGGTTTGTGGCCGCCTGTAAAGGCGCCGACAAACTGATGGCATAGGTCTGCCCAGGAGGATATGGAGTTGTCCGGCAAGTGCATGAGCCAGGACCTGACATTGGGCTTGAGTACCAGCGGGAAGTAGTTGGCAAGGATCTTGTCGTCCCGCCCCCCGACAGCTTGCACCGCGATGGTGTAGATGCTGAGGAACTCCGACGGATGCGACTTGCCGTCGTACTTCTCTGGTACGTCTGGCTTGAAATTCTTCGTGCTGAGCCACTGGACTTGCCGCAGCTCACGAGTGAACGCAGGGCAACCTACCGCGTACGGCAAGTCGCCTGGTTCCCCTGGCGCATGCATGTCGACAGAGGGCCCAGCGCGCTGGTCCGATTGACGCCGCGCTTCTCTTCGACGCTCGATGCGAGTACGAGCGTCTTCTTGCTGTCGTTCATGAAGAACTTGGCGCTGATCGCAACGAGCTCGTGGATCTGATGATGCGGTGGAGTCGCTGTCGAGGTGGATCCGGCGAGTCGGTGATCTTGGCCTTCGGGGTGGAGAGTGCACGGTGGTTGCACCCCCACCGGTTTTGTCGCCATCGGCACGTGCCTGGCAATCTTGCCGCGGCTGTGATGTACTCGGCTGCCGTGGAGTGTCGCCGTTGGCGAAGCCGATGAGACTTTGAATGGTGGCCCTCCATTCGTCGATCTTGTTTGCCATTGGAGGGTAATCCAGGAGCAGTTGAGCTCGTGCTAAAGCTTCTGCTGGAGTGGTGGGCGGCAGTGGCGAATGGTGCGAGGAGCGGGATATGCTCGGACTTCTAACTATGTTAGAAGGAGCAGTATCCCGTCCAGGCGACCGTGTCTTGCTCGTGCCAGCATGTTGGCGTGCATGCTGGTCTTGAGCATCCCGAGATCCACCAGCTCGATCTTGGTCCAACGAACGTATGGTACCGCGAGTACCATGACGCTGTCGGTCCCGCGCCTCCTGAGATGGGCGCGGTGCATGTACGGACGCCGAGGTTTGCGCAGCCTTGTCCTTGGACCTGGCAGCACCGTGAGCTCCCTCGTCGACGCCCGTTCTTCCGCCGGCGTCTACCCCACCACCCTTTGCTCCGGTGGCGGTGGGATCGACGCGGACGGAGCAGCCACCTCCGAAGCCTTCTTCTTCGGCGGCATGTTGATGAAGAAGATGAAGAAGATGAAGATCTAGCTCGCGTGAACACCGGATCAGGTTCACACCACCTCGACGCCCCCTACCTGGCGCGCCAAAGATGTCGTGGAGGCTGACCCACGGACACCTATGGGGCCGGCGGACCGAGCCCCTTTCGGTTCGGCGGGGGGCGGAGGTCGCGCGAAGAGCAGATTGAGGCGGAGCACACGAGCGGTTTACCCAGCTTCGGAGCTCTCCGGAGAGATAATACTCCTACTGCTGCATGTCTGATTGTATTGAGTTCTTGCTCGGGAGCGCTGAGTGCTACAGTATGCACTAGCTGCTAACGAGACCGAGCGCGAGTGTTTTCTGGTGTCGAACCCCCCTCTACGTTGCGCATGGGCCTCCTTTTATATGCTCAAGGGGTCACCGATAGGTGGCAACGTAGACAAGGGTAAAAATGGAAAAGAATTGCGGTTGGTACAACTACTTGTACAGTGTATCATACCTAACCCTGACGGCAGGGGACAAAGGCATTAAATGCCCGTCTGCGTCGCCCAAACAGTGCAAAAAGGGACCGTCAGGGGCGCCACCGCTCGCCATGATGGTAATCTTATCAGCGTCGCTTACCACCTCGCACCACTGGCTGCATAGCCTCTTGCCACGCGCGCCTGGAAAGGTCTCAGGGCGACACGTTGGTGGATGTGCTGGAGCGCGGGTACAGAGTGGTAGCTTGCCGCGGCAAGTGCCTTGCCGCGGTCGTTGTCTTGTCGCGTCCGGAAGCTTGTCGCTCACCGGGCCTCGCCGGGACGCGTGGCGCATCGCGGCAAGTTCCTTGAGATGCCTTGGTTGGCCTTCCCGGCAAGCTCCTCTTGCCGGGGTCTTGTCTCCTTGGCTTGAATACTTTGTTCTTGAATGGCTCCAAAGGAACCATGGAGGACCTTGACGGTCACCCGGCAAGCCTTGCCGCGGGGTGCTGCGACTGCCAGTGCACAAGTTCGGGATACTAGGGTACCCCTACTCTAGTACATCGATAGAATGAGTTTATTACAGTACCTTGAAGTAGTCTTTTGTTTTCTTTCTCTAACGGAGCTCACGAGATTTCTGTTGAGTTTTGTGTTGTGAAGTTTTCAAGTTTTGGGTGAATTCTTTTGATGGATTATGGAACAAGGAGTGGCAAGAGCCTAAGCTTGGGGATGCCCATGGCACCCCCAATATAATCCAAGGACACCGAAAAGTCAAAGTTTGGGGATGCCCCGGAAGGCATCCCCTCTTTTGTCCACTTCCATCGGTAATTTACTTGGAGCTATATTTTTATTCACCAACATGATATGTGCTTTGCTTGGAGCGTCTTGTATTATTTGTGTATTTGCTTGTTAGTTTACCACAATCATCCTTGCTGTACACACCTTTTGAGATAGCCATACATGATTTGGAATTTATTAGAATACTCTTTGTGCTTCACTTATACCTTTTGAGCTTGATAACTTTGCTCCATGTGCTTCACTTATATCTTTAGAGCATGATAATTTTTGCTCTAGTGCTTCACTTAGATCTTTTAGAGCACGGTGGTGGATTTGTTTTAAAGAAACTTGATCGCTCATGCTTCACTCAGATTATTTTGAGAGTCATTAATAGCATGGTAATTTGCTTAATGTTAATATACTTGGTATTCAAGATTTGTGAAACTTTCTTTTTTGAGTGAATTAAACTAAGTTTGATGCTTGATAATTGTTTTGAGATATGGAGGTGATAATATCAAAGTCGTGCTATTTGAATAGTTGTGAATTTGAGAAATATTTGTGTTGAAGTTAGCAAATCCCGTAGCATGCACGTATGGTTAAAGTTGTGTAACAAATTTGAAACATGAAGTGTACCTGGCTTGTGCATCCTTATGAGTGGCGGTCGGGGACGAGCGATGGTCTTTTCCTACCAATCTATCCCCCTAGGAGCATGCGCATAGTATTTGAATTTTTGATGACTTCTAAATTTTTGCAATAAGTACATGAGTTCTTTTGACTAATGTTGAGCCCATGGATTATACGCACTCTCACCTTTCCGCCTTTGCTAGCCTCTTCGGTACCGTGCATTGCCCTTTCTCACCTTGAGAGTTGGTGCAAACTTCGCCGGTGCATCCAAACCCCGTGATACGATACGCTCTATCACACATAAACCTCCTTTTATCTTCCTCAAAACAGCCACCATACCTACCTATCATGGCATTTCCATAGCCATTCCGAGATATATTGCCATGCAACTTCCACCATCATCATCATGACATGCATTACTTTTGTCATATTGCCATTGCATGATCTTGTAGTTGACATCATATTTGTGGCAAAGCCACCATGCATTATTTTTCATACATGTCACTCTTGATTCATTGCACCATCCTGGTACACCGCCGGAGGCATTCATATAGAGTCATATCTTGTTCTAGTTTCGAGTTGTAATCCTTATGTTGTAATAAATAGAAGTGTGATGATCATCATTGTTAGAGCATTGCCCTAGTGAGGAAAAGGATGGTGGAGACTATGATTCCCCCACAAGTCGGGATGAGACTCCGGACGAAAAAAAGAGAGAAAGGCCAATAAAAAAAAGGAAAGGCCAATAAAAAAATGAGAGAAAAAGAGAGAAGGGGCAATGTTACTATCCTTTTACCACACTTGTGCTTCAAAGTAGCACCTTGTTCTTCATATAGTGAGTCTCATATACTTGTGCTTCAAAGTATCACCATGTTTTTCATATAGTGAGTCTCATAAATTGTCTTGTTTATACTAGCGGGAATTTTTCATTATAGAACTTGGCTTGTATATTCCAATGATGGGCTTCATCAAAATGCCCTAGGTCTTCGTGAGCAAGCGAGTTGGATGCACACCCACTATTTTGTTTTGTTGAGCATTCATAGCTCTAGTGCATCCGTTGCATGGCAATCCCTACTCCTCATGTTGACATCAATTGATGGGCATCTCCATAGCCCGTTGATTATCCTCGTCAATATGAGACTTTCTCCTTTTTTGTCTTCTCCACACAATCCCCATCATCATATTCTATTCCACCCATAGTGCTATATCCATGGCTCGCGCTCATGTATTGCGTGAAGGTTGAAAGAGTTTGAGATTATTTGAGTATGAAACAATTGCTTGGCTTGTCATCGGGGGTATAGAAGTTGGGAACATCTTTGTGTGACGAAAATGAAGCATAGCCTAACTATATGATTTTGTAGGGATGAACTTTGTTTGGCCATGTTATTTTGAGATGACATAATTGTTTGATTAGTATGCTTGAAGTATTATTATTTTTATGTCAATATGAACTTTTATCTTGAATCTTTTGGATTTGAATATTCATACCATGATTAAGAAGATTTACATTGAAATTATGCCAAAGTATCACTCCGCATCAAAAATTCTTTTTTATCATTTACCTACTCGAGGATGAGCAGGAATTAAGCTTGGGGATGCTTGATATGTATCCAACGTATCTATAATTTTTTATTGCTCCATGCTACTTTATCTACTGTTTTGGATTATATTGGGCTTTATTTTCCACTTTTATATTATTTTTGGGACTAACCTATTAACCGGAGGCCCAGCCCAGAATTGCTGTTTTTCGCCTATTTCAGTATTTCAAAGAAACGGAATATCAAACGGAGTCCAAACGGAATGAAACCTTCGGGAACATGATTTTCTCACCGAACGTGATCCAGGAGACTTGGACCCTACTCCAAGAAGCTTCCGAGGAGGTCACAAGGGTGGAGGGCACGCCCCCCTGGGCGCGCCCCCTACCTTGTGGGCCCCTCAGAGCTCCACCGACGTACTCCTTCCTCCTATATATACCTACGTATCCCCAATAGACCAGAGGAGGAGCCAAAAACCTAATTCCACCGCCGCAACCTTCTGTATCCACGAGATCCCATCTTGGGGCCTGTTCCGAAGCTCCGCCAGAGGGGGCATCAACCACGGAGGGCTTCTACATCATCACCATAGCCCCTCCGATGAAGTGTGAGTAGTTTACTTCAGACCTTCGGGTCCATAGCTAGTAGCTAGATGGCTTCTTCTCTGTTTTTGGATCTCAATACAATGTTCTCCCCCTCTCTCGTGGAGATCTATTCGATGTAATCTTATTTTTGCAGTGTGTTTGTTGAGACCGATGAATTGTGGGTTTATGATCCAACTTATCTATGAATAATATTTGAATCTTCTCTGAATTCTTTTATGTATGATTGAGTTATCTTTGCAAGTCTCTTCGAATTATCCATTTGGTTTGGCCAACTAGATTGGTAGTTCTTGCAATGGGAGAAGTGCTTGGCTTTGGGTTCAATCTTGCGCTGTCCTTACTCAGTGACAGAAAGAGTTGCAAGGCACATATTGTATTGTTGCCATCGAGGATAACAAGATGGGGTATTTATCATATTGCATGAATTTATTCCTCTACATCATGTCATCTTGCTTAAAGCGTTACTCTGTTTTTAACTTAATACTCTAGATGCATGCTGGATAGCGGTCGATGAGTGGAGTAATAGTAGTAGATGCAGAATCGTTTCGATCTACTTGTCACGGACGTGATGCCTATATACATGATCATACCTAGATAACCTCATAACTATGCTCAATTCTATCAATTGCTCAACAGTAATTTGTTCACCCACCATAGAATACTTATGCTCTTGAGAGAAGCCACTAGTGAAACCTATGGCCCCCGGGTCTATTCTCATCATATCAATCTATATCACTTTATTTACTTGCTTTGTTTTTACTTTGCTTTTACTTTTTACTTTGCATCTATCTATCAAAAATACCAAAAATATTATCTCTATCAGATCTCACTCTCCTAAGTAACCGTGAAGGGATTGACAACCCCTAAGCGTTGGTTGCGAGTTGCTATCGTGTTGTGCAGGTACGAGGGACTTGCGCGTGACCTCCTACTGGATTGATACCTTGGTTCTCAAAAACTGAGGGAAATACTTACGCTACTGTGCTGCAGCATCCTCTCCTCTTCGGGGAAAACCAACGCAAGCTCGAGACGTAGCAGTAAGCATCACGTGATTTTACCTTGGCACCACGTGCCATGAAGCAGTAGGTGGGAGCAGGGTCGTCCTTGTCATCAGCTTCAACGTTGGTGTGGAAGTCATTGTCTTCAGTGTTAAAGATGGACTTGGCAACATAGGCTGTGGCTAGAGCCAGACTTGCAACACCAGGGTCGGACTCCTCTTCAGACTCCACCTCCGCCTCCTCAGAAGCAGATTCCTCCTCTGAATCCATCTCCTTGCCAACAAAAGCACGAGCCTTGCTAGATGAGCTCTTCTTATGAGATGAGGACTTTGATGAGGACTTGGAAGTAGACTTTGAAGATTTCTTCTTCTTCTTGTCATCAGAATCATATTCCTTGCTCTTCTTCTTCTTCTTCTTCTTCTTATTGTCCCACTGTGGACACTCATAGATATAGTGTCCAGGTTTCTTGCACTTGTGACATGTTCTCTTCTTGTAGTCATGAGTGGAAGCTTCATAATTTCTTGAGCTAGATCGTGAAGACTTTCTGAAGCCCTTCTTCTTAGTGAACTTCTGGAACTTCTTCACAAGCATAGCAAGTTCCTTTCCAATGTCTTCAGGATCATCAGAACTGCAGTCAGATTCTTCTTCAGATGAGGAAACAACTTTTGCCTTCAAAGTGCGAGTTCGGCCATAGTTGGGACCATAGATGTCTCTTTTCTCAGAAAGCTGGAACTCATGTGTGTTGAGCCTCTCAAGTATATCAGACGGATCGAGTGTCTTGAAGTCAGGGCATTCTTGTATCATGAGGGCAAGGGTGTCAAAGGAGCTGTCAAGTGATCTCAGCAGTGTCTTGACGATTTCATGCTTGGTAATCTCAGTGGCACCGAGAGCACGAAGCTCATTTGTGTTGTCGGTGAGGCGATCAAACGTGAGCTGGACATTTTCATTGTCGTTTCTCTTGAAGCGGTTGAAGAGGTTGCGAAGAACACTGATCCTTTGATCTCTCTGGGTTGAGACGCCTTCATTGACCTTGGATAGACAGTCCCAGACTAGCTTCGACGTTTCCAGAGCACTCACACGGCCATACTGTCCTTTGGTCAGATGACCACAGATGATGTTCTTGGCAGTAGAGTCCAGTTGAATGAACTTCTTGACATCAGCAGGGGTGACACCTTCTCCAGTTTTGGGAACGCCGTTCTTGACGACATACCAAAGGTCGACATCAATGGCTTCAAGATGCATGCGCATCTTATTCTTCTAGTAGGGATATTCAGTTCCATTGAACACGGGGCAAGCAGCAGAGACTTTGATTATCCCTGCAGTCGACATAGCTAAAACTCCAGGTGGTTAAACCGAATCACACAGAACAAGGGAGTACCTTGCTCTGATACCAATTGAAAGTGCTAGTTATCGACTAGAGGGGGGTGAATAGGCGATTTTTATGAAAGTCTTCAAAATGTGGAAGTTTCGAAGACAAACAATATAAATGACCTAATTGATATGCAGCGGAAGATAAACTACAACAAGCAAACCATAGTCAAGTATGGAATAATGTGAAAGTACAAAGACTAATAGCAGCTTAGTAGTAAGGATCAGGATGGAACATAGTATGAAGCCAACCAACGATAGTAGTCAAGCAATGAAGTCAAACAGGTACGACAAATAGGCAATGACTTCACGAAGACAAACACTAAGTAACGGGAGGGAGAGGATAGAACCAGTCACTTGTTGAAGACACATGATTTGTTGGACCGGTTCCAGTTGCTGTGACAACTGTACGTCTGGTTAGGGAGGCTGAGATTCAACTCAGAAGACCACGTCTTCACCTTATTCCCCTTGAGCTAAGGACACACAGTCCTCGCCCAATCACTCTGGTAAGTCTTCAAGGTAGACTTCCAAACCTTCACAGACTTCGTTCACCGGCAATCCACAATGACTCTTGGATGCTCAGAACGCGATGCCTAACCGGCTGGAGGATTCACAGTCCTCAAGTGTAATAAGTCTTCAGGTCACGCAGACAAAAAGACTTCAGTGATGCCTAACACTCTTTGGCTCTAGGTGTTTGGGCTTTGTCCTCGCAAGGATTTCTCTCTCTCAAAGGCTTCGAGGTGGGTTGCTCTCAAACGACAAAAGCCTTGCACTAACTCTGAGCAGCCACCAATTTATGGTGTAGGGGGTGGGCTATTTATAGCCACTAGGCAACCCGACCTGATATGTCCGAAATGACCCTGGGTCACTAAGGAACTAACACGTGTTCCAACGGTCATATTTCAAACACACATGGCAACTTTACTTGGGCTACAAGCAAAGCTGACTCATCCAGCTCTGGATAAGATTTGCTCTCATTGTCTTCGCTCGAAGACATAGGATTTGGGTTGAGCATCACTTCAGTCATTCTGACTTTGTTCACTTGGACCCCACTTAACAGTACGGTGGTTCCTATGACTCAACAAAGAAGAAAATGGAAACAGCGAAACGACACGGTCTTCGCGCTCCATAGTCTTCACTCAATGTCTTCTCATGTCATAGTCTTCAATATGAATATATTCACATACCACCATTGTCGTCAATGTCTTCATACATTTTTAGGGGTCATCTCCGGTAGGTAAACCGAATCAATGAGGGACACTACCTGCGTTATCCTGCAATTCTCACAAACGCATTAGTCCCTCAACCAAATTTGTCATCAATACTCCAAAACCAACTAGGGGTGGCACTAGATGCACTTACACTTCTCCGACGATGGAGAGATATTCTTAGGGCCCTCTCGATGTGAAGGCATCAATTATCTTCTGGCTATACACACATGACTATGTCACGGGGATGCCAGAACACTTAAACGAGAAAGAAGACCAAAACCGATAACGAGGATAATGGTATAGTGAGCATGTTGCTGGAAATATGCCCTAGAGGCATTAATATTTGTATTATTTATTTCCATATTCATAATTAAAAAGTTTATATTCTATGTTATAACTGTTGTCATACTGGAATATGTGATTCAGTGGAGAACTCAAATGCACGTGTGGAATGATAAATGATTAAATAAAAAGGTTCCTAGTCTGACTAGCTCAAGTGATGTTGGTGATCACGTTTTCTGGATCTCATGATATCGTTAAAACCGTAGAAGATAGTCCTAAAACAACATTGAGATTATGACATTGGAAGAACGATCAAATCGAATTGACCCAAACTTGTCTGATATGAATTGAGGTTATATCGTCCGTAATCAATTATAATAACTAATAAGACAGAGTGTTAATGTGTGATTTTGCTCCTTAGACCATGAGAGTATCTAGACATTTATTATTGCTCGGTGTACTCTGGGGTTGCTCAAACGTCACTTGTAACACGGTGATCATAACGACAACTTACAAGGTCATCAGAAAGTTTGACAAGGGACTGGATAGCTCGAGAGTGAGATTTGCTCCTCTAACGATGGAGAGATATTCTTAGGGCCCTCTCAATGTGACGGCATCCATCATCGTCTGGCCAAAAATAGGTGACTACGTTACGAGGATGCCAGAACACGACAACGAAAAAGAAGAACAAAACCGGTTACGAGGATAACAACATGGTGAGCATGTGATGACTCGGGAGGATATCGATGCATCCCGAGTATCGCGAAGCAAAGGGGACATCATAGGATAACGAAAGGTCCACTCAGATATCATTTGTGTACTCATAGGGATCAATATGGACGTCCACACTACCGGTCATTAAACGAAGGGGTTTCATTCATGTCTATGAGTTACTGAATCTACGGGGTCACAAGCTTAAGGCAATCACGGTCTGCTGAGTGTTAGTAGGGCGGGAGTGATGAGCATATATTTGTGGAATTGTTGTTGGAAATATGCCCTATAGGCAATAATATTGTATTTTTATATTTCCATATTCATAATTAAGTGTTTATATTTCTTGCTATAACTGCTATAATCCTGGAATATGCTTTCAGTTGAAAACTCATATGCACGTGTGGAATGATAAACTGTAAAATAAAGGTTCCTAGTCTTGCCTCTAGGACTAGCTCAAGTGTTGTCGGTGATCACGTTTTCCGGATCTTAGGATATCGTTAAGTGTAACGATAGTCCTAAAACAACATTGAGATTATGATGTTGGAAGAACGATCATATTGAATCGACACAATTTTGCATGTTATTAATTGAGTTAATATCGTCTGTGATCAATTGTAATAACACGGAGTGTTAGCATGTGATTTTCTCCTTAGACCATGAGAGTATCGTGGTCACTTCTTACCGTACGTTGGGCTTTGGGGTTGCTCAAACGTCACCTGTAACACGGTGGTCATAACACAACTTACAGGTTCATCGAAAAGTTTGACAAGTGGTCGAATACCTCGAGAGTGGGATTTGCTCCTCCAACAATGGAGAGATATTCTTAGGGCCCTCTCGGTGTGACGACATCCATCATCGCCTGGCCAAACACAGGTGACATCGTGATACGTCTCCAATGTATCTATAATTTTTATTGTTTCACGCTATTGTATTATCAACCTTGGATACTTTATATGTTTATTATGCAATTTCATATCATTTTGGGGAACTAACCTATTAATCCAGTGCCTAGTGCCGGTTGTTGTTTTTTGCTTGTTTTTTGTTTTCCAGAAAATCAGTACCAAACGGAGTCCAAACGCTATGAAGCTTGACGATTTTTTTCTGGACACAAGAGACCCAAGAAGCTTCGAGAGGAGACCAGACGACAAACGAGGAGACGCAAGGCAAGTGGGCACGCCCTGGGGGGAGTCGCGTCCTGATGCCTTGTGGGCCCCATGTGGCTCTATCTGGCCTAATTCCACTTCTATAAATTCTCAAATATCGAGAATGTTGGGAAACGTAGCATGCAATTTCAAAAAAATTCCTACGCTCACGCAAGATCTATCTAGGAGATGCATAGCAACGAGAGGGGAGAGTGTGTCGATGTACCCTTGTAGACCGAAAGCAGAAGCGTTTGATAACGCGGTTGATGTAGTCGAACTTCTTCTCGTTCCGATCGATCAACACTACAAAAAAAAAGAAACATCCATGACATTTTGGGCCGAACGAATTTTTTTTGTCATACTTATGACACTTCTATGACGATAATTGTGACAAAACCCGGTATCATCATAGATGTGGTGGGCTCCTACTTCTATGACAAAAAATCATGACAGAAAATGGGCTTTTCGTCCTGGGCGGGCCGGAGACGCAGCTGCATGACATTCTTTGGGCCATCCATGATGGAAAAAACCATGGTAGAAGCGAGGGCGAGGAAAATATCGGGGAGTTCCCGGTTACGGTGGGTGGTCGGGGGCCGAGCGATGCGCGTTTCTCTCATAGCGTACGGGCGTGGGTGCGAGGCGTTGGGCTCTAACTGAACCTTAGCGAGGCGTCGCCTAACTGAACCCGAGTGATTGCACTCCAAGGTACGCGTTACTGAACCCGAGCGATCGGGCGATTCCTTTGCTACTGCTGCTAACTAAAGTCGATCGATGCTGCCTCTGGATGAACAGTGAGCATTGCTGGGTGGGTGGATGAATAGTGAGCGTTGCTGGGGGGGTGGATGAACAGTTCCCGGTGGGGGTGGATGAATAGGACCCCGTGGTTGCCTCTGGATGAACAGGACCCCGATCAATCGAGCCGGTTGGGGATGGATGAACAGGACCGCGTGGAGGGCTGGATGAAGAGGACGACACCGTGGAGGGCTGGTTGAACAGTAGCCGGTGGAGGGCTGGATGAACAGTAGCCCGTGGAGGGCTGGATGAACAGTAGCTCGTGGAGAGGGCTGGTTGAACAGTAGCCGGTGGAGTAGCGCGCGATGGAGGCTGGATGAACAGTCGCGGGTGGAGGCTGGAGGAGGTCGACGGTGGATGAACAGTAGCCCGTGGAGGCTAGAGGAGGTCGTTGGTGGAGATGAACAGTATCCCGTGGTGTCCTGTTTTGTGTTACGCCACACCACTCCCGATGAACAGGACCCCCGTTTCGACTGTAGCGCTCCAACACAAGTCCGTTTCCTCCATTTTGCGGTACGCCACACCCCTCCCGATCAACAGGACCCCGTTTCGACCGTAGGAGGCCCAACACAAGTCCGTTTCCTCCGTTTTGCAGTATGCCAGACCCCTCCCGATGAACAGGATCCCGTTTCGACCGTGGTCGGTCAAACACAAGGCCGTTTCCTCCATTCTGCGGTACGCCATGCCTCGTTTCCATCGGCTGTTCCGTCCAAGCCCTCCCAATGAACACGATGACGCATTCTGTTCCGACCCAGCCGGTTGCCTCCCCATGAACACGACGATGACGCAGTTTCTCTGTTCCGATCCAGCCATGTACACGAGCCCTGGTCGTACGTATGCGCGAGTAGGCATTCGAGATCCCGCCCGTATGTACGTATGTGGCCATATTTACTTTCTTGCACCTTGGCCAATGTACGTACGTGTACATGCTACGTGAGCGCCTCTACTACGACACGTGTGCGCCTCTACATCGACCAGTATGTACGTACACGTTCGCGACCAGGATGACAACACTACGTACACTTCGACCAGGTGGGTCCCGACTGTCAGGCACTTCCTTGCATGCGAAGATGTAGCTGGTGGGTCCCAGCAGTCAGGAGGCGAATCATTTTTTTTGCCCGGACGCACTTCCTTGCATGCGAAGATGTAGCTGGTGGGTCCCAACAGTCAGAGGGGAAACATTTTTTTGCGAAATACGGTGGCCCGTCCGGTGGGTCCCCGCTATCAGGTGGAGGAATAATTATTTTGCGCGTAATAAGGAGGCACTTCCTTGCGGCCGTCGTGGACCCAGCTGTCAGCCTCTCCACGTACAGTACTCTTCTGATGGAAGTCGTTCCATGACTATGTTGACCACGCCGCACCGAGAGTACCAGGGCGGTGGACGACGGCGAGGCCTAGGAAGGGGACGACGCGGAGCCGGAGAAGACGCGGTAGTGAAAGCCCGCGCAGAGAGGAGTACGAGGGTTCACTGGTTTAGCTGCGGTGTGAGGCTGTCGTCGCCATAGGGCCTGGCTAGCGGTGGGAATAGTAGGGGGCGGTGAGGCCTCCGCGGCAGCACAGCCGTCCACGGGATGCAGGAGCATGCGGCACGACTAGCGCTGCTTTGGGCGGGTGGAGCACGAAGACCAGAGGTTAAAGAAGCACTACGGGCGTTGGATGGAAATCATATGGTCACTGGAGCAAAAATCGTTCATATTGACTAAGTTGACAAAGCCCTCCATCCCCGTCAACTTAGTAGGCCCACAAGTCAGCCTCCCACCAAGGTGGGTCCCAGCTAGCAGGGGGAGTATTCATTTTTTTGTGCGTAATAAGGAGGCACTTCCGGTGGGTCCGAACTGACAGTGGGGGGAACATTTTTTTCGTGAAATACAAAGGCCCTTCTGGTGGGTCCCAGCTATCAGGTGGAGGAATCATTATTTTGCGCGTAATAAGGAGGCATTTCCCTGTGTGGGCCCCTACTGTCAGCCTCTTCCGATGGCTGTTGTTTGTTGACCATGTTGACCTCGCCGCGCCGAGAGCACAAACGCGATGGACGAGGGCAAGGCCTAGGAAGGGAACCACCCGAAGCCGGTGAAGCTACCGCAGCAGATGCCCACGTTGAGGGGAGTACGAGCGCTGACTGGTCGGCTGCGGGGTGAGGCTGACGTCGCCGGAAAATAGTAGGATGTGTGAGTGGTTAGAGGGATGGCCTGGCGGCAGCACAGCCAGCCACGGGAGGAGGGAGCAGGTAGTCCTGCCGGCGCTGGTTTGGGCGGCTGAAGCAGGAAGATCAGAGATTGAAGAAGCACTGCGGCCGTTGGATGGACATCCAACAGTCACTGCTATGTGTTGACTAAGTTGACAAAGCCTTGCGTAGGCGTCAACAAAAATTTAGGACAGCGTCATCGTAAACCTAGTAGGCCCAGAAGTCAGCCTCCAAATCTGTGGAAAATAGCATACAACCCATTAGCCATTATTTTCAATAATTTACAGCCCATTTGCTAATTCTTAAGGATATTTGAAGCCCATATTATTTTTATTAGCATTACAGACCATATATTCTGGGCACCGCTAAAAAATTCAACAAAATTTTGCATGTTTCGGTGGGGTCCAAACTCTTTTAATCACAAAATTTCGAGTCACGTTAAAAATAATTTTCAAAAAATTATATCAAAATAAAATTCAAAAAACAATTCTCCGCAAAAAAATGAATGAAAATTAGAATCTTAACTAGCAAGATGCCCGTTCATTGCACGGAACATGAAGATGCATTTGTATGAGTAGTTTATCTTGTGGGAGAAAAGATGATATTTTAATGTAATTGCCAGTTGGCTTTGGTTTTTATAAGTGTAGAGAGTAGAGAAATCCTGAAAAAAAATGATATTTTAATGCAATTGCCGGTTGGCTTTGGTTTAAAAATTTACAGCCCATTTCTTACAACTTATAGCCCATTTTCTGGGAAGCCCATTTCTTACTACTTACATACCTCCTCGTCTTGAAATATTTGCAGCCCAGCAGGGCTGAGAAAAGCAAGTGGGCCTCGGTTTTGGTATTCTCCAAAAAAAAGAACCGGGCTAGCCATTTTCAGAAAGAAAAAATATATCAACTGGGCTCGTCATGTGCTTAATAAAAGCGTAAGCGTGGGCTAGATGGGCCACAACCCCCGCACAACGCTTAGTTGAGCTCCGTCTCTGAAACTAAAAAACAACTGGGCGAGCTGCTGGGTCCCTGGTGTTATCCGCTTGTTGTGTAATTTTCTCGTTTATTGACTACATTGACAATGGCGTGGGACCTAGTTGTCAAACAATTAGGAGGAAGTATTTTTTTGGCTTGTTCTAACGAGGCACTTGCTTGCGAAATGCAATGACCCTGGTGGGTCCCTACCATCAGCCTCTCCACGTACAGTCATCTCCTGATTCCTCTTGGTTGTTGACCATGTTGACAACGCCAGACGGCGGCGGGCACAATGAGCGAACCAAGGCGGAGAACGACGGCGAGGCCTCGGACGGGAACGAATAGCAGCCATGGAAGATGCGGCAGTGTAGTGGCAGGTGGAGGGGAGTATGAGGGCAACAACATGCAACTGAAGCATACAAATGGTACAAAGAGCCTTAGACAAAACCCAGACTGAACATGACAGTAACATCTAACCCAACCACTCTTTTTTGCAGTCACTAACAAATGGATCGGTCTGATCCGTAAAATCAACATCATGTGCAAAAAAAATTATTTCAGGATGACTACAACTTGTTGTAAATAGAAGCCGAGCACGTTTAGAAGCCCATTTGTCCACCTGAAACTTCTTTTTTTGCTGTTCAACATGTCCGTCCGTGAGAAATCTCTTGCGGTAAAAATTAAGCCTCATGGACTGTAGTAACCTCGCATTCAACAGGAAGAATGTGACAAAGCTTCTGTTTGCATGGTTGGATGCATATCCTTCCATCGTTATTGTCCTCAAACGAATGTCATGAGAACTGAGAAAATCCTGGTGCTTATTACGCCACCGATTGGTTATATGTTTTGCTCCATGTGGTTCTGCCTAAGTAGACATGAAGATTGAAAACAGTTAAGGTCTGGAAAAAGAGTATGTCGAAAGAATGACAGCTGAACAGTTAATTCTAGTACAATATATACAGGCTTTCAATGTGCATGAAATCATCACCTCTATATATAAATTCTCCAGAGATCGAAAGCATCGCAGCAAGCCAATAATTATGTTCAGATCAAAACTAAACATTCTGATATATATGATCTTGACAGAATCCAGCAGTATTGATAGGCTATCAACAGACGAACTCTTCATTGAGCATATAACATAATATTAGTACCCAAAGTGTACTCCAAGATGATATAAAACTTATGCGCACAAATGAAAAATGCAGCTTATGATTACAAATGTGTAGATGATAATATACAGTAGCTGAAAAAGTGAGGAGCCAAACACCAACTCCTTGTGATCATTAAATGGGTCATGAATTACACCCAAGGTCTCCAATCTGGGCGCAGAGATGACAGTTATTTGTGAAGGTCTATAACAATTATCAAGGAGACCTTTGAAGTGAAGGGGCATCTTCGATGATGAGCTGATGTCCTTCAAAACAAATTCCAATGCTTTTAAGGTGAGGCAACTTTATTTGGAGACAACTGATACGGATTTCTATTCCCAAAACAATCAGCAAGCGCCCAGGGCAGGGCAACTGGAGTGGATGATGCTGTGCAGTGAGGCCTCCGACAGATAAACCACCACAAGCGAAAGTTTTTTAGCAGTGGGAGTCGAAGCATTTGTACCAGATCGTCTGGTAGATGGCACCGGGTGAAGGTGGTGGTGTGGAGAGAGGAGGAAAACCACGAGATGGACAACGGTGGTGTGGGCACGAATTCTTGGTGTGTTCGCGGTATGAAACTTTTGTGGTAATGGTACAACTCAAACTGCTGGAGTTTTTCGAAATCAGGGGATATCAGCCAAGCGTCCACCGTGCCGGGCATGGACAACAGGTCGGGATGCAGAGGCATTGAACGGGGCCCTGCTGGTGAGAAGAGACAATGGCTCTAAGGATATCAAATTCAGGAAGGACAGATATCTAATGACAGTCGAGATTGAGGGGCGCGGTGCGCCATAGAGGGCGCCACCGAGTTGAGAGGACTTGTGTGCGGCAGCAATCCTTGGTGGGGAGAAGCGAGATGATCTTCTCAAGGATGACGTCCGGGAGATCGTTGATGCGGTCCACTGGAGATTCTACCGGTTCCTCAGATCTGGGTGGGAGGGGGGCTCGCCGCTTCTCCCCGCGCTAC
The DNA here is from genome assembly GCA_963921465.1 of Triticum timopheevii. Taxonomy (NCBI): domain Eukaryota; kingdom Viridiplantae; phylum Streptophyta; class Magnoliopsida; order Poales; family Poaceae; genus Triticum; species Triticum timopheevii. The sequence goes on from OY997274.1 coordinate 470,262,089, forward strand.
CGGGTGCGGGATCTACAACCGGCGTTGCCGCTGGCGGGAGCCTCATCTTCTTGGTGTTGGGGCCATTTTCCTTGTGGGCGTCGCACCGAGCTCACGGGTTTGAGCAGAGTAGCCAGAGACGAGCCCAGTGGCAGTGCGAGTGGGAAAGAAGGAGGGCTGGGGATTTCTGTAGGAGTGGAAGAAGAGGAGCAGGCGTTTTATGTATGAGTGAGGAAGAAGGTGAGCGGGGGTTTTCTAGACGAGTGAGGAATATTGGGGAGCGGGGGGAATTGGGGGGAGACGGAAGCGGGAGAGCGAGCTGTTCGTGTTTATAAGGCCCACTGCACTAACTACTCGCTTTTTCCCAAGAACCGCTCTATTCTTTTGCGTTGCTACATTGGAGCTGGCGCATGGACTTGGCTGACTGGCCATGCATGCAGGATGCATGTGCCCGCCGGCCACTGCATGCGCCTGGTTTGTTACTAGGCCTATTTACAAGGGTGGTTATGGAGTAAATTAAGGAGATTTATTTTCTCTATGTGCATCCACCAAATTAGAGAATGCAGTATTGGATGCAGACACTCACATTAAACTAAGCTTCAGAAGATACAGTATGCATACTAACATTCAGAAGAACAAAAGTTCAACATGTTTATGCATCTCAATGATTCACCATACTATAACCAATACAAAGCTGTGAGAAGGTGTGGAAATAAAGAAAATCGGTCGATGCTTCTCTAAGCAAAGGGCCTCCCTGTGCACGCATTAATTTCCTGGGCATGCTTGTTTCTTCTCAATGTTGCGAGCACTTTGAGCATGTTGGCAACTCCACAACTAGCTAGCTGCCTCATCTTGCAATTGATGCTGACACATTTGCAGAAAACACATGAGGCAATAGAGATGACTCAACATGAGTCCATATTGTGCAGTTCCCCTAAAATCATCTTCATTGTCCTGAATCTAAAAAGATAGGAAAACAGTGGCTATACTTAAATGGTGTTGCAAAACAGTATCACATATCAATAGCTCAGCATGACAAAATACGATCATCTGGACGAAGGGGATACTGACCTGCCTGAGGAAGATTATATACAATTTCATAAGTCCTTGGTTGATTTCCACCTTCGGCCGTGTTGGAAATATGCCCTAGAGGCAATAATAAATTAGTTATTATTATATTTCCTTGTTCATGATAATCGTTTATTATCCATGCTATAATTGTATTGATAGGAAACTCAAATACATGTGTGGGTACATAAACAACACCATGTCCCTAGCAAGCCTCTAGTTGACTAGCTCGTTGATCAATAGATGGTTACGGTTTCCTGACCATGGACATTGGATGTCGTTGATAACGGGATCACATCATTAGGAGAATGATGTGATGGACAAGACCCAATCCTAAGCCTAGCACAAAGATCGTGTAGTTCGTATGCTAAAGCTTTTCTAATGTCAAGTATCATTTCCTTAGACCATGAGATTGTGCAACTCCCGGATACCATGGGAATGCTTTGGGTGTACCAAACGTCACAACGTAACTGGGTGGCTATAAAGGTGCACTACAGGTATCTCCGAAAGTGTCTGTTGGGTTGGCAGGAATCGAGACTGGGATTTGTCACTCCATGTAAACGGAGAGGTATCTCTGGGCCCACTCGGTAGGACATCATCATAATGTGCACAATGTGACCAAGGGGTTGATCACGGGATGATGTGTTACGGAACGAGTAAAGAGACTTGCCGGTAACGAGATTGAACAAAGTATCGGTATACCGACGATCGAATCTCGGGCAAGTACAATACCGTTAGACAAAGGGAATTGTATAGGGATCGATTGAGTCCTTGACATCGTGGTTCATCCGATGAGATCATCGTGGAACATGTGGGAGCCAACATGGGTATCCAGATCCCGCTGTTGGTTATAGACCGAAGAACGTCTCGGTCATGTCTACATGTCTCCCGAACCCGTAGGGTCTACACACTTAAGGTTCGATGACGCTAGGGTTATAAAGGAAGTTTGTATGTGGTTACCAAATGTTGTTCGGAGTCCCGGATGAGATCCCGGACGTCACGAGGAGTTCCGGAATGGTCCGGAGGTAAAGATTTATATATGGGAAGTCCTGTTTTGGTCACCGGAAAAGTTTCGGGTTTTACCGGTAACGTACCGGGACCACCGAGAGGGTCCCGGGGGTCCACCAAGTGGGGCCACCGGCCCCAGAGGGCTGCATGGGCCAAGTGTGGGAGGGGACCAGCCCCAGGTGGGCTGGTGCGCCCCCCCACCAAGGCCCAAGGCGCCTAGGGTTTGGGAAGGGGGTGCTTCCACCTAACTTGGGGGGCAAGTTTCCCCCTCTCCCCCCTTGGCCGCCACCCTTAGATGGGATTGGGGCTGCACCCCCTCCCTCTCCCCTATATATAGTGGAGGTCTTGAGGGCTGCCAAGAGATGAGTTTTGACCTCTCCCTGGCGCAGCCCTACCTCTCTCCCTCCTCCTCTCTTGCGGTGCTTGGCGAAGCCCTGCAGGATTGCCACGCTCCTCCACCACCACCACGCCGTTGTGCTGCTGCTGGATGGAGTCTTCCTCAACCTCTCCCTCTCTCCTTGCTGGATCAAGGCGTGGGAGACGTCACCGGGCTGTACGTGTGTTGAACGCGGAGGTGCCATCCGTTCGGCACTAGGATCTCCGGTGATTTGGATCACGATGAATACGACTCCTTCAACCCCATTCTCTTGAACGCTTCCGCTTAGCGATCTACAAGGGTATGTAGATGCACTCTCCTTCCCCTCGTTGCTGGTTTCTCCATAGATAGATCTTGGTGACACGTAGGAAAATTTTGAATTTCTGCTACGTTCCCCAACAGTGGCATCATGAGCTAGGTCTATTGCCTAGATTCTTTGCACGAGTAGAACACAAAGTAGTTGTGGGCGTTGATTTTGTTCAATATGCTTACCGTTACTAGTCCAATCTTGTTTCGACGGTATTGTGGGATGAAGCGGCCCGGACTGACCTTACACGTACACTTACGTGAGACAGGTTCCACCGATTGACATGCACTTGGTGCATAAGGTGGCTAGCGGGTGCCAGTCTCTCCCACTTTAGTTGGAACGGATTCGATGAAAAGGGTCCTTATGAAGGGTAAATAGCAATTGGCATATCACGTTGTGGTGTTGCGTAGGTAAGAAACGTTCTTGCTAGAAACCCATAGCAGCCACGTAAAACATGCAAACAACAATTAGAGAACATCTAACTTGTTTTTGCAGGGTATGCTATGTGATGTGATATGGCCAAGAAGAATGTGATGAATGATATGTGATGTATGAGATTGATCATGTTCTTGTAATAGGAATCACGACTTGCATGTCGATGAGTATGACAACCGGCATGAGCCATAGGAGTTGTCTTTATTTATTGTATGACCTGCGTGTCATTGAACAATGCCATGTAATTACTTTAATTTATTGCTAACCGGTAGCCATAGTAGTAGAAGTAATAAGTTGGCGAGACAACTTCCTGGTGTTGGAAATATGCCCTAGAGGCAATAATAAAAGTATTATTATATTTCATTGTTCATGATAATTGTCTTTTATTCATGCTATAACTGTATTATCCGGAAATCGTAATACACGTGTGAATACATAGACCACAATATGTCCCTAGTGAGCCTCTAGTTGACTAGCTCGTTGTGATCAACAGATAGTCATGATTTCCTGGCTATGGACATTGGATGTCGTTGATAACGGGATCACATCATTAGGAGAATGATGTGATGGACAAGACCCAATCCTAAGCATAGCACAAAGATCGTGTAGTTCGTTTGCTAGAGCTTTGCCAATGTCAAGTATCTCTTCCTTCGACCATGAGATCGTGTAACTCCTGGATACCGTAGGAGTGCTTTGGGTGTATCAAACGTCACAACGTAACTGGGTGACTATAAAGGTGCACTACAGGTATCTCCGAAAGTGTCTATTGGGTTGACACGGATCGAGACTGGGATTTGTCACTCCGTATGACGGAGAGGTATCTCTGGGCCCACTCGGTAATGCATCATCATAATGAGCTCAAGATGACCAAGGTGTTGGCCACGGGATCATGCATTACGGTACGAGTAAAGTGACTTGCCGGTAACGAGACTGAACAAGGTATTGGGATACCGACGATCGAGTCTCGGGCAAGTAACGTACCGATTGACAAAGGGAATTGAATACAGGGTTTGATCGAATCCTCGACATCGTGGTTCAACCGATGAAATCATCGAGGAGCATGTGGGAGCCAACATGGGTATCCAGACCCCGCTGGTGGTTATTGCCCGAGAGTCGTCTCGGTCATGTCTGCGTGTCTCCCGAACCCGTAGGGTCTACACACTTAAGGTTCGGTGACGCTAGGGTTGTATGAATATGAGTATGCAGCATACCGAATGTTGTTCGGAGTCCCGGATGAGATCTCGGACGTCACGAGGAGTTTCGGAATGGTCCGGAGGTAAAGAAAAATATATAGGAAGTGGTATTTCGGCCATCGGGAAAGTTTCGGGGTCTCCCGGTAATGTACCGGGACCACTTGAAGGGTCCCGGGGGTCCACCGGGTGGGGCCACCCATCCCGGAGGGCCCCATGGGCTGACGTGGGAGGGAATCCAGCCCATAGTGGGCTGGTACGCCCCCCTAGGCCCACCCCCTGCGCCTAGGGTTGAAACCCTAGGGTGGGGTGGGGGGGGGGGGGGGCGCACCACATGCCTTGGGGGGGCACTCCTCCCCCCTTGGCCGCCGCCCCCTTGGGAGATCCAATCTCCCAGGGCCGGCGCCCCCCCTGGGGGCCTATATAAAGGAGGGCAGGGGGAGGGCAGCCGCACCCTTGTGCTTGGCGCCTCCCTCCCCCTGCTACACCTCGTCCTCCTCCCGTAGTCGCTTGGCGAAGCCCTGCTGGAGTTCTGCTGCATCCACCACTGTCGGTGTACTAAAGTAGGGGTACCTTAGTACCCCAAACTTGTGCACGGGCAGTCGTAGCACCCCGCGGCAAGGCTTGCCGGGCGGCCGCCAAGACCCTCCGCCATTTCCACTTAATGCCATTCAAGAACAAAGTATCAACTGAGAAGACAAGGCCCCGGCAAGAGGAGCTTGCCGGGAAGGACAAAGACCCCGGCAAAAGGAGCTTGCCGGGAAGGCCAACTAAGGCGCTTCCAGAAGACTTGCCACGACGCCCCGTGCGTCCCGGCAAGACTCGACGACCGGCAAGCTTGCCGGCGCGACAAGAGAAGGGCCGCGGCAAGGCGCTTGCCGCGGCAAGGCTGCCACCATGCACTCAGGCTCCAGCACATCCAACGACGTGTCGCCCCAGGGCTATCCCAGGAGCACGTGGCGAGGCGCTGTGCAGCCATACGGAGCGAGGTGGCAAGCGGAGCTGACAAGGAGGCCATCGTGGTGATCGGTGGCGCCCCTAACGGTCGTTTCCTCACACTGTTGGGACGACCAGACAGGCATTAAATGCCCTTGTCCCCCACCGTCAGAGTTAGGTAGGGGACACTGTTGGACACTGTTGTACCAACCTGCATTTTTACTCTTTTACCCCCTCTTCCTACGCTGCCACCTGTTGGTGCCCCCTTCAGACTATAAAAGGGAGGCCCATGCGCACGTAGAAGGGGTTCGGAACTTTTCCACACTGGGGCACGATTCATTCGACGCGCCCAACACCACTACACGCTCACGCCCTCGAGCAAGAACAAATACAAACACAAAGCAGCAGTAGGGGTTTTATCTCTCCGGAGAGCTCCAAAGCTGGGTAAAAATCGCCCGTCTCCCCCGCGCGCTCGACCTCGATCTGCTCTGCGCACGCCCTCCGCTCCCTTGCCGGACCAGAAGGGGCCCCCTGCCCCATAGGTGCTCGTGGCCACAGGAGCCCGCGACAACCACCACGCCGTCGTGCTGCTGGATCATCATCAACCTCTCCTTCCCCCTTGCTGGATCAAGAAGGAGGAGACGTCTCCCGTCTCGTACGTGTGTTGAACGCGGAGGTGCTGTCCGTTCAGCACTTGGACATCGGTGATCTGAATCACGCCGAGTACGACTCCATCATCACCATCCCCTTGCAAGCTTCCGCACGCGATCTACAAGTGGTATGTAGATGCAAACTCACTCCCTTGACTTGTTGCTTGGATGAACTCATAGATGGATCTTGGTGAAACCGTAGGAAATTTTTTAATTTTCTGCAACGTTCCCCAACAGTGGCATCATGAGCTAGGTCTATTCGTAGTTCTCTAATGCACGAGTAAAACACAATTTTGTTGTGGGCGTGGATCTTGTCAACTTGCTTGCCACTACTAGTATTTTCTTGCTTCAGCGGTATTGTGGGATGAAGCGGCCCGGACCAACCTTACACGTACGCTTACGTGAGACCGGTTCCACCGATTGACATGCACTAGTTGCATAAGGTGGCTGGCGGGTGTCTGTCTCTCCCACTTTAGTTGGAGCGGAATCGATGAAAAGGGTCCTTATGAAGGGTAAATAGAAGTTGAAAAAATCACGTTGTGGTTATTCGTAGGTAAGAAAACGTTCTTGCTAGAACCCAATTGCAGCCACGTAAAAGATGCAACAACAATTAGAGGACGTCTAACTTGTTTTTGCAGCGATTGATCATGTGATGTGATATGGCCAGAAGTTGTGATGAATGATGAATTGTGATGTATGAGATCATGTTCTTGTAATAGGATTCACGACTTGCATGTCTATGAGTATGACAACCGGCAGGAGCCATAGGAGTTGTCTTTATTTTTTGTATGACCTGCGTGTCATTGAAGAACGCCATGTAAACTACTTTATTGCTAAACGCGTTAGCTATAGAAGTAGAAGTAGTCGTTGGCGTGACAACTTCATGAAGACACGATGATGGAGATCATGATGATGGAGATCATGGTGTCAAGCCGGTGACAAGATGATCATGGAGCCCCGAAGATGGAGATCAATGGAGCTATATGATATTAGCCATATCATGTCACAACTATATAATTGCATGTGATGTTTATTATGTTTATGCATCTTGTTTACTTAGAACGACGGTAGTAAATAAGATGATCTCTCACAACAATTTCAAGAAGTGTTCTCCCCTAACTGTGCACCGTTGCTATAGTTCGTCGTTTCGAAGCACCACGTGATGATCGGGTGTGATAGATCCTTACGTTCACATACAACGGGTGTAGGACAGTTTTACACAGCAAAACACTTAGGGTTAACTTGACGAGCCTAGCATGTACAGACATGGCCTCAGAACACGGAGACCGAAAGGTCGAACACGAGTCGTATGGAAGATACGATCAACATGAAGATGTTCACCGATGATGACTAGTTCGTCTCACGTGATGATCGGACACGACCTAGTCGACTCGAATCGTGTAACACTTAGATGACTAGAGGGATGTCTAATCTGAGTGGGAGTTCATAATTTGATTAGATGAACTTAATTATCATGAACTTAGTCTAAAACCTTTGCAAATATGTCTTGTAGATCAAATGGCCAACGCTAATGTCAACATGAACTTCAACGCGTTCCTAGAGAAAACCAAGCTGAAAGATGATGGCAGCAACTATACGGACTGGGTCCGGAACCTGAGGATCATCCTCATAGCTGCCAGGAAGCAATATGTCCTAGAAGGACCGCTAGGTGACGCTCCCGTCCCAGAGAACCAAGACATTATGAATGCTTGGCAAACTCGTGCTGATGATTACTCCCTCGTTCAGTGCGGCATGCTTTACAGCTTAGAACCGGGGCTCCAAAAGCGTTTTGAGCATCACGGAGCATATGAGATGTTCGAAGAGCTGAAACTAGTTTTTCAAGCTCATGCCCGGGTCGAGAGATATGATGTCTCCGACAAGTTCTACAGTTGTAAGATGGAGGAAAACAGTTCTGTCAGTGAGCACATTCTCAAGATGTCTGGGTTGCACAACCGTATGACCCAGCTGAACATTAACCTCCCAGATGAGGCGGTTATTGACAGAATCCTCCAGTCGCCAAAGGTTTATTTGATATACATGTAATTGATGTGTACCTTACCAGTACTCGTAGTAACTCCTGGGTATTTGATACCGGTGCCGTTGCTCATATTTGTAACTCACAGTAGGAGCTACGGAATAAACGGAGACTGGCGAAGGACGAGGTGACGATGCGCGTCGGGAATGGTTCCAGAGTCGATGTGATCGCCGTCGGCACGCTGCCTCTACATTTACCTACGGGATTAGTTTTGAACCTTAATAATTGTTATTTAGTGCCAAGTTTGAGCATGAACATTGTATCTGGATCTCGTTTAATACGAGATGGATACTCATTTAAGTCTGAGAATAATGGTTGTTCGATTTATATGAGAGATATGTTTTATGGTCATGCTCCGATGGTCAATGGTTTATTCTTAATGAATCTCGAGCGTAATATTACACATGTTCATAGTGTGGATGCCAAAAGATGTAAAGTTGATAACGATAGTCCCACATACTTGTGGCACTGCCGCCTTGGTCACATTGGTGTCAAGCGCATGAAGAAGCTCCATGCTGATGGACTTTTAGAGTCTCTTGATTATGAATCGTTTGACACATGCGAACCATGCCTCATGGGCAAAATGACCAAGACTCCGTTCTCCGGAACAATGGAGCGAGCAACCAACTTGTTGGAAATCATACATACCAATGTGTGCGGTCCAATGAGTGTTGAGGCTCGCGGAGGATATCGTTACGTTCTCACTCTCACTGATGACTTAAGTAGATATGGGTATGTCTACTTAATGAAACACAAGTCTGAGACCTTTGAAAAGTTCAAAGAATTTCAGAATGAGGTAGAGAATCAACGTGACCGAAAGATAAAGTTCCTACGATCAGATCGTGGAGGAGAATACTTAAGTCACAAATTTGGCACACACTTAAGGAAATGTGGAATCGTTTCACAACTCACGCCGCCTGGAACACCTCAGCGAAACGGTGTGTCCGAACGTCGTAATCGCACTCTATTGGATATGGTGCGGTCTATGATGTCTCTTACCGGTTTACCGCTATCATTTTGGGGATACGCTCTAGAGACAGCTACATTCACTTTAAATAGGGCACCGTCTAAATCCGTTGAGACGACACCGTATGAATTATGGTTTGGGAAGAAACCTAAGCTGTCGTTTCTAAAAGTTTGGGGATGCGATGCTTATGTCAAGAAACTTCAACCTGAAAAGCTCAAACCCAAGTCGGAAAAATGCGTATTCATAGGATACCCTAAGGAAACTGTCGGGTATACCTTCTACTTAAGATCCGAGGGCAAGATCTTTGTTGCCAAGAACGGATGCTTTCTGGAAAAAGAGTTTCTCTTGAAAGAAGTAAGTGGGAGGAAAGTAGAACTCGATGAAGTACTACCTCTCGAACGGGAAAGTGGTGCAGCTCAGGAAAACGTTCCTGTGATGCCCACACCAACTGAAGAGGAAAACAATGATGATGATCAAGGTACTTCGGATCAAGTTGCTACTGAACTTCGTAGGTCCACAAGGACACGTTCCGCACCAGAGTGGTACGGCAACCCTGTCATGGAAATCATGTTGTTAGACAACGGTGAACCTTCGACCTATGAAGAAGCGATGGCGGGCCCAGATTCCAACAAATGGCTTGAAGCCATGAAATCCGAGATAGAATCCATGTATGAAAACAAAGTATGGACTTTGACAGACTTCCCCGATGATCGGCGAGTGATAGAAAACAAATGGATTTTTAAGAAGAAGACGGACGCGGATGGTAATGTTACCATTTATAAGGCTCGACTTGTCGCTAAGGGTTATCGACAAGTTCAAGGGATTGACTACGACGAGACATTCTCTCCCGTAGCGAAGCTGAAGTCCATCCAAATCATGTTAGCAATTGCCGCATACTATGATTATGAGATATGGCAGATGGACGTCAAAACGGCATTCCTTAACGGACATCTTAAGGAAGAGTTGTATATGATGCAGCCGGAAGGTTTCGTCGATCCTAAGAACGCTAACAAAGTATGCAAGCTCCAGCGATCCATTTATGGGCTGGTGCAAGCATCTCAGAGTTGGAACATTCGCTTTGATGAGATGATCAAAGCGTTTGGGTTTATGCAGACTTATGGAGAAGCCTGCGTTTACAAGAAAGTGAGTGGGAGCTCTGTAGCATTTCTCATATTATATGTAGATGACATACTCTTGATGGGAAATGATATAAAACTTCTGGGCAGCATTAAGGCCTACTTGAATAAGTGTTTTTCAATGAAGGACCTTGGAGAAGCTGCTTATATATTAGGCATCAAGATCTATAGAGATAGATCGAGACGCCTCATAGGTCTTTCACAGAGCACATACCTTGATAAGATTTTGAAAAGGTTCAAAATGGATCAATCCAAGAAAGGGTTCTTGCCTATGTTACAAGGTGTAAGATTGAGCTCGGCTCAGTCACCGACCACGGCAAAAGATAAAGAAGAGATGAGTGTCATCCCCTATGCTTCAGCCATAGGATCTATTATGTATGCCATGCTGTGTACCAGGCCTGATGTAAACCTTGCCGTAAGTTTGGTAGCAAGATACCAAAGTAACCTCGGCAAGGAACACTGGACAGCGGTCAAGAATATCCTGAAGTACCTGAAAAGGTCAAAGGACATGTTTCTCGTTTATGGAGGAGACGAAGAGCTCGTCGTAAAGGGTTACGTCGACGCTAGCTTCGACTCAGATCTGGATGACTCTAAGTCACAAACCGGATACATGTATATGTTGAATGGTGGAGCAGTAAGCTGGTGCAGCTGCAAGCAGAGCGTCGTGGCGGGATCTACGTGTGAAGCAGAGTACATGGCAGCCTCGGAGGCAGCGCATGAAGCGATTTGGGTGAAGGAGTTCATCACCGACCTAGGAGTCATACCCAATGCGTCGGGGCCAATCAAACTCTTCTGTGACAACACTGGAGCTATTGCCCTTGCCAAGGAGCCCAGGTTTCACAAGAAGACCAGGCACATCAAGCGTCGTTTCAACTCCATCCGTGAAAATGTTCAAGATGGAGACATAGAAATTTGCAAAGTACATACAGATCTGAATGTCGCAGATCCGTTGACTAAACCTCTCTCGCGAGCAAAACATGATCAACACCAGAACTCTATGGGTGTTCGATTCATCACAATGTAACTAGATTGGTGACTCTAGTGCAAGTGGGAGACTGTTGGAAATATGCCCAAGAGGCAATAATAAAAGTATTATTATATTTCATTGTTCATGATAATTGTCTTTTATTCATGCTATAACTGTATTATCCGGAAATCGTAATACACATGTGAATACATAGACCACAATATGTCCCTAGTGAGCCTCTAGTTGACTAGCTCGTTGTGATCAACAGATAGTCATGATTTCCTGGCTATGGACATTGGATGTCGTTGATAACGGGATCACATCATTAGGAGAATGATGTGATGGACAAGACCCAATCCTAATCATAGCACAAAGATCGTGTAGTTCGTTTGCTAGAGCTTTGCCAATGTCAAGTATCTCTTCCTTCGACCATGAGATCGTGTAACTCCTGGATACCGTAGGAGTGCTTTGGGTGTATCAAACGTCACAACGTAACTGGGTGACTATAAAGGTGCACTACAGGTATCTCCGAAAGTGTCTATTGGGTTGACACGGATCGAGACTGGGATTTGTCACTCCGTATGACGGAGAGGTATCTCTGGGCCCACTTGGTAATGCATCATCATAATGAGCTCAAGATGACCAAGGTGTTGGCCACGGGATCATGCATTACGGTACGAGTAAAGTGACTTGCCGGTAACGAGACTGAACAAGGTATTGGGATACCGACGATCGAGTCTCGGGCAAGTAACATACCAATTGACAAAGGGAATTGTATACAGGGTTTGATCGAATCCTCGACATCGTGGTTCAACCGATGAAATCATCGAGGAGCATGTGGGAGCCAACATGGGTATCCAGACCCCGCTGGTGGTTATTGCCCGAGAGTCGTCTCGGTCATGTCTGCGTGTCTCCCGAACCCGTAGGGTCTACACACTTAAGGTTCGGTGACGCTAGGGTTGTATGAATATGAGTATGCAGCATACCGAATGTTGTTCGGAGTCCCGGATGAGATCCCGGACGTCACGAGGAGTTTCGGAATGGTCCGGAGGTAAAGAATAATATATAGGAAGTGGTATTTCGGCCATCGGGAAAGTTTCGGGGTCTCCCGGTAATGTACCGGGACCACCGGAAGGGTCCCGGGGGTCCACCGGGTGGGGCCACCCATCCCGGAGGGCCCCATGGGCTGACATGGGAGGGGAGCCAGCCCATAGTGGGCTGGTGCGACCCCCTAGGCCCACCCCCTGCGCCTAGGGTTGAAACCCTAGGGTGGGGGGGGGGGCGCACCACATGCCTTGGGGGGCACTCCTCCCCCCTTGGTCGCCGCCCCCTTGGGAGATCCAATCTCCCAGGGCCGGCGCCCCCCCGGGGGCCTATATAAAGGAGGGCAGGGGGGAGGGCAGCCGCACCCTTGTGCTTGGCGCCTCCCTCCCCCTGCTACACCTCGTCCTCCTCCCGTAGTCGCTTGGCGAAGCCCTGCTGAAGTTCTGCTGCATCCACCACCACGCCGTCGTGCTGCTGGATCATCATCAACCTCTCCTTCCCCCTCGCTGGATCAAGAAGGAGGAGACGTCTCCCGTCCCGTACGTGTGTTGAACGCGGAGGTGCTGTCCGTTCAGCACTTGGACATCGGTGAGCTGAATCACGTCGAGTACGACTCCATCATCACCATCCCCTTGCAAGCTTCCGCACGCGATCTACAAGTGGTATGTAGATGCAAACTCACTCCCTTGACTCGTTGCTTAGATGAACTCATAGATGGATCTTGGTGAAACCGTAGGAAAAATTTTAATTTTCTGCAACGTTCCCCAACACATGGAGACACGATGATGGAGATCATGATGATGGAGATCATGGTGTCATGCCGGTGACGATGATGATCATGGAGCCCCGAAGATGGAGATCAAAAGGAGCAAAATGATATTGGCCATATCATGTCACTATTTGATTGCATGTGATGTTTATCATGTTTATGCATCTTGTTTACTTAGAACGACGGTAGTAAATAAGATGATCCCTTACAACAATTTCAAGAAGTGTTCTCCCCTAACTGTGCACCGTTGCTAAAGTTCGTCGTTTCGAAGCACCACGTGATGATCGGGTGTGATAGATCCTTACGGTCACATACAACGGGTGTAAGACAGTTTTACACATGCAAAACACTTAGGGTTAACTTGACGAGCCTAGCATGTACAGACATGGCCTCGGAACACAGAGACCGAAAGGTCAAGCATGAGTCGTATGGAGGATACGATCAACATGAAGATGTTCACCGATGATGACTAGTCCATCTCACGTGATGATCGGACACGGCCTAGTTGACTCGGATCATGTAATCACTTAGATGACTAGAGGGATGTCTATCTGAGTGGGAGTTCATAAGATGAACTTAATTATCCTGAACATAGTCAAAAGATCTTTGCAAATTATGTCGTAAGCTCGCGCTTTGGTTCCACTGTTTAGATATGTTCCTAGAGAAAAAATAGTTGAAAGTTAATAGTAGCGATTATGCGGACAGTAGAAAGCTTATGTCCTTAATGCACCGCTCAGTGTGCTGAACCCCAAACGTTGTTTGTGGATGTTGCGAACATCGGACATACACGTTTTGATAACTACGTGATAGTTCAGTTAAACGGTTTAGAGTTGAGGCACCAAAGACGTTTTCAAAACGTCACAGAACATATGACATGTTTCGAGGGATGAAATTGGGATTTCAGGCTCGTGCCCACATCAAGAGGTATGAGACCTCCGACGATTTTCTTAGCCTGCAAACTAAGGGAGAAAATCTCAATCGTTGAGCTTGTGCTCAGATTGTCTGAGTGCAACAATCACTTGAGTCGAGTGGGAGTCGATCTTCGAGATGAGATAGTGATGTTTCTCCAAAGTCATTGCCACCAAGCTGCTAGAGCTTCGTGATGAGCTATAACATATCAGGGATAGATATGATGATCCTTGAGGTATTCGCGATGTTTGACACCGCGAAAGTAGAAATCAAGAAGGAGCATCAATTGTAGATGGTTGGTGAAACCACTAGTTTCAAGAAGGGCAAGGGCAAGAAGGGATACTTCATGAAACGGCAAATCAGCTGCTTCTCTAGTGAAGAAACCCAAGGTTGAACCCAAACCCAAGACTAAGTGTGTAACGCCCTCGATGCGGCTATATCTCCCACGTGTCAAAGCACGACTTAGAGGCATAACCGCATTGAAAGCAGTGTCGCAAGTGAGGTAATCTTCACACAACCCATGTAATACATAAGGGAAAGAGATACATAGTTGGCTTACAATCGCCACTTCACACAATTACATGAATAAAGCATTACATCATCCACATACAATCAAGGTCCGACTACGGAACCAAAATAAAAGAAGAACCCCAAATGCGAAAAAGGTCCCCGATCGACCCCAACTGGGTTCCACTACTGATCAACTAGAATGAAACAACACAAAGGGCAAGATCTTCATCGAGCTCCTCCTTGAGCTTGGTTGCGTCACCTGCTCGGTAACATAGGCACCTGCAAACTGGTTTTGGAAGTATCTGTGAGTCACGAGGACTCAGCAATCTCGCACCCGCGAGATCAAGACTATTTAAGCTTATAGGAAGGATGTAGTAATGAGGTGGAGCTGCAGCAAGCGACTAGCATATATGGTGGCTAACATACGCAAATGAGAGCGAGAAGAGAAGGCAAAGCACGGTCGATAAAAGTATGATCAAGAAGTGATCCTATAGCAACCTACGTCAAGCATAACTCCAACACCGTGTTCACTTCCCGGACTCCGCCGGAAAGAGACCATCACGATTACACACGCGGTTGATGTATTTTAATTAAGGTCAACTTTGGGTTTTCTACAACCGGACGTTAACAAATTCCCATCTGCCACATAACCGCGGGCACGGCTCTCGAAAGTTTATAACCCTGCAGGGGTGTCCCAACTTAGCCCATGACAAGCTCTCGCGATCAACGAAGGAATAGACCTTCACCCGAGACACTCCGATCAGACTCGGTATCCCGGTACATCAAGACATTTCGACAATGGTAAAACAAGACCAGCAAAGCTGCCCGAATGTGCCGACAAATCCTGATAGGAGCTGCACATATCTCGTTCTCAGGGCACACCAGATTGTCCAAACTTCCGGTAGGCCAGCCCAGAGTTGCCCCTGGTGACCACCGGCGGCTGACAGGTTGGACCAACACTCACGACGAGCACTGGCCTGGGGGGGTAAATAAAGATGACCCTTGAGTCTGCAGAACCCAAGGGAAAAAGGCTTAGGTAGGCAAATGGTAAAACCAAGGTTGGGCCTTGCTGGACAAGTTTTATTCAAAGCGAACTGTCAGGGGGGTCCCATAAATCACCCGACCGCGTAAGGAACGCAAAATCCGGGAACATAACACCGGTATGACGGAAACTAGGGCGGCAAGAGTGGAACAAAACACCAGGCATAAGGCCGGGCCTTCCACCCTTTACCAAATATATAGATGCATTAATAATATAAGAGATATTGTGATATCCCAACAAGTAAACATGTTCCAACAAGGAACAACATCTCCATGTTCCAACAAGGAACAAACTTCAATCTTCACCTGCAACTAACAGCGCTATAAGAGGGGCTGAGCAAAGCGGTAACATAGCCAAACAACGGTTTGCTAGGAATGGTGTCAAAGGTTAGAGGTTTGACATGGCAATTTGGGAGGCTGACAAGCAAATGGTAGGCATCGTAGCATTGGCATAGCAAAAGAGCGAGCAAACTAGCATAGCAAAGATAGTAGTGATTTCGAGGGTATGATCATCTTGCCTGAAATCCCGCAAGGAAGAAGAATGATTCCATGGAGAAGACAAACGGGAGTAGTCGAACGAATCCTCACAACTCCGGAACGAAACCGAAGCTAACGAGGGAAGCAAACCGGAAAGAAGCAAACAACATGGTAAACACACAAGCATAATCATGGCATGATGCACAATCAAGTATGATGCATGTCCGGTTTAAATGAGGCATGTCATGGCAAAATGCACAAACAATCCTACAAGTTAAGTGGAGCTCAATATGCAACGAGTTGCATATTGACAAAACACCACATTGACATATTTAGTTTAATCTCGTTTAAGCTACCAAACAATGTTAAATGTTGTTAAACATGGCATGAGGTGAAGCACAATTAAACTACCTATCTAGGCAAGTTTAAATGAGGCCGGAACAACAAACAACAATTCCGGAAAAACCTCATATGCAATTTATGAATTCGGTACTGTTCTGCCCTAAACCATATTTTAAAGTAGTTAAACAGGAAAATAAAGTGGACCATGTTAAACTAGGCATTTTTCCACCCCATTTACATATAAAGTTTATTTAAAACCGAGCTACGGTTATTTAGTTATGAATTAAATCATTTTAACATGGCATTTGAGCAAATTTAGACAAACAACATTTTAAACATTTTAAACATGGATGAAAGTGGCATATTATTAATCTACACAAAATTCTAAGCATTTTACATGTTTAAATCATCTTAATCCGATGCACGGTTTGTGAGATATTAAATGCATGAATATGAGGGTTTTCTGCAAATCTGTCATCTCTGGAAAATTAGACAAATTCGCACATGGGAAAAAAAACATGCAGGCCGAAACTGACTGGGCCGATAGGTGAAAAAAAACAACAAGAGGAGGGGCGCATGGGGGTCTGCTCACCCATGGGCTCTTGGCCCGGCTGGTGGGGAGGAGGCCAGGCAGGGGGCGCGCTGGGCCGGCCTGCCTGTGGCCCACGCGGGCGCTCGAGCTGGGCCAGGGCACGCTGGATCTGGACTAGTCAACGTGGGCGGCGCTGGTTACTGAAGAACAGAGGCGCAGCATCAGGTTCATGGCGACGGACGGCGAGAACGGTTGCCGGCGACGTGGGGCTTGGGCGCGACGCCGGAGAGGAGGTAGCAGCAAAGGACGCTTGAGGCGAGGCCGGAACCTGCCGGCGTTGTCGCGGACGAGCGCAAGGCAGAGGGGGCCGGGATGGCACTGCGGTCAGAAGCAGGCGGTCAGGGCGGCAACGAGATGAAAGACGAAGAGGCACGGGGGCGCATGTGCTTACCACCAGAGGCGGGGCGAGATCGACGGGAACCGATTCCCGACAGTGGGCGGCGGATCCGGCGAGGCAAGGTTTGGCGGCGGCGAACTTGGACTTGCGGCGCCATGACTGATGAGAGAAAGCTCCTGCGAGAGAGAGAGAGAGCGATGTGTGTGAGAGAGAGAGAGCTGGAGAAGGAAGGACGGGGAGGAGGGACCGAGGGAGAGGGCGCGGGGTCGGCCTGCTGCTCCTGTTTGGGTGGCCGGCGAAGCTTGATGGCGACGAGGGGGCTGCGGGACAACACAACCGTGGACTTGAAGATCCATGGCGGGGCTCCTGTTCATGGCGCTCGGGAGGGCATCTGCTGGCTCCGGCGAGCTGCTGGTCACTAGTGGTGGCGCTCCGGTGGCCGGCCGGTCGAGTGAGTTTGCTCGGGGACGAGCAAGCAGAGGGATGCGGGAGGAGGCAGCGAGTGCCTTCGGGATTGGGTGGAGGAGGAAACCGAGGAGAAGGGGATCGGGGAGGATCCCGATGTGTGATTTGAGTGTGGCGGCGGCAAGGAGGAAGAATGGGACATCTCACCTAGTTTTTAGGGTTCGGTCTGATTATATAGGTAGGGGACTGGGTACGGACTAATCCGGTCCGTTCGATTATAATCGGGCGGTCGAGAAAATATAGGTTAGGAAGCCCGAATAATAAAACGGGGATGTTTTGTAGATGTTGGGGGATGATCCGAACCCAACGGTGATGACTGTCCGGGTCGGGTTCGGGGGAGTTTCGGACACGCGCGCGAGGGGGCTGCGAGCTGGCAAGAGAGGTTAGGTGGTCGGACAAGAGGGAAACGAAAACACGGTTGGTCTGGAACGGTCAGCGCGGGCAAGGCGATCCGAGGGAAGGTGATGAAGGCAAAGGGAGAAACGACAACGACGAACGAATGCAAGTTTCATGAAAACTATGCCGATGCAATGCGAATGATGCGCTGATGAAATGCATGACATGAACAAAATGCAAAACGAAAGACAAAACCCAACCACGGAGCAAATAATATCTCGCATCTCCGGAAAAAGGCAGGAGTTGGAGTTACGAATATGGAAAGCTACATCCGGGGCGTTACAACACTCCACCACTACGAGAGGATCTCGTCCCGAGATCTAGGATGGCACCGGAGGGAAAACCGAAAAGGAAGAGAAGAGGTAAACTGAGTTGCTTCTTCGACAAAAGAGTGAAAACCATGAACCTTGAGAGGTTGAGCAAAACAAAAGAAAGAAAACCACGAAGATGAACAAAGTTGAAAACACTCCGTTAGAAAAGAGGCACAAGGGATACGACGAGAACCAAGAGGTTTAGTGATAAGATAGATATTGAAACCACTCCGGTTAAAACTAGATAGAGAAGGAATAAGATTGATATAATTTGGACAGCACTCCGACTCTAAATGGAAGGAATTGGACATGAACTTGACAAGATGAGAGTATACTTGATGAAAACAACAACACACTGCCTCCGGAACTATTGAAAGAATAGCACAAAGGGGAAGAAAGATTTCAGATAGCACTCCGGCTGAAAAGAGATGCAAGACTTGATAAGATGAAAAGAACTTGAAGAGATGACACAACACTCCGGTTAAATGGATAAGCAAGAAAAGAAGACGATCCTCACCAAACGAGGTGATGGGTGAAGAGCACAACATCACAATGCCTCCGTAACGAAAGAATAGAAGTTAGACCGTTGGGATAAAGGGACGGAGAATAAAATGACAACTTTTGCCACAAGTGAACTTGGAAAGCATCCCTGCAAAGAAGAATCGAACGGAGTTGTTGGAAAATCAACAATGAGAAGCACAAGCTTGTTGTGGGCTTATGGAAAACATCTCGAGACTATGAGGTGAAATTCTGCCACTAACGAAAAACAATTGCTTGTTTAAGATCAACGAAGAGATGAAAACTTCTTCCACCAAGAGGATAAAGAGCAAGCTTGGGTCATGCATAATCACCACAAATAGCAACAACCCTTAAGGAAGAGCTTTAGGTGCAATCTGACACAAGATAACTCCAACGAAGAAGTTGATTGGTCGAAAAGATCTCTTGAACGAAGAGAAAATGATGGATTTAAATATCTCATTCTTAACAACTTGCGAATCATGAAACACGAAGTGAAATTGTCAAGAATGACCTAACACCACCTCAGAAGATAAGGTAGAAAGAATTGCACTTTGGAATGCAAGATGAAGAATGCTTGAACTCCTCAAAACAAGACATGTGTTGAACACCATGTTTAATTTTTGAGTATAGCTTGGCTGATCTTAACTTCAAGAGAAATCTTGAAGAACAATTGAAGAATGAAAAGAATCCTTGACGAACCACCACTCCGGTAATAAACGGATGATAAAAAGAAAGAGAAGTTGAAAACACAAGGTGAAGCCTTGCGATGATTTAGATGGAGCTTCTCGACGAGATAATGCGGAAAACTTAGAACTCCGGAAGAAAGATGAACAACAAGAAGCCAAGAATTTATTACCCCTGAACAAACTCCGAAGGAAAGGATTAATCACTTGGATGAAACTAGAATAAGAATTATGTTATGCGTATCCTTCACCAATTTAAATTGATGACAAGCAACGGATTTGGCATACTACTTATTCTTGTAGAAAGGATTAAAAGAGATATATCAAAACTTGAGAAGGCCTTCAACGAATCACCGGTAGGATTGGAACAACAAATGAATTGATATGATGAACAAGGAAGAGAGATCTTGAAAGAACCACCGTAAGAATTGAAATGATCGAAGTAGGGGTGCATCACCGGTAAGAATTAGCAAATGAACGAAGGTGCTTGAGACAAACTAGATACATGAGAACAAAGAGATCAAGAACTGATTAGAGGATACTTGAATGATGCACCGGTATGGTTTGGAGAACGAGAGCTGAAAGCTTGAATGAATAATACTGAGATGATGGGCTTCAAAGAATGAAACTGAAAAGACTCCTAA